>JAVMKO010000001.1:127976471-128576471 GCA_032164245.1 Sternotherus odoratus
CCCGCCCGAATTAGTCAGTTATATGGAGCCGTGAGTCAGCCCACCCCACCCCCTCCCCCCTCCCGGCTCCCCGCTGCGGGGAGCCGGGCGGGGGGGGTTGACAGCTCCCGCCTGGCTTCCCGCTGCGGGGAGCCGGGCGGGAGCTCTCAACCCCCCCGTCCGGCTCCCCGCTGCGGGGAGCTGGGGGGCGGGGGGTTGACAGCTCCCGCCTGGCTTCCCGCTGCGGGGAGCCGGGCGGGAGTTCTCAAACCCCCCCCGCCCGGCTTCCCGCTGCGGGGAGCCGAGCGGGGGCTCTCAAACGCCCCCCCCCCCGCCTGGCTCCCCGTTGCGGGGAGCCGGGCGGGGGGGTTGACAGCTCCCGCTCGGCTCCCCCCAGCGGGGAGCCGGGCGGGAGCTCTCAAACCCCCACCCCCGCCCGGCTCCCCGTTGCGGGGAGCCGGGCGGGTGGGTTGACAGCTCCCGCCCGGCTCCCCCCAGCGGGAAGCCCGGCGGGATCTGTTAAACCCCCCGCCCGGCTTCCCGCTGCGGGGAGCCGGGCGGGAGCTCTCACTCCCCCCCCCCCCGCCCGGCTTCCCGCTGCGGGGAGCCGGGCGGGAGCTCTCAAACCCCCCCGCCCGGCTTCCCGCTGCGGGGAGCCGAGCGGGGGCTCTCAAACGCCCCCCCCCGCCTGGCTCCCCGTTGCGGGGAGCCGGGCGGGGGGGTTGACAGCTCCCGCCCGGCTTCCCGCTGGGGGGAGCCGAGCGGGAGCTCTCAAACCCCCCGCCCGGCTTCCCGCTGCGGGGAGCCGAGCGGAGGCTCTCAAACCCCCACCCCCGCCCGGCTCCCCGGTACCCCCCAGCGGGGATCCGGGCGGGAGCTCTCAAACCGCCCCCCCCCCCGCCCGGCTCCCCATTGCGGGGAGCCAGGCGGGTGGGTTGACAGCTCCCGCCCGGCTCCCCCCAGCGGGAAGCCCGGCGGGAGCTGTCAAACCCCCCGCCCGGCTTCCCACTGCGGGGAGCCGGGCGGGAGCTCTCAAACCCACCCCCTCCCCGCCCGGCTTCCCGCTGCGGGGAGCCGAGCGGGGGCTCTCAAACTCCCCCCCCCCGCGCCTGGCTCCCCGTTGCGGGGAGCCGGGCGGGGGGTTTGAGAGCTCCCGCCCGGCTCCCCGCAGAGGGGAGCCGGGCGGGAGCTGTCAGCCCACCCGCCCGGCTCCCCGTTGCGGGGAGCCGGGCGGGGGGGCGGGGGGCGGGGGGGGGGGGTTGACAGCTCCCGCAGGAGTCCCCGCTACGGGGGAGCCGGGCGGGAGCTGTCAAGCCAGCCGGCTCCCTGGGGCGGGAGCCGGCAGCCCCCAATAACGGATTTCGGATGCATCGGAAATTTTGTCCGTTGCATCCGAAGTCCGTTAAATCGGGGTCCGTTAAATCGAGGGTTTACTGTAATTGTGAAGTAAAATTTGAGACTATGAGTTGAGGGTGAGTGATCCAGTGATGTCTATCTGAGTCAGCCACCATCCTGCAACAATACTTTCAACAGAGTGAACTGCTTGATTCATCTTATTTGGGGTGTTGACTCTGAAACCTAAAGAGAACATAAATTAAACATTGCTAATTGGGTCACTGCTGATCATCTGGGAGACACATCCAGCTAGCATGTCTCTCCTACAATCCCAAACAGCTTCTCAGGCCTTCCCAGTTCCAAAAGCCCCAATTGTCCTCAATCCTGCTGCCAAAGCCTTCAGCTTCTCCCTTAACAACATCTGCACTCCAGTTTTTACATTGTCAACACAAAAATCTACAGCAGTCAGAGACTGACATGGACAGAGGACATTGTAGCACAAATTGAATTGAGTGTCAAATTAAATAATACAGAGGTTACTGTACTCATTGCAGAGGGGAATTGGGCGCCCATGCCTCAATGATAGTAATTGAGTGAGGGGAAAAATAAAATCATTTGGAGAAAACATCCTTGACTTTAGTAGGAGTCCAACCTCTTTCCTTCCCTATAATCTTTCCCCTATAACCCACAGCTAATGCTGTCTGCCTCAGCATCATAGCAGAAACTCCAAACAGTGCCCCTATTCAGGCACACATATAAGCAGAGCAGAGACACTAACAGAAGTAGCTTAGTGTTTAGTATTACTAAGTGAACATGTGAGACAATTCCTATCATAAATTGGCCTCAAGTTTGCTTGGAACCAAGTTTGCAAACCTAGGGTTGGACTTTAAGTCTATAACTAAACAAGATGCCAGGGGGATTTGGTGTTTGGTTAAGGACAGCTTCAGACCACACTAGTGTTGAGAGTCCTCTAGGCCAGGGTGCTGTGGTTAGATCCTCTGTGTCGTAGGCCTTGGCTACACTAGCAGGGGGTTTTGAACTAAGATATGCAACTTCAGCTACACTATTCGCCTAGCTGAAGTCGAAGTAAATTAGTTTGACTTACCTGGCCGTTCCCACAGTGGTAACCGCAGCGGCTCCCTCGTTGACTCCGCTTACTCCTCTTGCGGAGCTGGAGTTCTGGAGTTGACGGGAGCGCATTCGGGAATCGATTTATCACGTCCTGACCAGACGTGATAAATCGATACACCGGACACTACCCGCCGGAGGGGCGGGTAGTTTAGACGTACCCATAGTTAGTTCTGCAGTCCCAGTGCTGCTGAGCTTGATCAACAAAAAAACGAAAATGATTGCTTTGTTAACACACAGACGTGTGACCTATTATGAAATGTATGCAGGATCTTTGCCTAAATAAAAGCATTCAAATAAAATTCTGGGGCAGCAGTGCCTGGTGCCTGCAGTGGCCTCCCTCCCCCAATGATTTTGGTCTGCACATGCTGCTGTAAAGCAATCCCATGTGCACCAGCACCTGACACATGCCCAGACTCTTTCACAGAGGCTTTGTTGCATGCCTCTCCCTGGAGTGAGGAACAGGCAAGAGGATGGGGAATGCATGTCCTGCTCCCAGATTCTCAGCTGCCTGCTGCTACTCTTGGAATTCTGTTCTAACAGCTGAGCAGGGTTGCAGCCATTCATCTTCCACTCCTGTTCCTTGTTTAGAGCTTGACTAACTGGATGCCTTCAGAGATGCTAATATCCCACATGGTCCCCAAGCCCAGGACCAGCTCAAAGACATAGCCTCCTGTTCCAAATTCTATGTCTGTTTCTACAAATACAGAACCGTTTTTTAAAAAATCGAACAAACCTACAGCTTAGGCTGGGGTGGGCAAACTTTTTGGCCTGGAGGCCACATTGGGGTTGTGAAACTGTATGGAGGGCTGGGTAGGGAAAGCTGTGCCTCCCCAAACAGACAGGCCCCCGCCCCCTCCCACTTCCCGCCCCCTGACTGCCCCCATCAGATTCCCCCCACCCATCCAACCACCCCCTTCTCCTTGTCCCCTGACTGTCCCCTCCCGGGACACCCCCACCGCTAGCCGCCCTCCTGGGGCCCCAACCCTCCCTCCCTACTCCCTGTTCCCTGACTGCCCTGACCCATATCTACACTCCTGCCCCCTGTCGCATGGGATTCCCACACTGGTGGCACAGCAAGTTGAGGCTGTGAAGAAGTAGGGACAGCAGGGGAAGGGTTGTGGGATAGCTTCCCAGCTGGGAGCTCAAGGGCAGGGCTGGACGGTCCTGCGGGCCCTAGTTTGCCCACCTCTGTCTTAGGCCCTACTTTACATTCTCCCAGTTATAGCTGGGTTGGGACATGGTTTGTGATACAGGCTAAGGTAGTCACGTTGTGTGTCTCTGAGACTGGGTTAAAAACCTGGATGGTCCAGCTGGACAGAGGACAGTCATGTTGTAATTGGGTCTCTTGACTTGTTTCTAATTTTAGTAAAGGCAGGCAGTTAGACATAAGCCCCAATCAAACTCTCCGATGCAATCCTTATTTAAAAAAATACCACCATGATTGCCACAAACACTGCAGTATCTGTACTGTATATTGTTTGGGATTGATACTGTAGCACTTCTTCTTTTTTTTTTTAATAAGGTTATCTTCAGAATCAAATCTGAGATCCAGATCAGAATTGAGTAAAAGGCTCCAGTTGTTATAATGGACTAAATCAAAACCACTTGAGCTGAGCACCCCAAAAACTTAGATTGTGGATGTTTGAAAATCTGGATCCAAATTGTGAAGTTTGAGCCGATCTGTATTTCAGAATAATAATGTTTCACGTGTGCTATCTCTGGCAGTGTGTGCGGTTCAGTACTGTACCTTGTTGTTGGCTTGCACCGAGAGAGGCTGGCAGGGCAAGTGTGTTAAACAAGATGTTGGAGCCGCTCAGAGTCTCATGTGAGGCCTGGACTGGTTTCCTTGTTGAACCTCCTCATTAGTGGGTTGCTTTGCTTATAGTAATGATGGTTAAACCCCAGAAGTTTCAGTTTTGATCAGGGAGGATGATCCTTCATTCTGGATGGGTATCCAAACCTCTCGGGTCTGTGTTGTAATTTGAATGAAATAAACAAGCAATCAGCAGGATCAAATTGGTTTCTTTGGACAAGCTTAAATCACAGATAATAATAGCTTTGAACCATATTACTCTTCTTTTGCCTCCCTTCTCTCCTCTCCTGTTTTTTTTTTCTAGTGCTCTCAAGTGGGTATTTTATCTTCTCACTCCTATATTCAGTTAGCTTTATACCTACCCCTTCCTTCCCATCTGGGCTAGAGAACAAATTAAAACAGGCTCTCTCATGAGACTTCTTGTACTACCTACTTTTGATCAGACCAGAAATACAGAGCAACACCCATCTATATTTTAGTACTTTTCCTTTCAATCCCAGCTGGAACCCAGAAGTACAATAGGGCAGGGAAATGAAACAAAGAAAAGTTAAACCAAATGGTTTGGAACCTCAGAAAAGGTTTGGGGTTTGGCTTGGTTTGAGGCAAAGTTTGGGATTGTGGGGAAGGGACAATTTTATCTGAACCGGTTCACTCACCCATCCCTAGTTGCCTCTGTTTCCATTTCAATTACTTTATTGGCATAACGAGATACGGACATGTTGCCAAAGTCAATACATTAAGTGTCTGTGCCCAGGGCAGGCTTAACTGTAGTAACGGGAGAACTGTGTTTGATATACCATGTCTGTTATTGTTCCTTTCTGACTTGGTGGTGGCAGCCTGCCAGGTATTGTGGCTTTGAGCTTTGCTGTGCATAGGCAAGAGAGATCTGAGCGGTGAAGTTTAGATTGGGGGGCTCCCGATGGTTTGGATGTGGGGTTCCAGTTTAGGCTTTCAGGAATAGGAGTGAGCGGGGAAGCTTTGATCTGGTCCAGTCGCTAGAACTGAGCACTTCATTCTGGGACAGTGAGATCAGCAGTGAGGAGAGGTTTCCAGTGGAGACCCAGTTTCTGGCACTGGAGAGGGAGAGGAGGAAGCATCTAATCAGCCCAGAGAAGGGTGACGAGTTCCAATTAGCCCTGCCTCAACAGTATCCTTGTTAAATAACCATCTGTCACTCTGCTGCAGTAGTGAAGAAGATTAAGTGGATGTAGAGTTCTAAACATGGGAGACTTAAACCTACAGCCTTAAATTGTGCTTGAAGCATTTTCATATACACTACCCGGGATTTGGAGTCTTCCAAGGAAATCTTTTGCAGGAAGTGGTGTTGATGATTTAGTAGATAGATGATAGCCTTCCTTCTCAGTCAACACACTGAACGCACCAGCATGGAGGGAGGCAGTACTGCCCTTTGTAAAACAAAAGGCTAACTGACTGCTTGAGCACCATTAAAAATGCTGTTTTTCTTTTTTCCCCCAGGATAGAGAAGTCTCTTCCTTAAGGGAAGAAAATTAAGTGAGCATAGATAAATTAAAGAGAAAACTGCTCCCCCGTTTGGGGTTCAGCTTGGAATTATGACCTTGAGTGTGGCATTCTGTCCTCTTGTCCTCCCGGGGTTATTATAACCCATCTGCTAAACATCTGTGCCAGAGGGGGGAAAAATGAGGTTAACTCCCTTGTTCATGGGGGTCTTGCCCTCTTCCAGAGCCCCACTGTAGAACATAAAGAGGGATGCCATAGGGGAGGCAAACAGTGTCTTTGCCCTGAATGGTGCTTTAAGAAAGTCCCTTTAGCTGCTTTGTGCCTCAGTTTCCCCACCTGTTAAATGAAGCTGATAATCTTCAGCTGTCCCTCGATGCGAGGATGATGTCTGCCAAGGGGGTACATTGGTGGGGTTTTAAGTGGCTGACGAGCCCAATTCGTGCCCTGCAGGTTTTCCCACAGAAGTGACAGGTGTAATCTTGGAGGAAATATAGTTGTTGGCTGGACTGTTGTGCCCTTTCTTTCCTCCCTTGTCCCGTCTTTGTCTCCTGAGCACGTCTGTTCTCCTCTAAGTGAGCTGTGATTTGGTGATGGGTGGCACCTGTTCCTTGCTGAGTCCTCCCAGTTTGTTGGGTTCATGCCTCCAGTTTTCAGGTGTACTTTCAGGATGTCTTCTGCTGCCCTCTGTGAGCTTCTGCTTCCCTGACTTAACTGAGAGAAGAGTACTTGCGTCGGGAGGCAAGTGTCAGGAGTACGTATGCAGTGGCCAGCCCAGCGGAGTTGGTGTTTCATGACCTGTGCTTCTATACTGCTGATGCTGGCTGCAGAGAGAACGCTGATGTTAGTGTCTTCGTCTTTCCAGCTGATCCTGAGAATCCTCCCGAGGCAGCGATGATGGTACCACTCGAGCTGCTGGAGATGCCGTCTGTAGGTTACCGAGGTCTCACACCCATAGAGAAGGGTGGGGAAGACAGTTGCCTTGTAAACCAAGATCTTGGTGCCTGTTTGCAGATCCCGATCATTGAAGACTCATTTGAGTAGTTTTCCAAAGGATGTGCTGACACAGCGGATCCTGTATTCAATTTCTGTGTCGATGCTGGCTGTTTGGGAGAGGTGGCTGCCAAGGTATGGAAAATGGTCCACGTTTTCCAGGGGTTCTCCACTGATGGTGATTTGGGGAGTACGCATTGTAGTTTGTGCAGAAGAGGGCTGGCAGGGTACCTTGTTTTTCCCAATGTGGAGAGAGAGACCCAGGCTGTGATAGGCAGCTGCAAAAAGATTTAGGGTGCTTTGCGGGTCAGTCTCTGATTGTGCAAGAATGACTCCATCGTCTGCATACTGAAGGACCAGTCAGGTCGATTCTCATGATCTTAGCTTTTGTGTGGAGACGTCGGAGATTGAGGAGTTGACCATCCATGATAGTACTGGCCTACTGTCCCTCACAGAAAGGGGCATGGGGAACTTGTGAAACTTCATTCGTTCCTGTTCATTAAGCACTTCAAGATCTTCACGGATGAGGGTGCTGGAGAAGGCAAAGGGTTATTTAAATCATACCGCAAACCTCAGAAATCAAGTGGCAAGTGCAGCAGCACATGCTGCAGGATTCCAGGCTGCTTTGGGCCTTATTTGGGAGTTCAGAACCCTTGTTTTTACGTGGGAAGAATCCCACAGCCTGCCTTGAGGTTGGGTATGTGTTACATGTAGGCCTCAAATATTAAACATTAAGAAGGGGGCTCCTTCTCTTCTCCTTCCCTCCCCCTGTGTCATTAAGCATCCTACTTACACACAACCCTTCTGTTTATTATCAGGGAAGGGGTAAGGGCTATCTCTGACTGACTAACTCCCTCCTTCCTCTGGCAGTTTGCATGTTAATTAGCTCATCTGTACGAGACAAGCTTGCAGCCCTACAGAGATGTGATTCACTGACCGAACAATGTCCAATTATCCCAACACGGGGAGCGAGAGGCAGGCTGCTGGCACGTGGACGTCACAACCCCAGCCAGATGGCTCCTTGAACTTACTTGGCTCGGGCCAGTAACGCTGCTTGGGGAATTTGAGACGCATCAGCAGTTTCAGCCGAGCACTTTTCAGAGCTACTAGCAACATAGTTGTCTGAAATATTAGGAATGACTTCGCTCCCACCACCAGCCCATTGAGGAATGCACAGAATGGAAGAAGCCACTGATGACTTGAATGTTCAGCAGCATAAAAATTCATGTGTGAAATGAGTCTTTGGAGTCTCAAGTTGTTTTCTTTTTCTGTGGGCAGTTTAATATCTTGGTGTAGACATGGTACAGTAATAACACCTTAGCTTCCTGAAGGACCTTTCATCTGAAAATACTTCATCCATCTATCCATCTACGG
This sequence comes from Sternotherus odoratus, assembly GCA_032164245.1. NCBI lineage: Eukaryota > Metazoa > Chordata > Testudines > Kinosternidae > Sternotherus > Sternotherus odoratus. Next base: position 127,984,573 of record JAVMKO010000001.1, read on the forward strand.
ATCTATCTTAAATACAGAAACAATTGGAGGGAGTATAGGCCTATAAATAGGACACTGAATAGGTTCAGGATTCTACTCCAGAGTTGCTGTCGACTTTGACTTTGAGCAAGTCACTACCCTGCTCTGTGCCTGTTTCCCCGTTTGAAAAATGGAAGTAATGATAATGACGCATCTTTCTAAAGATCTATGGGTGAAAGTGCTCTGTGTGTACTCATTATTGTTACACAGTTTGAAGGGTCTTGGATCCCATGAATCACTTCACCCATTCAGGGCCGGCGACAGAAATTTGGGGCCCCCCTACACTGATAGTTTGGGGGGCCCCCCAGCCCAGCCAGGCCCCCCCCCAGCCCAGCCGGCGCTCCCCCCCCAGCTGACAGCGCCTGGGGGAGGAAGCCCACCCCCCCCACCCCCCCAGCCCAGCCGGCGCTCCCCGCAGCTGACAGCTGGCGGCAGCGGTAGGGAGAGCCCGGGAGCGGCATGAGCTGCCATTACTCTTCCCCCCTCCCCTTCTCCCCCGGACTGCGCCGCCACTGCCACCGGCCGGGCTCACTCACTGCTCCTGCTGGGGCCAGGCTCGCTTGTCCAGAGAAGAGCCGCGCCGCCTCCCCGCCCCTTCCCCGCTCTCCAGGTCCGGCGACAAGGGGGGACGACAACGGGTACAGCTGTGTACCGGGGCCCCCCTAAAGTCGGGGGGCCCGGTACAGCTGTACCCATAGTACCCCCCTGTCGCCGTCCCTGCACCCATTACTGAAAATGCAGTCACCTTAGGGAACATAGGAACTGTCTTTCTGGATCAGACCGTGGTCCATCTGGTCCAGTGTCCTCTGACAGTGGCCAGCACCAGCTGCTCCAGAGGGAGGTGCCAGGAGTGCCACAGTGGATGGTTATGGGATAATATGTCTGTAGGAGAAGTGCCCTGGTGGGATAGTGGTTAGCTTATGCCCTGAAGGATGGGGTTTTATAACTTGAAGAGAACACGGCAGTACCCAGCAACACTGCCCAACACCTTAGGATAGGGAATTTAAAAAAAAAGAAATGAGCAAAGGAATAACCTGAACAAGGACTTGGCCAGGGCTTTGTCTTTATCCTTGCTGCTCTGGCAAAGAGTGCTAGGAGAGGTTTAGAGCCCAGAACCTCCATTTTATAGCCATTCTAAAAGACAGCACCTTCACCAGCCCAGCCTTTTCTGAATCCATGCTTGGATATTGGCGCTACTGACTCATAGCAAAGACTGCCACCACCACATGGGTTTATCCTGAAGGTCTCCTAAGTACTGGTCAGGTCCAGCCCTAATTAATTTATCACAGATGATATCACAGCCAGTGGAGCAGCTGGCTAAAGGAATTGCTGAAAGGGGCAGAGTGTGAATGAGAGAAGAAATAATCCTGTGATGGAGCAAACTGTAAGAAAAGAATGGGGAAATGAAAGAGAGGTGAAGGTGGAAGAGAGAAACGGTGTGAGGAATCTGCAAGGCAAACAATGGTGCTAAACGAGAACGGAAGGCGTGGAGGGAGAACTGAAGTATGACATGTAGTGATAGTAGAGAGAGAACTGTTCTGCCATAGACAGGAGAATAAGGGCAGGTACAAAGTTTTCTGAACAAGACTTAGGGCTGGTCCCCACTAGAGCCGGCAGGGATCGATCTTTTGGCGATTGACTTATTACGTCTCGTCAAGACGTGATAAATCGATTGCCAGCGGCGCCCCCGTCGACTCCGGAAGTCCAGCTCGCCAAAAAGGCGCAAGCTGGAGTCGACGGGGGAGCGCGCCGCCGACTGCCGCTGCCGTGGGGACGGATGGTAAGTCGGCTACAGAAACACACACGAAGTTGCGTATCTGCAGTCGATCCCGGGCCGTAGTGGGGACCAGCCCTTAAAGTCATGGCAGATTTAGTCCTAGGGCTGGTCCTTCACGAGGCTGCTCCGGGATCGATCTTCTGGCGATCGATTTACCGCGTCTCGCTAAGACACAATAAATCGATCGCCCGCGGTTCTCCCGTCGACTCCGGAACTCCAGGTTGCCGGGAGGCGCAAGCTGGAGTCAACGGGGGAGCGCGCCGCCGCCTGCCGCCACCGTGGGGATGAGAGGTAAGTAGGCAGCAGATACGCAAACTTCAGCTACGTGATTCACGTAACTGAAGTTGTGTATCTGCCGTTGATATCCCCCCCTCCCCCCAGTGAGGACAAGCCTCTAGGGATAGAGTCAATGGAAAGACTCTCCTGTTTAGATAGGTACAAGGCAATTACACTAATGTAGTGCTCAGGAGAGGCAACAGAAAGACAGAGAGAATATAGTATAGAAGTGCAAAGAATTCTCTTTATTATCCTTATCCCCTATTTCCAGACACTGAAAAATATTGACCTTTGCGGTTAAATTGCTCCTGGTTGTTTTCAGTAAAAGAAACAAATCTGGTTTTGGAAACTGAGAAATGCCATTCAGCTGTTTTTGGTTGACTAGAACATGAGCAATCAAGCTTTTCACCAGTTAAAGAAATTTGCCCACTCTTCTTTTAGTGCCTGGATAATTAAAGAAAACCCCAAACTTCATTTTCAGAACAACGCCAAATTTGATGTGTCCATGGAGTGCTCCATGATCACCAGGTGGTGTGCTTCACTTGAAGAAAGTTGACTTTGAAGTAAAGTCATAGACATTTAAAAGTTGCCCTCTGAGAGTGCATCAGCTTCCTTAATTCTGGAAGCATGCGCCATGGTGCAACCGTCTGAAAGTGCTCAGATTTCGTAGTCTCTTAGAAATGAGAGGGATAATTGATTTACCATGCAGTAAGCCATCCAAATGTAAGGAAGTTTGATTAAACATGAGCTCAACACCCTTTTCCTGCAACAACCCTCCTTATATTGCAACTTGTGGTTTCTTCTGCCTAATTAATATCTTAAAGCCAATGGCACAACAAACTCTATCTAGAAGGCACACAAAGGAAACAGAGCCCAGAAGAAAAAGCATTTGGCATTGGAATGTTGAGAACCCCAATGTTGTAGGCTACTTGGGGATTTTCTTTTGTTCTTTGTGCCCTCTTCTTTCTTATTCTCTACTCCCTCCTTCCTTCTTCCTACTCATCCCCAGCAGCTACCCAGGTCCCCCCCCTACCCCAACTCACTGGGCAGATGGGCTCTTCGTCAGGGAGAGATTGAGTAGTACTACTAGAAATGGTGTAACAGTGGGGCTTTAATCAGGGCGCTTGCAGCGGACACTTTTGGCCGGGGGGTTCTCAGAATTCAGAACACAGAACAGTTGCTTCTTTCACAGACTGCTGTGGAATGAGCCCAGATCTGTCCCGTCTCCTCCCCCCCGGGGCATTTTCATGAAGTAGCAGTCGCTGTGAAATAGAACTCTGCTGGGAATACATTGTCTGTAGTGACCCCGGGTACCAGCATTCCCATGTGAGAGCCTCTTTATTTACAGGGTGACCAGATGTCCCGATTTTATAGGGACAGTTCTGATATTTGGGGCTTTTTCCTATATAGGCTCCTATTAGCTCCCCATTCCCTGTCCCAAATTTTCACATGTGCTGTTTGGTCACCCTATTTATTTAGGGTCTGTGCTGGGTTGCCCTCTTCATGTCAGCTGTGAACAGCCCTGTCCTGGGAAGTGTTTAGGAAGGTGCCCAACCTGTCTCTTAAAGAAAAACTGCCGTGTGTAATAAAATAGTTTCCAATCCCTTGACCCAATGCAGCCAAGTCACTAATAATTATCTCCTTTAATTTTTTTTATATAGAAAAGGCATCTGAATATGATATATCAAAGCAGGAAGCGGTCATATGGTCAGCCTGGTCACATGAATCAAGTTGGGGAGGTAAGAGCAAAGGAAGAGAGACACACACCAGCAGGAGATTCCATGAGGACTATCTAGTTCTGTTTTTTTAAAAATCTTTTTGTTTAGTGTGCACATCCATATAGCACTAATATTTCTTACCGAAAAGGAACTGTGGGAATCTCCTGCTGTTCCCTATCTCTCTGACTGCGGCCCTGAACCTTCCTGTCTTGATACATCCCATCAGTCAGTGTTTCCTGATGGATATGGCAGACCTCCGGGATTACACAGATGCCCAATTCATCTCAAAGGAGATTTTGAAACATCGTCAAGTATTTTTAAATACAGATTTGTAATTTCCTTGTTTAACTTTCTGACTGAATTTTTCTGAAGTCCTATAAGGCAGTAATGAAAATCAATGCCGCTTTCCTTCACCTGACTTCGCTGGTGCTGCTTCCAAGTTTCAGCGCAGGTGCAGAGGGGTTTGTGGGTGCCTGTTGCCTTCAGAATATTAGGCTCATGGCTGCACTGTTCCCTGAGTTCTTGTTTGCCATGCCTCCATTTTAAAGCCATCTATAAAGATTCCCATCAGGAGTGCCCATGCTATTGTGTGAAAGGGAAGTTAGGTCGCCCAAGCTCTATTAAGGTGGCCAATCAAAATGTACGAAACTTCCATAACAAAGTCTGAAAGTAGGGGAAACCTGCCTGGACTTAGGTTTTGTTATGAACTAAAACTGGGACTTGGTTTGCAAACCCTTTGGCCAAACCTAGAACGTTTTTGAGGCAAACTTTGGTGGCATTTTGGGTTTAAACTGGGCCATATGAGTAGAACCCAGTTGAAACTTTGGGAATCTTGGCTGTGTTTTGCTGTCAGTTTGTGGCTTTGTGAAGAAAAACTGGAAATAAAAGGTTCCTGTTACCTAAAACCGCTATGTCTCACCCAGTCACAGTTAAGGTGACCAGATGTCCCGATTTTTATAGGGACAGTCCCGATATTTGGGGCTTTTTCTTATTTAGGCTCCTATTACTCCCCCATCCTCTGTTCTGATTTTTCACACTTGCTGTCTGGTCACCCTAGTCACAGTGGCTGCCTGAATATATTTGTCCTGTGGAACAGTAGAATTATGTCATTGTGGCTTGATACTGCATCATGATATTGCAGCAACTGGATCTCCACAGTACGACACTGCATCATATACAATATTGTAACATTTGGTTCCCCGTGGTGTCCTGCTGACATTGTGCATCACAGCTGTTTCGGGATGTGAATATCTGACATCCTCTTCTTGCTGTGTGATGCCTTGAAACTGGAAATAAATATAGAACTGTTTAAATGTTCTGTAAGCCAGGCTCAGACCAGTGATACTTGGACTGGCCTGCTAATGTCAGGAAAGCTGATGAATCTGTGCTCCCCCCAGTCTTTAATATAAAAAACTCTATAATCCAGAGGCAACGACAAAGATGATCAAAGGGATGGAATGCAAGCCATATGAGCAACGGCTGAAGGAAATGGATATGTTTAGTTTGGAAAAGAGAAGATTAAGGGGGGATGTGATAACAGTCTCCAAATACTTGAAAGGCTGACATAAAAAAGATGGAGGAAAATTGTTCTCTCGCCACAGAGAGCAGGAACAAGAGGCAATGGGTTCAAACCACAGCATAGCAGATTTAGGAAGTTTTTCCTGAGATTTAATCTATCTGTAAAAACAGTAGGACAATGGAACAGACTGCCTTGGGAGGTTGTAAAAGCTCCTTCACTGTAGGTTTTCAGAAAGAGGCTGGATAACTGTCTGTCTTGGATGGTTTAGACATAACAAATCCTGCATCTTGGTAGGGGGTTAGACTAGAAGACCCTTGCAGTCCCTTCTAACCCTATGGTTCTATGAAATTCCAGAATAAACTGAGAAACAAAGCTTCACCTTCAAAAGACTGACTTCAGTGCTGGCAGATCCCAGGGAGAAGCCAAGAGATGGTCCCTTCTCGCTTTACAATCTCTGAATCTCTGAAGCTGGCTTGGGTTGTATCCAGGTCCTGGCCTAGTGGGAGGAAATATATACAGACTCCTATCCTTGAATCCTGCTTGGGCTATATCTCTGGAATCCCAGCACAGAAAAAACTTCTTGTCGTTTATCAGGCTAAGGTGAAGAGTGAGGAAGGTTGCCTAGTGGGATCTGTTCGTTTCAAATGGCTCTGAAGAGAGCTGAGACAGAGAAGCAAATTCTGGATCTGAATATCCCCAACATTCGGGGTGCTCAGAGCAAGTTTTTTTCACAGAATCAGGGATCTCGGGAGGTCATCTAGTTCAGTCCCCTGCACTCATGGCAGGACTAATTATCTGCACCATTCCTTACACCATTGTCCAACATGCTAAAAATCTCCAATGATGGAGATTCCACAAAGCCCCTGGGCAATTTATTATAGTGCTTAGCCACCCGGACAGTTAGGAAGTTCCTGAAATGTGGTGCCTAGAAGTGGACACAATTCTCCAGTTGAGACCTAATCAGAGCAGAGTAGAGCAGAAGAATGACTTCTCGTGTCGTACAACACTCTTGCTAATACATCCCAGAATGATGTTTATTTCTTTTGCAACAGCATTACACCGTTGACTCGTATTTAGCTTGTGATCCACCATGACCCCAGATCCCTTTCCGCAGTACTCCTTCCTAGGCGGTCATTTTGTATGTGTCCAACTGATCACTATGTGGAGTACTTTGTAATTTGTCTTATTGAATTTCATCCTATTTACTTCAGACCATTTTTCCAGTTTGCTCAGATAATTTTGAATTTTAATCCTATCCTCCAAAGCACTTGCAACCCCTCCCAGCTTGGCATTCTCCACAAAATTGATAAGTGTACTCTCTATGCTATTATCTAAATCATTGATGAAGACATTGAATAGAACCGGACCCAGAACTGATGCCTGCAGGACCCTACTCGTTATACCCTTCCAGCTTGACTGTGAACCACTGATAGCTACTCTCTGGGAATGGTTTCCCAACCAGTTATGCACCCACCTAGCTTTATCTAGGTTGCATTTCCCTAGTTTATTTATGAGAAGGTCATACGAGACAGTATCAAAAGCTTTACTAAACTCAAGATATACCACTTCTACCACTTCCCTACATCCATAAGTCTGGTTACCCTCTCAAAGAAAGCTGTCAGGTTGGTTTGACATGATTTGTTTTTGACAAATCCATGCTGACTGTACTTATCACCTTATTATCTTCTAGATCAGGGGTTCTCAAACTTGTTGAGACCGCGACCCCTTTTTGCGCTCCGGGGGCCCCTAGCGACCCCCTCCGCCGAAAAGCCGCAGATTTTTTTTAAAAAGCGCCGCCCCCCCCCCGCGCACCATCCCCCCCCCCGCCGGGCTGCCAGCTGCACCCCGGCCCTAGTCCCCCTGCTGTTGGTGGGCTGCTGCCGGGTCCGCGCCCCCCCCCCCGTCTCCGCCGCGGGCGGGTTGCTGGGTCCGCGCACCGTCCCCCGGTCTCTGCCGCCGGCGGGCTGCGTCTCCGCCGTGGGCGGGCTTCCTGGTCCACGCGCCGCCCCCCCGTCTCCGCCGCGGGCGGGCTGCCGGGTGTGCGCCAGCCCGCCCGCTGGGGGGGGACTGGGGGCCGCCGCACAGCCGGGAGCCCACCCGCGGCGGGGACTGGGGGCTGGGGCACAGCTGGCAGCCCGCCCGCCACGGTGGGCTGCCGGCTGGGCCCCAGCCCTAGTCGCCGCAAGTTGCGGCGGCAGGAGCTCGCGACCCCCCGGGGGGTCGCGACCCCCAGTTTGAGAAACCCTGTTCTAGATGTTTGCAAACTGATTGCTTGATTATTTGCTCCAGGGCCGGCTCCAGGCACCAGCTGAGGAAGCACGTGCCTGGGGCGGCACATCGTAAGGGGCGGCATTCCGGTGAGTCTTGGGGCAGCAATTCGGCCCCCTTTCTTGCTCCGACAGTTTGAGTGGCTTTTTATTTATTTTTTGCTTGGGGTGGCAAAAAGGGTAGATTTTATAAGGACAGTCCCGATTTTGGGGTCTTCTTATATAGGCTCCTATTACCCCCCCCCCACACTCCGTTCCAAATTTTCACACTTGCTGTCTGGGTCACCTTACGTGAGACATCTAATCACCACCAACCTTCTTGGTGAAAATGAAACAAAAGTCATTCTGCACCTCTGCCATTTCCACATTTTCTGTTGTTATTTCTCCCCCCACCTCCATTGAGTAATGGGCCTACCTTGTCCTTGTTCTTCCTCTTGCTTCTAATGTATTTGTAGCATGTTTTCTTGTTACCCTTTATGTCTCTAGCTAGGTTGATCTCGTTTTGTGTCTTGGCCTTTCTAATTTTGTCCCAACATACTTGTGTTATTTGTTTATGTTCATCCTTTGTAATTTGACCTAGTTTCCACTTTTTGTAGGACTCTTTTGATTTTTAGATCATTGAAGATCTTTTGGTTAAGCCACGTGGTCTCTTGCCATACTTCCTATTTTTCCTACACAGTGGGATAGTTTGCTCTTATGCCCTTAATAATGTCTTTTTGAAGAACTGCCAACTATCTTGTGTTGTTTTCCCCCTTAGCCCAGATCTACAGTGGAGTGGGGGGATCGACGTAAGATACGCAACTTCAGCTATGGGAATAGCATAGCTGAAGTCGACATATTTAGATCTACTTACCACGGTGTCTTTATGGCACTGAGTCAACTGTTGCCTCTCCCCTGTTGACTCCGCCTGCACCTCTCACGACAGTGGAGTCGGACCGGTGTCGACGGGAGAGCGCTCAGGCATCAATTTATCGTGTCTAGATGCGATAAAGTGATCCCCGATAGATCATTATCCGGCAGGTAGTGTAGACCTGGCCTTAGACTTGCTTTCTATGGGATCTTATCTACCAGCTCCCTGAGTTTGCTAAATCTGCCTTCTTGAAATCCATTGTCTTTATTTTGCTGTTCTCCCTCCTACCATTCCTTAGAATCTTGAACTCTATCATTTCATGATCACTTTCCCCCAAACTGCCTTCCACTTTCAAATTCTCACCCAGTTCTTCCTTATTTGTCAAAATCAAATCTAGAACAGCCTCTCCCCTGGTAGCTGTCTCCACCTTCTGAAATAAAAACACTGTCTCCAATACACTCCAAGAACTTACTGGATAATATGTGCCTTGCTGTGTTATTTTCCCAACAGATGTCTGGGTAGTTGAAGTCCCCCATCATCACCAAGTCCTGAGCTTTGGATGATTTTGTTAGCTGTTTGATTCCATCTCTTATTCAGAGCCCTGTACTCTTTCTGGTGTGTGTGTGTTCTCTCTCCTCCCCCCCCCCCCCCCCCCCCCCGCAGGCAATCACCGGTCAGGATGTATGCATAAAGCAGATGCAAAAGTTTATAGGCTTTAAATGTCACCTGCTGAGCATATAATGGATGTTCTTTGGATTTTATGATTAGCCGTTGTTTTCCATCAGCCAACGCTGACTCGTTGATATGATTTATGAAGTAGATTCAGGTCACTGGCAGGCGAGCCAGATTCATAAATTCCTTGGATTTCCTCAGAAATTTTATGATCTTTTACAAGATTTCCCTTGATTCTTATTCCAGTTTCACACTGATATGGGATGTTTTTGCACTGGTAGCACCACTCTGACGTAGCACCTGGCTAGGACTTGCTAGTATGGCTGTTCTGGGCATCAATTCCATGGTGCACTGTATTCCAATCTATCCTGAGTCCACAATGAATTACCCATTCCCCAGTCTTCCCAACTTGGTGCCTGATCCTGCATTCCTTGCACACTCAAGACTTACCCAGTATTCTGGGGCAGATTCTCAGGTAGTGCAGAGGGAAGTCGACTCACAAGGAGGAACTCACAAGTCCCTTGCTGGGGGTTCCCCTACTGTGGGCTCCTGTGCCCCCCTCCTCACAGCCCCTGATGGAGGGGCATCTTGACACAGCCTTTGGGTGTGGTGGTGGCAACCAATGTACACCATACTCCAGCTCTATCCCAGGTACGATATGATGCCGAAGGGACCATTGCCAGATGGTGCAAGTTAGAGCAACCCCCAGGCTGGGCAGTGAATCAGGGGCTGTGGTTCTTAGTGTCTCCCTTTCCTCCTCTCTTGGGCTGCATGGGGTGGCTGTGGGGAGGGGGACACCCTTAGCACTCCCCTGTACTTAGGCAGAGCCCTGTGAGCTCTGAGCCATCTCTCCCTGGGGCTCCTACAGCCCAGCTTGGAATCAGGCCACAGAGCAGTCAGACCAGCTCTCTCCTCCCTCTCCTGAGGTGCAGCAGGTAGTCAGTGGGGAATTGCTGAGCAGAGAAGGGACAGCAGCTGTTCAGAGCACCCAACTCACATGGGGGCTGCAGGGGAGGCAGCTGGGAAGGAGTTGCCCCCCATCTCTCCCTCAAAGTATCTGGTCTGACCGAAACATCTGTGTTTAAAATCACAGGACACGGCTCAGGGAGCGCGTTTTCCATTCCCAATCAAACACGCAGTTTCTGAACACAGACGCCCTTGAGGGGCCGCAATTCAGAGCATTGTGGGCTACAAGTAGCTCAGGGCCACAGGTTGGACCCCCTTTCCCTCCTCGACAGATTAAAACAGATGAACTAGCACCCAGGCGGGGTGGCGCTAGAGCAGCAGTGTGGAGCTCAGACTGCCCCACAGCTGTGTGCCAGCCTGGGAGGCGCAAGCTGGAGTTGACGGGGGAGCGCGCCTCCGACTGCCGCCGCCGTGAGGACGGACGGTAAGTCGGCTGCAGATACGCAAACTTCAGCTACGTGATTCACATAGCTGAAGTTGCGTATCTGCAGTCGATCCCCCCCCCCCCCCGTAGTGGGGACCAGCCCTTAAATGCACTTCCCATGGATGTAACTCACTCACTACACCAATTTAATAACTGCACTTCCACAAGAGATGTAGCACTTAGGTGGATGTAGTTAGGTTGACAGTTTCAAATGTAGATACTGCATTGCTTACATTGACTGTTGCTGCCTTTTACAAGCCAACCCACAATGCCCCACACTGGTAGTTAAATTGGTACAAGTGCTGCTGGTGAGGATGTACACTGACAACACATGGAGTGTAGTGTGGATGTGAAAAACCAATTCAATTACTGTGGTCACTGTACCTTGAGGTAAATGTGGTCTTGCCCTGGGTAAATCTCAGTTGCCTAGTCTCCCATCCATGCAGAACTTTGCTGCCCCTCTTTTCACATGTGCAAAGAAGAGCAAGCACGTTATTCCCATGCTCAGTCAACTTCACTAGCTTCCTACTAGAGCTGCTCAAAACTTGGAATTTCACCTCTACTTGGAACAAAAGGTGGAAACTTCCTGCAAAGTGAAATTTCTGAAAAAATTAATATATATTTATTGTTTTGATTTTTATAATAAATGTCAAAAGGAAGCTCTTCAGCATTTTCAAAAAAGTTTCAATATTTTTTCATTGGAAAAATTCAACAAAATCCATACCTTCCCATGCAACATCTTAATTTTAGTTGAATCATTATTTTCCAAATAAAAGTGCCATCAGAAAAGTTTCAATCGGTGCTGCTTCGCCTGTTGTTCAGGATCCAGTTCAAAATTTAGCTGAATTTGGTTGTATGGAGTATGTGCTGTGTATGTTTTCATTTATTATTGCTGTATAATAAACTCTCCAGGTGGACTTGGCAGATCTTTTGTCTGAAAGTTTCATCTGATAATAGAGACAGAAAAGATCAACAGGATTATTTTGTCTGTCTCCCAGAGGCCACTGCAAGACTGTTCTATACAGTGTATTCTTCAGCCAAGTTTAAAATGTTTCGAGAGATGGCATTCCCACCACTTCGCTTGAGCAGACTATTCCACAGCATAATACTCTCTCACTATTCGGACATTTTTTCTACAATTCTGCATAAATTCCCCATAGTGATACCCCCTTGATCAACCTAAACAATCCCTCTCCATTCTTGGTGTTTACACCCCTGTCCAGATGTTTATCTGCCCATCTCCCCATTCATCATAATTTGGTCCAGCTGTGCCCATTTACCATAGTAGGTGTGTTGTTCTTCTCTCATAAGTCAGTTGCTGGAGATTGTTTGAGTTTCTGTTCTCTCTGCACATACAGTGTGGTATCCTGTTTGCTTTTACTTGTAACTACAGTCATGCACAAGGCTGAAGGATTCAAGGATTTTTCCATTAATAATCCCCACACCCTTTTCCTGGTCGGTGCAGTGCTTGAGAGGGACTGAAGTAACTCATTCACAAACAGAAAGCTACTAAAAGAGAGAGAGTTGGTGCAAAAGGAAAATGTGACTTTCTGTGGAATCTCTGATGCATTTCTGTAGAGAGCTTGTTATTTAGAGTGTGATTTGGATTGTGCAGGATTGGGCCATCGGTGATTTTAGATCCAGTCTGCTGAGTTTGTTTTGCAAATGATTTTCTAATTGTCGGTGCTGCAGACTTCACCATGGCCCCGCACGCTATCCCTGATATGAGACTGAAACTGGACTCTTTCTACCCCTCCTTCCCTATCCAGCGATAAAGATGTTGCAATTGTACACTATCTGACAATTCTGCTGATAATGCACAAAATACATACAATCCAGTTTATTCACGTATGATGGTGCTGGCTCTGCAGGGCAGACCGTGATGAGACTTGAGGACCCAAAGTGCTCTCATTTATATTTGTGTAAAACTGGAGTAACTTTGACTTTTGTGAGTTCGCTAAACTGCACGGTGGGACTTACTGCATTGTAGCAGTGTCCACGTGGTGAGTTCCTGATTAGCAGGCTGGCGCACTGTGGAGTCACACCCTGGCTTGCCATCCACTCATTAGCCATGTAGGAGGCCAAGGTGGCTATTTCTGTAGCTTGCCTTTAAAACGTAATTCCTCAGTGGGAAATCTGGGAGCCTAATCAGTCTCTGATGTTCTGTGCAATAAATTATTTCTCTGGTATTCACAAACAATGGCGGTGCTGAGTATTGTCTTGGCTTCTTTCTTTCTTGTTAGTGATTTAGAGATAAGGGCTCTAGATTTATCCCGACTGAACACACCAATGGAAGAATAAAACAATCCTGGCAACCTCCCCATTATTCCCATCCCCATTTTTTCCCCTGCTCCTGTGTAGGAAAATGGCTCCTTCCAGTCCTCATGGAAAAGGTGACATATGCTGACAGGAAGTCTATTTGCTTTAGGAGGAAGTGGGGCCTGACATCAACAGGAAGCCCTGTGCAGCATAGCTCCTGCCGCTTCCAAGTGCGAGAGGCCTCGAAAACAATGTCAGCCTGTAGTTTAGGACTAGCTGGCAGGAAATGAATGCACGCTGGTGTGTGTGGTAGGGAGGAAATGATAAGCACTACCTGCTCTGACTTGGAGCAGAGAGAGCACAATGGGGGAGAAAAAAAAGGTGGGGTTTTTCATGTTCGTTCAGAGCCTGTCATTTGTCAAATGGAAAACAAAATAAGGAACAAAATATGGAATATACCAGAAATTCATTGGGGAGAATGGAAGCCGGGGATTACAACTGAGAAGAGGCTGGATTTATTACGGCTGTAACAGCTGGGTGCTGGCTTCTTCCCAGTGCTAGCATTGAAGATACTCCTCCATTTGGCCACATATGCTTACCTATTGAGTGCGTGAAGGGATATGAAGACTTAACCTTCCAAGTGTGGGGGGAAAGGGGACTCTAGGGCAATGGGGGGGGGGGAGTGAAGGGAGAACCATAGAGACAGCCCCTCACAGTCTGGGGCAGAGGGGACCATGGGATAGAAAGAGGAATGAGGATACAGAAATATAAATAACAATGCTGAACAGCACTCCCCCTACAGCCAAGGAAAAAGAAACTGGAATTTAAGAGAAATACTGACTGTAATACCTCCTTTATAGGTTGTTTCTCTTAGTGGATGAGGGAGCAGACTTATTCTGGTGATGGATGGCAGGAGAGAGATCACTTGATCATTACCTGTTAGGTTCTCTCACTCTGGGGCACCTGACATTGGCCACTATTGGAAGACAGGATACTGGGTTGGATGGACCTTTGGTCTGACCCAGTAGTCCCATTCTTATGTATTCTGCAGTGTTCAACTCAACTCTGTTCCAATTCATAGGGGCTGCCCCTTTATGACTGACTGTGAGGGTGACCACATGTTCAGCCTCATTATATTGTTGTCCTTCTTCCAACTTCAGTTTCCTGTTCTGACACCAGTGTTGCTCTTCCACTCAACAGTAGCAGATGTCTGGGACCTTGTAGGTCAGCTTCCTAGTGGAGGAGAAATCGGTGATGTGGAATCTGGGTGTATTTTAAGTATACCTTGTTTTATCTATACATATGCACCAGTCTGGGAACAGAGGTGGTTACAAACAGCACATAGAAGCAGTTTATTTTTCCAGGAATCTCAGCTCAATACCAATGCCGGGTTCCCAGGTAACAACTCTGCCTCAAGAATTGACATTAATAACAGAACAATGCAAACTCGCCCGCTGCTTACATGGCTCGCTGTACTCAGAACACTGCATAACAAAACCAGCAGCACCACAGACATTGTTTTCCCAAGACTGAATATTTGCTCACACACTTAGTGAAAGACCTTGTGTTAAAACCACACCTAGTGACACCTGCCATAACAGTTTGTTTATAAACTCTTAAAAACGAACCAAAGTTTTGCCTTGTCCCGTCCCTCTTTTACACTGATGTAATTTAATGTCTCAGCCGAGAGCCCTTGGGTTGCTTGATTGAGCCTGGTCAGAACATGGTGCACAGTGAGGCTCACGTATTCTCCCTTTAAAAAAGGAGGCAATGAACATGCTTGGAGGCTATGCTGCAGCAATGGCTGCCAGCAGCATTCCTGCACATTACTACCGGCAAATGCAGTCGTGCCTTCCTGTCTGTCACCTTTGACCTTTGCAGAGTGTTGTGGAAAACAACTGTCCCTTTGAGCACCTGTGGAGTATTGATCTGACAAGGACAGCAGATGGAACACAGTAGTACAGGGGGTGGCCAAATGTACTGACCCACCGAACTGCATACAATAATCTTCAGACATTTAAGAGCTGGGCACATCTGCTGGGGCTCGGGGCTTCAGCCCTGCTCCTGCGGAAGCTCCGCGTGTTGGCAGGCACCTTCCATAGGGCTGAAGCCCTAGACCCCCTTACCCTCTGGGCAGGAGCCTCTACCCCACCATTCTGCCACAGGGAAGAAGCTCTGAGCTCCTGTTCCAGTGTGGTAGGTGGAGAATGGGGGGGTGGGCGGGGAGGGGCATGGAGGGCTCTGCAAGCCACATTTTAACTGTAAAAGAGCCGCATATGGCTCAAGAGCCACAGTTTGGCTACCCCTGCAATAATATTTGCTGCCGACTTTGAAAGAGAGACTGGGTGCCTGGCATGTATCCAGATGTTGGAGCCACACCAATTAGGAGTCTTACAGAACACACCACTCCCCCATCGCTCTTCATTAACTGGAAAGGAAGATTAAAGGTACCCCTGAGATCAGGGCTTGTGCACCTGCGAAGACTGCAGCCCTGTGGATTAAAAGATATGTCTGAGCTCACCAAGCATCCATCAGCTAAAGGCTGCATCTGTAGACTAGTCTGCTGCGTGAAGCTGAGTTCAGTTACGAAATTATCTGAAGCTTGAGAGATTTGACCTGCTTTTATAGGTGGAATTTTCTCCATGCTGCCCAGCGGCAGAGTCCATGAGGTTACTGCTCAGCGTTAGACACCCTGAGGTTACTGCTCAGCGTTAGACACCCTGAGGATAAAAACAACCATGTATGAGCTACACGGGTGCTCCTCTCATGCTAGTGCCAGTGATTTGCATGCTTGTGACTGGCTCCATCTTTCAACCCTCACATATCTGTAACTCCCATTGGCTGTGCCGAAACTAGGGAAATGACCCATTCATAACATGTGGCAACTGTGCACCCCGGTGGTCTTTCTCTCCGCTAAGGTTGAAAATGTTTTGGTTGCTAGATAACTTTTTCCACTTGAACTCCCACAGTGTGTCTAGCTCACGGCTTTTACAATTTTTCTCCCAGAGGTCTAGCAACTTTGTTGCACCGGGAATTTCATCAGAAGTCTAACACTTCGGAATAACTGGAGTGGGTTTCATCAAGGATCTAGCTCCTTGTTCTGCCAGGGAAGCATCAGCTTTCTGAGTTAAAATGACTTCACCCTCTTATAGTGGTAGACAGTGTTTCCGCTAATTTTTCCCACCCGTGTGCAGAATGAATTTTGTTATGTGCACCAATAGGGAGGTGATGTGTGGAGGGGGGCTCAGGGCTGGGCCAGAGGGTTGGGGTGGGGAGTGAGGGCTCCGGCTGGGGGTGCGGGCTCTGGGGTGGGACTGGGGATGAGGGGCTTGGGGTGCAGACCGCCCTGGAGCTATGGCAGGGAGAGAGGACTCCCCCCAGCTCTCTCTCCCTGTAGCAGCACCTCGGCTGGGAGGTGAGAGGCACCTTTCTCTGCCGCAACAGTTCCAGGGCTGGGGCAGCAACATAGGTGCCTCTCCCCTGGCTGCAGTAGGTCAGGAGCTGGGTTGGCACTGGGGTGCCTCTTCCCTGGCTGTGGCAGGTCCAGGCTAGGACAGGCGCCTGTCTCTCAGCCTCAGCAGGTCCACTGGGGCTAGGTTCCCTGAGCAGCTGCGCTTAATAGGCTGCTGCGTGGCCAAGTGCCTGTGCAGCTGACAGGGAACTTAGTAGGTAAACTGCTTTCAGCCTCATTTGAGTGGGGCTGAAAGGAATGCATGGCTGACCCCGGTTGTCTGCAGTAAGTCGGACTCTCCACTCTCCCTTGCACCTTGTGTCGTTGATTACACCTGTAGAAAACAAGTGTAAATTTTTCCTTCAGTCAAATTTGGTAGCCTTGTGCACTCACTTAGGACAGGTGTAAATGACAGTGTAAGGCAGCAGAGAACTGGCACCAATAGGTTATTTTCCTCATGTACAAAGGCCTGCTGAAGTCAGCGGGAGTCGTGCATGTGTGAGGTCTCCTGGAACAGGCCCAACAGGAGCAATTCTTGCAAGAGTTAATACCGAACCCTAAATGCAGGCCTCGGTGAGTAAGCAAAGATGGAACTGTTTTTAACTTGTCTTAAGTTTCTTTCTTTATTATTTCTAAGTCGCTTGCACATATTTTCTCTTGCCGATTTGACATCTTAAATCCATATTTCCTTTTTTCCCAGGCTGCTGTTTGCATTCACTTTTCACAGTTCTCATTTGCAGGCCATAAGGAGGCTAAGTTTGAGCCCTTCAGCTGTCTTTCTGTGATGCATAGTGCTGCTTAAAAAGTTTTGTAGCTGTTTGCCCTAAATCAAGGGCTATCTTTAAATAAGCCCATTGAGGTAACATCTGGAAATTGCTGTGCCTGCTCTTTATCAGTGTGGATCAGTGAAAAGCCTGAGTGAAAGTGTCAGTCTATATCAGTGTAACAAAGGGTAACATTTAAAAGAAAACCATGACCTACAGCCGAAGATGTGCTACATTGGGTGCAGCCAAACAGTCCTCTGCCCCCAGGGAAGCAGGGATACCAGATCTGATTCTCCACTGCCTTGCACCATGTTGTCATTTACAGCAGCACTAAGTGGGTGTAACATTCTTCCAAATCCTTTCATGCCCACTTGGTGCAGATGCAAATAATGATGCCAGGTGGTGGGGAATCAGGCCTGTCCCTTCCAGGATTCAGCTCTCTTCTTTCCAGACTACAAATCTGTTTGACTACTGGAAAAACATATATAGTGAATAGATTCCCCTGCCTGTGCAAAGGAATAGCTGCCTACTTGAGTGATCTGGAGGTGGTCCTGAGCGGTGAAGTTCAGCTCCAGATACAGGTCTTGCCTTCCTCACACTGTCTGCAGATGTTCAGCTCTGTGGTTTTGGTTTGGATTGTGATGGAGACGTGGGCCAGGCAGAGGGATCAATTGTGCCTGATTGATGCCGGGGGCAGAGTGGAGACACCCTGATTATAGGAGACCTGGGCGCATGGGACCCACGCAATGAGCCAGTACTGAGAGCATGCGGCGTCGGTCAGCGCTACGCCCAGCTCATGAGACAGCTCATGGTGTCTGATACCATCAGGTGGTCCAGAGACATATACACGGAAAACGTCACGGGACATCACCAGTACCAGGTCGAGTAGCCAAGACCGCCGACCAGGGAAACAACCCACCCCTCCTTCCCTGACAAACAGAGGGACACACCCCACCCATTTACTTATTGCCTGCACCACCACTGACTTGGACTCTCGCTACACCCGAACACACTTATACACTGATGCTTTAAAAAACTCCCACACCCCAATCTGGATCTATGCTGGTTATGTGATATGCACTACCTTGTAATCCCTGTACCCGTTACCTAAAATCGCCCATAACCACAGCCTGACTCCAGATGTCCAGTACCTTACCTCTCAATCTGTGTATGTTTTCCTGTTTAACATTAGCTTTAATAAAAATTTTACCTCTGGGATGTTCCAGGAGGGACTTCGCCCCAGGCAGCTCATTGGTGTGCAGGGGGAGCACACTACCTGTTATATACCTGGCGGGGATCCAGCATTCTCCCTCCAGGATGCCTGGCCGGTTCTGGTGCAAAGTATGTCCTGGATCCAGACTTCTCTGAATTTGAGTATCCCACATATTCAGATCCAGGGTTTCAGGTTAAGCCCATCCCTATACTTCAGCAATATGTTCTGGAGGAGGTGAGATTCAGGGCCATCCATAGATATCGGCCCAGTATCTGGCCACACAGAGCACTGATCTTTTTGAGATCCCACTTGGTCAGCATCCTCTCCCAACTCACACATCCAGCTTCCCTGTCCTTTTCCCCCTAAGCTTGAAAGAACCTTAGGGGCTCAACCCTCAACGGTCCAACAATGGCAAGGAGCCAGCCCTCACCAACTGCTGAAACCCTCCGTCCCTCTAATTGTCTAGCACAGCCATTCCTGAGGTGCTGTGAGAGTCACAGAAGTCTGTCAAGAGCCAGCCATGCTTTACTTCAAACAGGACCCAGCAAACTCTAGAGCCACACCGAGGAGACGGTAACAGACCTGCAGCACTGCCTGTCTGCCTTCTTCATCTTAGGGTCTCTTCTGTAACATCAGAATCCCAGCCCTGCTCATTTTCATATACCTCAGTCTTTACTACCAGGGAGATCATTACATTACACTGGGGGTGGGCAAACTAGGGCCTGTGGACTGAATCAGACATTTTAATCCAGCCCTCGAGCTCCTGCTGGGGAGCGGGGTCTGGGGCTTGCCCCGCTCCTTCCATGCCATGGTTCTATGCCACTCCCAGAAGCAGCAGCATGTCCTCCTTCCAGCTCCTAAGCATAGGGGCAGCCAGGGGGCTCCACATGCTGCCTCCACCCCAAGCGCTGCTTCCATTGGCTGGGAACCGTGGCCAATGGGAGCTGCAGGAGCGGTGCCTGTGGATGGGACAGCGTGCAGAGCCACCTGGCCTCGCTTCTGCGTAGGACCTGGAGGCAGGACTTGCCACTGCTTCTGGGAGCTGCTTGAGATAAGCACAGCCCAGAGCCTGCACCCCTGACCTCCACCCGTGCCCCAACCCCCTGCCCCAGCCCTGATCCCCCTCCCACCCGCTTGACCTCTTGGTCCCAGCCCGGCACACACTCCTGCATCCCCAACCCCTCATACCCAGCCCCACACCAGAGCCCGCACCCCCAGATGGAGCCCTCACTTTAGCTCCCTCAAAGAGTGTAGTGAACACAAGATGAGTACAGTATCAAGGAGCAAAATCCTGGTCTTTTTCAAGTTCAGTGAGTTTTGCCTTTGCCTTCGATGGAGCTCAAGTTTGGCCCAAAGTATTGAATGCCGTGTTGAATTGCATCAACTTAGAATCAAAAGGCTAGAACCAGTGTAGTCTGTGGGAGCTGCGTGATCAGCGATTTGCAGGATCAGGCTTGTTTTGTGTATGTATTTGCTAGTCACAGTGATAACACAGGGCTGTGCTTTAGTCACTGGGATAGATCGCTAAGGGTTTTTTGGTGGACACCCCAGTGCCAGTGCAGCAACGGTTCCCACAAACGGAAAAAAAAGAAGAAGTGTGTTGGTTGTTGGATGATTTAGTTACTCTGGCTCTGCATAGACGGGATCAGAGCAGTGCCAGCGATTCATCTTTTTAACTGACTTGATGGCAGCCGAGGGGGAAGAGGGAAGGAGGGCTCCAATAAGGTGATCCATTTTTAAACCTATTTGATGCCGTTCAGTTGTCGCTTTACTGTTTAAACACAGGTGTGGGGGGGTTCCGGTAGAGCAACCATCCCAGCCAAAACCAACACTGGAATCTGATGGCGCAGCAGTTTATTTTTTTTTCTATAAAGTGAATCTAGTGCTGGTGAAAGGTGGTGCATTGACAGCCCTGGAGACTGAAGCTCTGTGTCTATCCCCATAACTATGCGGGACACGCTTTCCCCCATACTGCTTCACACCAGTGAGCCTTATCCCTGAGTTGGAGGGATTTCTCTGGGGGTGTGAGGAGAGTTTAGGCTCCATGGTCCATTCAGTCTGGGGCGGGCATTCAGTGCCAGTACGATGAGATTTGCAGGGGGAAGGGATTCAGGTTGTGTTTGGAACACAAATTGCAATTAAGAATCTGAAGGCAAGTTGGAAAGTTAACGGCTGAGTTTAATAGGAAGGTAGAGCCCCCTAGTGTAGATGCAGAATAAGCCAACAGTAGGAATTCTGCTGGCATAGCTACACCAGCTCTCCAAACATTAGCCATGCTGACAAAAGCACTCCTCTATCAGCGTACCAGTGTCTACACTGGAGGTTTTGCTGACATGGCTAAGTTGGTAAGGGGATGTCTACACAAAAAAGTTATAACAACACTTTAGTTATACACTAGTATAGTTAAAGTGGTACAACCCTACTCATGTGAATGCAGTTATGCTGGCTAAATGTGTTTTTGCTGGAATAATTGTTCTTGCAGGGTGAGGGGGAGGCATATTTCAATGCTAACATTATTCTGATGAGTCTCTTTCTTTTCTCACGCTCTCTGTTTACCTAAAAATAAATGCAAAATGCAGTGCTACTGCAGCATTAAGATTGGAGAGTTAGTCACTAAAAGTAAGGAAACGCAAAAATAAAAGTTCCAGCAGTGACATTAACTCAGTTGTGCTGCAATATGTAATAATGGCTATTCCTTTTTGTGATATGAAGGCAGATTAACAGATTACTGTTTATGTGGTAAAATGTGTGCCCTAGCTGTGTAATGTATAAAATAATGGATGGTAGAATGGAGGTAAATCAGGTGCTCTTCTTTACCCTCTCTGCTAATCTCAGAACAAAGAAGTATAAAATTAAATTGAAAAACAAGCAAAAACTGACAAAAGGGAATAATCAATTTGCACGTTGTGTATATATAACATGCGGAACTCACTGCCACAAGATTTCACTGAAGCCAAGAGCTTAGAAGGATTAGACTTGGATAATATGAGCATCCACAGTTACATTAGCTAGCATTAAACAATTCAGAAGGGATATAGAGCCTTTTTAAATAAATAAAAAAATTGATCAAAATACAACATTTTGATTGACCCAAACTGATTTTTTTCCCCAGATTTTCAGTTGACAGAAGCTGAAATCTCAAATTTCTTGTGCTGTTTTGGGATAGGAATGTTGTTCTATATCTAGAAATATTCATGGGATGGGAAAATCATTTCATTCCCCGCTTTAGTCAGGAGCCTAGTGGAAGGTAGGAAACTGTGACCATATATGGCCTTCATCAGAGGGATATTGATCAGGATAGAACGGAGACATGATGTATAACAGCTGTCTGAGGAGTGTGACTTGTATAGGAATGTGAAGTGCAGTGATCATGGAATGAGTCTGTGATAAAGGTACATAGTGTCCCATACCATAGGGCCCCACTGTTGGCTTTCAGCAAGAATGGTGTTAATCGCTGAAACTGACCTTTTGTTTTATTTTTGTCTAAGGGGAAGAGAAGCATCATTTTTTCTCTCTCTCTGTGTTCGGTTTATAACTTAGTTTCCCTCCTGACTGATGCCTGGTTCCACACTCTCCTTTTCTTCTCCATCTGGTTTTTATTGTAGTTTCAAATGAGGACAGTTTAGCTGTCTGGCAGAACAAGCGGGGGTTTGTGTGACACCAGCTGCCTCTTCCAATTTCCATGCCTCCAGCATGCTTTTAATTATAGAAACTCTCGAGGATTGGGACATCTACCCCCATCTCTCTGTCTGTCTGTCTGTCTCTCTCTCATGCACACATGACGCACGCACCCACATTGTTGCAAAGTTCAGATCCAAATCCAAATCTGAACTTCCTCAGAACCCCAGAATGTTCAGATCCAAGATTTCTGGTTGGCCTTTCTAGAGCTAGAATCCTGTTGTAAAGTTCACATTTGGATCTGAACTTACCCCCCAAGTTCAGGGATGATTAGGCCCATTGTTTTGGTTCTGACTCATCTCTGAAATAGAAAAACAGCCAAACCAGAATGAAATGCTCTCAGACTGGCACAGAATGGTGGTCAGCTGCCCACTACCACTTTCCCCTTCTCTTCTAATGCCCTAATAAATCAGCTCCGTAGGAGATCGGCACTGCTGAGGGATTTCAGTGCTGCAGGTTCTGCAGAAACAGAACATTTATTGTGCTCCAGTTTCACACAAGTGCTGCATTTAGGGGCTTGCTTTGCAGGATATTGATACAGTCCTTTCACCTCCAGGGACCTGAAGTCAAGTCTGTAATTTCTGGCCACAAGTGAAATGGGTCCCACCATGCGGAATTTTTTTTGACATCACAAAGCCACCACACAATTTGGCACAACTGGGTGTTTCTATTCAGAAGAATCCAAGGACTGGAACAGAAGGAAATCATGGTGCACGATGACGGAGGGGCACTGCCAGAGCTGTGTGGGGAGCCCAGCACTGGAATAGCAAGGGCTCTGTTTGTATATTTACCCGTTTATGCTATATTAGGCTGTCTTCATAGTTATCTCCCCTCACTTCCATGAATGCTAAATTCACACAAATGTTTAAACTCGGTAAAAGTATAGAAAAGATTTGCTGCTGACCTCTATTCCCTCAGGTTTCTTCTGTTGTGTGCCTGTGTATCAAGCTAGACTCCTTCAATTGGTGCGGCACAAGGTGGATTTGCTTGAAATCAAATTCATGATTTAAATCAAATTCATTTAAATCACTAGTCAGGAAGACTTGATTTAATTGTGGATTTCTACATAAAAGTGCATTCTTGTTAGTTGTTATAACCTTAATACATATTCTTCACAATTCAGAGAGATGTAGGTTTCATTTTTAGAAGGTACACACTATACAGTTTTAAAGTGATTTATTTTGAAAACTTTTCAGATGAGTTTTACAGCTATATCCGAAAATGAACGATTGTTCGGTTATTTCATTTACCAAAGGTAATTGCAGCAGATATTTAAGAAGTCACTGGGAGGTGAACTATCTCCAATTCAACAGGTTAATCATTAATATTTGGAGGATTTTCTCGCCATGCCGTATTAAGAGGAGACATCACCAGACAAACATTTAAATTGTTTTATTTAACTAAAACAACAACATTATGTATTCTGGGTTTTTTTTCTTCAACAGCAAACATATAATATTTTAACAAAACAAGCATATGCATTTTTGAATTTAAACAGTCAAGTTTTTTAAAATCAGGTTTGTTTTTGTTAAAATTGTTTTTAACTAAAATAGTTACATGCAATATTAAAAAAAAATTGACTATATCTGCCAGGTCAACATGAGAAACTTAAAATATTGGCTTCTGCAGTTAATTCAGTCGTCTTCACCTTCATTTTCCTGTTTGTTCATGTTCTGGAAAAGAAAAACAAACCTTCCTGCTTTTTCAGGAAACAATTTCTCAGTTTGGAATGAATTAGTCCAAAGGAAGGAAATCTTCTTTCTACACTGGCAGAAGAAGATACTGCTGTTAAAAGTGAGAATATCACTTCAACAGTCTCTGAATCCAAGTGTTTAAGTGACCTCCACCAGTTCATTGGTGCGACTTTCTTCAAAACATCATCAGCAAACATATTTCTTGAATGGTTCACCCTTAGCTTTGAAGTTTCTTATAGTTGGCGTTATGGAGGGATCATTGCTGGAAGTCCATGTCATAGCCAACTCCTCTTCTTCAGCAGTTAAGGTTAGATCCTGGTGCGGAGTATTGAGACTATGTGCAAGAAAATGAGCTGGAGATAGTGCTTGTCCCCTTCGTTTTTTTTAATGATTATAATTTAATTCTGTCGTCGCATATTTTTCTTTTTGAGATCTCACTCAGTTCCTTCCAAATTTCAATGGCATCAGCAATAAAACAACTATTTCCCTGCATTTTGCTCAAGGCTACAGAAATAGGCTTCCGGGTACTCAGCATGTGTTCAATGTTTCTCTTAAGCCCCATGTTGAGAACTTTGGCTGTGACAGTGCCATCTTTTTTCACAATTTTGTTCACAAACTCTTTTCAGATTAGGCCAGTTCTTGATATAGTGCTCAAAACCGTCCACTAGTGAGTTCCATCGCACATCTTGTGGAAGAGTTAGCTTGGTTACTCCCACTATTTTCAGAGTAGCTGTTGCAAAGTGGTTGTTACCAAAGTATTTTGCAATTTCAACAACATTAGCCTTTATTTCTGGAACACTGAAGTCTTTGACTAGAAGATGCATCAAATGAGCACTGCAACCACATGTTATTAGCTCGGGACTCTCTTCTAAATAACTTCTTCTCATCTTGGATACATTTGCAGTATTGTCTGTGACCAAGCTGCATACTAGACATTTGAATTATTTTTTGCAATTTGTTATAGCTTTTACTGCTACTTCTTGTAAGTATTCTGCTGTGTGTGCATTTTCTGATATATCAGTTGTTTCCGTAAGGAAGACATTCCCTTCTTCTGTTGTCGCACATACAACAGGACCATTGTGGACATTTCTCCACCCATCAAGACACAGGTTAACAATTTTACCCTTAGACCTTTTGCACACTGCTCAATTTCTCTTACACTTTATCCAGCAACTTGCCTGCAACATCTGCTCTGTTGGGTGCACTGTATCCTGGTCTTAATGAATGAACCATGTTGATGAAGTGCGGGTTCTCAATCGTAGGGAAAGGAGAGTTTGTTGCATAAACAAATGGGGCAATTTTTCATCAATTACCTCTTTTTGTAATCTGCTGGTTCTTATCACAAACTTACCTGTGGTTGTTTCTGGATGATGGAGATTGTTTTTTCTTTTTGGTATAGGTGATATACTGTGACTATGTGACAACATGATGCGACTGAAACACTATCGTTGGCAGATAATTTTGGAACTATAGAAAATGATGGTGATCTTGAAGGTGAATAATCTTCAGAATCCTGTATATTGAGGATGGATTCTCCTAAACAAAATAAGTCGATGCAGTTATTTAATTATTATTACCATACTGCTCATTTAGTATTACTCATTGCATTCACTGACGCTCATTACTACTTTAAAGGTGAAACTGTAAAAGGAAGATCTGCCTATTTCAGCTATTTCTTTTTTATCACAACTGCATCTACAATGATACTACCATAGAGTAACAACTATATTTTTTGCTCAAACATGAGAATTCAAGAATAGTCCAGAAGGAAGACAGGCAGTCCTTAAGAAAGGAGTATGAAAGAAAAAAGTTTAACAACCTGAAGATCCTGCATGTTCAGACATGTTCCTTTCATCATCTTCAACACAGCATCCTCCTGAGAAGGAACTCTTTTCATGATGTTTCATTCGGGCAACCAGGCCTTGCATTTCTTTGTTAAACTGTTTGCATTTTGTACACATGCCTATCTTACCCACAGATAGAGGAACTTCATTAAAATATTCCAAAACTGGGTCTCTTTTGTGGCCTGCTGCCCTTATAGGTTTTCCCTTCTTGTGAGAGAATGGGGTGGTAGATCTCTAATCAATGAAGGCTACACTCAGAAGGACCTCAAGACTTCTGGAATTCGTTGCTCAAACAGCTTCACTTTTGTTTCGACTGCCTATCCCTCCCTTCTCACATTTATCTCCAGACTTCTTCTCCTTGTCCAGATCTATTCCGACCCCAACAATCTTCTATTTATTGAACTTTTTGAAACTTTGCACTTTTAGAGAGCGATAAGGGATTGACTCTGTGTACACAAATTTGCAGAGGGACAATAGGATTGAGATCTGTTATTTCTCACCTCTCCTATATTATCTCTATCTATCTATTTAAAAACATTTTTGCTGTTAACAAGCATGTTATCTCTGGAGACACAAATCCAGTTTGAGAATTGCAAAACTAAGCATCTCTGATGGTATCTTCTAGACTGAGCACTAAGTCCCTTTGGATAGATAGAAAGATTAACCTAAATAATCTGTACAGAAGCCTGCGGAGCCCTGTAAAATTGGGTCCCTAATCCATGAACTGTTGGAACTCATTTACACATTTTTTCTTAAACATTACATGACTATATTGTCTCATATTATAGAATTAAAATTTATAATCCCGATTCCATGATGAGATATCTTTGAGCTATAATGTATCTTAATTAAAGCTATCTTTAGATAGGTTTTTTCCTCAAAAAGCATTTTATCACAAACATTCCAATTTAATTTAAAAAAATCTGTTTATTTTTAATTTTTTAAAAAAATACAAGAAGATAAGAATGGCCCTACTGGGTCAGACCAAAAGTCCATCTAACCCAGTATCCTGTCTTCCAATAGTGGCCAGGGCCAGGTGAACAGAACAAGTAATCATCCAATGATCTATCTCCTGTTGGTCATTCCCAGCTTCACTGATTTTTGTCCATACTGGTGTGCAAGAGACTCCTTCTTGCCCTGATTTATTCCATACAAATCCCAGGCTCAGCAGATGAAAAGAGCTTTTTTTTAACAAGTTTTTTTCCCTGAGGTCAAATTAGTCATTTGTAAATGACTCTTGAATTTCTGGTATTTTTTTTTCTTATTTCTGTTTCTCCTTCACACTGCCAGCCTAAGGTAGGGTGACCAAATAGCAACCATGAAAAAATGGGACGGGGATGGGGGATAATAGGTGCCCATATAAGAAAAAATCCCCCCAAAATGGGACTGTCCCTTTAAAAATGGGACATCTGGTCATTCTAGACCAGGGATCTCAAACTCAAATGACCACGAGGGCCGCATGAGGACTAGTGCACTGGCTCGAGGGCCGCACCACTGACACACACACACACCCTCGCTGCCCCGGCTGTGCCCCCACTCCACCCCTTCCATGAGGACTAGTGCACTGGCCCGAGGGCCGCACCACTGACATACACCCCGCCCTTGCTGCCCCGGCTCCGCCCCCACTCCACCCCTTCCAAGAGGTCCCACCCCTGCCCCACCTCCTCCTCTGAGCACGCAGCTCCCCATTCCCTCCTGGAAAGCGCTAGGCACCACCAACAGCTGTTTGGCAAACAAAGCAAGAGCAATCTAGGAAGTCCAGAGCTAGAAACACACGCGGCCCAGCCAGGCAGCAGAGAAGCCTCCACTTCTGGCCCCTCCGTCCTGCAAACTGCTATGGGGGGACCGGAGGGGGGCGCCAGGAAGCTTGGCGGGCCGCATGTGGCCCCCGGGCCGCATGTTTGAGACCCCTGTTCTAGACTAAGGTGTTTTAAGGCATAGACCATATTTCTGAACCATCTAGATGCTAGTTAACTGGGTTTTTGTTTGCGTTTTTAACATTCTTTAAAGTTTACTCAATTAATTTGTGTCTCATTAATTTTTCATTTTCCTTGTGGTGTAAACAAGCTCTGAATTTTGTGGGTTTTCAAAAAGCATTTGATAGTGTTGGCTGCGAGTCGCTGTGGCAGACAGTATGAATTGCTGGAGTCCCCAACAAAATAATTCACATTATTAAAAATTTGTATCAGAATACTCAGTGTATACTAAAGATAAACCAGGTTCAAGAATAGCAGCCGTGTTAGTCTGTATCCGTAAAGAAAGCGAGGAATACTTGTAGCACCTTAGAGACTAGTTTATTTCAGCATAAGCTTTCGGGAGCTATAGCTCACTTTGTCGGATGCATAGAATGGAACAGAAGTAAAATGCATTTATACACACAGAAAGAAAAGAAAAAAAAATTGTACATTAGCATACATGGGCCATCTACATTTAACAGCCCTCTTAGAATTGGTATGCTAATGTACAATTTTTTTTCTTTTCTTTTTCTTTCTGTGTGTATAAATGCATTTTACTTCTTTTCCATTCTATGCATCCGACGAAGTGAGCTATAGCTCCCGAAAGCTTATGCTGAAATAAACTAGTTAGTCTCTAAGGTGCTACAAGTATTCCTCGCTTTCTTTAAAAATAAACCAGGAGCTCACTGACTAGTTTAATGTTAACAATGGTGTGAGTCACTGTTGGTTTTGTTATGCGACAGACTGTCAGTATGGAAATTGGCATTGCATGGATAGATGGTGAGCTTGGAGACTTTTTGACTTTGCAGATTACGTCTGTTTTGTACATAATTCAGTTGAAGATGTTCAGTGAAAGACAGTTAGTCTTGCAAATTCTGCCAAGCAAGTAGATCTTATCAATAAATCGAAGATGGAAATTATGAAAATTAATTTACCTACCAATTATTTTATCTGCTTGGAAGGTTAAGCCTGGAAAATCCTCAATGGATGTATTTATCTGGGTAGCATCATTCATAATATTGATGAGTGCATGTTTGATATGAAGTCCAGAATACGTAAAGCAGATCCTTTATTTCAAAAATTTAACTGCATGGAACCCCACTGCTATGTTTCAAAAGCATAGTCATATGGAACTCCTATGTGATTAGCAAAAACACCAAACTCAGGATCGTTAGAAGCAAAATCCTAAGTGTCCTTCTCTATATGGAGCAAAGTCATTGAAAAATAATCCATCCATTCAATGCACACTAAACTTCTGTCAATGCACGTGTCTGCACAGAATATTCAAAGTAAAATAGATAGCTAAAATAAGTAATGAAGAGGTCCTAGAGTGGCACAACTACCTACAACAATAAAAGCAGTATGAAAGAAGAGGTGGACATATTTGGGACAACTTTTAAGAATGTCCCATAATAGGCTGCCTAAATGAGCATTTCTTTCGCAACCCCATTGCAAGAGATGGAGAGGCTGGTCTAGAGGCAGCCTCCATAACACAATAATGGATGAAGTGGCATTATTACATCTGAATATAAAATACCTGGAAAAATGAGCCCGGGGTACAGGGGCTGTTTGACTTCGGCCTTATGCACTTGCTGGTGTGGGAAGGAGGAGGAGGATGAAACAGTGATTCACCCCTGCCTCCCAAAATAAACTTGACAATAACATGGATCTGTGTCTCTTTTAGTATTATTTGTATTTTATATCAGAGTAGATCCTTGAGGCCTAAGCCAAGACTGAAGCCTCATTGCGTTAGGCGCACGCAGCCACTGTCACAAAGAGCTGACAGTCAAACAGGCAAGGATGGGGGGGGGGGGGGGGAGGAGAGGCTGAGGGAAGAATTCTCCATTGTGCAGTGGAACCACACCAGTTGTGCTACATTCTTAGTCTGCTGGATCTGGGTCCTACATGTCAAAATCCCTGCTGGGGTGTATTATACACTACCTTGCTGCTGTGTATTATAACCACTAGAACCCAGGAAAGGTTCAGCCAGTAGCCTCGCTTCATGGCACTGCAGCAATGGCTGTTTTTCCAGTTAAATGTAGAGCTTAATCTATTACTGTTTGTCCTACAGCGCGTATGGGACGCACAATGAGGCCGAGTTAATGCTGCTGTGAGGAACCTTAACGTCTGCATTTCTTGACTGTCTTGGGATTATAACTATACAGACTTTATACTGCATTAGTGTAGTGATTTGCATTTAATAAGGAAGAACTCTGTGAGCTGAGTGCACTGGGGACTGCAGGGGATGCATCTGAACCAAAAGGATGACAGGCTCTTACACTTGTGTAATGGGAGAAAGCAAAACCTCAGATTGAACCACCCTTGAACTCCAGATCTGGATGTGAATTTAGTGGTTTGGGCTCTCTTCTAAATCCTTAGCGGGTATAAATTCGTGTAGCTGTTTTGAAGCCCATAGAGCTATGGCAATTTGAGGATCTGACCTATATTTCCATCTCATCTAATCTCTCTAGGTATTTCTAAGCCCTACTCACTGGGCACTAGACTCACACACAAGAGTAGATGCTTCTCTAATTTTTATCTAAAGTAATCAGACCAGCTGGCGCAACACAGCTAGGCTGGAGATCTTATGAGAACAGCTCACTTGGAGGATTCCTACTACTTCATGCTCCCAGTTATGATTGAATCACTTTCCCCTCTGGAAAAAGCCTTTTTCTTTTGCATTTCAAGGTATGGTTGGAGCAGCCTTTGTGATTAGAGGCCGTTATTGTCAGAGCAAATGATGACCATGGCTGCTGCAGAACTGTCGTGTGACCTGTCGAGCTCTGTAAATCAATTTGTGGCCACTTCAAGAATTTTATGTTGCTACCCATTACAATATCCTTTCCTGGTCACTGCAGAGCGGCTCTGCCACTGTTTAATGGGACTGTCTCCTCTGAGCACCCTCGTGAAAGATCTTCTCTCTGCCTAGTCACTGCTGACCTCATCTTCCTTTCCTTTATTAGTCCCCTACGTGCTGAGGAGCTGTGCTGAGTTCATTGAGACCCATGGCATTGTGGATGGAATCTACCGGCTCTCTGGAGTGACATCCAACATACAGAAGCTGAGGTAAGGGCAGGGATCTGACTCCAAAGGGGGGTTCAGTGGCATTGCTCAGTTCCATTTGTGACTAGTTGAATCACAGAAATCCCCTTCGGGTTGCCAACAGATGTGCCAAGACTACTTCTGCCCCTGCTTTCCTGCCCTGCCAGCTTGGAACCCCAGAGCCTGCTCGGTTTAAGCCAGACCTACTAGCCGGCTGCAAACCCAGACCCAGGTCTGAATCACTTCCTCCAACAGCTGTAGGCTCAATTGAAAAGAGCTTAGGAAATGTTCCTGTCTTTAACACTCAGATGCTCAACTCCTAATGGAGTCCAAACCCCAAATAAATCCATTTTACCCTGTATAAAGCATATACAGGGGAAACTCATAGATTGTTTGCCCTCTATAACACTGAGTGAGAGAAATACACAGCTGTCCCCCCCCCCCTCCTCCAAGGTACTGATACACAGTTTGGGTTAATTAATAAGTAAAAAGTAATTTTATTAAATACAGAAAGTAGGATTTAAGTGGTTCCGAGTAGTAACAGACAGAACACCCCTCCCTCCCCCCATGTAGAATCCAGCATCAAAATGGCGATTTGGAGTCACATGGGCAAGTCACATGCCCATGCATGACTCAGAACTTGCAGGTAGCAGCCATGGTTCACATGCTACCTTGAACATCCTCAAGTAGACTTCTTATGTGGATTGGAGCCTCCCAAGCTCTTTGTCTGTTAACTGCTTCTTGACTGGGCACATAACTTTCACATTCCTTTCTCAAGAAGCTGACCAAATGTTTTTACCAAAGCTGCTTAGAAATCAAGCAAGTACACAGCCAATATTCATAACTTCAGCGACAAAAGTGATACACGTATACAAATAGGGGAATAGATTCAGTAGATCATAACCTTTACAGAGCTATGTTACATGGCATATGTTACATAAAACATATTCCAGTTATCTAAAAGTCAAATGGTGTATGTGTGTATGTATGTTCCCTTACTACTTCCACACCATTTCAGCTAGATACTTGAAATTGGTACAGTTATAGGCTTTAGGGTCCTAATCAGGGTAAGAATAAAAAAAATTTAAAATCTCACCTCTTACACCCCCTAGAGCTGAAATTCGTTAAAGCCCATTAACATCAACTACACAGCTCACATAACATCATCTGGGCAGCAGGTTAACACATGCTGTTGTCTGTGACATAGTTATGATGTAATAATACAGATAACCAGAGAGCTTAGTGTTGTGTAGCGCAAACCTCATTAAATACACTGTTTTTTTCTTAAAAAGAACCCTATTCGTTATGCCATGTAAAAAGCGAAACTGTATCAGAGAAACCACATCTAAATGCAAGAGAATGAAATTAATTAGACAAAATGAGACTTCTGAACAAAATTTGTATTAATAAAAAACATTGTAGTCTTTTTACATCCCAGTTTCCAATTACAAATACCCCGAGCAACGCCGGGTATTTCTGCTAGTATCATATATACCGTATATACTCGAGTATAGGTCGACCCGAATATAAGCCGATGCACCTAATTTTACCACAAAAAGCTGGAAAAGTTATTGACTCGAGTATAAGCCTAGGGTGGGAAATGCAGCAGCTACCGGTAAATTTCAAAAATAAAAATAGATACCGTATCTATCAGGATTTTCACTCACTCCAAATGAAAATACATTTTAAACTTCTTTTAGTAGTTTTCACAAGGTACATCCGGTAAATCACCCACAAAATGTAAGTGAGTGCATCTGATAGTTGGAGACCCTTGAAGCTTCTATAATAAAACTATACTGATTAAAGACTATTGTATTGATTGCAATCATTATTGGCTCAACCTGCCTAAAGGAGAGTAAATATGCATTACGCCCCGGTTCCTCCCCTCCCCGCCGGAAAAAAAAAAAAAAAAAAAAAAAAAAAAAAAAAAAAAAGCGCCTCGCTCTCCCGTCCCCGCCGCGCGGGCGGGCTGCCGGGAGCGTCCCGGTTCCCCCCTCCCCGCCGCGGGCGGGCTGCGTTCCCAGCAGCCCGCCCGCGGCGGGGAGGGGGGAACCGGGACGCTCCCGGCAGCCCGCCCGCGCGGCGGGGACGGGAGAGCGAGGCGCTTTTTTTTTTTTTTTTTCTTTTTCCGGCGGGGAGGGGAGGAACCGGGCAGCCCGCCCGCGGCGGGGAGGGGGGAACCGGGACGCTCCCGGCAGCCCGCCCGCGCGGCCGGGACGGGAGAGCGAGGCGCTTTTTTTTTTATTTTATTTTTTTCCGGCGGGGAGGGGAGGAACCGGGACGCACATTTTTCACTGACTCGAGTATAAGCCGAGGCGGCTTTTTTCAGCCCAAAAAGTGGGCTGAAAAACTCGGCTTATACTCGAGTATATACGGTACCTTCATGAGCATAATTCCCTAAAGCCTTATGAGGTGCACTGTCACACCATTGTGTGGGGCTAGTCCAGGCATAGACTTGTTGAATGTGGTTTCTCGGTGGTGTAATGAGAGCAGCAGGGCCCAGCCGTGGCACAGAGGAGGCAAGGTTTAGAGACAACCTTAATAGTAAAGACCAAACACACTACTTTATGGAGACTAACTTTTGTCCCCCCCCCAAAAGCAACCCCCTCTGGATCCATTAATGGAATACTTTGGGGACAGCCCAGGAGTATCCAACCTCAGGAGAGGGTAGTCACTGTATGTCAGTTTTAGGACCCATCAATGGAGCTGTGTGAGGGAAACCAGAGATGAATGAACCTGGTGCCTGAGCTTCAGAAGAGGATTTGGGCCATGTTGCAGGTAAAAGAGGCAGCTCTCTGCTTTCCAGCCTATACCATGTTTCTCTTTTTCCTCTGCGACAGACAACTAGGCATGGACTGTTTCCAGCTCCTGTTCTTCCAGCCTGTTATGTCTCTGTCTGTGTTGTTTCAGGCAGGAGTTTGGCTCTGATCAATGTCCAGACCTGACAAGGGAAGTTTACCTTCAGGACATTCACTGTGTGGGGTCACTCTGCAAGCTGTACTTCAGGGAGCTGCCAAATCCCCTCCTCACTTTTGAGCTCTACAAGAAATTTACGGTGAGCCTTTTATTCTTGTTCACAGACTGGCATGCACATGTGTTTTGGTAAAGGTAGTTGGTTGTGTTTTAGTATCACTCTGATGACCCTGTGTCAGGGGTGTGTGTATGTGTGTGTGTGTAGGGGGATCATCCATCTGTGCTCATGTACACTCATGCTGTCTTTTCATTTTGTCTGTTGCTGTCTCTCTCTTTCTCACTTTGTTTATCTCTCTCTTGTTTCCCCCATTCTCTTTGCTATTACCGTCCCTCTATCTTTGTGTTGCACTGTCTCCTTCTCTTCTGTATCTCCCTCTCTTTCTGTTTTTTCTCATTCTTATTCACTTTTCTTTCCCTTTTTCTCTGTCTCATTGAACCTTTCCTTCCAATTCTGATTCTTTCCCCCAGTGCTGTCCTTTGCTTACAATTTTTATAATATGTAACTACACAGGGCCTGAATGTCTGATGCACTGTGCAGTCATTTACACCTGTTCACAGTGAGTGCACAGTGGGTATAAAATACTACATCTTGCAGATGTGCTGGTGTGTTTCACTCAGTTTGCATTGATGTAAATTCTGACACAAGGTAGAATGGAAAATCAGGCCATAATGATCATGTCCTGGATACAAAGGGCTGGTGAAGGTGGAAACTGTTCAAGCAGAAATCTGCAATCCCATTTAAAGTAACTAATTCAAAGTGTAATAACTCCATTCTGCAAAGTGAATATAGATTATGTGTGGAGACAAGTAGGGGTCTGGGAGCAGATTGCTGGGGGGCAGAAAAATAGACCATGACCCTTGCTGTTGAGCCTCCCTAAGTCTGTGCTGGGGACCACAGCTGGATTTTTAAGAGAGCTGGTTCGTTTGATGACAGATAATATTTTACAGTGCAGATAGTAACACCTGTAGTTACCTGATGCTTTCCACTATAAAACCCTGCATTCATTTGGTTATAACTTTGCCAATCTTTAACCATTTGGGCTAACATTTTCCACGCGGTCTGTCTGTCTCATATTGAATGTTTCTGGAAAGTTTCAGATAAAACTGTTCAGCCATTTCTCAGAACGATATTAGGGGAAAATACATTGTATTGCCCATGTTCAAAAATTCTTACAACCGTTTCATTGAGACGCTCTGGTGTCCCCCCTTTGCTTTGAAGCAGGGATTAGACATTTGGCAGGGGGATCACCTCAGTGTCAGGAATGTTAGATACTGTGGCACTGAGCATGATATATAAATTTATATAGAACAGAACAGCCCTTTGGTTTCCCTTGAAAATATGAGCAAGTTGGCCAAGTTTTAAGTCTTTGAACAATCTGTTTGCACTTGCTCACTAGAGACTCGTTAGAGTTTGACAGCTAAATTCTCCAAAGATTCCATCTGTATTGAGCATGCTCCAACTAAGGGCTGCAGGGACTGAACAGGACTTCCCCCTGCAATTACTGCTCCTGGCTGCTGAGGGACAACTATCATGCCCGACGTAGGAACTGAGAGAAGGAAGATGGTCTCTCCTGTGGTTTCACTGCTGGGCCCAGGCAGGAGGACAAGAAGGAAGAAAAGGCTGATGGGAATGCAAAGGGGTGAGGAGTCGGGTCTGGGGGGGGAGATAAGGAGTAGAGAGGATGGGAGAGTGGGATAATTAAGATTTGGCAAAGTTAAAAGCAGCTGAAAACAGCTGCTTCTTACGGCTGTGTGAAATTGTTCAGCCAAAACCTTTTTTGGCAAAAAATGCAAGATTGGGTGACATGGGAACATTTTATGAATTCATGATGGTTTTGCCAAATTGTTTGGGTAAAATGATTTTTAAAATTCCAGAAATGTGAAAATGTTTAATTATGACATTTTTTAAAGGAAACGTTTCATTTTTTCAGCTTTAAATTACTTTTTGTTTGGAAATTTCCTTCACTTTTAAAAAATTAAAATGTGAAAAAACACTCAATCAAAATGAAACATTTTGTTCTGGGTCAAATGAAATATTTAGTTTGACCTGAAACATTTTTTTATTCAACATTTTGATTCGCTGAACATTTTGAAAAATGTTGGCTTCAGGTTGATCTGAAACAATTAAAGAAAAAACAAGTCCGAATTGCAAGCACACGGAAAAATTCATTATTAATGGCGCTCCAGTTCTTATAATGGGAACTGTTGGGCAGCCTTAACTATAGGTATTGCTACTTACAGTGGGTAACCCATTTGGCTAGAAATACTACTAGAGGAAGGACAGGCACAGCTTTGAGTCACCACAGTGATTCAAGAATCAGAGAGGTAGCCGTGTTAGTCTGGAATAGCAGAGGTAACAAAGTCCTGTGGCACCTTAAAGACTAACTATAAAGTTTTGAAGCATAAGCTTTCGTGGGCTAATACATCCGACGAAGTGGGTATTAGCCCACGAAAGCTTATGCTTCAAAACTTTATAGTTAGTCTTTAAGGTGCCACAGGACTTTGTTACCTCCACAGTGATTCAGACATTAATGTCTCAGGATAGGCAAATTCTTAATGACCAGAGTGGGATTAGCCTTTCGTCTTCAGTGGTATCAAGTTTATATATGCGATGACCCTGCCACGGCATTGCTGCATATCTTAACTTTGCAGTATGACTCTCCCTCCTGCTCTGGGCCTTTACCAGCTCATAATGCAGTTCTGATCAAATTGGTGACTCTGGAACTGGCAGACTCCTTCTAACACTAGTGTAAAGGGACTGATTGCTCCATCAAACCAGTTCAATAACAGAAGGCCACACATCTTCTTCCTCCCTCAGTTCTACTCCACTTGCTAGCCAGAGGCTAGGAGGAACAGGGTACAAGCTGAGCACATCCAGTGTGGTCAGTGGAGCAGAAGGGCAATAGGTCATGTGTGTCCTTGATTGTGCATCTGAAACTCCCTGTCTCTTTCCAGTATTTTCTTCCCATTCACAAGGTGAAAGGAGAAACAATCAGCAACTAATGCTACATTTGAAAAAAATACATTAAATAAAAGCAGTTGGCTTTTCCTGGGAATGTGTATCCTCTGCTTCTTGATGTTCTGAATCTATAATTCCACACATTGAAGATGGTCCCCCCTGGGTTTGTAAGCCAGGCCATGGGTTTCTAGCTCAGTTGGCTGAGTAGCATGGCTGTTGGGTCTGAGTCAGTTGTGACATCAAAGGAATTAGCATTTGCTTGTTGCCTGTTTCAGCTTCCTTTCCGAGAATCTAGAAATGAAACATATGAGCCAAAGTCTGCACTGATTTACAGTCATGCAACCCAGCTGATGTCTGATGTTTCAGATTTGCATCCAGATGTTTGGATGCTTCTCCTGATCCATCTTCAGTCAGAACCAACGGCCTGGAAATCTCACATGAGAAGCATAGGATTTATTGTGCTTCTTGTCTCTGGAATGGTGGAAACAGGCTTTTTTATAGGTCAGTACTTGCACTGGTGGATTGAAACAAAAAATAATCGGCTGAGATGGGTCTTAGTTGTAAGATGTAGATCTGGAGTGGAACTTCCCCCAGTTCAGGAGTTTTCAGTTCGGCTCATAGCAGGGATGTGGTCAGGCACAAAGCTCGGGTGTGGATTTCCCAAGTTCAGAGGTATCAGCGCTGTCTGTTTATCAGCCTCTGGAGCTGAGGCTTGTGGAGACAAAACAATAACAGGTTAATTTTCACCTGACTAACTTCTTTGAACCTCTGAAAAGGCTCAGTTCCTGCTTTAAATGAAGATTAAGGTCAGATCTTATTTAATCCAAGTAAGGTGTCCGTCTCTCTCTCCATCAAATGTTTTGACATTGGAGGCAGACTGGTGATATATGAACACCCGATCTCTCTCTCTCTCTACATATATATATATATATATATTCACTAGCGAAAAGACCCAGCGTTGCTCGGGTCCGTCGGAGGTGGGGAGGGGCCAGAGAGCTGAGCGAGTGCGGGGTCCGTTGGAGGGGGGAGGGGGCAGAGAGCAAACCTGACACCTCCACCTCACCCCCCCGACCAAACCCAACACCCCCACCGCACTTACCCCTCGACCAACCCCGACTCACATTTTCACCCCCCACACCCAAATCCAACACCCCCACGTCACCCCCCTACTAACCCCAACACCCCCTGACCAACACCCACACCTCACCCCCTGTAGACCAAACCTGACACACCCACCTCACCCCCCGACCAAACCCAACACCCCTACCTACCACCACAAACAAACCCGACACCCATACCTCACTTACCCCTCGACCAACCCCGACCCCCCTCCTCACCCCCCCAACCAAACCCAACACCCCCACCTTACCCCCCCACCAAACCCAACCCCCCCTGACCAACCCCAACCCCTCACCCCTCACCCACCCAGACACCTTCCCACCCCCCCAGACCAAACCCAACACCCCCACCTCACCCCCTCGACCAAACCCGACACCCCTACCTCACTTACCCTCCGACCAAACCCAACTCGGGTCCGTCGGAGGTGGGGAGGGGGCAGAGAGCTGAGGGATTCTGGGGTCCGTCGGAGGTGGGGAGGGGGCAGAGAGCTGAGGGATTCCGGGGTTCGTCGGAGGGGGGAGGGGGCAGAGAGCTGAGGGATTCCGGGGTCCGTTGGAGGGAGGAGGGGCAGAGAGCTGAGCGAGTGCGGTGTCTGTTGGAGGGGGTATTATGACATCATAACTATATCACAGAGAACAGCAGCTGCCCAGCTGATGTGATTGGCCTTTAAATAATTTCACCCCTGGGGGGCATCAGAGGTGAGATTTGAAAAATTTTCCGACTCTTACAGTCATTAGGACACTAAGACCTCTAACTGTACCAAATTTCAAGTCTCTAGCTCAAACGGTGTGGAAGGAGTAAGCATACATACATACACGCACGCACGCACGCATACACCATTTGACTTTTATATATATAGATTATTGCTCTAAGACCCTTTCCTCGGTCGATGCCTGATTAATGGTATTTAAGTTTGACCGCACGTGTACCATGTCAATGATGTTATAGGACTGGTGTTGGTGATCCTGGTTATGCTCTTATTGATGAGGTCATTGGTAACAATGGTGAAGTTATTGACTGATGACGTCAAAGGTTTTTGTTGATGATTCTGCTGCCTGGTGTGCTAATTGTGATGGTGGTGGTGTCTATGCACCTGTGGTTGGGAGCTGATCAGAAATAGGTTCAAGCCACAGAATTCAAATCTGGGTTCCCACAGTGGGGGCTGCTTGGATCCCAGCATGCAGTTCATGCCCATCTCTGGTAGTGAAATTGATTATGGCAATTTACATGTGGTTTTGCATAAAGGATGGCTTATAGTGTAAAGAATACTGACGAGAATAGTGACAGCAGTATAAATAATGGGAATGTAGTAGTGACAGTGAAAACACAGAAGGTGTTTCTGTGGCTGTGGTTGGTGATTTCAGATTAATAATATTTAAGCAACTGATGGTCAGGAATGGATTGTTTTCTTCGTCCCAGTTCTAACTTCACTGACGTCCTTATGTAGGCAAAACTCCAGTTGGCAGGAGCGGTCACAGTGTCTTTCTTTGAACTCACTCCAACCCCCAGCAGTAGTAGTGTGGACAGATAGATCCTAGATAGCCTCACATTGTTTGAAGTTCCTAGTGGCTTGTCCTCTCCCATTGCAATGTTGAACAGGAATAGCTAACAGAAGACTAACAATGCAGAGAAGAACTCCCAGGAATTCAGCCAAAAAGTTCTTAAAACCCTTTCGGCTCCTACTCTGCAGAGAACTGCCGGGCTAGGGCTGGTGGTGAGGTGCATGGCCTCAGTTTTATCTACGCTATTCCACTCCAATTGCTAATGGAGACGATTGTTTGTCACTCTGTCTATGCAATTGTATTTCTAGGAATCTATCCTTGTAGCTAATCTAAAATACCTCATCATCACAGGAGCTGCTATATCTACATGCAGCAGATAATAATGCTTGTTTTTATTTATAAATTACTTCGCCTTTCATACCCATAAGTACCAAGCTGTTTTCATTTCATGGGATTTTAAAAAAGACCCCTTTTTTATTTGTTTTCAAACTTTTTTTGGAAAAAGTTTCAATATTTTTCATTTGTTACTTTCATTTCCTCCTCTTTTCCTTTTGTTTCTTTTCCCTCTCTTCTCCACCCCCTCTCAGTATTTTTTCTTTTTTTTATTTCCATTTTTCTCCGTCGTGTGTGTGTCTGTGAGGGGGAAATCAATTTTAAAAATGAGCAGGAGGAAGCAGAGGAGAGGGGAAGAGTCAAGAAGAAGAAAAAGGAAATACATCTCTCAGTTGAAGATCTGAAAGAGTTTAATGAATTAAGGCCCAGACTTTCAGCCGTGACCTGAAGGAGATTAGGGCTCTATGCCCCACAGCGAGGTGGGCAAGTGTGGTTATCCTTACAGGGAGGTGAAGTGACTTCCCCAAGGTCTCACAGAAAGTCAGTGGCAGGACTTCCTACTCATAGCTCTGTAATGTAATGAGACAGTGTTCACGCTGACACCTGCCAGGCCTCTGTACGTGTCTCTCTCTGTCACTCTCTCACTCCCTCTAAATACATCACCTCAATGGACTGTTTCCTCTCTCTCCACAGGAGGCAATATCTCGCTGCCCGGAGGAAGAGCAGTTGGCCCGCATTCAAAATGTCATCCAGGAACTTCCACCATCACATTACAGGTAAGAACTGAGCTGTTGAGACTGTGGGAAGAATTCTTTGAAACAGCTTCTGCTTCAGGGAAGAGCTGAGAGGTGGTTTCATTCATTGCCACCAAATTCAAGAGCAATTCACCTGTCCTCTAAATAAAATTAAACAGATCATTGCATTACATGTCTGAAAGACAACCAGCCCTTTCCAGCTTCTATCAGCCCGACTCTCCCTCCCAGCTGCCATAATGTTCTTGGCCAGTTGTGCCGTGCTGTCCAAGTGGGAGAAGGCAGTTAAGCACATGCATTTAAGCATACAATGTGATCTGAGCTTCCACAGCCACCATATGCACCAGTAAGCCCCTTCTTCCTGCTTCCTACTGTCCATCCTCCTCAAATTCATTTGGATTGTGCCATATGAAGTCATCCACGGTCACTGACATCACAAACCCTGAAATCACAAACTGCTGCTCTGGCTTTGAATCATGGTGCCCAGTTTGCCAGTCTCATATAGACAGACACCACAGTCACGGGGGGAGACTGAAACCAGTACCATCAGCACCGAAAACACAGGCTATCTAGGATTCTGTTAGCAGATCTTATAGGGCATACTGCTGTAATCTCAGGAGCTAGCAACTAAGGGGAGACTTGATCACATGTGCAGGAGCTGAAGACTTTTTCTTTATTCAAACCAAATGCTTACAGGACTCTGGAATACCTGATCAAGCATCTGACTCACCTCGCCTCCTTCAGCAACATGACCAACATGCACACCAGGAACCTGGCCCTAGTGTGGGCGCCTAATCTCCTCAGGTACAGTAAGGACCCCTTTTCACTTCACTCTCAGGGCAGCACTGCTGAGCTACTGCTGGAGCATCTGTGCGTGAAACTGACCGGACAGTAAACAGAGACTGACCAGTCAGTCACAGACTGATCCCGCTGAGAAAAATGCAAAGAAATAAATAGCACAAATCGTGCAAAGTAAATATGAATCTAAAAACTATATTCTTTTTGAGAATGTCCATTTAAAAATGAGGAGTTTGCTCGTCACTATGGGATTGAAGCAACTGTTTTCAAACTATGGGTGGTTAAGTTTGATAGGACAGAGCAATGAGTGACTAGGGAAGGGGATATAATGGTACATGTGATGACTGGAATCCAGATCCATTTTGGTCATAAGTGAAATGAGTTTGAAGATCTTAAGATAGTTGCTAGTGGACATTTGCTGGTATCACAAGATCATCAAGCAGTTTTTCGCAATTTACCATGCCTGAAAATCTCTGCTGAGAGCCAATCCTGTGATTGGATCAAATGTTGAAACTATTGAACATTGCAAAGTGGACATTTACTAACTACTCAGGCATTTCCATTCCAACTACTGTCCTTCTTGTCAAATGACCTGAAGTCTGTTCCCTCTGTAATGCAAGTCCCAGGGAGGATAAGAAAGCAGCAGTAATGCAACTGCAGTCTACTTACATGGTTATCCCATTGGCAATGCCCCAAGTCGCTATCTTACAAACCACTCATTAACTTTACAAAGGATCCATTGCCCAGAGATAATTTATTCAGTAACACTTTGGCATGTCAAGATAAGGAAGGTTTTTCTGCTGAGAGAGTGAGAATGCAAGAGTGCTGGGTGGAGTGAAGGAAGGGACAGGGACATAAAGACAGTCATTAAAAAATAGCAGGAAAAAGAAGAACTCAAGATATGGAATTCAAATCTGCTCTTCCCTCAAATTTGATTGGGTTCAGTTCTGCTGGTTTAGCTT
Organism: Sternotherus odoratus; assembly: GCA_032164245.1. Lineage (NCBI taxonomy): Eukaryota > Metazoa > Chordata > Testudines > Kinosternidae > Sternotherus > Sternotherus odoratus. Next base: position 128,026,358 of record JAVMKO010000001.1, read on the forward strand.
CAAATCCACCTTACAGAGATAAGCTCAAACCGCAAAGTTTGGAGCTGGGTCCAGAGTCTGAGGGGTTGCAGGGCCCTATGTTCTGGTTTAGTCTCTAAAAGGAATAGAGAAAGAGGACAGAGAGAAGGTGAGAGAGGAAAAATAGAATGGTGGAAATAGAAAACTTCTGATGAATAAAGCTAGTGAAAATAAAAGGGAGGAACTGGAGAAAGCAACACAGAAGGAAAAAGGAGAGAGGAGGGAGAAAATGGGGAAAGAATGGAGAAAGAATGGAAAGGTAAAGAAAGAATAAAGGACTGGAAGAGTAAAAAAAACAAGAATCAGAGCAACAGTGGGTAAAAAAATTCCTATCCCAGGACATTCCTGCTGTATCAGGGAAAGTTGCCATCCATGACCCACTGGGGAAGGTCAAAGCAATTCTCTCCCTCACATACTGCATCTTAGGATTCAGGGGTTTTATTGTATTTGTGCCCGCTCCCCCTGTGGTACAGGTCAAAGGAGATCGAGGCTGCCGGCTGCAATGGGGATGCAGCTTTCCTGGAGGTGCGAGTCCAGCAGTTGGTGATTGAGTTTATCTTGAATCACGTGGATCAGATTTTCAGCAACAACATAACAACCAGCTCCATGGAGAATGATGGTAACTACCTCCTCTGCCACATACACTAACTGCCGGCTGCTCTAACCCTAGCCCCATCCCCTCCCACCAGCACCCCAATTGCAACCCTGCCCTTTCTCATAGACACCACCAAACCTTCTCACTAGCAGGGGTGCCAAGTTTGTAGACATTTTGGTGGTGCCCAGGACTTGCTGCCCTCAAACTCCGCCCCCCACCTCCCCAAGGCTCTGGGAGGGAGTTTGGGAGGAGGTCCAGGGTGCAGGCCCTGGTCTGGGGCAGAGGACTGGGGTGCAGGAGGGGTGTAGGGTGCCGGCTCTGGGAGGGAGTTTGGGGGTGGGAAGGGGTGCAGGGATGAGGGCTGTGGGGTGTGGGAGGGCTCAGGGCTAGGGCAGAGCGTTGGGGTGAGAGCTGTGGGCCTAGGGATGAGGGGTTCATGATGCAAGAGGGCTCAGGCTGGGGTAGAGGGTTAGGGTGCAGGGGGATGAAGGCTCTGGCTGGGGCTGGGAGGTTTGGGGTGTGGGAGGGGCTCAGGGCTAGGAAAGAGGTGTGAGGGGGAAGGCTCAGGCTGGGGGGGTGGGGCAAGGCTGGGGATGAATTTGGAGGCTGCCCTGGGGCTGGGGCCAGAGAGGAGGACTCCCCCCCAGTCCTCTCAACGTCCTTCTCACCAGCATGACAGAACTCCCAATCCCAACACTAACCTTTCCCATCGATCCTCATGGACCTACCCTTGATATCCCAACCCATCCTCTCCTTTCCCACAGCCACCCCACTTTGCTCTTCTCACCAATGCCTAGAACCCTAAACCTTCCCACCAACAGCCCAGCCCAAAGTCTTCTTGCAATGTCAGGCCTTTTCCAGTCATCTTTTCACACCCTTGTCCCCATCTCTTGTCGACAGCCTTCTCCTCCCTTTGCTTGTCATGTCTAATCCTAGCCCTTTCTGCCGTCAAAAAACGTGGCCAAGGATCATTTGTCTAAGGATTTCCTGCTTTATAACCGGGGGCATTATTTCATAAACTGTGAAGTTGTCCTGGATTTCAGCAGAGTTGGGAAATACTGTTCTTGTTCCTCAGAGACAGGCTTGTAGAGAGACTGCTTTTAATAGGGGGCTCGTGGTCCTGATTAGCCTCACGTAACCTCAAAAATGTGCACCCCTATATGTTTGTAATTCTTTTCACTTTTTATTTGAGCGTTCAGGGAATTTTTAGCATTTAAGGAAGTGAGGGACTTACCATGTCTCCTAAAGACACAGTGGCTATGCAACCTGCCCACACCCAGCTCTCTCCACTACCCATCAACCCTGACCTGCAATGCCCCCTTAAAAGTCTTCTGCTAGAAACCACATGCTCAGAGCTCCAGTCCTGGCCTGCAGAAACCCCTGTTCTTCCAGTGCTAATGCAATGCCTATGGCCTTCTGTTCTGCCATGCCAGAGGTTGGAGGTCACAGAGTGAAGAATTATGCCCTAGGATTATTTCAAACTGGCACAAATGTCATGATGGATGGAGTAAAGGGCTGGTAACATAAAGGGTTGGTGATGCATTGCAGAGCCTTTGATCTCCAGGTCACCAGTTCAAATTTGGCCCGTTTTGGTAGCGACTGAACATTGTGGCCTGTGAGGAAGAAATGGTCTCAGTCTAGTTCTTAGTAGGGTTCCCATATCACAGAACTGACTGGCGCCGGCACTCAGTGGTTCCCTTGTTCAGCAGAAAGGCCAAGAATTGACTAGACTGTAGAGGCTGAGGTCTCCTCCCACTCCAAGAGGAGGCTGGCCCATTGGGGAGGCAGTGTGTGGGGAGCTAGTATTGCTATTGCCCACACTAACAGAAGCCTTCACTCTCCACAGTTGTCCTTTTGTCAGAACTAAAATGAATTACGAAGGAAAAAGTTATGTCACTGTTCAAAACAACCCCCCTAAACAAACAGGGAGAAAGATTACAGAGTAGAGACAAGGGCCAGCCACGAAGCTGGGATCTAGATCTGAACGTCCTCAGAGTTCAGGGGAATTGAGATCCAGGTGGTTTGGAGGGGACACGCCTCTTTCACACTCAGGCTTCAGCAGCAGCCAGTACAGCACAATACAGAGCGTGGCTAGTGAGCAGAGCTTCGCTGGGAGGCACTGCAGTCTGATGAAGAAGAGTGCTGTGGAGAGAGAGGACACATTGGACAAGCACCTCTCTATGCAAGTGCTTTTCCACCTGCAAGAGGTGATCCTATGGAGGAAACACATGAGAACCCCTCCTAGGTCCACCCTTCAGGGCTGGAATCTTCTTTTTTCCTTTTCAGAGAATATGCCCATTGTGAAGAGTCTGAGCCTGCCCTCTGCCTCCCTGCCTATGAAACTGGTGAGCCTGGAAGAAGCTCAGGCACGGAGTCTGTCAGCCTCCCACCCTGCCCGGAAAGAGAGGAGAGAAAACAGCTTGCCTGAAATTGTCCCAGTCACCAGATCCCTCTTCCACACTGTGGTCGACCTACCCGACAGCAAGTATGTGCCCAGAGAAAGCTGAAATACAAACCGATGAAAGCAAATCGCCCCACGGTTATGGGTTTGATGGGACTGTCCCGCTTTGATCCCCCCCAAACCTGTCTTGATTGGAGTAGAACATTTCCCACATTCGGTGGCGCCCGCAGCTGTACACGCCATTGGCTGGGGCAGAGCTAAGGAGGGCAGTGCCTTCAGCTTCTCCAGAGCATGCTCCGCCCTCTTGGGCATGCTCAGTGGCTTCCGGGGAGCACAGGGGTGGGGAATGATGCTGGTTCTGAGGGGGCTGGGCGGGAAGGCAGGGGCTGAGAGTGGCGCATACTCAGCAAGTCAAGCTCTGGTGACAGGGGCCTGCAGCTGAGATGGCTTCATAGGGATTGGGGGTGACCAGCTGTGTCCCACTCTTGCCATTTGAAATGTGTAAGACAGAGAGAATGCTTCCCCTCCCGCTGCACCCCCCCCTCCCCCACTCCCCACATTGTGATCCCTTCTCTACCCATGGATGAGTGTACAACCACCATCAGGAGTACTGGACTCCCATCTCCTGGGAGAGGAGATCAGTCACTCCTTCCAAGCATTGAAAATGGGATCGTACAACTCCCTTGGGTCCCTGTGTTCTCAAGCGTCCACTGTTCCTCAGCACAGAACCAGGCAGGCCCTTGCTATAAGGCAGCTGCCTTGGCTTCCCTGAATCTGCCCAAAGGGGTCGGATATCAAATCCATTTTGAAATAATTTGTTGTACGAGCTCCGCCTAGTGGTGACTGGCCTGAACTGCAGCACGAGGAGTCCATCTGCCTAATTCAGTAGTTTTCAACCTGTGGTCTGTGGACTAAGATTTCCAACGGGTTCCACAGCTCCATTCAAAATTCTTTAGCAGCCCGCAAATGAAAAAAAAGATTTAAAATCACTAGCTCGGTTGCATAATTCACTGTCTTCCTTCGTGCAAAGAGAAGAGCCACTAGGCAAATACCACCCCTGTTTTATCACTAAGAGTACATCTATACTGCGCACTCCTTATGGCAGCGTGTAGAATACATACCTTGCACACCCTGCTAGCCTGGGTATAAATAGAAGTGTAAATGGTGAGACAGGGAAAGGCTCTGAAGTGGGGAGAGAGAGTGGGGTGTATATGATAGAGGTATATGAAATCATGAGTGGTGTGGAGAAAGTGAATAAGGAAAAGTTATTTACTTGTTCCTGTAATATAAGAACTAGGGACCACCAAATGAAATTAATGGGCAGCAGGTTTAAAACAAATAAAAGGAAGTTCTTCTTCACACAGCGCACGGTCAACCTGTGGAACTCCTTGCAGTTGTGAAGGCGGTTGTGAAGGCTAGGACTATAATAGGGTTTAAAAGAGAACTGGATAAATTCATGGAGGTTAAGTCCATTCATGGCTATTAGCCAGGATGGGTAAGGAATGGTGTCCCTAGCCGCTGTTTGTCAGAGGGTGGTGATGAATGGCAGGAGAGAGATCACTTGATCATTACCTGGTAGGTCACTCACTCCGGGGCACCTGGCATTGGCCACTGTCAGTAGATAGGATATGGGGCTATGGACCTTTGGTCTGACCCAGTACAGCCATTCTTATGAGCTGCTGGAGCCTTTCCCCATTGCCTCTTCCCTTCCAGAGCCTTTCACTGATGTGTGTAGCTACATACCACAGTGTGGACACAGCTTCCCTTTCACTGCAGTGTGTCTCTACACATACCCTGTGCACCAGCGCTGTCAGTAGTGTAGGTATAACCAAAAAAATATTGACAAGAGGGCACAAGTTCGGAGAAGAAGAGTGTGAAATCAGATGACCTTGCTGCAGTTGTCAGGTAGTTAAATATGTAGATAGATAAATTACATAGGATTAGATAGATACTATCTAATCTAATTAAGTAAAATATGGGCACTGAATTGCCCTGGCTCAGCGTTAATAGCCTCTACAGCTGGAGACTTACTAGTGACCCATAAGGAACCTTAGCAGTGATGTATCTACACACTTCATATAGTATCAGCAAAGGACGACCAAACAAAGGGAAGAGGTACAGAGGCAGCCCACTCCCCGAATAGGATACCTCACCCCTCCACTACCCCCCAAAGTTTCCTTTTCCTCACACTTTCAGTAGAACAGGTCTACCTCTAACCCCCCCTGGTCTCTCTGTAACACAATGAGAGGGGACTCTGTACCTCGAACATCCTCTTCTCTGTACCAAATTGATAGACAGGAAGGGTTGTTGAGGGCAAGGCAGAGATGCAGGGAGCCTGTGTCCGAAAGCAGGAGCTGCAGAGAAGGTTCTTGCACCAAGAGAGGTGAGAGTGTGGGAAGGGAGAAGACCAGTCTGACGCTAGGTGAACAGAGGGAGAGAGGTAGAGAGGTGAGGACAAAGATCCACACAGTACTGTATACAAAGGAGAATATGCATGAGATGTGGTGCTCTTCCTGCAGTTTTACACTGAGCTTTTCAAAGGGGCCCAAGGAAGTTAGCACCCAACTCCCATTGAAAGTGGGTCTAAACCCCTGGGATTCTTTAAAAACCTCTGCCTTAAGGTTATTATAATGTTTGCCTTGCAAACCCCAGAATTAAAGAGAGAGAGAGACTAAAAGAAGAGCAGGGGCTGAAGGGGATGGGGAAGACAGGTTTCTGTGGCACACCAGGACTAGTGTTCAGCCCCAGGTACCGGACACTAATCTCCTGTACATTTTCTCTTCTAGGAGAAAATTGTCCACCAAATCCAAGAAATGGAAGTCAATATTTAACCTGGGCCGGTCTGGATCAGATTCAAAATCAAAACTGAGTCGAAATGGGAGTGTGTTTGTGAGAGGACAGAAACTCTCTGGTAAGAACCAGCTTGTCAGTTAATTTCCTCTCTCAGCCAGCTTCCCCTAATCACTCCTCTCCGGTATGGCAATGTACAATAGATAGCCTGTTGATGTTAGTACTGCAAGAATTCAGATCTGGGGTGAAAATCAGATTTAGGCTTCTAGAATTGGGAAGCGTGGGCCTTTCACCGGGCGTATGGCAATGAGAGGCAGTCAGAACCAGGGAACGCCAACCCAGAACGTCCATTGTGATGCTGGGGTGAACATACTTTGTTGCCCAGCACCCTACCCTGGACCTCAGAAGCACTAAGCCCCAGTTCTGCAGAGCTTTTTAGGGTTAAAAGCCTAAATACCATGGAGGATTTGGGCCTTAGGTGTTGTATTTGATGGCTTGGCTAACCTAGAGTGGGTTTAGGGGGAGCTGCACTTCTGGAAGTATTATGCCTCATAGGAAATGTCGCATGACCAGGTTAACACACTCTACTGAGTGAGACTGTTGTATCCCTCCAGGGCATTAAAGACCCAAAGTGTCTTTGTATAAACTAGCATCATGAGTTCTCATGTTTGTCTCATGGTATTTGGATAAATAAGATTGCATTTGCAGAGTTTACAGGCGAAAAGATGGCCAGCATTCCAAACTCTAGATTCTCCTGCATTGAATACCAACTGAAATTTATTAAATAGTGTGGCAGACCCAGGGCAGACAGCTGCCAGGAAGGCCTGCAATTAGAAAGCTTACCACAAGGGAACCGGGTCCAGCTGAGCAGGGCTGCCACAGCCAGAAGCAGGGCCAGCTGAGGCCAATTAAGGAGGCTGTCAGAGCCCTTGAAAAGAGACTCTTCCCCAGAGAGGCTTGTGGGAGTTTGAGGAGTGAGGTTGGAGGCAGAGTGTGTTTGAGGAGTGAGTTTGGAGGCAGTAGGAGATAGAGGAGCGAGTTGGAAGAAGCAGGGGCAGAGAGGCTGCTGACAAGTAGGAGAAGAGAACTAAGGGTCCCTCCCAGGGGGGACCTAGCCTTCCTAGCTTGCAGGAGCCTGACCCTGAGAGAGGAAGAAAGGGAGCAAGCTGCTAAGGAGCAGCAGGAAAAACCGGGTCTGGTGCAGTCTGGTCAGGGTGCCAGGGCCGCAGCAGCCGCCCCAAAGGACTTGAGTCAGGGGAGCAGAGGAGCCACCTTGTCACACGTGGTGTCAGAGGTGGGATAGAGAGTAAATAGACTTGGTGGCCAGACCCTTCTCCCCCCCCAAGATGGAAGAGGTGGTGAAGGCCCTGGTCCAGGCCACTGCGGCCCAGCAGGAAGCTGTCAGGATCCAGCAAGAGACCAACCAGTTGCTGATAACCCAGGCAGCCCAGGACCGAGCCACCTTGCAGGAGGTGGTGCGGCAGATGAAAGCCCTGAGCACCATGGGCCGTGGGGGGCCTGACGACCGGCCACTACGGGCCAGCCATTTCCTGCAGAAGATGACGTCAGGCGACGACACTGAGGCCTACCTGCTTGCCTTCGAGAGAACGGCCCTGCGTGAGGCTTGGCCCCGAGGACAGTGGGCAAGCATCCTGGCCCCTTTTCTCTGTGGGGAGGCCCAGAAGGCCTATTTCGACCTGGCGCCTGAGGCCGCCGCGGACTACCCCCAGCTGAAGGCTGAGATCCTGGCCAGAGCGGGAGTGACGCCAGCCCTGCGGGCCCAGCAGTTTCACGAGTGGAGATACGAGGCCGGCAAGACCCCGAGGACTCAGCTATTCGACCTGATCCACCTTGCCCGGAAGTGGTTACGGCCCGAGACCCACAGCCCGGAGAAGATGATAGAGATCCTGGTACTGGACAGGTATATGCGGGGGTTACCACCTGAGCTAAGGGGGTGGGTCCGAAAGAACGATCCCCCCTCCTACGACGAGCTGGTAGCCCTCGTAGAGAGACACCTTGCCTCCCAGGAGTTGTCACGGACTACCACGGAGGGGCTGCGGGCAACCAGAAGGCCGGCCTCCGGACCAAAGCCCCGGATGGCCAAGACCCCAAGCCGCTATAGGGAGGAAGAAGAGGAGGCTGGGGGATGGCCGGAGAGCTTGGACAGACTTGGGGACCGGGGGAACGGGACTCGGGGGGTAGGGCCGAACAGCCCGAAAACTGGGGGGCTGTCCCAAGCCGGGAGGCGCTGTTACGCTTGTGGGGAAATGGGACACCTAGCCGCCCAGTGCCCAAACCGGGCCGAACCCATGGAATGTGGCCTGGGGGGTATGGGGGATCCGTGCGACCTGGTGAACCAAGTGGGGGTTGCGATGGCTCCCCACAGATATACCCGACCCGTTAAAATGAATGGTATTAAGACCACCGCGCTAGTGGACTCAGGGAGCGCGGTCACGCTGGTCTCCGGGACGTTGATCAGCCAGGACCAGCTGTCCCGGGCCAAGCGCTCGGCAGTATCCTGTGTACATGGGGATATTAACTACTACCCCACAGTCTCTGTAAGCCTAGACGTCCTGGGACACCCCACGAAAGTAGTAGTGGGCGTAGTCCCGAGGCTCCCCTACCCGGTCCTCATTGGACGAGACTTCCCTGACTTTGACAGCCTGCTCCCCGGGCGGGGGACAGAAGGAGTTAGTGCCGGGGTCCCGGAGGTGACGCTGAGGGGTCCCGGGGCACCAGCTTTCCGGGAATTTGACCCGGAATTATTCTCTGTAGGCGGGGGGTCCCGGAAGTCTCGGAGGGAGAGGAGGGCAGCCAAGGCGTTAGGGACGAAAATCCTCACCCAATATAGGAGGGCTGCACTAGTGGGAGAACGAGGGAGCCCCCAAGGAAGGAGGACCAGGCGAGAGGGAGGGGAGACCGACGCCGGGCCTAGTGCCCCCCAGGCGGTCCCCGAAGGAGAGGCAGAGGTAGAGACCCCGGAGTTGGGGCCAATTGGCCCGGCTACGGAGAATTTTGGGCAGGATCAGGCCAACGACCCACTCTACCAAAATATCCGTAGCGAAGTGGTGGAGGTAAATGGGGTCCCAGTAGAGGGGAAAAGTAAGGGCCGAGGGCCGTACTACATAATTAAGGGGGACCTGCTGTATAGGGTAGTCCCGATGTCCGATATGTTGGTAGAGCAACTTTTGGTGCCACGGAGACTACAGAGAGGCGTATTGGACCTGGCTCACAGCCACCTCTTCGGGGGCCACCTGGGGGTGGAGAAGACCCTCGATCGGGTCATGAAGAGGTTCTTCTGGCCAGGGGTCCATGCAGCGGTCCGGCGGTACTGTGCCTCCTGCCCGGAGTGTCAATTGCACGCCCCCCGGCCCCACTTGCGGGCCCCTTTAGTGCCCCTCCCCATCATTGAGGTCCCATTTGAGAGGATCGCCATGGACCTGGTGGGCCCGCTGGAGAAATCAGCCCGAGGCCATCGGCATATACTGGTGGTGCTGGACTATGCCACCCGGTATCCCGAGGCTGTGCCCTTACGGAACACACTGTCGAAAACCATAGCTCGGGAGCTGCTACAGATCTTTGCCCGAGTAGGGATACCAAAGGAGATCCTGACTGACCAAGGGACCCCCTTTATGTCCAAATTAATGAAGGACCTTTGTTCCCTACTCCGTGTGCGGACCATAAGGACGTCGGTATACCATCCCCAGACTGACGGCCTGGTCGAACGGTTCAACCGGACGTTGAAGAGCATGCTGCGGAAGGTAGTGAGTCGGGACGGAAAGGATTGGGATACCCTACTCCCCTACCTCCTGTTTGCTGTAAGGGAGGTGCCCCAGGCCTCCACGGGATTTGCCCCGTTCGAGCTGTTGTATGGACGCCACCCTCGGGGCATACTCGACATCGCCAAGGAGGACTGGGAAGAACAGCCAAACCAAGGGAGGAATGTCATTGAGCATGTAGCGCGGATGAGAGAGAGGATAGCCCAGGTCACCCCCATAGTGAGGGAACACCTCGAGAAGGCACAAGAGGCCCAGAGGACATATTACAACCGCCATGCAAGAAGCCGGAAGTTCCAGGTGGGAGACCGGGTGATGGTGCTGGTACCCACGGCGGAGAGCAAGTTGTTGGCCCAGTGGCAAGGGCCATACGAAGTAGTAGAAGCCGTGGGGGACGTGGACTATAAGGTCCGACAGCCGGGACGCCGGAAGCAGGAGCAGATTTACCACGTCAACCTGTTAAAACCGTGGCAGGAGAGAGACGCTCTGGTGGTTGCGCTGGGGGCGCCGCCCCAGGAAGGCAACCCGCCCGGCCAGGTGGGGATATCCCCGGACCTGACCCCGAACCAGCGAGCGGAGGTGGTCCGCATGATCCGGCGTAACCAGGACGTGTTTTCAGAGACACCGGGCCGGACTACTGAAGTGCACCACCACATCCTCACGGAGCCAGGGGTAAAGGTTCACGTCAAGCCCTACCGGGTCCCAGAAGCAAAGAGGAAGGAGATCAGAGCGGAGGTCCAGAAGATGTTACGATTAGGAGTCATTGAAGAATCCCATAGCCAGTGGTCCAGCCCCGTGGTCCTGGTGCCTAAGCCAAACGGCACGGTGAGGTTCTGCAATGACTTCCGGAGGTTGAATGACGTCTCTCGGTTCGACGCGTATCCGCTACCCCGGATAGACGAACTGATTGACCGGTTAGGAGCAGCCCGGTTCATGTCCACCCTAGACCTGACCAAGGGGTATTGGCAGATCCCCCTGGCCAAGGCAGACAAGGAAAAGACGGCCTTTGCCACCCCGGAGGGGTTGTACCAGTATACGGTCCTCCCCTTTGGGTTGCATGGGGCCCCTGCCACCTTCCAGAGGCTCATGGACAAATTGTTGCGGCCTCATAGGCAATACGCGGCCGCCTATCTGGATGACGTGATCATATATAGCCCAGACTGGGGGACGCACTTGCGGAAGGTAGAGGCCGTCTTAGACACCCTGAGGAAGGCGGGGCTGACCGCAAATCCACCCAAGTGCTCGATCGGACTGGCAGAGGCCAAGTACCTTGGCTATATAGTAGGGAGAGGCGTAGTGAAGCCCCAACTTAACAAACTGGAGGCGATCCAGAAGTGGCCCCGACCAATCCGAAAGAAACAGGTCCGAGCGTTTCTAGGGTTGGTTGGGTATTACCGACGATTCATCCCCCATTTCGCCACCCGGGCCTGCCCGTTAACTGATTTAACGAGGGCCCGGGGCCCAGACATCGTAAAGTGGTCGGACGCCGCCGAGACAGCGTTTGGGGACCTGCGGACCGCCCTCTGCACCGACCCAGTGTTGATAGCCCCAGACTGGAAAGAAGAATTTATTTTACAAACAGACGCCTCTGAGGTAGGGCTGGGGGCGGTGCTCTCCCAGATGAGGGATGGAGAAGACCACCCAGTCCTATTTCTCAGCAGGAAGCTTTTGCCCAGAGAACGGAAATATGCCGTGGTGGAAAAGGAGTGCCTGGCGGTGAAGTGGGCCATAGAGAGCCTCCGTTATTATCTACTCGGTCGACGGTTTACCCTAGTTACGGACCATGCCCCGCTGAAGTGGATGCACCAAAATAAGGACAGCAACGCAAGGGTTACAAGATGGTTCCTCTCACTACAGCCCTTCCACTTCCGCGTGCAACATCGGTCCGGCCCCCTGCATGGGAATGCAGACGGGCTATCAAGGATACACTGCTCCGCGACCCAAGTAGCCCAACCCCATGGTGTTGCGCAGGGGGGGGGGATATGTGGCAGACCCAGGGCAGACAGCTGCCAGGAAGGCCTGCAATTAGAAAGCTTACCACAAGGGAACCGGGTCCAGCTGAGCAGGGCTGCCACAGCCAGAAGCAGGGCCAGCTGAGGCCAATTAAGGAGGCTGTCAGAGCCCTTGAAAAGAGACTCTTCCCCAGAGAGGCTTGTGGGAGTTTGAGGAGTGAGGTTGGAGGCAGAGTGTGTTTGAGGAGTGAGTTTGGAGGCAGTAGGAGATAGAGGAGCGAGTTGGAAGAAGCAGGGGCAGAGAGGCTGCTGACAAGTAGGAGAAGAGAACTAAGGGTCCCTCCCAGGGGGGACCTAGCCTTCCTAGCTTGCAGGAGCCTGACCCTGAGAGAGGAAGAAAGGGAGCAAGCTGCTAAGGAGCAGCAGGAAAAACCGGGTCTGGTGCAGTCTGGTCAGGGTGCCAGGGCCGCAGCAGCCGCCCCAAAGGACTTGAGTCAGGGGAGCAGAGGAGCCACCTTGTCACAATAGTTTTGGATATTTTTGTACATTTTCAAATATATTGATTTCTACAACAACACAGAATTCAAAGTGTACGGTGCTCATTTTATATTATTATTTTTATTACAAATGTTTGCACTGTAAAAATGATAAAATAATATTTTTCAATTTACCTTATACAAGTACTGTAGTGCAATCTCTTTATTGTGAATATGTAACTTACAAATGTAGATTATTATTTTTGGTTTGTTACATAATTGCATTTAAAACAAAACAGTGTAAAATTTTAGAGGGGTCGGCAGCCTTTCAGAAGGGGTGTGCCGAGTCTTCATTTATTCACTCTAATTTAAGGTTTCGCATGCCAGTAATACATTAATATTTTTAGAAGGGCTCTTTCTATAAGTCTATAATATAGAACTAAACTATTGTTGTATATAAAGTAAATAAGGTTTTTAAAATGTTTAAGAAGCTTCATTTAAAATTATATTAAAATGCAGAGCCCTCCGGACTGGTGGCCAGGACCCAGGCAGTGTGAGTGCCACTGAAAATCAGCTCGTGTGCCGCTTTTGGCACGCATGCCATAGGTTGCCTACCCGTGCACTAATAATGCACGTGCGTTAGAGCCTATAGGTCCACTCAGTCCTGTTTCTTGTTCAGCCAATCACTAAGACAAACAAGTTTGTTTATATTTACGGGCGATAATGCTGCCTGCTTCTTATTTACAATTTCACCTGAAAGTGAGAACAAGAGTTCATGTGGCACTTTTTTAGCCGGTGTTGCAAGGTATTTATGTACCAGATATGCTAAACATTTGTATGCTCCTTCGTGCATTGGCCACCATTCCAGAAGACATGCTTTCATGATGATGCTCATTAAAAAAATACGGCATTAATTAAATTTGTGACTGAACTTCTACGAGGGAGAATTGTATGTCTCCTGCTTTGCTTTACCCGTATTCTGCTATATATTTCATATTAGAGCAGTTTCAGATGATGACATGTTCATTTTAAGACCCCTTTCACAGCAGATATGACAAAACACAAGGAAGGCATGGATGTGAGATTTCTAAAAATAGCTACAGCATTCGACCTAAGGTTTAAGAATCTGTAGTGTCTTCCAAAATCTGAGAGGGACAAGGTGTGGAGCTACAGAACTCAAACCAGCAAAAGAGAAAATCAAACTTCTGCTGGTGGCGTCTGACTCAGATGATGAAAATGAGCATGTGTTAATCCACTCTGTTTTGGATAGTTATCAAATGGAATCCATCATCAGCATGGACGCACGTCCTCTGGAATGGTGGTTGAAGCATGAAGGGACAAATGAATCTTTAGCACATCTGGCATGTAAATACCTTGGCTACAACAGTGCCATGCGAATGTCTGTTCTCACTTTCAGGAGAACAAGAAACGGGCAACATTATCTTCTGAAAATTGTAACCAAACTTGTTTGTCTGAGTGATTGGCTGAAGTAGGACTGAGTGGACTTGTAGGCTCTAAAGTTTTACAATGTTTTATTTTGAATGCAGTTTTTTTTAACATAATTCTATGTTTGTAAGTTCAATGTAAGTTTGCAAGTTTCATGATAGAGATTGCACTACAGTTCTTGTGTTAAATGAATTGAAAAGTTACTATTTCTCTTGGTTTTTACAGTGTACATTTTTGTAATAAAAAATAAAGTGAGTACTGTAAACTTTGAATTCTGTGTTGTAATTTGAAATCAATATATTTGAAAATGTAGAAAAGATCCAAAACTATTTAAATAAATGGTATTCTATTATTGTTTAACAGCACAATTAATCATGATGATTATGATTAATTTTTTAATCGCTTGACAGCCCCCAAAAATACATTTGGGGTTCTTTTAATTAGCTGTCTGGTGTTGGAGCCTTTAGGGTTCATGTGTTCAAGTTTTTCTCTGCAATCATGAGGGCTAGAAACCTACTTTTACTCCTATCCTTTTGTTTTTAATGGGATTGAGTCTCACATAATCTCATGAATCCAGGAGCTGGGACTTTATGAAAAAACCTTAATATCACAAAAATATCAATAAACTCACTAGAGTTGGCAACATTGCAATATCATTTGTGTGATTGGTACTGTTTAATAATTAGAGGTGAGTTCGGATCAAAATCCTGGAGCCAAATCCCCTTGAACTTTGGGAGAGTTCAGATCCTGCTCCAAGCTTTGGGGCTCCGGCTCATCTTTGAGAGTGTAACTGCGAACCTGCAATCACTCCCATCCTGTGTGTGACAGCCTCTGGTTTAACCACAAGACCATCCTTCCTCTCTGAGAAGGGATACTTCCAACACGCTACCATCCCAAACCAGTCATGGACCTGACCTACAGTGTTCATTTCCAGGCCTGGCCTCTCCCAAAATGTAGGGGTGTTGGAGCCTGGGGTTCTTTCTGGGCCCAGATCTATACAAAACAGTGCACTGGGGGAGATCAGGTTGTTTCTTGTTAGCAATGGGACACTAAAAATGCCTTCTCACTGCATTAACCCACCCTCGGGTCGTTGCATTGGCTTTAATTATGCCCTGCTCTCCAGCTGGGTGTAAACTGACATGTCCCAGGATCTGACCTAGGTTTCTAAACTTATTTTTTTCACAGAAAAAGCAACTATTCGACCAGCTAAAAGCATGGACTCTCTATGCTCCGTGCCTGTAGAAGGTGAGACCCTGACAGCTTGTACCTGGGGCTAAGCTATGGGATGGGCCTGTGAGTTCTTAGCTCTCACAAGTGTGTGCCTGTGTGTTGGCAGGTGTGTTTGTTTCGCTCCATGCTCACCCACCTATGTCTGTGTTTACTTTTCTCTCTGTGTTGGATGTTCTCATGTGCTTCCACCAGATGTTTACACATGTCTATGTGTTACCACTCCTGTGTATATGCACTGCTCTCCCCCTGTCTGTGTGCTTGTATGTTGGCACATGCATCTGGGCATGTATATGTGCAAAGGGCTTCATTCAGCTCTTCGTTGTCCCAGTGGGCACAAGTTCCCTATCTGTGGGAAGGCTGCCTGGAAAGAGGACAAGGCAGTGACTGGCGCCTGCAACCAGCCAGCAAGGCCCAGGCATAGCTGATTGGCAAGGGTGCACGGGGATGCCCAGAGCCAGTAAAGATCCAGCACAGTTTCCAGTGGAGAGGATCCTGTCTAGCTCCAGCTACCTGTGAGAGCTGCCATCTCCTGGTGGAGTCCCTAGGGGAGGAGCCTGAGGAATGTAGGTCCTGTCCCCTGCACTGAAGGGCTGAACCTGTTCAATAGGGCCCGCCCTGCCTCCTGGGTGTATGGAGGGAGGCTTCCCGCTGTCACTGCTCCCTTTGCCAATTCTCCATTTGTCCCTCTCCCCAGGGGAGGATGAGAAGGGCCGATTCAAACGCACAGTGACTGCTGGAGGGTTTTTCATCCCAGTGATGAAAACGCGGACAGGAGGTGCAAGCAGCTCGGGTGACCTCAGCAAGGAGAGCGAGTGGGACCGTGAGGGGGCCCCAGCGGGGGCCGAGGGAGGCTCGGAGCACAGCGGGGATAAAGCCGGCCCCTGGGCCCCCCAGGCAAGGCCGCCCCCTGAGCAGCTGAAGGTGTTCCGGGCCATGGAGGATGCTGAAAGTGAGCAGACCTCCCCAAAGACCTGCCGCATGTTCTACACCTCTGACACCGCCTCCAAATCAGGCTTCCCCAGCAGCCTCTTCCCTCTGGAAGCCTCCCCCCGGCACCAGCGGAAGGCCCTGAACATCTCCGAGCCCTTCGCCGTTTCCGTGCCCCTTCGGGTGTCCGCAGTCATCAGCACCAACAGCACCCCGTGCCGCGTGCCTGCCAAGGACAAGCCTGCCCTCGCCAGCCTGGAGGAATCGTCCGCTCTGGGGCCGGGCAGCACCCCTCCCCCGGCGCTCGAAGGGGATGGCCAGCCCAGGACTGAGCAGGCCACAGCCAGGGAGGAGAAGCAGCCTAGGGCTGAGGCGGCAGCAGGTAAGACGAGTAGCGCTGAGCAGTGCGCAGCCCCAGCAAGGCGCTATGCAGGGCTAAAGCAGGGCTGAGGAATTGCCCCCGGTAGGGACCCGGGTCCAAGTGAGGCCCTTTCATCCAGTGCGAGGCAGTGGAGAGACTAGGGGCTCCCAGTGACACACCTGGGTCAGGGAGAAGCTCAGTGGTTCCCAGTGGAGGCTTGAGGGGAGGAGGATGGGCATTCAGGAGACAAGCAGTGGGAGGGTGTGGAGAAGTAAGGTCGTCCCACAGGGGCATGAGAATGGGAGACTTAAGCCATGTGAACTTCCTGACAGCAGTGCCCTGTCCATGACAGCAGGGACTCTAAGCAATGTAAAGAAGGATTTTATCAGTCAGGATGAGTTGAACCTACACAGGTACTTTATATCAGTGCCCTGGGCCAGCTGCGGGCCCTGTGTTGTGAGTGGTTTATATTGCTGATCTGTGTTTCTAATCCAGGTTCTACCACCGAGGAACTGATGGCCGCCAAGAAGCCTGAGGCCTCAGAAACCTCAAAGCCAGAAAACCAGGAGCTGTTAGGCAGTGGCAGCAGCACCAGTGGCAGACAAACTCCAGAGCAGAGCCCTGGTTTGAAACAGACCCCAGCACCCGAGGGCCCGGCAGGGGAGATCCAGCAAGACCAGCTCAGGACGCAGGAAAACCCCTCAGAGAGAGGCAGCCGGCAGCAGGAGGCACCAAGGATTAAAGCAGAGAAGGCCTTGTTCCCGAGAGAGCTGGTAAGAAGGGAGCCTTGGAAGGAAGGAATATTCATTTTCTCAAAGGACCCGAGGGAGATGGAAATATCCCCATTTTGCTGGGGAATGTTACGGGGGCCTGGGGAACTGCTGCATGCGCGTCTGCATCTGAGCAACCTCAAGCTGGGATCTTGACATGGGATAGAGGCGAAGCAGGGTTAGGCTTGGTCAGGTGTTGATTGACCTTGTCTATTCAGTATACAGCTGCCATGTCCTCTCTCACTCCCCTCTTCTGTTAATGATACCCTGCTGTCGGTACTGTCTCCGGAAGCCTCTCCCTATGTCTAATAAGTTTGACCCTCTTCCCTCTATTTCTGCCACATCCTTCATCAGGACTGTGATTTTCTCAGTCTGATTTTTGTATTCCATTCCTGATCATCCAAACATTTTGTAGGGTCACTGCTGCACGCTGAGTGGAGTTTTGATTTGTCACTCAATCACCCCAGATCTTTCCTCTGAGTGGTTACAGATGAATGGAGCCCCGCAAGGTGTATGAGTAGTTCCAATTATTCCTTCCAGTGTGCATGACCTTGCATTTGGCAACATTTCTTTTCAGGGTGTGTAGCGTCCCCTGCTGGGGTAGGTGAGTCTATTTCATGGGGCAGGTTGGGAGGAATTGTCGCTATTGTTTCTCAGCTAATTCACTCTGGGCACTTGTCACCAGAGCTGAGTCCTAGCTCCACCTCTGATGATCTCCCCTGTAAACCCATTTGTTTACAGGCATATGCAAGGGAGGCAGTGTGGCCTAGTGGATAGAGCACTGGACTGGAAGTCAGGAAATCTGGATTTTATCCCTGGCTCTGTCAGTGACCTGCTGGGTAACCATGGGCAAGTCACTACACCACCCCATGCCTCAGTTTCCCCACCTGTAAACTGGGGGTAGTGATCTTGACCCCCTTTGTAAAACACTTTGAGATCCACTGATGAAAAGGAAAATAAGAGCAAGGTATTATTTGTTTATTTATTTATTATTTTAGTGAACCAGATTTCTGGTGGCATGTGTATATGTGCCAGCATTCCCAGGAGCCTGACGGTATTCCCAGAGGCATGCTACAGGCAGCATTGTGGGCAGAAGGCAGATGGGCATGTGGAGAGATTGCTATCAGGTTATGACATTTCCGATGTTTTTCAGGCTGAAGATAATGCTGCCAATGCCCTGCTGGAACCGCTGTGGCCGGAGATTCAACAAGAACTCAAAATTATTGAATCTGAAGAGGAGCTGTCATTCTTGCCTACAGATGTCCCCACGACAGGCCCACACCAGCAAATAATGCACTCAGCACTCACGCCTGCATCCTCTGCGTCACCACAGACAGACAGCTCCTCCTCTGGTTCTGCGCTTGCCCTGGCACTGGCTGAACAGGAGACTTCGGCCAGAACCCCACAGGTCACATCTCAGTTGCCTTTATTTGGTGCCACCTCCAAAGAAAGTTCTAAGGAGCCTGGCGGCCTCCAGACTGGTAAACCTGAAGCGATAGCACAGCGTGACGGCTCCCCTAACGTACCCGAACTGGATCCTGTCCTGTCTGGGACAGCGTCTCCAGAGAACCCTCTAGTGGTGGAGAATGTCAGCAGTGATCTTCTGCCTCCCCACCAAGACCAGCAGCTTTATGATGAGCAGCAGCTCATTAAAGGTCCTTTGAAAGAAGGTGTCTCGGATCCCAAAGGGATGTGTCCAGACCTAGCCAAGGAGAAAGGCAACACTGGACTGCTGCATAGGGAAAAGGATGGCATTGCTGGAGGCCGGGATGGAGTCCCAACCCCGATGGAGAAGCCTGATAGAGTGACTGCAGGAGATGGCCTGATCTCATCAAAGCGGGCAAGTGGAGCTGGAGCCCAGAAGCTTTTTGACCACGAAGAGGAGGATGCATGGACAGACAGTGTCCAGGGCTTTGAGCTGCTAGAGCCATGGGAGGATCACCAGTGGGTCACCAGCCCGCTCCATTCCCCCACCTTCAAGAACCTCCAGGAAAAGGCAATGCAGGACTTCCAGTCACCGAGCTATGGAACGGAGAGGGGCCTTTCTGCTCGGCCACGGTTCAGTCGCAGCCTTTCTCTGGATAGCAAAGACATGGTGCTGAGTGTGTGGACTATCCAGCCACCTTTCATAGGTGCAGCTGAAGAGCTCCCACGTGGCTGCCCCAGATCGGGGACCAGGGACCTGTTAGAAACACTGCCAACCTCATCTCCCAGGACGAGCCACGTTGAGCGAGCTGAGACCTGTCTGAGTCCTCGAGAGGACTCTCTAGAGCCTGAGGGATCGAGCGATACCCTGACTGGTGAGGCGGAGCCTGCAGCAGGGAGGCGGCTCACCAGGCCCGAGGAACTGCGCGCTGCCTCTCTTTCAGCCCCAGGGGAGAAGGAAGTGGATGGCAGCAAAGAAAATCCTCAGGACTTGACACCTGAGTTGCCTTTTCCACACTGTACTACCCCAGACAGTTTCTTACAGGCAAAGAAAATAGATGAAGATCCATCCAGGCCTCAGAACCCTGCCCCCACCGGAGCGGCTGTCACCAAAGGGCTATGTTCCCCCAGCAAGTCACAGCTGAGTAACAGCAAAGGCGAAGATGCACCCCGTAAAGTGAGAACCAGGCCATCATCTCTCAACTTGGATTCACTCCTCCCTGCCCCCGATTTCTTCAAGTTTGAGAGCCTGACAGTGCCCACGTCGCCGGGAAACCTCCTCTGTGTGCAGAAGGAAGGGAGGACCAGCGATTCTGTCCTGTCACTGCCTGCTGTCTGCCCTGCCAGGAACAAAGGCGACACCTGGGGATCTCGCTTCGATCCCCGGGAGCTAGACCTGGATTACATGGCGGTGGCCCACGCTGCCACCGGCCGTCGTAACTCCGCCCCTGTGAGCGTGTCGGCGGTGAGGACCTCCTTCATGGTGAAGATGTGCCAGGCCAGAGCTGTGCCAGTGATACCGCCCAAGATCCAGTACACGCAGGTCCCGCAGCCCCTACAGACTCAGAACGCCGACCGTGACATCTCTGCATCGCTGGGGAGGAAGGAAACAGAAGCCCACTCAGCCAGCCGGCAGACCCCCCGAGCAGCTCGGGGACAGCTGGAGCCCCCAAAGAGCCCTCGGGTAGAGAAGAAAGCCAAAGAGGAGAAAGAGAACAGTGACCCAACTCAAATGGATTCAACGTCTTCTAGGCATGGCAGCCTCAACCCTCTGCCGGATCTCTCTCTCTCCAGTCGTAATTCCACCCAGGAGGCTCCCGTGCTGCGCCGAAAGCGCACTTCAGAGGGGGAGACCGCAGGAGACAACCCGCAGTCTTCAAAAATGGAGAGGCCGTCGGGGTTTTCCAAGCCTTCCTACAGATCCAGACCAGGAAGGCCCCAGAGCCTTATTCTTTTCAGCCCACCCTTCCCCATCATGGACCATCCATCTTCCTCAGCAGACTCCAGGGTGTTGTTATCTCCCATAAGAAGCCCCTCTCAGAGCAACTCCCCAAACCCTATTTGTGGTGATCTGTCTGGGAACCTGCAGACAACGCCGGAGGGGGTCACTCTGCGGAACAAAATGACCATCCCCAAAAACGGGCAGCGACTGGAGACCTCCACCAGCTGCTTTTACCAGCCCCAGAGGAGGTCAGTGATTCTCGACGGGAGAAGCGGGAGGCAGATAGAATAACGCCAGCTCGCCTCACCCCTCTTCCCTGGTGGATGAGATGGGAGTGCCCCACCCTGAGACCAACTGTGCTATTATTGTTGTGTTAGGATTATAAATAGTCTATGCAAAAAGGACACAAATCCTTTATTTCCTCCTGCAGAGCATTTTGCTACTGAGGTTCTCATTCTCTTTGCCTCCCTCCCTCTTTTTCGGGAGACCCCACATTATTTGCTCTTTGGGGAAAAAAATCCCAAGGAAGTTTGTTTTCTTTAGTCTTGTTTTCTAACATGCCCCACGAAAGTCTCACCCTCTGTCTGACAAAATCCTGGCATGGTCCAGTGGACATGGGTGCACTGTATGTGAAGGAGGTAAGACTAGATGGATACATTTTTCTCCCTTGCACCCTCAAGCGATGATGCCGGACCATCTGCCCAGTCATCTCTGCTGTGCTGCTCTGGATAGCACAAGCAACCTGCCGAGGAGAATGATAG
Organism: Sternotherus odoratus; assembly: GCA_032164245.1. Lineage (NCBI taxonomy): Eukaryota > Metazoa > Chordata > Testudines > Kinosternidae > Sternotherus > Sternotherus odoratus. Next base: position 128,047,228 of record JAVMKO010000001.1, read on the forward strand.
CTGAAGGTGGGAAGGTAAATCTGACCTATAAAGATCACACTGAGTGTGTTAACCTAAAGAGCTTCCAATGCCAAACGCTCGGTCCTGAAGGCATTGCCTACAGCTGTTCTCTTGTAACACAGACATGCTGTCCCTGAATGTGCAATGTCCGGAATGAAGGTGGCTGAACAAGATAAGCCCAGCTTCCCATTCAACTTAGGGATTCCCACTTGCCTGCTTGTCTTGCAGTCAGTCCCTCCTCCGTATGTGTTGAGGGCTGGCTTGTACCTGGAACCTTGGTTCCAGGGTGGTAGAGATCATTCTGGCTTATTTTAGTGAAAGGAAGCTTCTGGCCAGACAAAGACCAGAGGATCAGTTTTCACCATTGCCTAGGGCTTAATTACCTGTCCACAGCATTCCTTAGTCACTTTCTGCAGCTGCACAGTGGGATCCGAGCAGGTAGATAAGGTCATGAGACTCCTCTGATCAGCCCATCCTTGGCCAATGCCCCCTCCCCTCCTGGTTTGCATGTTCCCAGCCACTGACCTCTGGCTACTTTTGCACTTCAGCTTCTTGAGATTTGAGGCCAGCCCACTGGGAGCCTGGCTGATTTTACCGCCCCGGCCATAGGTGCCTTCAGATTGATTAGGAAGAACATGACAGAGAGGAAGATTTGTTGGTGCACAGGAATGGAGGAGCAACACGCATGTTATCCCGGGAGGGAATTCAGTTGGAATTAAACTGTATCCCGAGGGGCTGTTATCATTACTGTCAATATGTGGTCATACAGGGACAGCTGCCATAGGAACGGAATTAAGGTTTCTGCTACAAAGTCTTTGATTTAGTGTTAATTGCAGGCTCATATGTCAGTTGATGTGTGACCAGAGGCAAGCGCATGGCCTTGTAGTATCCTCTGTGTCTCCACACTTAAAATGTCACTAGTGACCCTCCAGTAGAGAGCGACACCAGCACTGATACAATCCCAATAATGGTGTCCATGAGGGCCTTTCCTAGATGGTCTTAGAGCTCATAGTCCCGCTGCGAGCTAGCTAGGGCTGTGGTAGGAATAGTAACTGAGCAGCCAGAAGGGCAGACCTATGACAATCAGGTGATGCTCCCATCCAGAGTTATAAATTCATTCATATCTGTTATTTGTTTGTGTTTAGATCATTATTCAAAGGCAGCTGCATTCTTGGTGTCTCAGGTGAACTGGCTGCTAGTCTGCAAACCCAGCCAGTGGGGCCATTCGGTCCGAGTGGAGTGTAAATTGCCGTGTCGTTGATCTGGTTGGGAGTAGAAGTGCTCCAAGAACCCAGGGATGATTCCCCACCACCTGGCATCCAATTTTGTTATTTACTCCTGTGCAAAGTGAGGACAAATTACTGAATCAGAATGTTCTGCCCTTTGACACCATCTTATCCTTTGACTCTTGCTTTGCCTGGACGTAAGATACCACACAAGAGGCAAGGTGGTGGGGAATCAAAAACATGCAGGTTCATAAACTCAGATGGGATAGTAGTCTGGAAAGAACCTAGAATTCTCACCCAGATTCGTGCTTTCCCATAGACTTCCATAGGGGGTTTATTTGAGTAAGCACTGTGGGAGCCAGGCCCGAGCAGGCAGCCCAATAGCAGTGATGTCCTCCTGATCCCTGCCTGTGCAAAACCCTCTACGGCTCTCTGCTAAACGAGGGGCATAGCTAGTCTCCCAGCAGAGAGCTGCCGTTCCACCTAAGTTCTCTTGTGTAGCTCCTCTTGGGCGGATGCTTAACCATTGCCGCAGGGTTAACGGGAAATGATAAAAGTAGGTTAGCTGTAAAATTTAGGGGGTTATTACACAATTCTGCAAAAGGTAATGTGACTGGAAAGGATTCTCGGGTTTTTCAGTTTCAGGGAATGCCTTTATTTTGGGAGGTGATTTACACCTTCCCCCACCCCTACTTTGTAGGAACCCAACCGTTGCAATATTGTGCTAGTGACTGGGAACTGGAAGGTAAAAGTAGAAATAGATTAGGTTATGTTCGCAAAGTATACTGTCCAAAAAAATAATAATGAAAATCTGACTCCTTCAACTCTTTCTTTTAATCAAACCTGTTACTAAAATGGAGGTGAAGTCACTCTATAGAAATACAGAATTTTAATCTTGACAGTGCCCCTTCAAGAAATAAGTCTCTCTAGGGTTAAATGGGAAAACCCTTCAAGAGAAGATCACTTTACTAGGAGATGCTGCTTAACACTATCAAAACCCGACCCCAAACACCACAGCGTTTGAGGGTCTTCATAATTTGAGCCTGCTCCCAGGAGGATTTTACAAACCAGCATTCTCTTGATAGTGGGTAAAACCTTGAACGTGAACATCCCCAAATCTTGTGGTGTCTGAAGTCTGATCCAAATTTTGCAGCTTTGATCCCCTTTCTGCTTGAAAATTAACTGGCTTTAGCTGGTGTATAAAGTACTAAGGTAGGCCGCAGAAAAGAACAGTTCTTGTGGCAAGCTAGGGAAGGCCTAGCAGAAATACTCCTGTGCTTATAGAATCAGAGGATTATAGAACTGGAATGGACCTCAAGAGGTCATCTACTCCAGTCCCCTGCAGTCATGTCAAGACTAAGGATTATCTAGACCATCCCTGACAGGTGTTTGTTTTAAAAATCTCCAATGATGAAGAGTCTACAACCTCCCTGGGGAATTTATTATAGTGCTTAACTTTCCTGACAGGATTGTTTTTTGCTAATGTTCAACCTAAACCTTCCTTACTGCAATTTAAGCCCATTGCGTCTTGTCTTATCCTCTGAAGTTAATGAGAACAATTTAGCTCTCTACTCCTTGTAACAACCATTTATGTACTTGAAAACTGTTATCATGTCCCCTCTGTCTTCTCTTCTCCATTTTTTTCCATCTTCCTTCATAGGTCATGTTTTCTAGACCTTTAATCATTTTTGTTGCTCCTCTCTGGACTTTCTCCAATCTGTCCACATCTTTCTTGAAATGTGACGCCCAGAACTGGACACAATGTTCCCATTGAGGCCTTATCAGTGCAGAATAGAGTGGAAGAATTAATTTTCATGTCTTGCTTACAACACTCCCGTTAACACATCCCAGAATGATGTTTGCTTTTTTTGCAACAGTGTTACACTGTTAAGTCATATTTAGCTCGTGATTCACTATGACCCTCAGATCCCTTTCTTCAGTACTCCTTCCTAGGCAGTCATTTCCCATTTTGTATGTGTCCAACTGACTGTTTCTTCCTAAGTGGAGTACTTTGCATTTGTCCTTATTGAATTTCATCCTATTTACTTCAGACCATTTCTCCAATTTGTCCAGATCATTTTGAATCGAGAGCTGTTGGATGTGTGTGTGTGTGGGGGGGGGTGTCACCTGGCTGAAAGGGAAGAGCATTGGTGACAGTGGAGTGGGGGGAGGGCGGGGGGAATCACCTGATTCCATGGCAAGGGCATTGATGAATGTGGGACTGGCTGGTGCGCTCATGTCCTTGGGAGCGATCAGGAGCTAGGACTGTACATTACATTGTAAACTATATTAACTTAGACTGTCCAGCATATTCACTCATTTTACAAAGGGTGAAGCACTTCTTTGATGCAGACTTTCAGCACATTAGGGCTCTGGAAGAGGTTAGGTCTAAAGCAGAAACCAGCAGCAAAGCCTGCAACTGTTTCTACCAGCCAAAGTCCAAAAACTGCAATCAAAATCTTTGTCTTTTCTTTCTTTAGATTGTAAAATGCCTGTACTGATAAATACTGTGTTAAATTTATATATATATATATATATAAAAGAGCATTATATATAAATATATTAAAATGTAATTAAAAATGAAGGAATTTTCTAAACAGGTCCATCACGTCTGTGCAACTCAGGCCGATGTACAAATATTGTTTTCCGTTAAAATTTCTTTACCGCTGAGTGTGTGAGCTGGAACAAGTTATAACCAGCACAGGAAGGTGAAGCTAGAATTTTAAATCTGATTGTCAGTCATGGATTGACGGGAGATCCTACTGCCATTGAAGTCCATGGTAAAACTCCCACTGATGTCAGTGGGAGTGGAACTGGATCCTAGAAGAGGATGGAATAGATCGGTGAGTCCCAAAATACCATAGCAGATTTCTCCCTTAAATGTCTGATGGAGTTTCAGCTCCACATTTTCCCTGGGGGCTCCCTGATTTTTACATCTCTGCCATCTTTCCTCTCAAAAATAAATATATATGGGTTTGTGAGATCCTATGGTTGATCCAAACCCCGTATAGTCTCACCCTGATCCTGAATAACACAATTTTTAGTAATAACAGCCTGCTCCAACTACTAGCGTAATTCATGGAAAGCTTGCCTTTGACTTCAGTGGAAGCTGGACTGAGCCTGGAAAGAGAAGGAAATCAGTAATCAAGTCCTGTTTAGGGCCCAGTGATAAGTGCAGACACCAAAAAAGCTTGTAGGTCTCTCCTGCATTCATTGGCCCCCTTCAAAATACCGACTTGTTGCAAGTCAGGGAGAAGGGTTGGAAATCAGATGTTGGGTGAGGCGGACTGGCTGATGGGCTATTGATTATTTCTTCTGCTAGTCCCGAAGGATGGTATTTTTGTTAAGCATTATTGTCCAGGTGGATTGCCTGCCTTTGTGCCTTTTATTGCTTTAAGAAATTAAGGTTTGCCAGATCTCAACCATGAGATTAAACTGGAGTTTTTATAAAACAGACCTGTGCCTTCGTGGTGATTTGAGACTTTCTCATCCCCTGTATGATCTCGGTGAATGTGATGACTGAATGCTTCTGTCTCCCTCTGTTATCACCTCTTCTAACCCCTCATTTGCCATCTAGAAGCGCCTCGGAGTGGGGAAGAGGGTTTCTATTAAGAGAGCAAAATAAGTTAGTGGCTGGATTTTCAGAGGTGCTGAGCCCTCATGACTCCTTCTGAAGTCAATGGGAGATGTGGATGCTGCTGAACAGCTTTGGATGTCAGGCCAGAGGTTTTTGGCTGTCACAAAATCACCCTCATTTGAAGTGTTTAAAGTTGGATGCGCTAAAAGGTCATATTCCTGCCAGCCTCTTAGCATATGGAATAGATGATGTTTCCACGGTGTTAGTGCCTGTTTCCTGATTAGTACATTACAGGCTGGAGTCTGCTTTATTTAAAATAACAAAAGAGAAATAAAAAGATAGGTGGTAGATATATTTCTAACACTAGTAAAGGGAAAATTAAACCAGGCTAGAAGAAAACAACACAAGAAATTACTACGAGAACCAGCACTTCGTTTTAGTTTGATGTTTCTTGTATATAATTATGAATTATAAAGGAAAACTATGAACCTAACTAAAATCATAAACTGGATTTCTCTGGCATAACTTCCTTATTGCCATAGTATCTGAGCACCTGCCATTAGTGCCGTCAGTGGTTCTCAACTAAGGGTACATGTGCCCCTGGGGATAGACAGAGGTCTTCCAGGGGTACATTAACTCATCAAGATATTTGCCTGGTTTTATAACAAGCTGCATAAAAAGCTTTAGTGAAGTTACTACAAACTCAAATTTCATACAGACAATGACTTGTTTACCCTGTAGTGGGGTGGCTGCCCACTCCAGGATGAAGAGCTTAAAACACCTCAGGAAAGGGTTGTGGCTGGGAGTAAGCAAGCTCCCAGGCTGATTGGGAAGGCAGCCACAGCTGGGGCCAGACCCAATTAGGAGGTAGCTGGCCCTTATAAAAGGGCTGCTATTTTACAGCTCAGACAGAGTCTCCTCTGGCTACAGAGGCAGACAGGCCTGGCTTCTGGGACTGTGAGAGGGTATCTAGAGTGGAGCAAGGCAAGAGGAGCTGGGGGAGCTCTGGCCTGGAAACCCCCAGGCTGCAGGGCTTAGGGGATGGCCCAACAAAGGGGTACTGAGGTTGCAGGGGGCAGCCCCTGGCTATAGAAGCAGCAGGCCAAACCCTCCTTGCCAGTGATGAGTGGCAATTATGCTTCAGTCTGCCCCAGTAAATGGAGGTAAGTGATGACTGGCAGTTGGGGTTCCCTGGGAAGAGGAGACCCTGAGGCTGTGGGGGCACAGCACCCTTAGGAAGAGGACACCGGGGTCCAGGGAGGGATACGGGGCCATTGCAAGTGGGACTATGGCCTGCAGAGGACGCTCTGGATGCTGATGAGCTAATTCCCTGGATGTACCAGCAGGAGGCACTGCAGGGTGAGTTGCTGCCTTGCTACATGCTCTCTATTATACACTGGAATGTAACTACAGTATTTATATTCCAACTGATTTTATAATTATATGGTTAAAATGAGAAAGTAAGCAAGTTAAGTGTGGTGAAACTTGGGGGTACACAAGATAAACTGGACTCCTGAGAGGGGTACAGTCACCTGGAAAGGTTGAGACAGAGCCACTGGATTAAGTGACATTCGTTTTTGTTTACACCTGTCCTCTGTCTTGAAAAAAATGGAGAGCTAGCTCTTTGTAAACTCTGCAGCCAATCCTGCAATCTGACCTGCTGTTCGCTTCCTCAAAACAACTCCGCCTTTAGGTTAAAGAAAATATGTTTTGTCCACACATCAGTGGAGTCTGGGACTAAAATTAGTTGGGGAATTTTTTTGACTAATATTTTTTCATTGGAAAGTGCCAGTTCATCAAAACTGACATCATTAATGGGGAAGAATTCATTTAAACCAATTTGCCGTATTTAAAAAAAAAATGGAAAAACTTTCAGGATGCCCCATTTTGGCATTTTCAGAACAAAAAAATTCCATGTTTTGTTCTGAAACAACTTTGTTTCAAAATATAAATGAATATATAATAAAAGTGTCCAAAAATTGGAAAAGATCAAAAGTCTGAACATTTTAGAATGATCCAAACAAATATTTTTGCTTTGACCCGAAGCTAATTTTTGTTGTTCAGAATTTTTGTTGATTTGACACTTCGTCTCATTTTGGGATGGGAAAATTTGTCAAAAAAAATTCTCAATTCTTGGGGGAACAGGAAAATGATTTCCTGTCAAGGTCTGCATGGGACTTGATTTCCATTCCAAATAAAGCCTCCATGGTGACACCCTTCCTTAAGTTACATTCCCTGTAGGAAAATTACTAGAATATGCTTCCTGTAAGTTTCTATGGCAACTGGCATATAACCAGCATACCAGGCACTAGGCCATTAAACATCATAATACACTCGGTGACTGTGATCTCCACTAGCTGATGACTAATCTTGCTCATGGGGTTTTTCTCTCTCTTTATACCCATCTTATTGTTTGCTTGCCAGCAAGAGCATTTTATAAACCTGCCCAGAACACCCAAGGCACCTCTCAGCTGCCTCCCAAGATTTATGTGATTAAAGAAATCAAGCAAATGACACATTAAAGCCCTGTACAGAAGATAGTTAAACTGTGCTGGCCGCCACCATATTGAAACACATGGAAATGCTCCTGTACATGTTCCACCAAGTAATTTTTACCGGATTGCAAATCACGGCGGCTTTGAAAGACTGACTCAATACAAATTATAGCATGTCCTGAACCAATAGTGTCCATGCGGGAGGAACTGGGTGCAACATGACCGCCTCCTGCCCCTGTCTCCCAACAAAGGCAGCTCCATGTCTCAGCATGTTTCCACGGTGGCTGCTTTCCATTTCTACCCAGGAGCCAGGCTGTTAAACCTAGCACGGAGAGAGGCTCCTGTAGAAACCTGCCCTGCTGCCTCACACCCCAGCCCATCTAGTACTGTCAACAAGACACACCTCGCTGCTGCCCGTTCTTGACCTGACATGGCCAGCAACCAGCATAGAACTGGAGGCAAACTGGTAGCAAAGGAGAGCCCGGCAAGGGCATTAGCCCCCATGAGGTGGGGGTAGGGTGATGTTGGCCTGTGAACAAGGACACTGGCTTTGGTTGTACATGGGGGTGCAGACAGCCATTGAACCAAACCGTAACCCCTGGATGGGACGGAAACCACTGCAAGCCAGGGGGTGGGGCAGCACTGCTGGTTTCAGCACCTCTGCCCATGAAAGAAAAAAATTAACCACACTGAGGATGGCGCTAACTAGAGATGAAAAGGGGCTGTTACATCTTTGAGGCCATTCCCTGCCAGGGCAGGAGTCAGGCCTCAGATACAGGACACATTAGGCTACCTCGTGAAGTTCTCAGAGGGTTAAGGATCAGATGGTTCAGAGCACTGGGGATTATAGACAGACTAGAGCTGCAAAATTCAGCTCTGGGGCTGGCTTTTGGGCTCCCAGAACTTAGCTAGAGCATGTGTGTTAAGGATCAGCCCATTATTGAAAAACAGGAGCTAGTTTACTGCATGTTATATGCAAAATGTGGCTCAGGTACCAGGGTTGGTTTTTGAGCTCCTCCAAAGCCCCCGGGGATTCAATCCAGGCTGTTAGTCCAGGCCTAACTTTACAAGTGACAATGTGTATCTATCTAGTATTTAAATTCTTCATCTTAAAGGCCCTGGAAATATTTGTTAAATTTATGAACGGTCATACTGGGTCAGATCAAAGGTCTATCTAGCCCAGTATCCTGTCTTCTGACAGTGGCCAATGCCAGGTGCTCCAGGGGGAATGAACAGAACAGGGAATCATCAAGTGATCTATCCCGTCACCCATTCCCAGCTTCTGGTGGAAGAGACTTCACTATTTCAAAGACTATTCAGTTGCTGCTCAAGACTAAGCCACGAGGATTCAGGCTGTGACCATGGCTGGAGCTGGGTTCAGAGGGGGGAATAAAACATCTGCTGGAGGAAGGGTGCAGACAGGCTAACCTGGAGAAAAGGAAAAAACCCAATGAACGATGCTAGATGCAGCCTGAAACACACCAAACTCCCTTCAAAAGCAGTGGGACAGGGTTCTTGAATGCTGCAAACATTCCTGCTCAGTTCACATTAAGAACCAAATGCCCGGGAGAGTGGAGCTGTTGCTGGGAGCAGGAGTGGGTTGCTAGAAGCCTGATTGCTTCATGGTAACATTGAAAGTGGAGATGACTGTGTTTGGCCCTGCCACCGCCACCTGTGCACTGTCTCCACCAGCCACTGCACCCTAACAAAGGTGCACCCACACCAGGGGAAAAAGCTGGGATTTGTATCCCCTTTGCTAAGATCCTAGCATTTACCTGAACTAGCTTCCCTGGGAGAACAACAAACTGCATTGGCCACACCTGGAATTCACCTCAGGCTATAGCTAATGTGGTTAAAAACCCCTAGTGAAAACCAGGGGCCAGCATCCTGCCCCAACTCTTATTAGTAAAGCCTCTTCCCTAGCTGGAGGTGCTACCCACTGCAGGGGAGAGTTCTCCTAGGAGGCTGCCTGCCTCTCTGCACAGCATGGAAGAGGCTTTTCTCACTTGCTGCTGCAGGTGAGAGGAATTGTGCTACAAGCTGGCTGGTGACTTTTAGAACACACTTTTCCTTGACACTGCTCCTGTGGGTGCAGGATGGCTCAGGACAATACTAGGCTGCAAGGGGCCTGTGGGACAGATCTTCTGTGCAAGCCGCATAGGCCACGAGGTGTATAGGCACAAGGTGTTGGTTTGTGCAGAGGTAACTGGGCACCACAGCCTACAGGGTGTCTGGCTGCAGCAGCAGGGCATTGTAGCTACTCTGGCATGTTGTTCAATAGTTGTCAGAAGCCACTGGCCAGAGGTAATGTAGGACAATAAAAGACTGTGACTGAGGGCCTGGGGCAAGCGCCCACACAAGGAATCGCACTTGGATAAGAATGAAGGTACTTTTCTGAGTGAGCCTACAGGAAAGCAACAGCACCAGTGAGGGGGCAGGTGCATCAGCTTACAAGCATACATGGGATGTAGCAGAAGGAGGCAGGGAGAACTAAACGAAGGTGACCCAGGGAACGGAGAGCACTCAGTGGTACTAACACCATGCACAGAACCACAATTTTATAAAATAAACCCACACTCCCTGTAGGGTATATTTGGTGTCTGATGTGAAGGCTGCAGGGCGCGCCAGCTTTCCCAAGCGTTTCTCCACCATGACTGAGAGCAGGAAATGTTATAAATAAAACAGCTTCTTCTCAGAGTTCCAGGAACAGGGAAATTTAAGAACCCTAGTGAATATTTCATGCTCTATGATGAAAGCGACAAGGGGTGGCCCTACAAAAGGTCTCTCTGCATAGATCATTGCTGGGCATGAACGTTAGATGCGTATTTTGGTGCACAAATGGTTATGAAGATTTGTGCCTCAGAGCCCTTCTGCTAGGGAGATTACACAGCCCGTGTGCGTGTCTGGTGAGTCCCCAGCTGCACGTTCAAGAGTTTTATTGTCACCTTATCTCTATTCTACATTACTTATTCATAGCCAAGCACGGTGGCCATTTCAGAGATAAGGCAAGACCTACCCCAAGCTCTATGTAGCCCAGAATGTGGAAAACTAGGAGGGTCCCTAGATAGCCGTTAATTAGCACATGAACCTGTTTGCTGCCATTCCTTCTCTCTTGCACTCCCCTTCTCTCTGCTGCTCTGAACTTCCCCACCCACTACTGGAATCCCACAACCCCCATGGGGAGGCTGCAGAGATTGGAATGAGGACCCTCAAAGCAAGAAAACCAGAAAGAGCTGTGCAGGATTCCTCAGCCTGCTTGACAGCATTCTACCATCACTCCATTCTGCTCTTGCCCCCTCAGTGAAGATGCTCGAAACCATCCTTCCAGACGGCAGCACTGCTGCCACTCACGCTAGCTGGGGTTTCTCTTCGTGCCAGAGTGCCAGGTTCAAGTGATTACTCAACCGTCACATGTGAAAAGAATTAAAGGAAGTTTCTGCTCCTCCTGCTTGTAGAGAAAGTTTAAAACAACCAGCAAGTAACCCAGACCCCCAGGAACCAGAAGGCAAAATACAAAGAACCCTAACCTGAGATTTCTAAATAAAGCTTTAAGAGAGTTACAGTTGGAGTGCTTGGGGAAAGTGTAGTGAGACAGCACTAGCCAGCCCTGTCTCACTCCCCATTCACCTCAGAAAGAGGTGGATCTGCTCTCCATTCCACTAGTCAGATTAGTTTCAGGGGGTTTTATTCTAGCCCCACCTCACCAACAGCTGTTAAAGCAGAAGTTCCCAGGGGGAGATATTCTCTCAACCCAGCAATCTGATCCTGTGGTTTTGATTATTTCATTTTTGCAAGCCACTCAGACAGGAGTACAGAGAAGTAAGAGCACAGTATCTTATGCAGGAGTGGGTATGTTGGTGAAGGGCTGGCTGTCACACCAGAAGCATGTTTGGAGAGAAAGAAGAAGCTGTATGTGTGTGCATGCTCACATCAAAATTATACGTGGATTTCTACTCTCCCTCCTCCTGACAGGTGTTTTGCCTCTAAATTGACATAAAAGCTGCAATTCTTCACTACTGCTACCCCAACTTAGAAGTCACTAGTTTCCATGGGTCTTGCAGTACCTAAAACTAAACTTGTCTCAAGAGGTCTAAGGAAAGAGAACCAACCCATCTGCTCAAGTCAACCCTGGGAGAATATTTGGGACTAAACACTGCATGCAGTGATGCTTTAGAGACCATAGTCTTGAAGGAAGCAGCCACAACATCACCAATGCAGCTTGCCTTCTGTTGGGTTGGTTTTTTGGGGGGGTGGAGGGAAGAGGAAAACCTCATCTTCCACCTCTGCCCCCAAATGCATTCATGTCAGTGACCCACCTCTAACCCAAGAGTTCTATCCCAAAGCCCTTTGCGATTAGACTGGCAACTCTGTTCAGTGCCAGATTTTTCCACAGCACAAACATTCTAGATGCACAAACAGTGGCAACTCAGTACCTGTGAGAAGTTTGGAGCCACCAACTTTTTGATCCCAGAGCTGCACTGCCCAGCATTCAGGTCTCTGGAGTTAGCCTCAAGATCCTGGACAGTGAGAATTTGAAACAACTTTTTTATTAAAGATTTGGAGAATATACAGAAACACTGGAACAATCAGGGCAGCTGGCAGGTTCTTAGGAGCCGACCCCCAACACTTACACAGATTTCAGATAAAACATTCTGTACAAGGAGCAAGTGTCACACAATGCATGGAACTTACAAAACATTCATTAGGAATTACACCAGACCAGAATGGACCTGTTTAAGCGGACAACGACGATTGACCTAACTAGGAGTTTTAACTGCTTATGCTAGGATAGAACTGGGGTTGAGTGAGGTTGCAGAAGAACACACACTTAAGAATTAATAGTGGTCCTTGAAAGCAGAATTACTTTACTTGATCAAGAGGACTCAATGATATGCATTGAGGTAGCCAGAGGTGGAAAGTGGAGTAGGCTGGTTGAGATGGGAAAGGAGGAATATTTTGTCCTGTCAACACATCAGAGTACAAAACTGCCCCCCCCCTTCAGCACAGTATCTCCAACGAGCTGTGAAAACGGTTAGTCACAGTCTTAAGGAGGCAAAACATTGCATTCAATGGCACCATTTCAGAGAGATGGGTGGCCTATAGCTTATCAGTGATTTAAAAACCAGAGGAAGGCTTGAACATAGGAAGCATACTATGATGGAGTGAACTAGCCTTTTATTTGGGTTGACTAGTAACCTGCTTTTAGCTTTTAAGACTGGGAAGTTAGGTACGGCAGAGGGTAGAAAACAGTCTGCCTCCTTCTTAGCGGATGGATATCTTTAACAGAGGCCAGAACTAAATAGGAGAGTGTTAAAATAAACTTGGCGATTCCTGCAGTTATATGTCTAAGTTTCCTCTTGCAGGGAGAAAGGTTCTCTGGTGTTGGGACAACATCTCTCACATATACTATATACCAACAGCCTTGTGCATCAGGTTTGTTCTGATATAATTTACATTAGCCCTCATTTAAAAAAATTGTTTTCTGAAGCAAGTACATTTATGGGCCATTTCCCTTTTCTAGGCCATCTCTGGAATGATCAGAGCATCTCTTTTAGACTCAAGTGGTCTTCAGAACAGTAAAGGATTTGGGTCAGTTAATAGGCATGAAAGCTACAGAACTCCAGTGAGGCTAAAGGAAGGCAGGTTCTTTCTTGGAAGGATCAGCTCAGTGTACCAGTCTGTCTGGTTTTCAGGGAGATGGGGGGTGGGATGGTAATGGGTGACCGGGAGAGCCTCAAATCCTCCATAGCGCAAGAGGAATAGTACAGATGAACGAATGCAGTTTCATGCACCAAGACTTCAGAAGGGTTGTTGGGAGGCCACTGGATCCTCAGTATTCAATTCTGCTCCAGTAGAACATGGTGCAGATAAGAACCCAGAACTATAAGAGAAAACGGCTGTTAGAGAATGAAGAAACCAGATTTTAAAACAAACAAACAAACAAACCCCAGCAATCCCACTGTCAGATGATGACATTTCACCAAATCCACCCCCGGTAGCCACAGAAGGTTGTAGTCTTCACACAGGAGCCATCTCTTCAATACAAGAGTTGAGATGGAGTAGGGCAGGTCCTCTGCAGCCAACAACTTGGCAGTTAAGCACTTAATGCAGTTTGTTCCACAGCCTATGTACGGAGTTCAGGCTAGAGGTTGCTTTTGAACTTTTTGCCATGGACTAGTTATTTCTTAGGTGACTATCATGAATAGCAAATACTCCAAGTCATGTATTTTTTCTACTCTCGTGACTCAAGCCCAAAGAGCTTTGAAGTAGCCACATGAACACCTTCAGCAAGAGTAATTGACACTTTTCTGTGAGCAAAATTTGAGAGCTGCACAAATGCTGGCAAAAGGGGCAAATAAGAGAAGAGAAGTGAATGTCTGTTTGCATTAACAGCAGCAAACTTTCTTGGCAACATTCATCACCTACCCATAGGCCAAGGTTGGGAAGTTCATACTTATTAGCACACTTTACTTTCATTTTGTGGGCCATGGGATCAGCCCGCTGACAGAGGCTTTCGATTTGCAGAGTAAAAAGAAAGCGGGTTAGCTGTATAATAGAGAGATTTTATTCTGAACATCAAGAGGGTGCACTTATGGGGATTAGGCACAGTTGCCATTAATTCCTCAGCATGTGGAGGTCAGATCAGAACTGGTGATCTTCAGAACACAGTCATACTTAATGGAACAGAGCTAACGCAGCTTAATCTAGAGACATTCCTTCAAGGCATCCTCCATCCTTTATGCCCCTCTCCCTCCCCCCCCCCCCCCCCCCCAGTGTGCTTCCAACTCAGAATGGCCCTACAGTTGGATTTGGAGCTAACTTGTGCTCCAGGGATCAGTCCTTTCACCAGTGCTACTTCCCCATTTCTCCTCATGTTGAGAGAGCAGATATTAAGTACTCACAGTCCAGCAGAGAATGGCAAAGCCAAACCAGCCAACACCCCAAGCATGTCTGTTCATTGGTCCAGCGATAATTTCATAGCAACCCTGTGGGAACAGAGCCAATAAGCAAGTCAAGACCAGAGTTTAAGCTTTTAGCAACCAAGTTACAAGCTCAGATCTCTCTTGGAAGGAAGTGGGGTTCTCATTCTCCAGGAACCACAAACACACTGAACTAGCTAGGTTAACAAGTAAGCTAGAACATGCTTTGATTGCAATGCAACCATCAGGGTCAGAATGTTCAGCTTGGCCTTAGGAGATAGGCTAGGATGCAGACTGTGAGCTATGGCTCCCTGATGCAAGGGGAAAAAAATAAATCCAAATTATGGCTTTATATTCCCTCTAGAAACAGATCCCTCAAATACAGTAACTTGGCCTGAAGTAACTATGCCTTTCACTCCAAATCACCAGGAGAACATGAGCTTTCTGCTTGGCCGGTGGGAATATATCTGGAGAGGACAGCCCTCTGCTAAGTTGCTAGAAGCTACGGTCACCTGAACTTCCCCTCAACCCCCACATCCAAACATGCATCTTACACGCAGTCAGCAGTCTTTCCTTGTAAGCAGCCTGCTCCACTGATGGGATTCTGCCAGTCTGGCTGCCCACCCTGATCCCCCCCCCCCCCAAAAAAAAAAAAAAAAAAAAACAGATCAAGGTATAGTTTATCAGCCACTGCACCAGGGCAGGTTGCTAGCATTCGGGAAAGGCACCAGAGAACCAACAGTACCTTTTAAGACACAGACATTGGCAAAAGCTTCCCACAGAGTGCCCCATCCACATGGCTTTGTCCCTTCCCACTGCTAGAAGGGGGCCCTTTGGGTGGGTCAAGAGAGTTTAGTCACTACATAGGGGAGCTCAGTCACCATTCAAATGACTGGTGCTCAGCCAACACTGGCTACTATACCAACCCTCTGTCGTGAAACCAGCCACCCTTTGGATACTACTGTCCTGAGCTGGCTGGGGATAGCACCACTCGATAGTCTCCTGCATCTAGGGCCCTACCAAATTTGTGGTCCATTTTGGTCAATTTTACAGTCTTTTTTTTTTTTTTTTTTAAATGGAAAATTTCATGATTTCAGCTCTTTTAATCTGCAATGTCACAGTCTTGTAATTGTAGGTGTCCTGACTCAAAAAGGGGTTGGGGGTGGGGGTTTGCAAGGTTACTGTAGGGCGCGGTTGTAGTACTGCTGCCCTTCCTTCTGGCACTGCTACTGGTGGGCAGCATTGCTTCAGAGCTGGACAGCTGGAGAGCGGCGGCTGCTGGCTGGGATCTCATCTCTGAAGGCAGAGCCACCAGCAGCAGTGCAGAAGTAAGGATGGCATGCGATGGTATTGCCACCCTTACTCATGCAGTGCCACTTTCCAGCTGCCCAGCTCTGAAGGAAGTGCAGAAGAAAGGGTGTGAATACCATAACCCCCCAAAATAATCTTGTGTCTCAGTCAGGGCCCCCAATTTGAGGTAGAGATTTCACAGGGGACATCAGAGTATTGTATAGGGTAAAAAGCACAAAAAACCCCCCAGATTTCATGGTCTGGGATGCATTTTTCATGGCCATGAATTTGGTAAAGGCCTTAGATATGTCCAAAACATCAGAATGCTCCTGTACTCTGTTCTGAGCCAGTGATATGGCTAGGAAACTACAGAACTTTCTCCTCTATCCTGTTCCCCCTAGTACGTCATAGGCTTCCAATCCTCATTGGTGTCAATTGGCATGCTGCCCCTCCCCCATCCCCATGAGATAATCCAGGGCTTAATTTGTGCTAGGGCTAAACCCTGGCACCTCTGGGCTTGACAGTTCATAGCCCCAGCACCTCTGGGTTTGCTGCATCAGTCATGAATGTAAAAACAATTGCTTTGGCTCTGGCACCTCTTTTCACTACAAATCCAGCATGGAGATAATCCCACTAATCAAGTGGAGAGAGATTCTTGCCTTATCATTATAGTAGCCGGAGACGCCCAGTTTGCAGCCATCCAAGTTGATTGGAATTCCTTGGACATCCATGACACAGCACTGGCGAGGCCAAGGGAACTCGGAGTCACTGTTCCTGCTCCTGAACACAGACTGGTAGTTCTGCCAGTCAGAGGGGCCATTCACCCCACAGCACTGATGCTGGATTTGGGAGAGAAAGAGAATATTTGAGATTCCCCCTGCAACACAGGGCTACAAGCATTATACAGGAGCTGACATCCAGTTCTCCGGTTTCCCCCCAACCCGGTCTCACCCCCTCCCCCCAGAACAGTGACTAATTTGCATCACACCAGCCATAAACAGATTTACAGGAAAAATAATGTGTCGACAGATATTTCACGGGCCTGAAGTGCCATTTGATGCACCATCACCATTGTGATGCTGGAGGTTAGGCAGGGCCACATCTGAAGATTCCAGCCTCCTTTTATTACTGAAAGATTCTAGGGTGTGAAAGTGAGAAATTCTAGAACGGTGGTAATGTTTAGATGCTATCTTTAGTTATAGGAGCACTAGTCACCTGTAGCATGAGGCGGTCCCATGTCCTGGTGACACCTTCACTCATCCACTTATCATCATTGTTGGCTGGCTCTAGGTTCTGATACTTTTCCAACATTTGCTTCAGGAAGAGATTGATTGTGAACTACAGGGTGAATGAGATAGAGAGCACACATGAGGTTATTAGATTCATAGATTCCAAGGCCAGAAAGGACCACTGTCATCATCTACTCTGACCCCCTGTAGAACACAGGCCAGAGAACTTCCAAAAAATAAATTCCCAGAGATGATCTTTTAGAAAAACATTGTCTACCTTCAACTTCCCACCATTGGATCATATTATACCTTTCTCTGCTAGATTGAAGAGCTCATTAAATATTTGTTCTCCATATAGATACTTATAATATGTAATCAAGTCATCCTTTAACCTTTTCTTTGTTAAGCTAAATAGACGGAGCTCCTTGAATCTATCACTACAAGCCATGTTTTCTAATCCTTAAATCATTCTCTTGGCTTTTCTCAGAGTCCTCTCCAATTTAATCAAACATCCTTCTTGAGTTGTAGGCACCAGAACTGCTCACCAGTGGTCACACCAATGCCAAATACAGAGGTATTATAACCTCTCTACTCCTTCTCACCATTCATGCATCCCAGAATCACATTAGCCCTTTTAGCCACAAAGTCATGCTTGGAGCTCATGTCAGCTGATTATCCACCAGTACCTACAAATCTCTCAGAGCCCCTGCTTCCCAGGTTAGAGTCCTCCATCCTGTACATATGGCTTATATTCTTGGTTCTTAGATATTTAGCTATATTAAAACACATATGGTTTGCTTGTGCTCATGGTTATTAGATGCTTTTCTGAATTGAGTAGGTTTTCTCCTTCATTAGGAGTAGAGAACCAGCAAACACTGTTTTGGACAACAAGGTTAGTTTGGAAGTTATCCCCCTCCAACCTGAGATGCTAGGAGTTAGAGATCAGGACTCTGGAAGCATAAAAAAAACCACACATTGCAGAGTCTGACACCTGAACGTGTCCTCAGAAGGATTTGCCTGGGAAGAGGCAAGGGAAGATGCTATTTGTTAGTGTCTAGAGCCAAGTACTGTACATGCTTCTTCCCCCCCCCCCCCCCCCAAGAACCTACATGGGTCTCTCCCCTACACTAGCAATGCTCAAATGGTAGGACCAAAGGTCTTCCATCATTAACACATACAATAACTTTGTCAATCTGCATTTGAAAAACATGTCAAGGTCCAGTAGCCTCATTTAATGGACGGACTCAGTTTGCACAAAGAAAGTTTTCATTCCTTGATCCCAACTTATGGAATTACACATGCCCCTAGGAGACTAAACACTCTCTTCAGTGGTTCAGCAGTATCCATTATTGTCCAGTCTCTAGCTAGCCCTCCCCAGGTTTCCACTCTGCCCTAGCTGCATTGCATGCTTAGCGCTTTGGCATTTTGTGGACATGTTCAAACACCCTGCCTCTATCCTACTCTTGAGAGAACGTGCATAGGAAACCACCACTCACAAAATCTCGATGAGTTGCTGCTGTGATGCAAGAAGCCACTTCAAATCCATATGTGATCAACATCAGAATGATATACTGGGAAAGAATCAGAGCAGAAGGTACAGTTAGCTCTCCAACGTGGGTCTGTTCTCACAACATGCTGTATTTCGAAGTGTGGTGTCACATCATCAGATTCAAGGTATTTTGGAGCAGGGTTCCTTCCCCATTTCATCCTGTGAGCACTAGCCTCTGCCTGTACCCTACCTGAACAACCCTGAGACTCAGAATTAAGTTCCTCCACCTTGAGAGTCTCATTCATTCGAGTTCTATCCTGTTGTTAACAGATACATTTCATAATCTGAATTTAAGGGAAGCCCTGTCATTAGTTAGTGATTGTCTTAATCCCTGGACCGTATGGGTTCATAGTCTCATTGTATTTGTATTCTGCCTAATGGTACTCTGGCTGCTTTGATTATCAATAGTGGTGTCTTATCTTTCTTAGGAAGCAACTACGTTCTTTGCCCCACTGATATCTTAAGTGCGCAGATTTGAGGTTTGTTGCAGGGTGTAGAAAATTCGTTATGTTATCAGTCTTAACATTTGTCTGACAGAATTTCTGGATTGCTCTTTATGCTGTAGGCACAGATCAGACTTCTCCACTCTGCCTCTTGATTAGAGCTCCTGAAGAAGTAAATAAGAAGCTACATAATGATCTGTTGACTAAGCAACTGACCACCATTTTAGCATTATACATGACTTGTCCAACAAGTCCAAGACACCTCCCAACCATACAGATATTATGGAAGATGAAGTTTCCTCACAGCAGTGATCCAGTCTTACTTTGAAGTTCAGTAGCCTAGGTAGAGGTATCAATATTTTATGCTGCCCAGCAACAAACAACAAGGATACAAACTGAGTGGTCAGTTGGAATTTACACTGTATGACTCTTCAGAATGCTGCTGGAGACTCAGTGACGAATCAAGTCATTTGTACCACATCTGTAACCACATGCTGCCATATTAAGGTATCCCAAAGAATAATGTGAGACTACCTTGTCTAAAAACCCAGACAACTTTAATACAGCTACAGTTGTTGCACTGCAGTGTTTGCCTCCTCTAGACCGGATGACAGGCACCACAACCCACCACAAGACCACCATTTTGATTCCTATTCCTCCAGTCAGTCAGTCACGGACGGTCGCTCTCTCACCAACCCAGCTAGTGGGGGAAGGGAAGCCTGTTGTGATATGGACTGCCTACTGGGCTCAGTTCAGCTAATAAGGAACCATAGCCCTCCTTTTCCCTCTTAGTAGATTACTTTCCCCAGTAAAACAAAAAACTCAGGGAGCAAGTGCCAACTTGTTCTGAAGGGGACAAGGTTCACTCCTTCTGGACACCTGTGGTTACTGGTTCAAGTTGTGGCTCAGTTACCATGGAACTAGTCTCCCTCTTCCTGGTAGAGATTCCCTTTGTTTCTGGGCAATGTGGCTATCCTAGATGTGAAAGAGGAAGGGGTGGCCTTTTAGGCACATTGGGCCCCAATGCCATTTAAGGCCTGGACAATTACAACGCAAATCTTGAAGTTAGTGGTGGTCAACAGCTTGTGAGCGCAAGGAGCAGAAGACTGGGATAACATGATCTCAGTCTGTTAACTACCTGTGGATTAAGATCACTCCACTTACCGCCAGCAGCATCGCCCGGTTTGACTTAATGACTCCAATGATGCCCAGGACAGACAGATTAAAGAGAGAAAAGCCAACAAAGATGCCAATCCAAGCTGCACCGTAGATGTCATCATTATTAGTGGCTTCCAGCAGAGGGTACAGAGTCTGCTGATCCGACACAAAGAAGATGCACTCTGCCGTCAGCGCAATGCCGCACATCTGAGAACCAGAAGTCAGACTCCCATCAGGTCAGCCCAAAGCAGTACCACAGCTACGTCCAAGGAGAGCTTCTATTAATCACATTCCTCCTCCTGCCCCCCACATAAGGCACAAACTCCCCTGTGAGACCACTTCCTCCCCACAGGCCCACAATCCATTGTGCTGTGTCCTCCCATGGCAATGGGACCATAAAATCCACTGAGCATGGGCCCTCTCTCTTCCCCAGGCCAGCACAGCTCATACCCACTGGGCTCGTCTTAAAACAAGATTTGGAGCATTCCTTTAAGGATGCCATTAATAGAACCCTTCCTGTCTCTGTGGGAAGGAGCTGGGCTGGAAAGAGGAGTTCGGGAACCAGAGCTCTTCCCTCCAGAACCTCTGGCACAAAAGCTTGTTCTTCTAGATGTGCTGTTGCCCCTACTTCTTACCAGGCCATGTACCCTCACCCATCCATCCCTTACTGAATTCATTTGCTTGCACGACTCAGCCTGGACCTTGACCTCTCACCTACCATTACATTTATTTTACATGGTAACATGACGAATGACTCCATTGCTGGGCTGTGCCTTTTATTACAGAGCATCTGATGAGGCGCGAAGAGCCTCTGAAGAAATCAGCTCTCCACCCCTGCCCTCACAGCCTCAGATCACTTACCCCAATAATCACATTGCCAAGAATTAGTAGGCCTTGGAATAAGCGCACTCCGTTATCACCTTTCGCCATCTTCAGCTCCTCATGCAACCTGGAAAGGGGGGAAAGTGTTCAGGACACACACAAGTCTCAGGTTTATTCTAGAAATGGAGGTTATCCCGGAGGAAAGCCAAACAGAACCCCACAAGCCCCCACCCCTCTTCTCCACAGGCTTCCAGTTTTAGAAGGGAAGTGTCCATGCTGGTGAGAATTTTCCTGTTAGGAGTCTGAGCTCCCGCAGTCATCCAAGTGACAGGGACATCAGCAACATTTGTGTGGGCTGCTGGAGATGGCTTGGGCCTTGCCTACACTAGCATTTTTACCCACCAGCACCACAGTACAAACCCATAGCATAAGCACTATTACACGGATGCAGCTATATTACAGCTGCAGTCCCTGTGTATACCATGAAAGACAAGGCATAGAGGTTAGAGAGTTGGATGTACCCTACACATGTCTTCACTGAAGATATCTGCTCCATCCCAGACAGCTATTCGCCTCTCCCCACCCCCTTTGCACTGTGTGTGCCACTGTTATGTGGTGGCCACTTCTGCTTTGTCATAAACACCAAACATGCTCATTTTCCTAGAGAGCTTCGGGTCCAAGTCAGAGAAATCCAGTCCATTTGCATACCAGAAAATCTCAGCAGTCTAGTCTAGGGCTTTGGTCTATAGCTAGTGTATACATTCAGGTGACTTCTTCCCAGCTCATACCTACTGGGGTGATCATGTGGGCTCTTTCTCTAGCAGTATACTTCAGGCTATGGCTTCTGTCTCTGAAGCAGCACCGCTTCCTTTGGTTTCCACAGCAGATAGCCTGCAGCAAATCTGCCCCAGTGTCTTTCTAGTGAGAGACACACCCAGGCTGGGAACTGAAGCTACCCTACAATACTCCTTACAGAGCGGACACCAGGGAGGAAGTTGAGCCACCAGCAGCTGGAACATGGGATACTAGCCTAGTAGCATTCCAGCTACATTCTTGAAAACTCTCTACCCTACATTCTAGTCCCAGGCACTCCACATAAATTTGCTCTTTGGCAGTGAGCTGCATGGAAGCATTCGCCACAGGGTCAAGAGCCCTGTACAAAGACAAATCCAGATTCTTGATCTGATGGGAAGGTGATGAAAACCCCTCCTGTAAGGGGGACTGAGTGGGGAACAAACCCCAGCTGTGATTGTGGGGAGCTGCACAAAACCCAAGCAGTCAATAGAAGTCTAAATTAGGCCTCATCTGTACCAGCTTCTATACCGGGGGGACAGGGGACAGATTAAGAGTTGATTAGGTAACAAGTCCACTCCTGGAATGTCTATACAGCAATTTCTTCTTCAAGTTTCCATAGTTACTAAAATTTCCCTCTGGGGTTAGCAACGTTAGTATAGACAAAGCCATACGGTCATATATTAGAGGGATGCAACGTTACCCTGCATGGGATAAGGTAAGCGGAGGAGAAATGTGCACCTGATGATCTCTTCCTTTTTACTAAGCCCTGGTCTCCCTTCCCAAAAACTTCCTTAGGTCCTCTGAACTGCAGTGGGGCAACCAACACCAGAGAATTTCCTGTGGCTTGGACAAAGCACGGTGACACCAGTAGAAAGAAAAGTTACCTAAGCGTCCATTAGCTCCCTCTACAACAGCTTTTCTTACATGAATGGCAAAAGACAACCAGAATTCCAGACAGCTGCAGCACTGCTGGAGTTGCTAACATAGAGAGTCCTCAGGCATCTTTACCACTTCTCTATGGACACTCCACTTGTAAGTCCTACCCTAAGTTACTAGGGTCGTGTTGACACCCAAGCACAGTAATGCAGACCTGTCAACCTCAAATTGGACATGGTTCCTACAGTTTGGTTTAGCCACTGTCTGGTATATGCACTTGCACATAAGAAAGAGGCATTGTTAGGGAGCCTCAAGCTTTGAGGAAGATGTCATTTTAGAAGAGCCTCACATAGCCTTTCCTTAGCCAGCCGCCTGTCAGGAGAATGCATGGAAGGGAATGAAGTCATCCCTACTAGAACCTGAACAGAGCTCTGCACACTTCATGGAAAAAAAGAGATGGTTCTACGCTCAAAGGAGGCTTTTTCTGGACCAGATTGTTGTGGGTCTGGGCTGGGCTGGGGCATAGGTTGGACACTAGGAGCTAGATCCAGATAGGGGCTTAAGTGTTGCAATTCTCAGTGTTGCAGCACTGAAAGTTTAGGTCTCCTGCCAGCAAATGGAATTCACAAGTCCTGGAACAGGTACCCAGGCTCCCTGTACAATGGAGAGAGTCTCCTAAGGAAAGGACACACAAAAGCAGCAGAGCTGACCAGGGCACCACCGTCCTAAGCTAACCCTGGGGAAATGCTGAGGAGAGGGGTGTGGCCTATACCTCACTCCTCTGAGGGAGTAATGCACCCAACTAGGGACTGGGAGAGAAGCAAATGAGAATCCCTAGCAGAGAGAGAGTTGTGGAGTCAGTAGCAAAGATGCTTTTTGGAAGAAACTGCACAGGTAAGGAGGGGAAGTTTGTGGCAGCTGCCCCCTTATAAGCTTTAGCCCAGTGGTTAGAGCACTCACCCAGGATGTGGGGGAGACACAGGTTCAAGTCCCACCTCTGTCTGAAGAGAAGGTGTTCAAACTGGGGTCTCCTACCTCTCAGGTGAGTGCCTAACCACTGAGGTAAAAGCTGTCCAGGCTCCCTCAGTCTTTCCTGTTGAAGCTGTTCCACTGGGTGTGAAATAAGTATTGGGCTGGAGAGGGAGTGAGTAACTGTACAGGGAGTGCCCTAACCACTTGCCCCGGAAGGTGGAAAACCCTCATTCAATTCCCTGTTCCACATTAGGCAGAGGGGAATTAAACATGGGTCTCCTCTAGCGCTGATGAGAGCTCTAACCACTGGGCTAATGGTTATAGGAGAAGCCCTCTCCTCTCTACCAACCACTGCAAGAGAGCAAGTGAGTTTAAGGATGCTCTGAGTACAGGCCCTGGGTCAGGTCTGCCTAGTCGGAGGATCCTGCTGTGTCTGAGGTGTGAGATAGGCACCTAGACTGAGGTGGCTGGATGCACACTCTCAGGGCCGGTGACAGGGAGGTACTACGGGTAGAGCTGTACCGGGCCCTGCACTTTAGGGGGCCCCCGGTACAGCTCTACCCGTAGTCATCCGGCGCGACTCTCCTCCGGACGAGCGCGCGTGTCCCCGGCCGGAGCAGTGAGCCCGGCCGGCGGCAGCGGCTCAGTCGGGGGGGGGGGGGGGGGAGAAAGGGCGGCTCACGCCGCTCCTGGGCTCTTGCTCCTGCTGCGGCCAGCTGTCAGCTGGGGGGGGCGGCTGGGCTTCCTCCCCCAGGCACTGTCAGCTGGGGGATGGGGGGGAGCTCCGGCTGGGCTGGGGGGCCCCCCCAAACTATCAGAGTAGGGGGCCCCCAAATTTCTGTCGCTGGCCCTGCACACTCTAGCAGAAATGTAGGCTACTGGGAGACTTTTAAGCTGACAGCTCTTGGGTTCCTAAAGGCCCAACAGGGTTAGGCAGCAGCTGAGCAAGGAGGTTGAGGATTTCAGTGGTGTCTAAATGTGGGTGTAAAGGGCTTAAGTCCTCATTTGGCACTAGCCCCAGGCTATTGCAGACCAGTCAGTATTTGAGGAATCTGGCTTAGGATGTGTCCTCCCAACCACACCCTCACCCCCTATGAATTGCTAAATTCCTTCTGCAAACTTTGGTTATACTACATGTTCTCAGAGCCACCTCTATTGGCCAGATCCAAACTGCCCCAAGCCTGCTGCTACTGTGTGCCCACATGCCCAAGAGAAAAGGTCCAGGGCTTCCACAGAAAGGAAGGGTCAGCTTTCAAAATACCTGCTTTTGGGAGGAGGGATGGGACAGGTGGACATAGTCATCTAATACATCACCATCCATGTGCCAGCTGTGTAGTGACAGATTCCTAGTAACATGGTAGAGCCACCAGTCCTTTACTAGAGAACATGAAAGTACAAGGAGTGTAAAGGCTGAATAGAATATAGTAAATGCAGACACAAAGAAGGGAGAGAACCTTTACTAGATGGCCTTATAACAGAATTTGAGGCAGCATTATGCAATGCATAGAGCACCAGCAGGAGTCAGAAAGCCCTGTGTTCTAGGCCCAACTCCACCAACATCTCCTGGTGTGACACCAAGAAAGTTACTTCCTCAGTTTCCCCATGTTACAAATGGGAAATAGTACTCCCCTATCTTTCAAGAATGCCTAGAGGAGACTGAAAACCGTGTCAGGTGCCATAACAATGGCTGGATTTACTGGGCAAACAGAGAACCTCTTCTCCCAAACAGATGAGCTATGAATGCTCTGGGACTTCTCACGTCCCAAATCAGCCCATTCTAAACACCTCAGATCAGGGATATATTACAAGTGAGAGCAACTAGCACAGCACTTGCTACGTTAATGCACCTGAAGAGGCAAGAGAAGAAACCATACTTTAGGCTTGGTTGAATTGCACATGTCTAAGTGTAAGGAAGAACTCAACTCCTCCCATACCTGACAAAGAGATGGGTGCCAGCAACTCCTGTCTCTTGTCTTTAGACAAGGGTGTCCAGAGGAAGGGTTAAGTCTTTCATATAAAGCTAGTTTTTGTATTGTTTTCCAACAACACATGAAGGCAGGGGAAAGATGGAGCTTCACATAAGACCCCAAGTGCTTCATATATTATGTCTATATGAAACAGAAGGAAAGCCAAGGTTGGGTTTCCTCCCTCTCAGGAGAAAACTAGACCCTTGGCTTAAATGATAAACTCTTGCTACCCTTGATGTGGTTACTCTGAAATATATCACAGTTCTAGGTATAACTGTTCAGTAAATACCACTCAAAACCCCTTTTCTGTTGTCACCCCCCCCCCCCATTGTACCCTATGTTTTACCTCAGCCATCCCATCAGCCACCCACAAAAATCTGGCCACAACCCAGTTCCTCTCTCTCACCAGAGCATATGGGACTAGGTAAGATAGTCAGAATTCAAGAGTTGCAGCACCACTGCTCTTCAACCAAGTATGGGCAGGTCTGTGCTTTGGGTGCCCCATAAGATGCACTAGGAATGGGCTTGGCTTATACTCCTTCCCCCTACACACAATAACAGGCTGTGATAGACGCACAAGGCCAGTGGGGGGAAGTAGAAAGGATGCATGGAGAACTAAGCTCATTAGTGTTTCGGGTTCCCAAACCAAGCCAGATTTTCAGAGGAACCAAGGAGCCACATCTCTCGTCCAGCAGCAGCTCAAGACAGTTTTTAGGTCTTCATCATACTTAACACCTGCGTTGGCAGTTGACAACCTGATCTATTCCCCATAACCTTGGCAGTGAAATGGATATGGGCGGGTGTGCTCAGCACTCCAGGTAACTCTAGCTGATTACCAATATGGACTACTACAGAAGAAACTGGGCATATAGCCTTACCTTCTGCAAGACAGAAGGCTTTCATTCTGCAGTGTGACTTCGGTGGGTGTGTGGAGGGAGAGGGGGGTCATTTCTCTTCTTGCCTCATCCCCAATTTGACCATCACTTTAGTGCTCCCCTCAGAATTGCCCCTAGGCTAATGCACTACCAGTTCTCCCCTCACACCCACTCCCTCCCTCCCTCCCAATTTCATGGCGCTGTTACTGTATCACATTCTTAAGGAGTGCAGCAAGAGGCTAGAGACAAGGGACCCCGTCATTTTATTGAAGCAATCTCATGTAGGGTTTAACCATCATTTAATCCAAGATGTCCATTCCAAATGCGTCAGCAGTGACATTCATGCCAATGAATCTGAATGACATTCAGTCATTCATGCTCAACTAAACAAACCAAGCCTTGCAGCCGCAGAAAGTGCTGGGGGGGTGAACAGAACCTAACCTGCCTTTAACCTGATTCATTTGAGAGGTGCGAGGACCACACCTTCCATTTCTCTAATTAACAAAGCCCAGATTACAGAGCATTTCCTTCCCAGGGGTAGAAAAGGGTTTCCACTCCTGTGAGGATAATAAGAGACTTCAGCCAAATACCAAGGTGTGTCTCAAAGTAATTTCTCAGCCTAACCAGGGAGGGTTACTGCATTCAAAATAAGGCTTCCTCTCTTCTGTGCAGTGGTGTTGTAGCTGTGTGGGTCCCAGGATTTGAGAGAGCCAAGGCAATATCTTTCATTGGATCATTTTTTGTTGGTGAGAGAGATGAGCTTACACAGAACTCTTCTTCAGATCAAGAGGAGCTCTGTGTAAACTCAAAGCTTGTCCCGGTCATCAACAGAAGCTGTAATGTTTTTACTATAGATAGACCCTCACCCCACCTTCCTCTCTAAATTCCCATTCTGAACAGCTGCTAAAGGGTAATGGAGGGCTGACAATAGTTAAAACAGGTTTGCATTAGGCAAAATGACATTTAGTGGAAAAAGCCTTGAATTTAACAAGTAGTCTTCAAAATTTAAGATATAACTAAAGATATGGGAGAGAGATATGATCTTATGGATAAGTTTAGCCACTATATAGACTATTTTAAATGTTGGGAGTAAAAAACTCTATAGGAGCAGAGCATGTTACAAGTGTTGGTTTGCCCTTAGTAGCTTTACTCTTTGAACAACTGTACATACAAGCTTTTCCAATAATTTCACCCACCACAGAAATGCTGCCACCTCTGAAATAGAACAGCAGCTTGTTTAAGAGAACCCAAACATTAGAGGTTTGGAAAGGAAGAGTACTCAGCTGATTATTTCAGACCACAGTAATAAAATAGCCTCACCAAACAAGCCTCAACCAAACTTACTAATTAAGTCTCCTTTAAAGAGAAATTGTTTGCTATGAAAGGATGCTTGTCAGAACACTAGCACACCTGTTAAATTATCAGGAGTCATCAGGTAGGAAGCAAAGTTGAACAATTGTTTTCTTCCTTCCCTCGTTAGCTTTATGGAGCCAAACCAGAAGAGGGTCCCCCCCCCCTTTTTTTCTTTCAGAAGAGGAATAAGTGTAGAGCTCATAGTTGAGCTCTAGCCCTTACTTCCTACCCCCCAGATATGTTGGCAACACAGAACTCTTTTTTTTCCCCCTCTTCTAAATATCAATCTCCCTTCAAGAAGCAAATTAAAGGGATAATACAGGGTAGACAGCCTGCAGGTAGAAAATAAAAGTTACTTAATAAGCTCTTGCAGTTAATCCCATCCAATTACTGAACACCCACTCACTTCTAGTGCTAGAGTGCAAAAATAAACCATTAACTAGGAAAGCCTTATTTAGTGTATCACACACCAGTAGCTTGAATACCTCATTAAAAGAAATACAGTAATTTACTCACCTTCTTTGCTGTGCTGCTATCCCACAGGAAACTCAACCACACCTGTAAGCTAAGCAAGCCCCCACTCTAGCTCAGCCTGTCTTTAAAGGGCCCTGAGTGCTTGGGAAAAGTGGTTTTGATTGGTGGGGTGTGCAGCACATGAGTGGAACCTGTTTCTAGCCAAACCTGTTCTTGGGTTGGGATGGGAGCAGAAGGTGTCTCTTTGATTCTCTGATTGTACTGGAATGTGGTTGTACTTAAAATACACACCGTAAAGTGTTTCCATTATTATACTCTATGGGGATGGACAAGTGACTCACTTCTATGAAATCTCTGACCTACAGAAAGGATGGGTGAATAAGTACATAAATGTAAATATTACTGACTGATGAACTGTTGTTTTAATGACTATTTGGTATCTCTAAAGAAAATGCTCTGACTGGAAAGGAGAGAAGGGCTTCTTAACAAATGTCTGCACGTAATCCCGTCCTGAAAAAAGGGGGATGGGAGAAGAAAGAAAAACACCACCAAATTTGTCTTGCATCCTGTTTCTGTATGGTCCATAAAGAAGGCATGAAAGATAGGTGTGTTTGTTACATCTTTTTTCCATTAGAAATTCAGGTTTAACCTATCCTAGAAGACTATAATGCCAGAAGCTGGGAATGGGCAACAGGGGATGGATCACTTGATGATTCCCTGTTCTGTTCATTCCCTCTGGGGCACCTGGCACTGGCCCCTGTGGGAAGACAGGATATTGGGCTAGGTGGACCTTTGGTCTGGCCCAGTAGCGCTGGTCTTATGTTCTTATGACTCGAGAACTAGTAGGACTATGACAGACTTGGGCATTGATCCTGCACATGCTTAACTTTGCACACGCTGAGTAATACATAAAGTGAAGTAGGTGTGGAAATCTTTGTAGGATCACTGAGGGAGTGAAGGCTGGCTCACTGAGAGGGGAGAGGGCCAAGGAGCATTTGAGACAAAGATGTCTTTGTTTAAGATTCATAAGCCCTTTCCATGCCACTCAGTTAGGGTCTATGAAAACTCACAATCTACATTTCTGAGATCGCCACCTACTGGGATGACTATACTTGACCTTCTTCATATTTTTATGTTAAAAAAACAAACAGGAGGGAAAAAAACCTTGGTGATGGGGGTGCATGGGGCTCTAGTCTTTCAGGACCTCTTTATGCATCAAAAAGAGCTTAAAGGGGCACAAACTAAATTTTTTGAAAAAAATCCTCTTTCAGTCACCTTTCAAGTGCCTTAAGGAATGAGAATTGTGAAAGGTCTTAACATTCTGGGGTCCCCCCCTCCAGATAGCTAACGAGGGTCGCTAATCAACCAATGAAAAGCTCAGCTCCTAAAGAATGCCAGGTTTTTCACAGAGTCCCAGGCATGCCGGACAGGACTTTGGTAGTTTAACCTGAGCTCTTTGGATACCCACCTGTTGCTGTTAGGAGAACCCCACTAGAGTGTAGCAGGGCCAGGTGAAGAAGTAATCAGCTGTTCCATGTACAACCACTGTTCTTGTCCAATCTATCCCAGGTGTCACAAGGAGGCACTGGGGAAAAGAAAGCATTAGGGAGAAGTGTCTATCACTTGCCTTGTTAGGGTGGTGAACTTGTGAGGAGATGGGAGTGGTTGGCCTGCACTTCATCAGAGAAAGTTTCCCTGATTAGAGGACACTTTAAGTGGCACTGGGGTTTATGCTGTTACCAAAGAATTCAGAGCAAGACTGAAAATATTTACAGTCCCTGGAAGCACAGATTCTAAGCCCAGCTGAATTGATTCATCCCACTGGTTCTTCTGCAGTACTGGAGAGAAAACAAGTGGCATGCAGTTTATTGGTCTGCTCTGCTCTACTGGATGTGAAAGATCCCTGGGTTATGGGCATGCATCTTGGTTTGCAGACCTGCCGGCAGCAGCTAAATGTGGGGGTCCATCTTTTGGCTGCAGTGGTGATAGTTTGCTACAGACTTGGGGGTGGGGAAGGGGGGATACCGGTGGGACAATAGTGAGGGTAGAAGGAAATGGAAGCCCCAGAATGAGGCAGAAAGTCTGGCTTGGGGGAGCAGGTGAGGGAATCTCGATGAGTTGCTGCTGTGATGCAAGAAGCCCGCGCTGTTGTTGAAATCAAATGGAATAAGAAGTCTGAAAAACAAAAAGAAAGGAGAGGTCAGCATTGTGAAGGGCTGGGGCCAGCCAGTCCCAGGCATGAAGAGAAGCTCTCAAGAAAGAGCTAGTGGGTGTTTGTTGCTTGACACAGTCCCCAGCCAAGGGCCTGCAGACAGGCTCTAATGTTAATCTCGGGCTGGAAATGCAGGGGGGAGGGATGGAATTCACCCCCTTGCTGTCACTGTTGTTTGTCTAGTGACAGCTTTCTGCCAAACTGGCTTAGCAGGCTGACAGGAAGGTGGTTGGGGCAGATCAAGAAAGAATGCTGGTGTCCGAAGGAGAAGCAACAGAATCCCTTTGCTTTAAAAGCAAAGCTCAGTTTGATCACGCACACGTGCACAGACCCACGGGCATGTACATACAAACACACATGCACAGAGGAGGATACCTAGAAACACGTGCGTGTGCATCCACACATGCAGCCCCCCACATGCACACACCTCACATCCAGCCATCCACACATGTGCATGTGTGTACACAGGTACACACACAGCCTCACCCTCGACCCAACACACATAGGTGGGGACACACACAGGCATGCAACTCCACATGGACCCACAGGGTGAAAGTGTGTTGTGGGTTCCCTGTGGTGCTTGGTGGTCCACAAAGGACGAGTCGGTTATAGGTGCCAGCTAGGCAGCGATGGCTCTTTAGCTGCAGCTGCCTGTGTTCTTTAGCATGGGAGGCCCCTAATTCAATCCCCGGTGTGCTGGCCAAAGAGGCAGCGGTCACACGTGCGATGCAGACACTGCTGTACTCGGAGGCACATAAACATATTGACCTTCAAACTGGGAAATCTGCAATTGCCTGAGCCCCAGATTGCTCAGTGTCCCAGCTCAGTCCCTTGCGGCCACTTAAATCACCTTGTAGCCCATGAGGTCAGTTTATTGTTCATTGATTGTGTGATGTGATGGTTAACTAACAGGCTATATCATCTACAATCATTATATGCTAATTAGAAGTAAATGAGAGGATTCTAGAAGTGGAAGATTGTTGAGTAGTGAGAAGGGATAATTATGTATTGGGTGTGTAAGTAAGCTGGGCTGAAATGCAAGGCCTACAGGCTGAGGCCTCTGCGATTTTAGCTTAGCCCGGGGGTGAAAGTGAGCCGGGACGGGCCAGTACGGTGTATCAGTAAGAAGCCGGTACTGGCCCGTACGCAGCCCACGTTAAAGCGCTGCCACAGCAAAGGACCCTCCTTAAAGTGCTGCTGCAGCAGCGCTTTAATGTTGCTGCCCCTTCTCTCACACCCCCACCCCCATCAGCAGCCCGTAGGGACCCACCAGCAGGGCCGCCAATGGGGGAGGTAAAAGGGCAGTTGCCCCGGGGATGGGAATTTAAAAAGGCCCAGGCAGTGGGGCCATGCAACACGGATGGACTTGCTGGAGGAGGCTGACCCCTTCCCAGCCCCACCCATTCCGTCTGAGGCCCCGCCCCTTCCAGGGGCCGGAGCTGCCCCCGTACTGGTAAGAATTTATTATTACTTTCACCCCTGGCTTAGCAATACTAGGCCATAGACTTAAGAAATGCTTGACATAAGTAAGAACCAAAGAATGACCCTATGCCACAAGATTACGGGAAAAGATGTATCAGTGGTAACAGCAAGAGTAATTGTTTTGCTTACAAGCATGGGCAGAAGCTGTAGAATCCTGGAGCACTCATGGAAAAAAATTAGCCGGTGCTTAGCACCCACCAGCAGCCAAGCTCCCCTTCTTCCTCCCCCTCCCTTCCAGTCCCTCCCACCCACCGCGGATCAGCCGTTCTGTGGTGAGAAGGAGGCACTGGGAGAGAGGGGGGATGGGGCAGGCTCAGGGAAGAGGGGGAATTGGGTGGGAAGAGGCAGAGTGGGGGCAGGAAGAGGTGGGGCAGGGGTGGGGGCTTGGGGGAAGTGGGGATTGAGCACTTCTTGGGGAAACTTGGAAGCTGGCACTTGTGGATGATGATCTGCAGCAGAATGAAGGTTACAAACAAACCCTATTAGACTGCATGGGTAGTATCAATGAGTCTGCCTTGCTCTTGAGCCAAGGAGAGATGGACTCTTCCTCATCCTCCTGCCGCCTTTGCTTTCATGCCATGCATGTGTGACCTCACAGCAGGAAAATGGAAGCCACTGGCCAAACTAACAAGACCTAATGAGTCTGCCTCAATTCCTTGTTAAGAAGAGAAGACGAACTACCCTGGTGTGAATTACATTTGCAACTCTGCATGGGAAAATAATGACAATCAGATCTCATGCTTTAGGAATCAGGAAGGACCAACTCCCCACACAGTGGGCCAGATACATTATAAGTTTTTCTTCAATTGCTGAAGCTTAGGTATTGGCTAACTCAGAGGCAGGGTAGAAGACTTGATGGACAAATGGTCTGACAGGGTACAGAAATGTACTGCAGTGATTACTGATCACTTACACAGGTTAAACTGAGCACTATGGGAGCTGCTTTTTTTCTTTCCTCTGGAACAGAAGTCACCTGTTAGCGTCACCTGATTCTCCAACTAAAATCCACTAGAGAAGATGATGAATTGAGCGGTGTTCTCTCTCTATAGAGCCTTATCCTCGTCTTAGACTAAGGCTTCCCTACAGTGGTCTAGCAGGGCAAAGGACTCAGCATATCTGGGGAATAAGGCCGACTGTCTGGGTCGCCACGTCACCTAATCGTGTTCTGAAAGATCTGAGAGCTGCACACTTTGCCAGTAGGGTTAATATTTTATTAAGTACAGTAAAACCTCGATATAACGGACTAATTCGGGTGAGGGGGTGTCCGTTAAAGTGGAAAGTCCGTTATTTAATAATAAAAGAAAAAGAGCTGTCAGAGCAGCAGCCCGCCCGAATTAGTCCGTTATATCGAGGTTTTACTGTATCACGGCAGCCGGGAGCCTTCAGCCAGCCCGCCCCGGTCCTGGCTGCTGAGACTCGGGCGGGAGCCGGCAGCGAGCCCGCAGGCGGGAGCCGGGAGCAGCCAGCCCGCCCGCAGGCGAGACCCGGGAGCCAGCCAGCCCGCCCGCAGGCGAGACCCGGGAGCCAGCCAGCCCGCCCGCAGGCGAGACCCGGGAGCCAGCCAGCCCGCCCGCAGGTGAGACCTGGGAGCTGGCAGCCCGCCCGCAGGCGGGACCCGGGAGCCAGCCCGCCCGCCCGCTGCTGGGACTCGGGCGGGAGCCGGCAGCCCGCTCACTGGGGGGACTCGGGCGGGAGCCGGCAGCCAGCCCGCCCGCCCGCTGCCGGGACCCGGCAGCAAGCCCTACCGCTGCTGGGACCCGGGCGGAGGGCGGGAGCCGGCAGCCAGCTCGCCCACAGGTGGGACCCGGGCGGGAGCCGGCAGCCAGCCCGCGAAAAACAGATTTCGGATGCATCGGAAATTTTGTCCGTTGCATCCGAAGTCCGTTAAATCGGGGTTTTACTGTATTTCAATCACCTTCTCCAAAAGGTGCCATTACAAGGGATCCTCAGACTCAAATTCCTTCTCCTCAAATGGCTCCAGGTCCCTGCTCACATTCCCCAGAGTACTGAGGACAGCTGCATTCAGCCCAGTGCTCACCCTTCCTCCTCTAACCCCATTTCACTGTGAGGCTGCATCTCATGCCTGTTCTACTTACGCCATCCAAGTGTCATGGCCGTGTGCCCATTCTTTCCAGAGAAGAGGGTAATTTGTCACAGCTGCCTCTGCCTCTCTCACTGCATGTGTGTGTCGAAGGTGAGGATGTGGGTTTTTCTGAGAAAGAGGCTTACGGAACCACTTAGAATTCATACTCTCCCTGGCCTGGCTCCATATCATCCTCTAAGGTCTTATCCACTCATTCCACTTGTCCTATCCTGGTTTTCTCTCTGCCCTCCTCCCCAAGGCTCTCCGTAGTGGGTAGAGTCATACTTTCACTTGAGCTGCTCCTCCTTTTGGAAAGATCACCACTTCTGTACCTTCTAGCACTGGAGACAGAGAAATAACTATTGTGCATGGCTGATATATGAATGAACACCACCCACAGAGAGCAGGGGAAGATTCCATCGCTAAAATGTTTACCAAACACTACTGAGTGCAAAGAGACAAATAGCATACCATTAGCAAAAACTATGAAGCTAATTGTACTTAACTGGAATAACCCACTGGATCTATTTCAGTTTGCAAAAATACATTCTGAAAAGAATTGTAGCCAAATATTTAGAATAATATGGAATGCAGTTAATTAGTTCCAAGATCTCAGATACCCTCTTGAGGAGGGCTATATGAAGCTTGGATAAATACACCTTGGTGATTCCATATATCCTGGTATTATGGACTTGGAGATAGAAAATACCTCCTGGATGTGCCATTGCATCTTCATGCCTCAGCAGAGCTGAATAATGGAGACTCTCATGGTTTTGTTTTCTCTCAAAAAATTAAAACCTTAAAAATTAAAAATACAACCTGAACTTGTATCAGGATGGTTTCACAGATGAACAGTACAGTTGTGCTCATAAATATGATGGGTTTTCAGGGTTGCCAGTGCTCACAATATTTGGTGTTCTTCTGAAAGCCTCAGAGTCATGTTATTACACAAGAATCTCAGATGTCATTCAAAAATTAACATTTTCAAAAAAATAATTCAGTTTCTAACTGAGGGTTGCAGAGGAACATTTGAAAACAGGACTCCTAAAGCCTCTAAAAACTGTGGCAGGGTGCTGGCCAGGAGTGCCTGAGCCAGCCCTGCCGGCCCTTTAAGAGGGAGAAAGCCCTCTGCAAACCTCCCTTGCAGGAAGGCTAATCAGCCACCTGGCTTGCAGGGCAATCAACAGGGATGAGTGGCACCTGGCAGCCTCCTCAGGGGGATAAAAGGCCTGCCAGGAAGCAAGCCCAGTGTGGTGTGGTGTGGTGTGGGGTGGGCTAGGCTAGGCTAGGCTAGGCTAGGCTAGGCTAGGCTAGGCTAGGCTAGGCTAGGCTAGGCTAGGCTAGGCTAGGCTAGGCTAGGCTAGGCTAGGCTAGGCTAGGCTAGGCTAGGCTAGGCTAGGCTAGGCTATTTAGAGCTGTGTGTTAAGAACTATTTAGAGTTGTAAACTGTAAGCTGGACTATATAGAGTCTGTAGAGCTGGGAGCTGTAGAGCTGTAAGTTGAAGAACTGTACAAAGCTGTATATATTGGTGGTGGGGTCCTGCACTGTTAATTAAAGAGCACTGTTTGATGCAAAGAAGGGTTTCCTGCCTATGTTCCTGAGAGGGGTGAGAAAGCGGTCTGTCACAAAACAAAAATAATAAGATCCCAAAATGCATTCTTCTTAAAATCTGATTGGTTTAAAATAATTTCATGATTTTGGGAGGGGAGGGGCTTGGCTCATAGTTATTGTGTGCCTGGGGTTGGCAATGCTCAGTTTGGCTTTGATTAATTTTTTTCCTTTCCCTGCCTCATATTTCAATAAATAATTGCGGCAGTGTGTCTTACTTTTGTTACTATGAAATGT
The DNA here is from genome assembly GCA_032164245.1 of Sternotherus odoratus. Classification (NCBI taxonomy): domain Eukaryota; kingdom Metazoa; phylum Chordata; order Testudines; family Kinosternidae; genus Sternotherus; species Sternotherus odoratus. Next base: position 128,082,872 of record JAVMKO010000001.1, read on the forward strand.
CCTGCATTCTAAAGATCATTTTTTAAAATTCAGAGGCCAAAAAGCCATAGATAGGGACACCTCAGCAGCAGATCTGAAAATTAAGGGTTTGATCCTACTCTGTTCTCTTGAATGCTTCAGGAAATGGCTGCTTGTCAAGGATCTCTTAAGGAGTTCCTTGGACTGTCTTCCACAGTCAAATCAATGTGGTATTTTCCTTTGACTTGAATGGGAGCGGGGGTCAAGCCTTAAATCTTGTATTATTATTAATTTAACATCCAAATCTGCACTATAGGGCATAAAACTAAAGAGGAGAAATAAATGGAACACAACTTCCTTTATTTAAATCTCACCTTCAGCCGTCTTTTGTTATCTAATGAACACTGCTTTGGATGAAGGAAACTGAAACTGTAGGAAACTAGAAGTGTATTTTAGTAGTTGAATGGACTATGTCCAGTTACCAGTGCTCTTCTCTTACTGGGAGTTGAGCAGAGTCAGTTACCAGTGCTTTGCGTGTTTGATTACAAAGTGCTTTGAGATGAACCGCACCAATATTAATTGGTGCTCATAACTCACCCTGTCAGACTCAAATGGGTGCATATTAACAAAAATTAGCTGCAACGATGGTGTCTCAAAGGTGCTGTGAGATCCATTGTACACAGTCCAAGGAACTCCTTAAGAGATCCTTGACAAGCAGCCATTTCCTGAAGCATTCAAGAGAACATTCTCGCAGATCCTCTGGAAAACAAGCTAGTTTCCTGTGAATGGCAGCCAGACCAAAGGGAAAAGTTAATGGATGGTTAGACAGTGGCTAAGTGTGCCTCAGTGATACACAGCATGATTGCAACAACTCACCCAGGCAATCCTGTTTCTTTTCCTGTGAAGATAACTAACACCCCTTTGATTAAGAATTTCTCCTGTCCAAACATACAGTGGGGTTTGGCAAAGCATTACTTGATGTGCTGAAAATCACAGAGCAACGAAAACGGGGGACAAGGAGACCGAGCTCTTGTGCCCATGCCTTAGTCAGTCCATTTCAAAGGGTGGCATTGGATCCAGTAGAGCTGAAAAAAGGTCTCTCAGCTGGTCTATACTAAAAATTATTGTGAAACTGTGGCCTGGTGGCCTGCAGGGTCAGAAAGGATTGCAGGTACCTTGATGAGCCAGCCAGTCCGGGTGTGCTTCCAGCGCTCAAATGGCCCTGGAGCAGGAGAGGGTTCCCGCTCTGATATTCCACTGGAGATCTATTTACAGAGCAGGACCAAGCTGGAGCTAGCAATGGCCCTGCTATAGAACACACCCGCACAGAAATCTGTTCACAGAAATGACTGTCCGGAACCACCCCATTGAAAACTGGACTCTTGTGTCCCCTCTGGCTCTTAAGGGAACAAAGGGATTTCGTATTCATGTGAATTGTCTTGCCGGTACATGGGGGGAAAGACCGCTGTAACTGGTGTGCACTAGCTACTAGTGCACGTTAGCTATTCCACATTAATGCCCAGTGTGGACACTCTTGCTATGCACTAAGAATGACTTTGTGTGCATGCACTTGGAAAGTATATTAAGCTAAACCACCTGAGGGCACGCTTAGTGTACAGTAAGAATGGCCATACTGGGAGTGAGTACAGCGTAGCCAGTACACTTTAAATTCGCACTGTTTACTGTGCACTGACTTGACAAGCTCTGTGCAACTACACATTTGAAGGCTATTTGGGGATACCTACTTCCGTCAAATACTTCTGGTCTGCCTCCCTTAGCATTAGCTGCTTCTCTTTCAGAAAGCTGGGCCAGAATGGAAGGGGCCCCTTGCCAGCTACATATGTTGCCTGTCCCCATCCACTTTCAGATGCACTTATTGGAAGCCAAGTCTAATGAGCTTCGCTTGACTGTGTCTCGGTGCCTATACCATATTCTTCCCCCACAAAAATCTGAGCAGTTCCAGTCATAGTGAGCATAATCAGACAGCTGCAGAATGAGAGGCCTGAGGAAACAAATGGGGCCTGTGTTGGCTTGAGCACCAAGTGGACTTCTGAGCATCGTGACAATCCGTAAGATGAAAAGTGGGTCTGACTGGGACAAATCCCTCCGTGACGCCTTCCACGCCGGCAGGAGGATGGTTGGAGTCTCATCTCCACACTGTCATTAGCCAGAGGTTTGGGGGCTGTCCAGAATACTTTTTGTGGCATTCCAGAGCAGGTGAAACGGCCTCATTTTAGGAGTTTGATAACCAATCTCAGTCTCAGGCCAGGTTCCCTGGGAATGTCATGAGGTTCGTAAACCTTAGAGTAAGCCTGGGGCCAGGTTTTGGGCGAGCCGAGGGTATCGTTCCGGTTCCAGGTGGATGACATATGGAACTGCAGTTTGCCCTGCCAGGCCCCAAATATATTCACTGCATTCCTGTTCATAGCCACACTGCTGTGCAACTGGATTCAGAGCTAAGCTCGCTGCTTGCTTTCAGCATCTGAAGAAATCACCATAAATATGTACTGGCCCCTAGTGGACACATCTGGAAATAGCTAAAGTTCCACCTCCTGGCCTTTGTGGACAGCTTTTAAAAGCACTTGACATACAGTGGTAACAAAGTCCTGTGGCACCTTAGGACTTTGTTACCTCTGCTATTCCAGACTAACACGGCTACCTCTCTGATTCTTGACATACAGTGTGTCCCTCTGTAAAGACACAGTTCAGCTTTCACCATCACCACCTTCTCATGTATGGTGCCTAAAGTTTTTCCTAAAGTTAATTAAATATTTTAGGAAAAATTGTCAGAAAGGCCACCAGCAAGAGCCAGTGGCCGCACTCAAAGGGCAGCAAAAATTTGTTGTGAGAACCCCTGCACAGTGACACACACTGTGGGGAGGTTTGTGCCCTTCTCTGAATCACCGTGCAGACGCCATTGCCAGAGACAGAATCCCGAACACAGTGGGCCACAAGTGTCACTTTGACGGTAGAATAGGTCTAATAGGCTACACGTTCCTATAGCAGATACCGTTTGTCTAGCCCAGGAAGTGTGTCTGGGGCTCCTCAGTCCCTTTTTGGAGACCCATGGCTGCCATGCTGCCTACAGGGAATGCTGTTGGTTTGTATTTTAAAACACCCCTTTGTATTATTCGCTGCCCTAACCTCTGTCTACTCATCTTTCTGTCCTGAGACTGTGAGCTCCTCAGGGCGGGGACTGTCCTTGGAAGTATGGAAACATCTAACACTATGTTACTGTTATGAGAACCAAAAAATAATACTATTAATTTCCATGTGCTCCTCTATCTGTCTGTATCCACCCGGATCTCTTGATTTATATTTGGATTGCAAGCTCTCTGGGGCAGCAGTTTTTGTGTGTGTGTGTTTGTGCAGCACCCAGCACAGTGGGGCTCTGATCCCTAACGAGGCCCCCTGGGACTGACTGTAATACAATTAACAACGTTCGTAATAATTTGGAGTGTCTCAGACCCACTCTTTAATTGCCCAGAAGAGCCGCTAGAGTGCCGCGGAGACTAAGGCGACGGCCACACTGCACCTTACAACTGTGTGGCTGTGCTGCTGCAGCTGCGCTGTTGTAAGGTGCACAGGGTAGCCGCTCTTGCTGGGTGAGAACTCTCCCGGTAACAAAATAAAACCACCCTGATGAGGGCCCTTAGCTTCGTCCACAGGAGTAGGGCTCCTCCCCACAAAGCTCTGTTTACACAGCGCTTTTTGTCCTTAAAACTTGTGGTTCAAGAGGGTGTTTTTCACACCCCAGAGTGACAAAAGTTTTAACAATGCAAGTGCCAGTGTAGACAAAGCCAAATGTTTTGGCTCTACACCTCCCATCTCCTGCTCTCCTGAGCAGTGAGTGACTAGGAGCAGGAAATTAATGTAGGTATTGCCAGAGGCAGTGCAGGGCAAAAAGCAACCACAATATGAGCAATTCCACTGCTGCTAACACCTGTCATTACTCAGCCCTTTTATGCTCTGCATTTCCACCTTACACATCTAACCTCAGCCTCTCCCGGATCCTGGCTGGAAAGTGCCACTGAAGTAGCCTTCTTAGCTCCTGAAGGATAAGAAGTGCCTCACATTAGTCACTGGTGATCCCTCCAGTTGGAGAAGTAGGGTACTAGGTGCTCTGAACATAATCACAACCAGTTCTTAGTGGGAGGGATGAGAGCAACTATCTGTCCATTTAGTCATCTAAAATATTTCTGGTGCGCCCATCATTACACAGAATCAGAGAGGGAGCCGTGTTAGTCTGGAATAGCAGAAGTAACAGAGTCCTGTGGCACCTTAAAGACTAACTAAAGTATTGAGGCATAAGCTTTCATGGACTAATACCCAAGCTTGCATCCGATGAAGTGGGTATTAGCCCACGAAAGCTTATGCTTCAAAACTTTATAGTTAGTCTTTAAGGTGCCACAGGACTCTTTGTTACATCATTACACAGTCGGCAATCAGTTTCAGATTCAAAATGAAAAATGCATTGAAACTGCTCATAAAAGGTTCCCATTTCTTATTCCTCCTGCTCTGTCTATAGGTCACTCTTCAGCCTTCGTTATGAGAGAAGTAGTGATGGATATGGCATTTTCCTGCAATATCTTGGGGGAAATCTTATTGAATTAAGGTTAAGCATCTTTAGAGTCCATTGTATTAAATGAAAAGGGTATGTATTATTGTGGGCTGGATACTCAAGGTAGCAGATAAGAATCAACTTTTGGGATAATACATGTGAAGTGGATTTCCTGTGGAACAGCTAGGGGGAGGTGAATGCAAATTCTTCTGCCCCAGCCCCCGCCTCCAGTTTTGCAAAAACCCAGACTTTGAAGCTATGCCCTGAGGAAAGAGTGATTGTCTGCTGATAACCTGGTCTACAGTCCCAACATCAAAGGCCCAAACTCTATAAAAGAGGGAGTCACAGATTCATGGGGATGCTTGTTCCCAGCTAACACCTCCCATGAACTTGTAACTACAGAACAACCTCTTGGGGTGTGAAGGACTCCCTTGCTGGAACCCTAGCTGGAGCTGGTTTGTTTAGGTTTGGCTATTGTTTTAATATGTTCTCTCTGTAATGCTTTCACCTTAGAAATGAATGTGCTTGCTTAGAAAGAGTTGTGTGGTAACTTCTAACTCTGGGCAATTTCACTGTTTATAGCCACTGGAGAGAAAGCAAAGGGCAGGCACTGACTGGCCTGCTTAGGCAATCTGGCTTGCTGGAGAACTCACAGCATAGGCGGGGAACTGTGCGTCCTGGAAAAACCCTGGTCAGGAGGGAAAGAGACACGTGTCTCTGCCCAAGAGGGGTGATAGCTGAGGGGCCAGGAGCGTAGGGTGCCCTGGCTGCACCACACGGGAGGAATACAGGTGCAGTTGCCTTACATTGTGACAGAAGGCTTTTGAGATAAGCTGGGTCTTGCAGCTTGCTGTGAAAATGGTCAGACAGGGCTCATTCTTGCTTTGCACCCAGGTTAAAATGAAGGTGTAAAAGGGAAAACAATGGGCCTAAAGGAGCTCAGCAGCATTATGGATGGGACATGGGCCCATTGACATGTTATATTTTCATTGTAAGCAAACATACCATCTTATAGCAGCCAAGCAGCATCAGTGGAGCCGTGTCGCTGTAAGCTTTCTAGTGTAGACATGGCCTATGGGCCCTCTTCCTGAGCAGGAGAGGCATAGGAAGGATGGTAGGCAGGAAGGAGTCTGGAGGTGACAGCAATAATGGGTAGATGCAGACTTTAACTGTTCACTACAGAGCAGAGGGTGAGCCTGGTTCTCCTACCAATCACTGCAGAGTGGTATTGGTAAGGGCAGTGAGTAGGAAATTTGCTATAGTCACTTCAGGAGTAACACAGTGAGGGGCAGAGGGTGTGAGGATTTTCTGTGGAGAGAGACTTTGAAAGACACCCCAGAAGGGGAAACCAGGTAGTGACCTGGCTGAGTCACAAAGAGGAAGCTGAGGTAACAAAGTCCTATGGCACCTTAAGCAACAGAGGAGTTGAGGACTGAGAAAGAGACAGTGATGGAGTGCAGGAGAAGTGTTGGCCTGTCAGAGCTAATCCCAAGAACAGCCAGGAGAAGGTGCTAACCAGCAGTGAGTAGAGTGCTCTATCACAAGACCCAAGATAGAGCCCTTGTGTAAGGGCTACTGGACAAGGCCCTAACTGGCCCCAAAAGAGTAGAGACCTGACTCACCACTGACTAACCAAAGTTTGTTACCTGGGTAACACCTTTGAAATCAACAGCGTTACACCAAGCCTTAAGAAGTGTCATGCAGTGATTACTCTGTCCCAATGAGTCTTCATCAAGCAGTAATGCACCGTGCCATAAGCATCTGTCCACTGAAGAGAGAGCCCAGAATGTATAGACATTCTGCTTGATGTAAAAAGCACAGTAGAGGGTGTGGCTGATCTTTGCAAAAGAACTTTAATAAACAGAGAGAACATTTTTATGCATGCAAGCACAGGTCATACTCAGACAATACTTTAATCTTGTTGGGGAGCCTGGCTCATTTTAAGTCCCATGCAGAGATGTTGCAAAAAATTCTGATCTTGGCCTCAGTTCGAACCAGTCAATTTGGGGGCTGATATGATTTCTTTGTGGGCAGTCCTACAAGTTCTGCTCATGGGGGTCATCCTTCTATCATTAGCAAAGGTCCACGGAGCAGCCACTCCTATGATCGTGGGGCCCACCAGCTCTGTATCATGCCAGTGTGGCGTGGCGTGCCTATGGTTATCAGTCAATGGACCTCTCTGCAACAAAGATAAAGTTCATCTGTGGAGGTGACAGTGTTTTCTCAGATGCTGGTCCTAGACAGTGGCATAAACTACCCCAGGAGATAAGGACCATTGCAAACTTCACCACCTTCCGCTCCACATGCAGAGGAGTGTGTACGTTAATAAAACAAAACCAAAAAACCCCTACAAGACACTCCATTGCACATACTTCTCTTATACTCTCTGCAGGGGGAGAACTAACAACCAGACATGCCACACCTGTGAAAAAAACACAGAAATTGGGCTTGTTTTTGGCGTTAGTTGGCTTGTGAATTGCTTGCTGGCTAGTTTTCGGCTTGTAGCTTGTTCTTTGTTTGGCTTGTAGCTTCTTGCTTCTTTTTTTGGGGGGATCAGCTCCAGGCAAGCAGTGGCAATGGGCAGGGGGAAGAGTCAGCGGTGCACAGCGGGCCTATCACAGTCCCAGACTACACGCTGGGGGATCTAGTCACATAGAGTGTGGGAGTTCTTAGGGATTGGCTTGTCAGTGGTTTGAGCATGTGCCTGCTAAACCCAGGCTTGTGAGTTCAATCCTTGAGGGGGCCATTTAGGGATACTGGGGATTGCTCCTACTTTGAACAGGGGGTTGGACTAGATGATCTCCTGAGGTCCCTTCCAACCCTGATAGTCTATGATTCCGTGATTTCTGGCTTATTGTGAAAGTTGGGATGCTTATTTACCACTGAAAGTTGGCAACTGTGCTAACAATGTGTGACAGATGTTAATCATGTTGCTTAATACACCACTGGAAAGCACTCCAATACTACGGTGATGAACACAGTTTAAGAGCCTATATGGAATAGTCAGATTTGTATACGAAATAGTCTGAGGGATGGTACTGAAGACAAGTTTTCCAGTTGCTATTAGAGATAGTTGTGCCACTCTATATCCACTTATCAAGGGAACCATGGCTTAGGGGGAAACATTACAGAATAGGGACAGCCCTTCCAAAGATAAGACTGTAGCTAAATTTCCATTTTAAACTCTGATTTGCTCCCCCCACTCCACAAGGCATATCGTCCTCAAAATGATCTGGTTATATCTGGGGCTGAGGTAGATTTTATTTTATTTTCTAACTTTGAAGCAAATCAGATGAGGGGGGTTTGACGTATGACATCCTAACCTAGAAAGGACCATGATAAAATCTACTGTACTGGACTCCCTTAGCTGAGATACCCAGGTCCAAAAGGTAGTTTTCAAAAATCAGATTTTTAAGAGTTATTTAAGTTCCATTTTGTAATGTTGCCAGGAAGGTCAGGTCTGGCAATCTGAATACAAGACATCACATGATTGCTAGAGACCTTAGCTTTCTGGGTTTTTTTTAAAATGTAAGTCTCCAGTCCTTTTCCTTACAGAGATAGAGCTAAAAGTGTAATGGGGTCAACTTGGAAGGCTCATTAAGGGGGGGGGAGAGGTTTTTCCACTGGAAGATTCACAAGTGGGTCTCCCTATTTCTGAGGGTCGCAGGAGGTTGAGGGGAATGGGGTAACAGCTGCTCTCATCAAAGCATTGTTCTCAGCCAGTCCTTTCTCCTGGTGGACCTCTTGAGAAACAAGAGGGAGGTTTTTCTTAGTTCTACAGTCCTCACCCCAACGCTCTTGCCAGCCATAGGCAATCAGCTCCGGTCCTTCAAACATCACACAGTTGAAAGGAATGGAGCTGTATTCCCATGTACCTCCTGGTCCCTGCAAGAGAGGAGCCTTGTTCCTGTGGACCTACAGAAAGGTGAAGGAGTTCAGCTTCCTTTATGTGCACCCATGGGAAGCCTCTCCTCCAAGAATGGGCAGAGATGTTAGTAGCAGGAGTTGATGCGGTCAGCAGACCAAAGAGGTATTTTTTTCCCCTGGACCTCCTAAGGACTGCCAGTTTGAGCCTCCCCTCTTATCAAACTCCTAGGATTTGTAGGAACAGGCCAGGGCTCCTCTCCAGCCAACCTTAGGGCCGTTTAAAAGAAACTGAGGAAATTCCCCCCACAAAAAATGTCAATAATGTGACGTTAAGGCTGCAGACACTTCAATGGTTTGAGTGCATATGGACTTCCAGGAATGTTAGAAATTAAAAAACAAACAACAAAACACCATGCTTAAATGTTAGAAACGCTGTCAATTCAGAGTTAAAGCTGCATTTTTTTAAGGCAGGCACTCCAGGCATTTTAACTCTGTTTCACAGCAATATCCTAACAAAAGAATCAGAAAGACACACTAACTTATCCATCTCAAATAAACTTCACCACCCCCCCTGATTGAATTTACCTTGTTTTCTTGCCTGCATATTTATGCCTGCCTCTGGAGATTTCCACAACATTCATCTGATGAAGTGGGTCTTAGCCCATGAAAGCGCATGATCCCTAAAATCTGTTAGTCTATAAGGTGCTACAAGACACTTTGTTGCTTTCCTTTGATAGGTGGCCACAAAAAACTACAAAGCCTTAGTATTAATCATACAGTAATGCTGCTGCTTTCCAGCCTTCCTGACAATCATACCAGTGCACATAAAGGGTTTTACAAAAAGTCTTGGTTAGACTGAAAACAATCAGGCTGAAAACAATCATTCCCCACATTTCATTAAGGGTCCAATTTTCTCAGGTGCTGAGGGCACTCGGGGCCAGATAGGCACCTAATGGGAATTTCAAAAGAGCCTAAGGGATTCAATAGGAGTTTAGTAGGTGTTTGAGGTGTCCAGCAAATGGGACGCCAGCAACCACTTCCTCCACGGGTACAGCTTCACCAGGTTCGCCGACTGGCGGTTCATCCACTGGGCCCGACTCAACTGCGTTCCCCTCAACAGAGCCATCCACCGCCACAATGCCATCCAGAACCGGCTGGTGAAAGCCATCCCACCGTCCCTGGGGAAGATCCCTGTCAATTCCGCCATCCCCGGGACAGACAGCCGACTGCGACCTGACATCGTAGTGACCGACGCAGAAACGATGAAGGTCCTCATAGTGGACGTCACGGTGCCATTCAAAAACCGGTCACCAGCCTTCCACGAGGCCCATGCACGGAAGGCGTTGAAGTACACCCCGCTGGCTGACACCCTGAGAGCGCAGGGCTATGATCCTCCGCCCTGATCGGAGGAGCCCTGGGCACATGGAACCCCCACAACGAGCTGGTACTGAGAGCGTGCGGCGTCGGGCGGCGCTACGCCCGGCTCATGAGACAGCTCATGGTGTCTGATACCATAAGGTGGTCCAGAGACATATACAAGGAACACGTCATGGGACATCGCCAGTACCAGGTCGAGTAGCTGAGACCGCCGACCAGGAAAACAACCCACCCCTCCTTCCCTGACAAACAGAGGGACACACCCCACCCATTTACTTATTGCCTACACCACCACTGACTTGGACTCTCGCTATACCCCATGCGTGGTGTACCCGAACACACCTATACACTGATGCTTTAAAAAACTCCCGCACCCCAATCTGGATCTATGCTGGATATGTGATATGCATGTGCCTTGTAAACCCTGTACCTGTTACCTAAAATCGCCCATACCCCAGCCTGACTCCAGATGTCCAATACCTTACCCCTCAATCTGTGTATGTTTTCATGTTTAACATTAGCTTTAATAAAAAATTTAACCTAACCTGCTAAGGACACTTAAAAAACCCACTAGGTGCTTATTAGCATCTTTTGGGCTGGTCTTCACTGGGGGGGAGATCGGCTGTATATTAACGTAGCTGAATTCGGTGTATCTACAGCCGACTTACCTCCCGTCCTCACGGCAGCGGCAGTCAGCGGCACGCTCCCCCGTCGACTCCAGCTTGCGCCTTTTGGCAAGCTGGAGTTCCGGAGTCGATGGGAGAGCCGCTGGCGATCGATCCCTCCCCGCTGTAGTGAAGACAAGCCCTTAGACACCTAAAGACCTGTACAAATCTGGCCCCCCATGCCTTACAGCATTATACTCGATTTGTAAAAGAAAGATGGTACTCTTGTACCTCTAAAGTGGAAAACAGTAGATTAACTAATAGTGAACAGCTCCAGCCAAACCCGCAGTGAGGATGGTGGAGGGTGCTTGGGCCAGTCCTGCACGGTGCCCTATTTTCCTTTTGGGAAATATGGCCACCCTCTATATAAGTAATTTGAATGCTAGCTAGATAATGGTAATTTGAGTACCTTGTTTGAGAAGTATCCTTTAACTCTAAATTTCCTGGGTTTCTAACACTTTTGTTTTTTATTCAACTAGTATTTTTAAGTATTTTAAGTATTTCTCTGAAGTCACACATATGCCCCTGCAACCTTAACTTCACCTTCTAGTTGTGTGTGTACAGGAATTGTATATGCCATGACAGAGAGAAGATTACAAAAGGACAGAGTGATGTGAACTCAGCAGGGATAGCTGAGGGGGAAACCGTCCCTTTCAGTGTGGGTGCAGGGGGTTCTGGGAGGGAGAGGGACAGAGACAACCCCTCCCAGTGTGGACACCGGAGTTCCAAACTCTTACATAGTGGATTGTTATACGACAGTTTGGGACAGGCCACCCATCAAAACAGAACAGAGACATGTAAGTGGTCAAGGGCTGGTTGGGTCTATAGCCATTAAGTCTGGTTGCTGTAGGTTTGTGGTGTTGTCTGTGCGTATGTGTGATCAGAGCTGTAGGGGCTGTGTGCACAGAAATGTAGCCTCTGTGTGTACAAGCTGTGTGGTGGGTTTGGCAGGATTGTTCAGGGGGTTGGGTGTGTGTTTCTTAGGAGGTCTGTGTATCGATGATAACAGTCAGTCACATAATTTACAAGCAGTTGGAAACACACCACCCAGAACAAGAGAAGCCAGGAAGCTCAGTTACCATCAGACCTGTTCAAAACCATTTCCACCAAGCGTGAGAGTGCAGTTCTAGCCAGAGGTCCTGTGCTAACAACCATGTTGCCAAGGTCACTGGTGGCCACCAGGAAAGGTCTCTGTGTAAAAGCTGTCACTACCCAGCTCCTCCTCTTCCTTCTCCTCTTCCTCAATTCCCAGCTGCTTGTTGATCATGGACTGCACCTGGGGAGGAGAAGAAAATGGTCAAGTCACCCTCCAATGCCATAACACTGAAGTCCAGCGATAGCACCACAACTGCTTCTGCCAGCTCTGAAAACTGAAGGCTTGAGTCCCCTTTAAAACCAGTGGGGGCTGTCTCCCTGGGAGAGGGGAGTGATGAATCCTCTTTCTGCCGTTCCTTCTCTTCTGTCTTTACTGTAATCCCCTCTGATCTACTGTTGTGTCCGTCTCCCCACCACATTCCCTCCCCATCCCCACTCTCTCTCATTCCACAAGCTTTTAGTTCTCTGTATTTTAAAACCCTCCCATTGCTGACAGATCATTCTCTGTCCACGATCTTCCCCTCACAATTCCAGACACTGTCCTGTAGGACCTGTCTACCCCACTGTCTCCTGCTATATCCTTCCCTTCCACACACAGCCCCTACCCTCCAGCCTTGTTTCCCCAACCTGCCATGCCCTTCCCCTTTAAAACACATTCAGACCCCACCATCCAGAGCATTCTTCCCCTGTCCTATTCTCCTCCTTCCAAGTGCTAAGACTCATGATGAGAGGAATATTCATGGCTTCACTGCAGCTCTGGCCTGCTCATTCACAATTGGATTGTGCTGCAGACCAAAAAGACACCATACCTGCAGCAACATGAACTCCAAGGGGTCATTGGGCTTTTCATACACCAAGTTTTCAGTGATCTCCTGAGAAAGAAAGTGAGAACGTTATTAGATTTCCCCACTGAAGGCGGGTAATAGGTTCAAGGATGCAGAAAGTTCTGCTAAGGGCAAGGATGCCCTGTCTTTTGGGATGAGATTACTGAATATTTGGGATGTGGTACTGGATGTATGGAAAAATAAAGAGGTGTGGACAAGTAATGGGGAGCTTGTAAATACTGGTATTGATAGAAACAGATACAGGAACATTTGGAAAATGCGACCAAAGACAAATGAGCTGGACTGGGCAATTTGTCATGGGAATCAGACACTAAGTTTACTCAACCACTGGCACTTATTGTTCAGAACCCATGGAAAATGCTGGAGGCACTAAGGATTGGAATAAAGCTAATCTGTTGCTGGCCCGCTGAAAAGGAAAGAAGCGCAAGCCAGGCAATTACCACCCTGTACGTCTAACTTCCGTTCCTGGATTTTAATATTTGTTCTATTTTTTTAGCTGTAAACATTTTAGAGCATAACAGGACCAGGAGCAATAATGCAGGACCTGGGTCGATAAAGATGAGGGGGGAAAAAGCCAGCTTTGCTTCCTTTGCAGGTAGCCAAAGGAGATGAAGTCCCTGCCCCCCTCTCCTCTCAAAAGCACTCACTGCCTTCCTTCTCAGGAGCCAGGGGAAGAAGAAGATCCTCCTTCCTGGCTCAGTGGGGCTGAGGGCACCAAAGAAAGGAAGGCTAGACTTATGGCTAAAGCTCTGGACTGTGACTTAGGAGACTTGGATTCAATTTGTGCTTCTTTCCCTTGTGATCCTGGGCATGTCACATTGCTGTGCTTCAGTTCCCCATCTGTAACACGGATTTAATAATATTTCATTTCTCCTACCCTTTGACAGTCCCTGCCCTAAATCTAGAGAGAGAATCACAGGACAAAGCCCTGACCTTGTCTCGTCGCTCCAGGGACTACTGGAGTAATAAATAATAGAGAACCTTCAAATGCAGGGATTTTGGGGGGGGAATGAGAAAGGAGGATGGAGGAACAGAATCATCCTCCTTGCCTCTCGTTTGTGTTGTCACATCAATATAGAATCTCCATCCTGGTCATTTGTAAGCCATTTGCAGGAGCGGAAATGGACAGCACCAGGGATGTGCCGCCCTCAGCTCCACTAACTGCATACAGCGTATATCCCCCCCGCCTTCCCGCCACACTTTGCTTGGATATGGCCCTGCCGCTCGGGGGTGGGAATGCCTGTCAGATACATTTCTTCTTTTGTCCCCATCCTCTTCCCCTTCCTGCATGCTGTCACCAGAAGATAATGCAATGCTGCATCACCAAATAGGATCATGACAGCCACCTGGCTGGTCAAGTTCCCTCCCTTACTTAGATCTGTTTTAACCACTGGAAATGATCAGCCTTCCAATTTCCATGGTTTGGCCATGAGCCAATACATGACAAGGAGCGGAGGGAGCCTGGGGATAGACATATGACTCAGTACAATGCTGACCAGCTAACTTTAGGTTCTGTTTCTCAAGTGAGTCGCTGGGAGAAGAAGGGGAGATGGAAAGGAAGGTTCACCTGAAATATCTGCAGAATGTTATGTTTCTCCATGTACATAAGGGACACTTCAAAGGGGTCTTCATACACCATAGGCTGTTCAGCTTCTGCTGATTCGACCACTGCTGCTGATTCAGCCACAGGTGCTTCGACTACAGTCTCTGCTGGTTCAGCCACAGGTGGCTTGCCCACAAGTGGTGACAGTTCAGACCCAGTTGTGGGCAGTTCACCCACAGATGATTTGCCCTTGGACTCTGGCAATTCAACCATGAGTAATCTGGCCACAGACGCTGGCGATTTAGATGCAGGTGACTGGTCCACTGATGTCGGCAATTCGACTATAGGTGACTGGTCCGTAGGTGACTCAATCATTGCTGCTGGCGATTCGACAGGCTCCTGCATGTCAGTCATTCCTACTTCTTCAGGCTCTGGCTAAAACGTTTAATACATTTTTTAAACTATTTGAAATGCATAGAGGTATACACTAGACATATTACAATACTGCACCCTTTATATAAGAGTGGGATGAGGTCTAGGATTCCTTTGTAGCTACAGCTCCTACACCATTTGCTGTAGCACATATTTCTGGGAAAGGTTGGCACTGGTGTAGGCTTCATCACTTTCTAGTGTGACTGAAAAGGGGAATATGAATGTTGTATTCCTCATATAAGAAATGCTACTTTTTGGGTGAGATCTTGGCTTCATAGAAGTCAATGAATGACAAAACTCTCATTGACTTCCATAGGGCCAAGTCTTCAGTCTCTTTCTTTTCCATCTCAGAAAGAGGTTTAAGCAACATATGGCTCTGCAATCCCACCTTCTCTAAGAGGCACCTGTTTTTAAAACTCTACATCTAATAAGACAAGTCTATCCACAGAGCTGAGAGCTTATACAAACAATGCTCTTCATCCTTAGACCGCAGGGTGCTTCAGCAGGGGCTAGAGTCCTAGCGTGGGACTCAGGAGACCCAAGTTCTGCTCACTACTCTAGGGGTTTGAAGGCAAGTCTCTTGACCTTCCCCTGTCTCAGTTACCCTACTGGTAAAATGGGGATAAGGATATTGACCTGCCTTGTGCAGTATGTTGCGCTCTAGTGGATGATAAGGGCTAGGTATCAGTGTGGCAGGCTGATAGCTGTTAGCATGGCTCTATGGTGCGGTTTTGGGATTTGCATTTGATCAGAGACACATTGTGTAGGGTGTGAGTTAGTGTTGTATAGTGGGTGAAACAAATGGTGTGTGGGTGTGAACAAGGGGGTGATAGGTTAGGCAATGCGTGTGGGGGGGATGCAGAAGGGGCAGCAGGTGTGTGTTGGGGTGAGCAGTGATCGGTTGGGCAGTGCGGGGGGGACAGTGTTTGCGTGCGGGGGATGCAGGGGGGGCAGCCGCATGTGGAGGGGGCAATGGCAGGGGACACGCGGTGAGTCTCAGTTGGGCACAGGCAGTGCCTGGGGGCAGGATGTGGGGGGCGCGGGGGCTGCGGGAGGTTGTTATCCCGGGGGCGGCGGGGCTGTCGCGGGAGGCGTAGCCCGCCGGGGTCTCACCTGCCCCGGCCCCTCCATCCCGGAGCAGAAGCGCGTTTCATCGCCCAGCCGCCCCGGCCTTTTCTGTCTCTCGGCGCTCTCCGTATGGTGGGGGGTGGAGGGGAGGAGAGAGGCGAGCGTCGGTCGCCATGGGAACAGCAGACCTCTAGCTCCGCCCCCTTTGTCCACGGGGAGCTGGGGCAGGGACGGAGCCCGGAGAGGTCACGTGGCTGCCCGGCCTTACGGCTCCTGCCGGCCATTTCGGAATCGGGCGGAAGGGGCTTGAGTTCTAGGGCTGGGCGGACACGTGCTGTCGGGGTTGGGCTCGTGCCGCCGCCAGCTGCAGCGTCTCCCGCGCGGTGTCCTGGGCGTGGGGCGCCCTGGCTGCACGAGAGGAGCCGGCGGGGTGCCGGGCGGCGCGCGGGGGGTTGGAACGCCCGCCGGGCTCCCAGCGCCTCCGGCTGAGCCCGGGGTGGCTCCAGCCTGCACGGGCCCCTGGCCCGGTGCGAAATGGCTCGAGCGCTGCGTGGGTCCTGCGGGAGATGGGTAGCGACTCAGAGCGGGGGCAGCAGCGCTCGGGGCTTGGCTGGCTCAGACACCCCCCCTCCCCAACCCAGCCTTCTGCATTGCACCGTTGGTATGAATTGGTGTCGAGTTTGTTCACTGACACCGGAGGCTGCAGCCGACGTCAGACCGCTGGCCACGGGGGTTGTTACTTTTCTCCACAAGATGTGCCCCCGGGTTCAGCCTAATTGGACTAACCTTGTTACCTCCTACCTGGTTCTTGCCTACTTTTCTATACCTGCCCCTGGACACTTCCACTGCTTGCATCCGATGAAGTGGGTATTAGCCCACGAAAGCTTATGCTTCAAAACTTTATAGTTAGTCTTTAAGGTGCCACAGGACTTTGTTACCTCCACGTACCTATTGTGTGCACGTTAATTGCTGCCCTTGGGTAATCACATTTCCCTAAAGTGAGCACAGGAAACCGGGGAAGTGATGATCCAGGGTGGCTTGGACTGGCCTGAGCTGCCCAATTGTCGCCACTGGCCAAGTTGCCTAGCATCACTGCTTGTCACTGGCCCTGCTCTGTTGAACGGATGGTGGCCCAAGCAGCTTGTTGTCATCACTCGGCGTGTTGCCCGAGACCCGTTTCAAGCCGCTATCACAGGTTTTTAGGCAAAACTGGGAATTTTTCCAATGTGCTCTTGCCAAACATTCCTGTGTGTCCCCAGTTTTGCCAAGGACAGAGCTGAAAAAGGGGACTGTCCTGGCCAAAATGGGAGAAGATCTGGTCACCCTAGTTCCTGCCGAAGTGCCCCTTTGTTTGCTCACACATCTCATCTACTTCTTTGAGAATTTCACTACTTTCCAGCAATTTAGGAGGTCTAGACCTCTCACCTCCCTTGCCATATAAGTGCTTCAACATTCTTTTCTCCCTCAATTCTATTGCAAAGCTGTAGGGGTAGCTCTGTGTATCCAGTGGGATATTAACTAGGATAGCCCTGCTCTGATCCACATCTCAGGTAATACTGCCTGGAAAACAGCTTCATTTAGTGCTGGGGTCTCCAAACTTTATGAGACGAGGGCCATATTAGATTTCTGAAAAGGCTTCGTGAGCCGAAGTGACTGAAAAAAATTAAATAGATGCAATATCATTAAAAAAATAACACTACTGCATCAGTGTTGAATTAAAATTTAAATCAGGTATAAAAGTAGCTGTATAATCAACACAATATTTATCAATACATTAAAAATCAATATTTTTATTTATTTCTAAAAACTCACAAATTTGTCTCTTACAAATACACATTCAAAAAATACACATTCAAAAGTTTGGCTGTACTTTGGTAAGAACCTCCAGGTTTCCATTGTTGGTTGGGACTGTTTGGTTCAGTGCTGTAGTTAAAATGTAACCCTTTGCTCCTCTGGCTGCACAGCTACCCCCTTCCCTCCCCCGTTTCCGCCTTGAGTCACGCCGCTGCCCCCAAACCGTTGTTCCTTCGGCCGCTGCCGCAACCCCCCCTTTGTTCCTCTGGCCATTCTGCTCCCCCCCTTTCTGTTCAGCTGAGGGGCTGGACAAATCAAAGCCGTGGGGCCGTAGTTTGGAGACCCCTGATTTAGTGAATCAGATATGCCCGCATAAATCCAAAGCAACTCTGCTGCCTCCAGATTCATACTATTGTATCCAAGAGCACAACTTGGCTCACTATCCTCACTGTGAATAATTCTCTAGATATTTTTAATTTTACTTTGGACACTAGAGGGCAAGGAAAAAACAAACTACTTTACTGTAAAACCCTCAAGGAAATGGTAGAGCCGTCTTTTAGGACTAAATTCTATCTATTCACCCAGCCAGGTTCCTATAATATTACCCCTCATCTTAGTACCTGAGCACCTCTGAGTAGTAAAAAAGCATGACAATGATCTCTTTCTCCTTCCCTTCCTTGCCAGCAAGTGGAAGTTTGGATTTCTTTATTATTAGTATTATTAGTTCTTTATTAATATTTTTGACTAACAAGAGTATTGGTGTGGCTAAGGGATCTATTACGGAAGAGCTTGGGTGAAGATGTGGGCTTTGTATTTAGTACTGACTGTGGTGACCAGTCTTATTTCATCTGGCAGTGTGTTTGATAGTCTTGATCTATCTCGGGGTGGGCAAACTTTTTGGGCCGAGGGCCACACGGGTTCAAAACTGTGTGGAGGGCCAAAGGCCCCGCCCCCTATCCAACCCCCACCCACAGACTGCCCCCCTTATAACTCCTGACTCATCCAACCCCCCTTTTCCTTGTCCCCTTATCCCCCCTCCAGAACTCCCCCCCACTTTGCCCCCCCAGAACCCCATCCCCTATCTAGCCCCCCTGCTCTCTGTTCCCCAACTGCCCCCTCCCAAGACACCTCACCCACCCTAACCACTCCCACACCTAAACCTGCCCCACCTAACCCAACCACCCCCACCTGCTTACCTGCTGAGCCGGGCGCTGGCCCCGCCGCTTGCAGCGTTCCGCCCGGCCCCCGGGCTGGGAGTGCAGGGCCCCGGGGTCTGCTGTGCTGGGCCCCGGCTCGGGAGCACTGGCCCCACGGCTTGCCACGGTTGGCCTGGCACCCTGGGCCAGGGGTGCGGGGCGTGGTGCTGGCCGCGGGCCCGCTGTCCCGCGCTCTGGGCGGTGCGTCCAGCCGGCTGCGGGCCTACTGTCTTGGGCAGTGCGCCAGCCCCGCACTCAGGGTGGCGCTCCCGGCCAGCAGCCGGTCCCGCTCTCCGGGGTACTCTCAGAGCTCCCCAACGAGGAGAGCAGGACCACTGGTCCCGGTCCCCCGTCAGGAGCTTGCGGGCCGAATAAAAACGGCTCGTGGGCCATTTGTGGCCACCCCTGATCTAGCTTCTGTGAAGGTTCAGTCTCCCGCATTCACGAGCCTTCCCCATTGTTTCAGACACAGTCCCTGTCCTTAAAAGTTCTGTGAAGAAGTAGAAAACATACAACCAATGTTTTTCTTTTAAATTGACTATCAACATCATTAGCTGCATGCCTCACGGTGGCAGTGGGTCTTGAGGAGAGAGTTAAAGGGGCAGAACATGGGGGCTCTTACAGATCATGATAGGGGAGTGTTCTCTGTGTAGGGGAGTGTGAAGAAAGTGAAAAGGTGTTTGTGATAGATTGGGCGATTGAGGTTAGCATTACTAGTGGAGAGGGTAGGGGATGCAAAGCAATACAATATGTATATAGGTATATATAATATAGTGCACCTTTAAGTGAAAGAGAGAGTCTCTCTCATATATATCCTCCCCTGCTATACAATCCCTGACAGCTGGCTCATTGCTCTACGAACCTCTTCAGATGGCACAAACAAACAGATTGCCAGTTTCTCCCAAAGAACAGTTGAAATGAATGGAGATAAAAGCTGTGCTGTGTTACCACAGTAACCAGCTTTCTGAAGTAGTTCAGTTCCTTCTCCAGTGTGACGGAGGTGGGAGTGGAATACCAGGGGCTGAAGCAGTAGCTGCTGGGAGAAAGGGAAAGACCCAGGACCTATAAAGCATGTTTAACTGAGAAATGGAAGTTAAGTTCCATGCAGTTCAGTTTATGTGTTTTTTATATGAGACTGTTGACCTTTTACATTTTTTAAAAGCTGTGATTGATTCAGAACGTTGCAGCACATCTGCTCAGCACCACAGACCACTGAGAGTTTGTCACCTCACAGCTCCACTGTCTGCACTGGCTCCATGGGGAATACTAGTTCAAATTCCAGGTTTTGATCCTCATCTTCAAAATCCTTCCAAGCAATGATCTAGGTTACATGTTCTTCCGTTGCTGTAGTAAATCCACCTCTCTGAGAGGTGATAGCTAGGTCGGTGGAAGACCTTTTGACCTAGCGCTGTTTACATAGTCTTAGGTTGGCTTAACTACCTGGGTTGATTGACCTAACTTTCTAGTCTAGATCAGCGCTCAGAGCCCAGGTCTTCAGGCTCAGGTGGCTTGTGCTACGGTGCTGAAAATAGCAGCGTGTAAGACATTTCTGCTCAGGCTCGGAAACCCGGTGAATGGTGTGGTTTTCAGAGCCCGAGCTCCAGTCTGAGCTGGAAGGCCTACACAGTTATTTGTAGCACCATAGCTTGAGCCCTGCAAGCCCAAGTCTGCCAACCCAATGTCTGGCGGACTCCCTGCAGCGGGTTTTTTTTGCGGTGTAAATGTACTCATAGATGTCCTCATTGTGAACTATTTCTAGGATGGTGATCATTTTTGTAATAAAAGGGAAGAGCATAATATCCGTGTCACATGGCATGGGATAGTATCTATGGCCGTTACTACCATTACCGCTTTAGCTGAAATATGCAGCTACTCTGGATTTGTGGGTGGATTGGGCAATTGTGGGTGGAGCATCCAGCACTATTTCCTCCATAATACGACTCCAGTGTCGGACTCATCGCCGTTTCACCCTCCACCCACCATTATGCAGTCCTGAGCAGACCTCCACCACCTGTTTGCCTCAAGCAGAGCCCAGCCTCTGGTAAATCCTGAGCTCCATGTGACACTTTTAGGATGTCTCTTCAACTCAGCCTAGTTGGTAAGTAACAGATCTCTCTGTTTGCAACATTATGTCTCCTGCAGAGATCTGGCTGCTGGGTCTGGAAAGCTAGGATTTTGTACAAGGAAGCACGATGAATTACTCCATTAAATATACATCACTGCTCTGCTCATTCTTTCAAAAGAACAGATTACAAAAAACAGAAGATGCATTTTAAATGCATTAAAATTCTAAGTAAAATAATGTCTTAAATACAATGGTCATGTTACATAAATCATATGGCTTTTCTGCTCAGGCACTCAGAAAGCAAAACTGTATTATTATATTATTATTTATATCACACCATATGCTAGGTCTGGAACTTAAACACTTTGAAATAGATAAGAAAACACCAGCTGCAGATCAGCAACACTCTTCTTTATTGTGTCCCTAGGGAGTCATGGTGTAGCCCTGGCCATCTTTCCCACTATTAAGTTGAAACTTAAATAGATCGTCAAAGAAATCAGATAACCATTATAGATTCAGTCTCTGTCTCAGGGAACACTTCTTTAACAGCTGCACCATAGATCTGCTGCTGGTTTCATCTTATCTGTGTACTAAGTCACTGCTAGCATTTGTCCTTGTGTGATCACACAGTTGTTATTTAGGCAAGTTGGTTGATTTATTTATTATGATCATATTGGCTAGCAAAGTAGCTCCCTTTTTGGCTAGCAGATTATGAACAAACTACTCCCCACTTGCTTTGAAAGTATTTGTTACTTGTAAGTATTCAGTCAAGAGTTTGAACAGATGATTTTCACAAATTGTTCCCTTGAGGCTCCGTTATTTATTTATATTGTTGATTTAGTGAGATGTATACAAAACAAACACCTGACATGCCCATCCCAAATCGCAGACACTCTTTACAAAACTGAACATTCATAATATTGATTTTTTCAAATGACATTAAATCACTTACACCCACTTCCAGTACTACACAATCTGAGTCAGATCTAGCCTGAAAACATTCTGAGCCTGGTGGGGCGGGCATTAAAACCCCATCCAACCCTGATTCCAGCCCTTCCCAAATACTGGATTACGAATTAGTGACTTTGCAGTGTGTCTCTAGAGGGTCAGTGAGAAAAGTAAGAGAACGGATGGTCCAGTGGGCACTAGCTTAGGACTTGCGAGACCTATCTTCAAATCCCAGCTCTATCCCAGACTTCTTGTGTGACTTAGGCCCAGATTCTCAAAGGTCTTTGGGTCCCTCTGTCCCATTGGACTCATAAACATAGGGCTGGCTGTGTAATCTCCCCTACCTTTTGTAGTACATTTCCCCCATAAAACTCTCCCCCAAAGTTGCAAGCACATATCACTGGGGTACCTAACTTCCATTGAGCTCAATGGGAGTTAGGTGCCTACATGCCTTTGTGGATCTGGGCCTTAATTCCTTGGTTCCCCATCTATACAATGAGGAGAATAGCACTTCCTGGCCTCACAGGGGTGTTGGGAAGACACTCATGTTACAGTCTGTGAGGTGCTCAGATACTGTGGTGGTGCTTCAATATAAAGTACTATAGACTGCCCTTGGGTTAGAGAGGGGAGAGATTCAAGGGGGAAGGGAATACAGCTGAAGCCAGGGAGAGGGGAAGGAAAGATTTAGGTCGGAGTTGTTCACATGTGAGATCCCCGGTAGGCTGGTTCTAAATAGTACTCCTGTACCCTTGAGCTTTTGAAAGGCTGTAACATAAGAACATGATTAAAACAGTATTGTCATGGGGGGGGGAGGGGTTTTCACTGAGCTGTTACGTTTTCATATATTGGCGTGACTGTTTATTTGTTGGGGCCTGAGCATGAGTGTGGGGAGAAACCCAACTCTTCCATCAGGCAGAAAAATATCCACTTGCAGTGTGTATTCCAGCTCTTCCCACAAGAGAGCAGCAGAGGCTCAGAGCTGCAGGGTTGGATCTGACAATGCATAGTTTTTATAGTGCAATTGCTCCACAAAAAAAAATAAAAAATCTTTGCTGAGATTGTAAGCAGATATTGTTCATTTCAAGAACATTGGTGTGAACAAATAAGCAGAAAACACACGCTAGAAAGAAAGTCAGGAGATTCAGACCTAAATTGGACAAAAACATCCCAACCTTTGAAGTGTGGAAATGTGCAGAAGAGGCACCCAAACTACCTGAACCGCTGATCTTTGAGCAGTGCCAGCCTCCCAGTTACCCTTTGCATGTAGAATATCAAATATGGCTTCTGCAGCCAAAGAAACTCCTCCAGCCCATGTTTTTTCAATGAATTCCATGAACTTTGTTGGATGGAGGAAGGTTGGGAAGCCCTAAAAGTTCCCTTTGCCCTTGCCTTCTGCACCTCCTGAGCAACTTTTGAGCATCCTGAGCAAACAGGTCTTTGTTGTGGTACAGTATTGTGTGACATATGCGCATCATCACCCCTGGACTCCCGTCTGTCTTAGTCCTGCAATACCCAGTCTGTGCTTGTGAGGACAGATTCCGTTGATCTCCTGATAGCTAACCAGAGCCAATATTCCCTAGCAACATTACTAGAGAAAATGTTGTTAACTTCTGTGTTTTCAAATTAATTAAGTAAATGTTGGTGCTGGGGACCAGATCTCAGCTAGAGGAGGCCAGTAAAAGTAGGTTTCATCTGTCTTCTTTTTTTCTGTTTTTTTCTTTCTTTTTTGCTACAAAGGCGAGGTGGGGGAAATTAGAAGAATTTTAACAGCTTCCTCACCTCACCCCCACAAGATGATAAAACTAATGAGCCCTAGGGCTAATTTACTTCAAATTTTCTAGAAAAATTCAACCTTGGCCTTAGGCTTAACTTACCAGTTTTGAGGCTCCTTCGACTTTTACTGTGAATTTTTTTTTTGGGGGGGGGGGGTCATAACTGGGTTTATACTGGAAACTCAGCTACAACTTAACTATGGAGCAACTGTTGTCATTCCATATATTTTCCACTCTTGTTCTCAGAGTCCAAAGCAATGAGGCTTTTATGTTTTCCTTTGTGAGACTGCCATGGCCCCAAACACGTCAGATGGTGTGATGTAGAGGGTCTTGAAGGGATTCAGTGACCACTACATCTCTTCCCAACTATTCTTTACAAGAGGAGGAGGCCTTTGCTGTGTTCTCCCTTGTGGCATTTGGTGGACACTCCCCCCATAAACTCACCATCGGTTGCTGGTGTTTGAATTAAAATAGCAGGAAGAGGAGCCTAATTCGAAATCACCGAAGAACAAAGTGCTCTGATGGAGTTCAGGAGGGTTCTAATCTCAGTGAGGGGCCATTTGGGGTGTTTGGTGTTTTAGGCCTGGTCCCCACTAGGGCTTAACGTCGACTTTATCAAGGTAAAGTCGATTTAAGTCTGTACCTGTCCTCACATGCATGCCCTTATAGTCAATTTAAAGGGACCTTAAAATCGACTTCTGTACTCCTCCCTAACGAGAGGAGTAGCTGAAATCGACCTCTCTGGGTCCATTGTGAACTAGTGAGGATGCATGTGACTTTAAGCCTCCGACCTTCCACAATGCCCGTTAGCTCCCCAGGGGACCAGCCACCAGTCCGAGCAGCTCCGTGGACCCCCATGCCTGCCCGAGCAGGTCCGCAGACCCCCCCCCCCCGCCCGCCCGAGCGGGGGGGGGGGGGGGAGCTGGCGCGCAGCTGCTCAGGCGGGCGTGGGGTCCGCGGACCTGCTCGGTTGGGGGGAGCTGGCGTGGGGCTGCTCGGGCAGGCATGGGGGGTCCGCGGACCTGCTCGAGCAGGCATGGGGGGGTCCGCGGACCTGCTCGGGTGGGGGGAGCCGGCGCGGGGCTGCTCGGGCGGGGGGGGTCCCCTGGGGAGCATGCCTGGCTCCCCCAAAAGGTGGTGCCTGCTGGGGACTCCCGGCACTGTGGGATATCTACCTACAGTGCAATGCTGGCTATGTCGACCCCTGCAAAAGTTCTAAGGACAGACACTGTCGACCTGCTGTCCTTTGTGGGGACGCATTAGAAAATCGACTTAAGGGAAATCGACCTACTGCTGTAGTGAAGACATACCCTTAAATGCTGCTTGTCATTATTAGGACTGGGGGACTGTAGGACAGGAAACAGGAAGGAGGGGGGAGGAGTTGAGCCAAGCTGAGTTAGAGCTACGGAGAGGTGCAGCAGCAGCTCTGTAAAGAGGTTTCACTGTTGTTAAATAAAGTCTGTTGAAATTTGTTAGTACCTTGCCTGGTTGATACAACAGGGTGCTGTGCTGGGGATAAGAAAGGGTTTTCAGTAGCTGGATGGCAGGACAAATCCTGACCTGTCCTCCTAACCCACTGCTGGGAAAGCTCTATTTGCATGCCATCCTGCACTCCACACCTAACATGAGCTACCTCAGTGTAGTCAGACACAGAACAGGTGGAGCCCATGGGGACAAGTGGATGTGGTGTGAGAGGGACACAGGCAGACAGAGTGGGGAGAGGGGCATGAAGACAGGCAGACAGGAAAGACCCCGACATCCCTTGTCTTTTAAGGTTACATTTTGCTTTTTGCATTGCTTAGAAGCCACAGAAGCCATGCACCTGTAGCCCCCACCAAACACCTGGCAGCTGGCATATATGCCAACCCTAATTTAACATGTGATCTCCAACAGATCAGCCCCAGGGCCACTGGCCTAGCCTACAAAGTATCACATCACTCGCTCCAGGAGGGATCGTTCCTCCTCTAAGGATGCGAATGATGCTTCATCGCTGAATTGCTGCTGTACATGCAAAAGATGCAATTAGCTGCTGCAGGCTGGGCCTGCCTCATGCCTTCCCTTGTTTAACAGAGGCTTTAATTAAAGACCCCCTGATGTTAGAAAGCCACATTAATTATTCATCTGAAAACATTTACATAGACTCCCCCGATTCCCTTCTTCAATAAATTATCAACTTCGTGTCTCCATAATTTATTGAAATGACTAAAAATACATTGTCTCAGCCTCCATCAACACCCCCCGTCCTCTGGCTTTGTCTCTTCAAAATGTGATGGGTTTTCTTTCTTAATTTTAAGTTATTCTACTGCCCAGGAAAGAAGGAGGGAAGGAAGGAGTGAAAGACAGAAAGAACTGTCTCTATGCAGGGGTTGTGGAGATGGCTGTTATTTTTCTTTCTTACATATCTGTCATGAGCTGTAGTTTAAAGCAGCTCAGCGGCCATATTAGACGAGGTCAGTGGCTGGGGCCCTAGTCTTAGACTCCAACTAAGAAGCTGCATGTTCAATTCCTGGCTCAGCCACATTTGCTGTGTGACCTTGGTCAAGTCATTTAATCTAATCCATCTTTTCAGTATCTCCTGTATGAGATGGGGATACTACTACTTTGATGGTAAGGATAAAATCCATTAATAACTGGGAGGTACTAAAAGGAAGACCACATAAGTGCCTAATTAGATAGAACGTTAGAACCAGCTTTATAGCAAACCACAGGGAAAGTATTGCCATAGGAACATCCAAGTAGTTAATTCAACATGTTTTGTTTTGTGACAGAATGGACGGTCACATGGGTAGGAGAAAGACCTCTGAGAAGCAGGAAATTAGAACTAGGGTGTAGGTCAGCTCATCCTAATTAACAACTAAGCCTTGCAGAGGCTGCTGAATGTGGGAGGAGTCAGGGGCCTCTATAATTTGGTCCAGTTTGCTTCAGGGTTAGAGTCAATTTCAGGATATAGGGGTGACTCTTCAGGGAAGGGCTGATGAAAACAGAGTGTGGAGACTGACCAGTAACCCAGGAAGGCTAAAACGGAGCTCAGGAACAGGGCAGAATAGAGCACTGAAGACCAGGACAAACCCTTGGAAAGGAAGGAAGAGTTTGGATGAGGCCTTCCTTCTTTAGAGATTTGAGCTTTGGGTTCTTGAAACAGGGAGAAAAGGCTGTAATTGATCCTGAGAAACATGGAGCATTCAGAACTTATAGCATTTCGATCCAAAGTTAAAATAGATGTAAAACTCTAGTAAAATAATTTTCACACTTTTGTTGTAAGAACTGCTATGTTATCTGGCTTCTTTTCTCTTTCCCTCCTCTCATATCTGTGGTGTTCATCTTGGCTTACCAGCGAATATTCCTCTGCAGGGCTGGCCTTAGGCAAAATGGCACCTGGGTAAGCTTGTATTTTGGCTCCTCTGGCCCTTGTGGGCACAGTGCCCCCCACCATTGCCCCTGGGCCCTGTAGGCTTCCCAGGCTCCCCAACCCCCTTTGTCCCTAACCCCTGCACTGTGACTCCTTTGTCCCATCCTCTGCATTTCCCATCCCTGCACCCCCCTTATCCCATCCCTGCATGCCCCCCTGCACTCTCCTCCTCCAGCCCTAACCCCTGCACTGCGCTCCCTTCATCCCAACCCCTGCACTGTGACTCCTGCACCCCTAACCCCTGCCCTCCCTGCCTCCTAAGCCCTGCATGGTCCCCGTCCCCCCCCAACGTGGCTCTCCTCTGCCAGCGGAGAGCAGTTTCTGACTCTATACCGGCAGCATGATCACTGATGCTCTGAGCAGACGCTTGGGTGGCCCTGTATCCTGTGTATAAACTGGCCATGAACAAATTTCCAAAATTCTCAGTTTTGTTCAAATTTATTGACTGTGGTGCTCAATAACTTTCAGACCATGAATTAGTCGTTTGAGCTGTGCATGTCAGAGTCAAATGTGCAAACAGTCATTTGCTCTGTCACTCTTGTAACTAATATGTGTAACTGTAACTTAAGTTGGTTATACAAATGACCTCAATTCTACTGTTACTAAGCTAGGCGTGTATGGGGAGACTTTTGCTACACCTACAACCCAAATTACCATAATGAAGGGCTTGTCTACACTTACAGTGCTGAAGTGGTACAACTGCACTAGTGAAGATGCTACCTGTGCCGACGGGAGAGCTTTCCCCTTCAGCGTAGGTACTCCGGGGTAGGGGTGTGTGGATTTTCCATGGCCCTGAAGGACATTGTTATAGCGACATACGTTTGTGTCTATGCTTTTGTCAAAGAGATCACAGAAATTGTTAATTTGAATAAAGTCCATGAAATGGCTATAAAAACACATTTGATTGGGCCCCCAAACTGAGTGACAGCAGGATGTGGCATATAGGGTTGCAGGTTGGCCCATTCCTATCTATGAAGGGCTGGATGGGTCAAACCTCTGAGGTGCTTTGCATGATGTCCCAAAACCTGGAGCGAGCTTACTCTCCAACCCTCCCTTCTGTGACTTATTCCCCCCCCCCCCATCCCTGAACCTCTGCTGTGGAATTTGCTAGAAATTTCCATGCCGAAATTATAACCATAGCCATAACAGTGTTATGTGTGTTACAAATCAGATGTCATAGTTGGTTGTAATATTCCCAACTTTGGGTGGGGAAGTGGGTGCAGAACTGGAGCGGGAATGCCAATTGGGATTTACTGTATCAGTAATAAACTTGCTTGATAAAAATCAGATGTCAAGGAAGCAGTGCCCATCTGCCATAATGCATTAGCCCATCATACCACTGCCTATGTTAGCTCTCACAAAGGGAGTTTAGGGCCACTGATAAACTGGAGAGGGCTGGTGTGACATACCAGGGTACAATCCAGACCAATGAGCAGCTGTGTCACCCTTGTCCTGTGACTTTGGGTGTCTTATAAAGCCTTGCTGAAAGAACACCCCCCCCTCCCCCCGGGCCACTCACAAACAGCTTTCCATCATTCAAGCCACACCGTGACTGACTGTGTGCAAGTGCAGCCTGTCAGCCACACTTGGGTAACACTCTGGCTCTCACCAGCCTGGGTTATGCTGCAGGGTGACCCCAACACACCCCCAGTGTTAGATTTCCCCCCAGAAATGTATGTCTGTACTCTCCTGGACAAAACAAGCTATATTAAGTCTGATATTTCTTTAATAGAAATAATATGCATAGAACTTGCCACCCCAAATGGTGTATCCCAGACACTTAAGTTTAAACCCACTGGCTTAGATAAAACAATAAAACAAGTTTATTAACTACAAAGAGAAAGATTTTAAGTGAATAAAGTAATGAGGCATAAGTCAGAAATGGTTACAAGGAAAATAAAGATAAAATTCTACCGGTGCCTAACTTAACCAAATTATGGTAAATTCAAAGCAAAGTTTTCTCACCACATGCTTTCTGCAGTCTTACTGACCAAACTTCTTAGATCGGGACCCTTATCTCAGAGTCAAAGGAAGGCTTCCTTTGTTGCTTCAGGTGCAATGAATGCTCTGGGCAGAGAGAGAAAGAGGGGTAATTTGGCATGTGTGTCCCTTCTTTTTATAGTTACAGTCCCCTTCTTGAAAAACATCTCCAATTGAGATTCAGGAGACAGAAAGTCTATGGGAAGGATGTTCCCTGCTGCCTTTTCTCACCCATTTGAGCATCCTTTTTTCTTTCTTTCCTGCTTGATGACTCTGTTTGCTACTTAAATTAAAAGTAAACAGATCACACATTCCTTTGTTTAGGACAGACCTCAGTTTGGAACATATGTTAATAACATCATACAGTGGAATCTTATAACTTGCCACACCTAATTTATCAGGATGATACTGATCAAATTCTGAGTTTTCAAATGATATTTTACAAACATACTTTGAACAAAGATTATTATAATGGTGTGTAGTGTAGTGTTTGAATACAGGGGTGCATTCTGTCACAGAAGGTAAAGTGGAAGATTAAGGAAGCAAAATCTTCAATCTTTTAAAAAATGTAACAGGAGTTCTTGCATCAACTAACTTAGACTGCTTCTATTTGCAAAACTTCAGTTTTAGTTATTAGATTAAGAGGGGGTAAATTAACTTCATATGCTGGTGGCCCTTGGAATAGTCCTTGCCCACTGAACCTTTGGGGTTTCCCTCCATTTCCATGAGAAAAAACAGCAATAAAAGACTTTCCTTCCCTGTTAACCTGTAGAACTCATTGCCATAAGAGAGCACGGAGTTCAAGAGTTTAGGAGTATTTTTAAATTATTTATATGGCTAATAGGCTTTCTATAAACATATAAGGTGAGTGAGTTATTATCTTGTATTGGACCAACTTCTGTTGGTAAGAGAGACACTTTTGAATTCTCAGAAATTGGTCCAATGAAAGAATCACCTCACTGTGTCTCTAATATCCTGGGACCATCACGACTACAGCTACAACTACACTGCACAAGATCTCTGTAGTTACATTACCTAGGATATAGATATGTATGACATGTTAACATAAATTATACTACATTATTCTGTTAATATAATATACAATACGGGATCTCAACCCTCATGCTTGAGGCCAGATGTCAAACACTAACCTCTAAGCATTAAAAAGAAACCATCTCCCATGGGCAGATTGTTCCATATGCTTCCTCAGCAAAGTTTCTTATACCTTCTTCTGAAGTAGCTGATACTGGTCACTACTGGAGATGGGATATCCAACCAGCTGATCTGCTGGTCTGATCCAGAATGAAAATTCTCATGCACCTATCTCTATTATTGTTTCCCAGAGAAGGAACATTTTTAGGTCCTATAACCAATGACAAAAACTTCATACCAAAGACCAATATAAAGGTACTGAATGGATCAGGTAAGGTATTTTACAGAAAGAACTGACCACCCTTAAAGTTCATACACACTCTTTAAAAATATAGATGCTCTATCATCTCGCCGCCTGCAAATGTCCAATAACTATTGAAGATGGATGAAGTGTCACATCTCAATTCCCAGTGAGTTAGAAATGCTCATGGCTAAAGCTTTCCTTTGCCTAACTAGCTTCCACATAAAGTTTATCCTCCTCAAACTGGTCATATCTAAAGCTTAGAAACACCAATGCTTTGTCATTCAAAAAGTTACACCTTATTGTCAATGATGATGAAGCAAGCTGTAATGACAAAGAATGCTGATGAGCTTAATTTACTTTTTCAGAAAGGTAAAACCAAGCTCTTTTTGAGGGTGCTGGAGCAACCTGGATCGCACACATCCTACACACCAGCTTTTCCAGATTGTTCACAGGGCTTTCTCTGAAATATCAGGAGTTGAGGAAGGAGCAATGGTCTGATCTGATGTATTCAGTTCCATATTACTGATAAACTGGGTGTCCTGTGAACAATGCTGTTGGTCCCTGAGTCACCTGCCCTATTCCATGGGAAAGGTGGAATGAGCAGTGGGGGGGTGGGGGTGGGGGGGTAGAGAAGCAGCATGTTTGCCACCCATTAAAGAAGTGTTACTTGTCAGCAGTTCCTCCCTCTGTCAGGAGGAACATTTTCACTTTTGTAGCTCTGTAGTTGGGGCAATGGCAAACTAGGCCTGTAACTTTCTGCAGGCCTGCAATTACACAGAGGTGCTCAATGGACGGATGGTCAATGCACATTCACAATGCAGGTTAGGAAGTGTGCATGCAATAGCATTAATGCATGCATGGCTACTAACCCTGTGTCTTCAGAGTATCAGGGCCAGGTGATGGGGGAAGCAGAAGGAGGCCTATGCTCAAGATTATTCTTCAATGGTACTTTAGCATCAATGGCTGAGGTTCTGGGTTCTCATGATGTTGAGTTTGTTGGGCCTAAAGTTTGATGGTCAATTCCGCCTGGACTTCTGAGTGACCATATCTTGTATGGTCTAATCCGCATGAAATTTGCTTGTCGCATCACTCTAGGGATGAGGGAGAAGATGGGAAGCAGGTGAAGGGACAAACTCTAACATACCCAGACAACCTGCCAGAAGCTGTCTCCTTCACTGCCCATCCTAACCTTCTGTGTGCCGCTAAGAACCTGAACAACAAGAGAGGCTGGATGTCCTAGAACTGCCAAACTGGACAATCAGGAGAAGCCACAGTTCCTCTGAGCTTCTGAGGTAAATGCCACTCAGTTTCTTTGAACTCCTTTTACAGTTCTTCAGAGAGACATCAAGTGGCACAAACTAGAGTTGGTAATAGCAGCCCCAAGATAAATTGGACAAACAAAAGGAAGTATTTTTCTACACAACATAGTCAAGTTGGGGAATTCCATGCCAGAGATGTTGTGAAGGCCAAGACTATAACAGGGTTCAAAAAAGAACTAGATAAGTTCATGGAGGATAGGTCCATCAATGGCTATTAGCCAGGATGGGCAGGGATGGTGTCCCTAGTCTCTGTTTTCTAGAAGCTGGGAATGGGCGACAGGGAAAGAATCACTTGATTATCTGTTCTGTTCATTCCCTCTGGGGCACCTGGCATTGGTCACTGTCAGAAGACAGGATACTGGGCTCGGTGGACCTTTTGTTCTGACCTACTATGGCCGTTCTTATGGATGGATGTGTGAAGGGGTAACTTTTTATTTCAGACACTGTGGTGTTGGGAGCCACAAAGTAGATACCTGTTATTCATTATTTGTCTTGCCATAGTGCCTAGGACCTGGTGTGCCCTTGTTCACTTTTTTTTTAACTCCTCAGAGAGGCTAAAAATGGCAGTCCTATGGCTTCAAAGAGCTTAGATTTTTCAACACGAAGGGACGATTCCTTGCTCAAAAACCTTTGCACTGTCAATGGGGTTGCTAGCTGCACTGTTTGACCAGGTCAAGCCCAGTTGTCTTAGAAATGGGTCAAAATCGGGACAAACATCTGGATCCAAATTTGTCAGCATGACCCTCTCTCTTATTTCTGGACTCTCCCACCAGCACCTGTGCATAGAAGACTGAATGATCCTTTTTCTCCTCCCATATCGGTCTTTCTCTGTGGTTCCCCTGCACTCCCATGTCGCTCACCCCCATTAAACACGCTTTACCATGGCTGCTGTGGCATCTGTAGGGAACAGCACGCTGGCTCCTTCCCATGCCCTGTCTGGTGATACCCTGCAACTTCCATTATGTCAGAGTTAACAACTGGCTGTGACAGATGTGAGAGGGACAAGGACATGTCATGGGCAGTACTGAGAAACTCCATTCAAGATCCTGTTCCATATGGGCAGGTGCAATTCCAGCTGTTCAGCCCTTGGCATAAGCTGGATGCAGTGCTACTGTCATCATAACTCTGATGCAAAGCAACCAACCCCCCCCCCATCAGATCTTGTGACTAGGGAGAAATAATGGGGTAACAGCTTCCCAAAGCATAGCACTGGCACTAGAGAGTCATGCACTGGTATTTTCCCCATGACTGTCCTGTTGATATTTGGGAAGAGGCAGAGTGGGGATTAATGACTGGAGAAGGAAAATGGTTATTACAAATGTTATTTAAAGGCGATTGTGCATTTAAAAAAGGGCTGTTTACAATGCTTCCTTCATTGGTAGGAACCAAGAGGGTGGTGTCCAGAAGTAAGAAGCAACTCCCTGACAATGGAGGGGAGTTTACAGGGGAGATATTGGTAACACCCAAGTTACCAGGTATAATTCTGTGGCTAGAAGGGTTACTCACACCAAGTATCACAACTGAGTATTAAAGATTTTTGCAATACAGAAAGGGGACAAAGCTCTCTTTCCACCGAGGTGTTAGGATCTTCTTAGTGTATGAATACCAATAATCTTATCCTGCACTCCCAAAGCTTCCAGTGACTCCAGTGGGTGCACATTTCCTGAGGCAGATATACAGATTGTGTGTTAATATGATTTACCAGGAACATTTGGGGCTTAGACCCTCTTTAAAAATAACATTCCAGATCCTTAATGGTATTACACCAATTTACACTACTGATAATCTGGCCCAAGATGTCTGTGTAGCAAAAACAGAGGAAAGCAAGTTAAAACAAGCAAACAATCTGTGTACTTGTCAATTCCGAATTAATTGGGACTAAGACAGAGAATACAGATCACCACTTCTAGTATTACTACATCTGACTGTCAAATGGCAAGAGAAGACCATCTTGATTTCCACCTCCTCGCACACACCCAACCTTCCTCCAGGGAAACCTAGCTTTGCCAGGGGCTTTACTGCCAAGAATTGAACAGTGAACCCAAAAGCTATTGTGCAAAGACTCCTATTGGCTCCACAGACAATGCAACCTTAACACAAAGATGTGAGCTGCAGAAGCCTAGCATATTACTCCTTGGCTTTCAAGAAGTTCACTTATCAGGAGACATGCCATCTTCTATGATTCCCACAATAATGTCACAGAAATGGCTATGACCAGCAGCACAAGTGAGGCCTGGGGCTGCTCTCACCCATTTTGTGTGCTGCAAAGTGCACAAGTAGCACTGATTGAAATCAAAAAAGGTTTCCTCTAATTGATGCTACAGAATGTACTCTGTATCGCACGAACATTTAGCTGATCCCGGAGTGATCAAACTGAGGCAAAAACAGCCTACATCAAAAGCCTCTGTTCCAAATGGGAAGGCTTCGCCAATGGACCTCACTGTTTGCAAAGCTCATGAGAAATTAGCTAAGAGAAGAGTGTCTAATGTATTCATTATTTATGGAAAGTAACGCAGTCACCTCCAAGCTGATAATGTCATGTAAATCTGCTGACACAATTCAACACACAGTCATGAGATCAACCCTTAGAAAAATGATTTGTGACATCCAGTTCTCCCTGGCACCAGTGGGGTATTGTTGCTGCCTTCCAGAGGGACATAGCAATCCCTGTATGAATTGGTGGTTCAACAGATTGCACAAAAATTGACCAGGGTAAAAATTTCACTTACACCTAGGTGCCATTTTAAAAAGTGAGTTAGGAGCCTAAATCTCCTGGACTGCCCAAGTCATGTTTAAAAATGATACTTAGGCATTAGTAAAAACTTGACCCAAGGTCTGTGTTTTTGCCAACTTTAATTCTGAAGCAAGGTGGCCAGGTGTTGCTTTTCTTGGTGTTGCTTTTCTTCATCTGAGCCTGAAGAACACGGTGAAAATGGAACATTGGGTGCTATAAAGGCAGCTTTTATATCATCACATATATATAAGGAACAAACTATGCTCCATTCAATTATTTTTATCTCAGACTAAGGAGACTAGCAAACAAAATAACACACGAGAGAGATCACACACCGTGGCTCAACACACACCATTCCCTGTCCAGACTTGAACCCAAAATGTCAGCCGCCTCCAGCAGCCCCTGCATATAGACGTGGAGACACTTCTATAGTTAAAGGTATGGTACACAGTAGGCAGACTATCTCTAAAGTTACACAGTGTGATGATGGGGCACAAACCCCACACTGGACAACAAGGGGTTGAGGAGCTGCTTGGGGTTCAGGCAGCTCCATCCTGCCACACATGGAAGGCATGCACTGGCTGGAGGAGGAGCTTTAAAAGGGAAGCTCCCTTGTAGGCAGGCCAGGGGAGAGAACAGACCCTCAACCCTCAGTTCCTGATGAAAGGCGGGAGCTTCCCAAGCCACCGCTGCCTGAAGGCTCCTCCCTGTGGGAAGGGAAGGCCGGATTCTGACATGCCTTGACAGGGAATCATGTCCCTCTATTTCCTATGGACTCCATTTGTTTGTGTTACTTCCCCTTGCTTTTTGTTTGTGGACTACCCTGGAAGGGGAGAGACTTCAAAGTGACCTGTTCAGAGGGACAAGTTGCAGGAAGAGACAGATCACCATGGGGGGGGGGGGGGTGCCAGCTCTGACCACAAGGAGGCACTAATGATGAGCCAACCCCATCACAACAACAACCTGCTACATCAGCCATCCTCGGGATAGATACAGATGCGTTCTGTGAATCACATCAGGAGCAATTTAGGGAACTTTAACAAACCCTAGAGGAAGTAATGTCATATGGAAATTTAAAAAAAATATGCAACCAAACTTGAAAGAGGCAGAGAGCAGGTTTTGGTGTCTGGCACACAGATCACAGCTCACTTGGCAGTCAGCAGTTCCATGCACAATGTGGTCTTGTTTATTTTAGGACGTGATCTGCTGCATTTCAGTTTCCCCAGATGATTGACGTGTGATGGTTTGAACATTCTTTTGATCTTCTGAACAGCATTCTCCACTCCGGGCATGCTCTTGTCACATACTCCTCTGAGCAGCAGTCAAATGGAAATCTTGTGTATCTAAGCTTGAGATAATGCATATTGCACCAGACACATACCGTATGTGTTCACAAGTCTCCAAAAGTATCTTCAGAAGCATGACCTAACACTTGAGACCATGTCAGAACATGCTGCTGTTACAATCCATGCTTTGAGGGGGAGAATGGCTTCTTAGGGGAGGGGAGAACATTAAATGGATGAACAGGAGAAAATGGGGGACATTCAACAAAGAGAGCAATAGCCTCTTTCAGTCCCAGTCAGCTGTGAGTGAGAAAGTCCAGCAGAGTTCCAAAACAATATTTTTCAGCTGGCAAACTTGTCTCTGAATCTATACAACTGTTCATTAAACCTGGATCCTGACATGTACATGTTCATCAGCAGTGGGGCAAGCAAGGGCTCAGATTTGGACTCAGTCTTGAATGCCATGAACTGTTTGTAAACTGCTTTCTGATCCATGGTGGTTTTACTGAGAATAGTTATTAACATAATAACCACACCATAGAATGAAAGCCACAATCGTGACAATGCCATATTGAAAATTAAAATAAAGATCCATTAGTGCCTATACATTCTGCTGAAAAGTTCTCTGTGAAGTGCCTACTTGATCACATCTCCTCATCTGCTTCAAGCCCCCCAGTTGGACTGATCGACTGGAGTCCCAAGAATACTGTTGCAAAACAGGTTTCAGAGTAGTAGCCGTATTAGTCTGTATCAGCAAAAACAACAAGGAGTCCTTGTGGCACTTTTGTTAGTCTCTAAGGTGCCACAAGGACTCCTCATTGTTTTTGATGTAAAATAGTTCAAGCAGTCAAAGCGTCCCCAAGGAGAAGAGAAGGAAGCCAGAAAGCAGCCATACTTCTGCTTGGTATCCACATTGTCTTTGTGATTTAAGAATACAGACTGTAACAAAGGCAGCAAATGAGACTCAAGCAATTAACACCACACATCATACCTGTCGTACACCCCAGGCTATGGCTTTTTGTGGTAGTATTGGTACATAGCAGAGATGTATGGATCTCACATACACAGTGTGAATGTTATTCCTTGCAAATTAACCCCCCTTTCTGTTCATTCATTGTTTGGGACCCAGCCATGATCTCTTTGAATGTCTCTGTTCATAAGAATTGCACCAAACAGTTATGACAGTTTTTAGACTGTACCAGTAGGTTGTTTGCAAATGGTATCAACCCACTTAGTGCTTGTTGTTTGTGATGTGTGGTTGGCCTCCTAAGTGGAATTTCTGCTTTCCGACTGGATGACAAGACCTTCTAAAACAGGAAAATAACAGATCACTTCTGACGGTAAACTTTCTGGACCAATAGTTATGAATGCTAAAATTCAGAATGTTCTCAGGATTATCCACCCTGCGATTGTCCAAATACCAATAAGACACCACGACTAAATCAAATCAAATGCAGGGCTCTTATTCTTGAAGCAGGGCTTCTGCTATTCAACCAAGACTAGTAATACTACCTTTTTGAGGGGAGGAGGGGGGTTAATCTGTGCAGCATGCAGTGACTGAAATGTGCCTACAATATAGGCTGACCATATTTCCTTGTGCCAAAAAGGGAACATTGGGATGGCAAAAATGGGATGGGGTTATAACTCCCTTCAGACCCCAAATATAACCCTACAACGCCTCCCCCCCCCATATCCATAAAGTCACCAATACCCAACACTCACATAACCACCTCCAGCCCCCCAACACCATCCCACTACCAACCCCCAGCCCCTTACACCCCCACAGCCTTCCCTACACAACCTCTCCCCATAGCCCCCCAATAGCAACCAATACACCCCCCAGACCCTCCCAATGGCCTCAAAACACAGCCCCACCCCCCCACAGCCTCCCACCTCCCCCATGACCCCCCAGCTCATCCCACCCCTGCAGGCCCCACCGCTGCACTCCCCTCCCCAGCCACCACCTGCGCTGGGCTCCGCGTTTCCTCCACGTGGTTGGGGGGGGCGGGGGGAGTGAGGCACCAGGCAGCCCCTGCCCGGCCAGCAGCTCCCCCTCCCCAGCCCCTACCTACGCTGGGCTCAGCGTTTCCTCCATGGGGGAGGGGGGCGGAAGCGAGGCACCAGGCAGCCCCTGCCCGGCCAGGAGCTCCACTCTGCTGTTGCACTGGGCTCAGCTGTAACCGGCTCACGCGACACATGGGGGCGGCCCAGCCAATCGCGCCGCGCGGGCTCTGCAGCGGCTGCGGCGGAGGGGAGGGGGGAGCAGGCCAGGGAAGGGAAGGGACTGAAGGGCTGCGGGAGGAGGTGGGACCCGGCTGTGGGTCCCTGAAATAAGCCGCGTCCCGTTTTTTTAATGAAAAACGGGACAAATTTGATATTTTTATTAAAAAGACAGGATGGTCAGAAAATATGTAAAAATCGGGACTGTCCCGTTCAAAACGAGACGTATGGGCAGCCTACTACAATACACTGATTGCCAATTATTTAGAACAATTTTCCCCAATAAAACACATTTCCCTTACCCTGAATTATTAACACATGATTTCACAAAATTGTTTTATCTCCCAGATACAGGGCCAAAATCAGCCCTGGTGAAAGTGAGCATAACCCCAGTGACATCACTAGAAGGGCACACACTTATGTCCGTGCTTAATTTAAGCTACAGATGAGAACACTTCTGATTTTATATGGCGGTTTCTGTGACTGCTCAGAGAGTAGTTTAGGCAGAAGTATTGACAGTAAAGGAAAACAGCGGGGTTTTTTTGGTGTCACTGATTAAAACACAGCCTTGAAAACACTATGACATTCTTGAAAATACTCTGAGCCCATCTTAGTCTCTGTTTAAGCAGGTGCAAATACTTTGGCTTCCATGGAGTCCCACCTTCTTTCACGGTTTGTGACTGTGGCTCGGTGCTTCTTTCATAGCTGAAAATTGTGTCTGGTTTCTGGAACCAACTGTTCAAGTCCAGAGATAAAGGGCTAGATTCAGTGCTGCAGTGTGTCAGCCTGGGATAGCAAACCGTGGGATGATCGTCTACTGTACATGGATCTTTACATAGCATAGAGCCTGTGCCTATACATCCCCACCCCTCTCAGCTGTTGGCATGGCAAATATGGTTGGGGAAAAGGAGAAAAGCTAGAACATCTCACCACTCCAAGACCTGCAGCTGTCATATTGGCTGCTGGAGCAACCTATAACCTGGCTAGTAAGTTACAACTGGGGACTGGCCTGGTGCACAGACAGCCCAGCATTGCAAGAATGCCAAGGCGACTTTTGTGCTTTTCTTACAGAGTTATGCTTTGCGCTCCTCCGCCACAGATCATGAGCTAGATCATTATGTTAATAAGAATCATTATAACCTTAAAAAAATCGGAATCCCAGATTCTCCCATGCACAGGGGCTCTTTACCTTAAAAGACCATTTTGTGTCACTACCAACACTTCATCGGGAAACTCCGCTATACTTTTCTCTGATGTTATCAATCTGCGGGGGAGACCGTAACTGTCTGCAGCACCCCCTAGCTATGCATTAATTGCATTATAATCACCGCTTGGGTAGATCTGAGCATTTAAATAAAACAACAACACAATCCTAGCCGTCTGATTTCATTGCCATAGCATCTCTACCAGCTTGGGGCTGTTGACTGTATTCCTTCCAGAGGAAGTCACGCCACCATTCTCCCTCCCTTCTCTTCTCCCTCCCACAGTTGGGGAAAGGTTCCCTGGTTTTTAAGTGGGAGCAGATCATGGCAGATGTATATTCTCCTCTGGGACTCGCCCACCATTTGGTCTAATTACTCCTGACATGCTGCTGTTGCTATTGTGGAAGAAATGTCAGGAGAAATTAGACCAAGCGATTGCGTGAAAAGCTGAAAGAATCCAGTGCAGTGTTTCACTTTTCTGAAGTTCTCGCTGCCAAGCTTTGCTGCTGCTGCGTTTCCAGCTGAGAGAGAAGGAAGGGAACTGAAAGAACGTGCAAGTGAGAGGCTGATCTGTGATGACCACCCTTGTCACAGTACTGAGAGGGCTTGAAAGCATTTTTGGGTGGTTCTGTTGTTGAAACTACCATGTCAGGAGACCTTTATAATGGACATCAGCTCTTATGAAATTCTGGCCAGTCTATCTTGTTGTGGAAACAGTGGGTAACTTTGAGATTCAATGTCTGGAACATTGGAATCCCATTCTAAAATTTTTTGGAGTCTGGAGCAGAGATTTCGGATCAGCTCATTATAGAGGAAGGAGTCACTTGCATGTTTTGTTTCCAGATCTGAACTTCACTGAAGTTTAACAAAGGAATTGGGCTCTAGGATTTTGTTTCAGGCCACTTCTCTACTTAAAAAGAGAATCATGGAGCAATTCAGACCCTTGATGGTAATGCTCGCTAAGTTCTATGTATAATATCTTTAGTCACAGGTTTTAGCTGCTTAGCCGCGTTACATTTCCTTATACCAAAACATCTTTGAAAAGGCAGGGGAAAATGTTTTGTGTGAGTGCAATATTTAACACATTCACCCTAGCCATCCCTTCCTTTTAAAGTTCATTTTAACATGCTTGAGTTACAGTGCCAGCTTTAGGACCCCGCAAGAACCCAGAACTTGCAGCAACTTTCAAAAAGCTGGAAAGTATAGCTAGAATGAGGCAAATACTGCTTTTTTCATGAATATTTATTTAAATTTTCAGGTGACTTCTTTTGGAACGTGCTTGCACCCCTTTCCTGTTTAAGTTCTGCAGATATGTGAGCAACTGAGTTTTAGTGACAAAAATATTTGTGGAGAATGAATTTCAAGCATGTGCCTGCAGGTGTTTTCTTAGAAACTAGATTTAAAATGTGCATGTCCTGGAGACTGAGGTCTGCTGTATATCTGCAGAATGGGAACCAGGATCACTGCAAGCTTCTTTTCTACTTCCCCCATCCGTAGTGCGCTTACCACTATGCCTTACCAGGAAAGACCATCTCTGAGCATTCAGAGGGAAGGGGAGCTTTTATGGCCCATTCAGTCCTTGGCCTCTCCATTGAGACAAGGCTGACAAAGCTAATAGTGCTGTGGACACTTGTCCATTTGAAACTGTGCTGAGACCCATAGACTCATTTCTCAAAAAGCCGTAGGATGATAACCATCAAGAACAACTGTAGGTCTGGCCTTAGTAACTGCAACCTTACTCCTTTCAAATCCTACCAGAATGCTGCTGCTAAAATCATCTTCTTGGATTATTGTTCTGACGACTTCTCTGCATGCAGAAGAAGTCACATGTGAGTTTGCATGTTCTACCTGTCAAGTGAGAACATCAACAATATCTGACAGTGGCAGAGTAGTAGGTGCTTGGGTGTTAAACAGAGATGCAGAGCTATTGTGCTGACTCGTTTTGGAAATCAGATGAGATGGATTTTATTAATTCCAACTCAAGAGTTTTTCCCCGGCAGAAGGAGTTAGCGGGATCCTGCATGGATTAACTAGTGTCAGAAAGAAGTTCAGGCTGAGATGTGTTTGTTATTTGTTTTCAGTAAATGAAACTCCAGGAAGGCGGGAAGTTTGGACACTACCCACTACATGTAGGTACTGTGTAGAATGAAGATAGGAACCTCATCTGCTTACAGTGACTCTTCACTGGCTAACAGCTTGTCTGAATACACACTTGCTCTTTAGTTAAACTGATGCTAACCTCTGCATGGGGTTTGAGTTTTTGTTCTCTTGATCATTTCTGGTCAGCCTTGTGGTCACCCTCTCCCTGTGTGATTAATGAGGGGTAGGGCTGACCTAGGGAAAAAAAGGGCTTTAAAGTCAGAGAATATTCAGCTGAAATCCTCCAAGGCTGAGGAAGCTATTCATCTAGGGAGGGTTGCTGTCACACCACCAGGAGAGGCAGCTATTGCTCTGTCACAGGAAGGACTCTGGCTGCTGGCTACTTCAGGCAGGAGACAGTGCTCCACTCCTGCTCTCAACCCACTGATCTTAGTGATGAAGAACCGTTGCTGCCCGGGCAACAAGGGATGAGGAATCGTCCCCCAAAGGTGGAGGAGGAGAAGCTCTGGACCCCAAGGCTGAGAGTATTGTGGCCACCATCCCAAGAGGAAACGTAGGGTAGTGGTGGTTGGTGATTCTTTTCTGAAGGGGATGGAGGCTCCTAAGGGTCAGCCTCAAGTGGTACCCTGGGAGGTGAACTGCCTGCCACAGGCCTGTATCCCAGATGCTATGGAGGGATTGTTGAGTACCACTGGGCCCTCTGACTACTTCTCCATGATACTCATTCATAGTGGGCACAAATGATACTGCAAGGAATGACCCTGAGCAGATCAGAAGTGACTACAGGGATCTGGGAGTAAGGGTGAAGGAGTTCGGACACAGGTGATGTTCTCTTTGATCCTTCGGGTCAAAGGTGGAGGCTCAGACAGAGACAGATGCATCCTGGAGGTGAAGGCCTGGCTGCAAGGATGGTGTCACCGGAGGGTTTCGGCTTCCTAGACCATGGGATGCCATTACAAGAAGGACTGCTGAGAGGAGATAGGGTCCAACTATTGAGGAAGGCAAAGAGTATCTTTGGATACAGACTGGCTAATTGAGTAAGGTTAAAACTAGGTTTAAACTAGGTTTGATGGAGGCAGGAGACAAAAGCCCACTTGCATCCGACGAAGTGTGTATTAGCCCACAACAGCTCATGCTTCAATACTTTAGTTAGTCTTTAAGGTGACACAGGACTCTTTGTTACCTCTGCTATTCCAGACTAACGCGGCTACCTCCCTGGTTCTTGACAAAAGCCCACAGGTAAGTCAAGACCATGGAGACCTGGGTCAAGGGTTGGATTCTGGAGGGAGCATGGGCCATTATAGTAGGGGTAAAAGGGAGACAAGAGGGAACATAGAAGGGCAACCATATCAGTATCTTAGATGTCTGCATACTAATGAAAGCAGTATGGAGAATAAACAGTAAGAACTAGAAATATGAGTGAATAATCACTATAACATAGTTGGCATTGCAGATAATTCACAGGACTGATATATTGGTATAGAAGGGTACAGCTTGCCTAGGAAGGACAGGTACAGAAAAAAGGGAGGAGGTTTTGCCTTGTGTACCAAAGATGTATTCACTTGCAGTGAGATTGAGCTGGAAATATGAGAAAGACTTGTTAAAAGTCTGTGGGTAAGGATAAAAGAGGTAGAAAAACCAGGGTGATATCATGGTAGGTGGTCTACTATAGACCACCTAACCGGAAAGAAGAGATGCACAAGGCTTTTTGTAAACAACTAATAAACCCATACAAAGCACAGTATTTGGTGGCTTCAACTACCCCCATCTGTTGGGAAAGTAATACAGAAGGACACAGATTATCCAACAAGTTCTTGGAATGCATTGCAGACCATCTTTTTATTTCAAAAGGTGAAGAAAGCAACTAGGGGAGAGGCTGTTCTAGATTTGATTTTGACAGATAAGGAGGAACTGCTTGAGAATTTGAAAGCAGAAAGCAACTTGGGTGAAAGTGATCATGAAATAGCAGAGTTTCAGAGTAGCAGCCGTGTTAGTCTGTATCCATAAAAAGAACAGGAGTACCTGGGGCACCTTAGAGACTAATGAATTTATTACAGCATAAGCAAAAACCAGTAGGAGAACACTTCAACCTCCCTGGTCACTCAATAACACACTTGAAGGTGACAATTTTACAACAGAAAAACTTCAAAAATAGACTCCAACGAGAAACTGCTGAACTGGAATTAATTTGCAAATTAGACACTATCAATTTAGAGTTAAATAGAGACTGGAAATGTCTGGGTTATTACACAAATTGAATCTATTTCCCCATATTAAGTATCCTCACACCTTCTTGTCAACTGTCTGATATGGGCCATCTTGATTATCACTACAAAAGGTTTCTTTTCTCCTGCTGATAGCCCATCTACATTAGATAGCCTCTTAGAATTGGTATGGCAACTTCCACCTTTTCATGTTTTCTGTGTATATATATATATATATATATATATATATATATATCTTACTACTGAGTGTTCCATTCTATGCATCTGATGAAGTGGGCTGTAGCCTATGAAAGCTTATGCTATAGCAGAGTTTGTGATTCTAAGGAATGGTAGGAAAGAGACCAAGTATGGCAAGAGACCACTTTGGCTTAACCAGGAGATCTTTAGTGAGCTGAAACTCAAAAAAGAGTCCTGCAAAAAGTGGAAACTAGGTAAAATTACGAAGGATACATGTAAAAAATCAACACAAGCATTTAGGGTTAAAATTTGAAAGGCCTAGGTACAAAATGAGATTAAACTAGCTAGAGACATAAAGAGTAACAAGAAAACATTCTACAAATACATTAAAAGCAAGGGGAAGACCAGGGACAGAGTAAACCCATTACTCAAAGAGGGGAGAAAGAGAATAACTGAAAATGGTGGAAGTGTGAAATGACTTTTTTGCTTCACTTTTCACTAAAAAGTTTAGTAGTGATCGGACATCTAACGTAATGAATACTAGTGAAAATGAAGTAGAATCTGAGGCTAAAATAGGGAAAGAACATGTTAAAAATTACTTAGACAAGTAAGATGTCTTCAAGTCACCAGGGCCTGATGAAATGCATCCTAGAATACTCAAGGAGCTGACTGATGAGATATCTGAGCCATTAGTGATTATCTTTGAAAACTTGTGGAAATTGGGGGAGATTCCAGAGGACTGGAAGAGGGAAAATACAGTGCCAATCTATAAAAGGGGGAATAAGGACAACCTGGAGAATTACAGACCAGTTAGCTTAACTTCAGTACCCTAGGGTGACCAGACAGCAAAACTGGGTCAGGGATGGTGGGGTAATAGGAGCCTCTATAAGAAAAAGACCCCAAAGTCAGGACTGTCCCTATAAAATCAGGACATCTGGCAGGGGTGAAA
Organism: Sternotherus odoratus; assembly: GCA_032164245.1. Taxonomy (NCBI): domain Eukaryota; kingdom Metazoa; phylum Chordata; order Testudines; family Kinosternidae; genus Sternotherus; species Sternotherus odoratus. The sequence continues at coordinate 128,127,052 of JAVMKO010000001.1, forward strand.
GTAAAATTTTTCATTTACCGGTACGGGTGGGGGGCGTGCAACTTCCCTGGAAGGGGTGGGGCCTCTGATGGAAGGGGCGTGGCTAGGGACTCAGCAGTCCCCCTCCTCCCCCATTAGCTGTTCCTTTTGCCCCTCTCCCCCGTCAGCAACTGGGGGGGAGCAAAAGGGACAGAGGCTTTAAAGCGCTGCTGTGGCAGCGCAAAAGGACCCTGCTTTAAGTGCTGCCATGGCAGTGCTTTAACCTCCCTGCCCCTTCTGCGCACCCCCTGCCCTGCTGCCGCCAGGGCTGGGTAGCTGCTTCTTTTTGCCCATGCCATCGGTGGCGGCGGAGGTGGGTGCGCAGAAGGGGCAGGGAGGTTAAAGCGCTGCCGTGGCAGCGCTTAAAGCAGGGTCCTTTTGCCGCTTTGAAGGACTCTGCTTAAAGCGCTGTTCCTGCAGTGCTTTAGCATCCCTGCCCCTTTTGCGCTCCCCATTGGCAGCCCTGCCAGTAGGGACCTGGCAGGGCTGCAGATGGGGTGGGGAACAAAAGGAGCAGCAACGTTAAAGCACTGCTGTGACAGCGCTTTAAGCTGGGTCCTTTAGCGCTGCCACAGCAGCGCTCTAAAGTAAGGTGGTAGGGGCCTGACAGGCTTTTTACCGGTCCAGCGTACCAGTCCATTCCGCCTTACTTTCACCTCTGACATCTGGTCACCCTACAGTATCCAGAAAGATGATGAAGCAAATAACCAACCAAGCAATCAATTTGCAAACACTTTGAAGATAATATGGTGATAAGTAATAACATGTTTTTTTAAAGGAATAAATCCTGTCAAACCAAGCTTATAGCTTTCTTTGGCAGGGTAACAAGCCTTGTAGATGGGAGGAAGTGGTAAATGTGGCTTTAGTGAGGCTTCTGATACTGTCTGCATGACCTTCTTATAAGCAAACTCGGAAAAAACAGCTTGGATGGAGCTACTATAATGTGGGTGCATAACTTGTTGGAAAACTGTTCCCAAAGCATAATCAATGAGCACAAGGTATTGGTAATCTCCATTCACAGAGACAAGGACTCTCTAAGGATACTCAGGCACCCAGCTACCACTGACTTTTAATGATGTATGTGTGTCCAACTCCTCTGAGTTCCTTCGAAAGCCCCTGCCTTAGTACACACCCTCCAAGAACCCTTCACAGTGTTTGTGTATTTGCTGCAATTTTATTAATTTACAAGGATAACTTCAATTAGGAGAGCTCGTTAATTTGTAAAATTTTACTTATTTACATTGCTTCTTAGACAGGGACTTTCACTGAGCATGATGCTAACAAGCTTAGGCATTACAAACCCTCTCACTGCTGCTGTTAATGTTGCAGGCTGAGAGCAGTAATTAGAGGGAGACATTGCCACCTGGGAGCTGCACTCTAGTTTCCAACCACTGGGCCCAGTTCTGCAAGGCATGGATCTCCCACTGAAGTCAATGGGAGTTCTGCCTGGGGAGAGCTTTCAGGACTAGATCTCTTCCTTTCTGCTGTTGAAGCCCCTTTGAAATAACAATGGCAAAACCAGGGGTTCTTCATTAATCACTGTGTAAATAACAGACACGAGGGACACGGCGTTTGCCTTAAAATGCAGCACGATGCCTAAAATGTGCACCTCAGCCCTGGCCCCATTATCTGCACCGTGTGTTTGTTTTCAGTGGGAGATAGGGAAATGCACATGGATAGGTCAGTACGTTCTAGAGCACATCCCATCTAGGATTCTCAAACACCTTTGAGAACTAATTAAGGTTCATATCGCCCTAAATGGGAGAGGAGTACGATCCTCATTTTTCAGGTGGGGGCGTCAAGGCACAGAGTGGGAAGACGATTTGCAGAGGCATGCAACAAGTCACTCACAGAGCTGGAAAGATCTGAGGTCTTGTGACATCCAGGCCCGTGCCTTAACGAGACCATCCATGCTCTCTTCTGCTGCTCATTCATTTAGAAGCATCCAAATTAATCATTGCTAGTGAACTTTACTTGCAGTGTGGGTTTATTAGCACATGCTATCAACAGGGCTAGTGTGGGAGGTAGCAGGAGATACACACCAATGATGTGCCCCGCATGTTGAGTGCTGGCTGATTCTTCTTGAGGGAGTAAACTAGAGATGTGCTGAATGGGTCAATTTTCCTCCCCTGCTGTCACTTTATCATTACAGTAGAGCTCAAGGAGAAAACAGAGTTAATAAGACACATGTACCTCTAGACATACTACTGATTATATAAAAACTAGCAATATTTTTTTTTACATTTCAAGGATGATTTTAACCCGTTGATTTTGGGAAACTTTCCCAGGAGAGTGCGTCAGCCACTTTGTTAGAAGCCCTTGTGATGTGTTGTATTTCAAAATCAAAATCTTGGAGAGCTAACCTCCACCGAAGAAGTTTTTTGTTATTTTCCTTGGTATGAAGCCACTTCAGCACAGGTGGAAACGCCGTCCCCAAACATATGGGCGGAGCTTCTCCAGAGTCTACACAATGGTGTAACATTCCTTTTCTGGGATTGACCAGTGGCTTTCCCTCTGAAATAATTTTTTGCTGAGAAACACGACAAGATGGAATTCTTGATCCAGTCCTTCCTGCATTAAAACTGCTTCCACACCATACTCGGACGCATCTGTGGTTACCAGGAAAGGTTTGCCAAAGACAAAAAAATGCAAAAGAATAAATGGACACAAAGCTGACATCAGGAATTATAACATTTAGAAATCAGTAGGAGAACACTTCAACCTCCCTGGTCAATTACAAACTTAAAAGTGTCAATTCTTCAACAAAAAAACCTTCAAAAACAGACTCCAACCAGACGCCGCTGAACTGGAATTAATTTGCAAACTGGACACTATCAAATTAGGCTTGAATAAAGACTGGGAGTGGACAGGTAAAACAAATTTTACCATACTCATTTCCCCTTACTGTTACTCACACCTTCCTGTCAACTGTTTGAAATGGGCCACCCTCATTACCACTACAAAAGTGATTTTTCCTCCCTTGGTATTGTACTGTTAATTAAATTGTCTAATTAGACTGACCCCCCACTTGGTAAGGCAACTCCCATCTTTTCATGTACTATGTATTTATACCTGCTACTCTATTTTCCACTCCATGCATCTGATGAAATGGGTTCTAGCCCACAAAAGCTTATGCCCAAATACATTTGTTAGTCTCAAGGGTGCCACAAGGACTCCTACTTTTTGCTGATACCGACTAACACGGCTACCCCTCTGAAACCTGTTCACGGGAAACATTTCTCATTCATTCTGGTTACTGAATGTTTGCTCAGGGCGCTCGATGAAACTTTTCTCTCCCTGCTGTGCAGACGCTCTCGGTGTGCACACAGCACGGTTCATGCTGGAACATTGACAGCTCCTGCCAGCTGGATTCAGCTTGGCAATAGTGGTGAGGCTGGGCGGGGAGTGGTTAAAATAGCATCAGGTTTATTTACTGGTATGGGCCACATAGGGAATGCCTCAGGCTGCAGTACACGAGATGCAATATCTAGCTTATAAAAATGACAGAGAGAGATGAAGGATTTTTCACATAATGTTTCCATTTTTGCTTTGGTTTGTCTCTGTCGGTTTGTCTCCATGGTTGGCTAAAGCTGTCTGCTACCCTGCATCCAATGCATCTTCCCATCCCACAGCTGCTCCCTGCTCCCTGGAATGCCCTGTCCAATATGCTCCCTCCCTGGCTACTCCCTGCCCCCTGGGATGCTGTGTCCAACAGGATACCTTCCCCCCTAGGCTGCTCTTTCCTCCCTTGAATTTTGCATGCAACTGCCCCCCCCCCCCGGCAGCTCTCAGCTCTAGGGATTCTGAACCCCAAAGGGCCCTTGGGAAGCTGTCTGGTTCCTTAAACTGTTCAACACGGGCACACGGATCTGAAGTATTGTCTCTTTGCTGTGTTTGGCAGCTCCTGAGAGAGCCAACAGCCATGGGGGCAGCCTACAGGCATGGAGTGATCCTGGAAACCACATTTTCAATTTCCTTCCAGAGCAAGATCAAAAGGTTGCTGGAATGGCCAGAAAGAGAGAGGGTGGGACAATGTTTTTGCACAGGGAGGAAGTCCAGTCAATGACATTCCAAAAGATAACCCCTTGCAAAATATGATGTTATTGCAGATTATTCCTTCCCCAAGAGCCATATAACCTCATTAAAACAGACAGAGGGGAAGATGGGGACCACAAATGTCTTTGTACCCACCGGTGCAGGGAAGGGGTTTGTTTCTTTACCAAGTCAATCCCCCCAAAATCTAACACCGAAGCACAGCTTTTGCAGACTTCACCCTGGACAGTCAGGCTTTAGGTAACTGTGCCAGAAGGTGGCGTTAACGTACATACAAGAAGGTTACTAGGAAACTTGTGTGAGCGAAAGGAAGATATGCCTCTCAAAGAGGCAGTGACAGAGCTTAGAAAATAGGTGTTTGCAGCTCTTGCAAAGGTTATTGTATATGCGGTATTTAGTGACGGAAGGGAAGGGGTGTGGGGAAGACCATCTGGGATCAGTGTCAAGTCCTCCTTGATGTTAGCCTGGCCTGTTTAAATATGAGCACCTACAAATCATGTGATCTGTGTTTCTGCCCTCCTCCATCTTCCCTAATAAGATTCTGCTGCAGCTTCATCCCAGGTGGCATTTCCCAGAGACCATTAGTCCACACCGCTAATCTCAGGAAAGGGTTGGTAACCCCCTGCGCTCAGGACCAGATTGCAAGCACTGAACTCCTTCATTTCACTGGAAACTGGGCACCTGCTGGCTGGTAGCTAGAGGCTGGGTCCTGTCTCAAGCCTGCATCTAAAAGGTGATTTTGTTCCTTCCTGCCCCGCTCTGACAATATTCTGAGTGCTGGTGCCAAATCCCTCTCATTTGTGACTCCAGTGTGCCTCCTGGGCCTTACAAATCACTGTATGTCTGGCATATGTGAAGTAGGTCAGAGACTCTGCTTTTTGAGGGGCAATGGAGAGCAAAGATTGCTTGAGGTGGTGTAATGTGGCGATCTTCATTACTTCTTGCAAGTTAATGAGGGACAAGCCTGACTAATACAAAGGTGGGAGACCTCTGAGGAAAACCTAGCATGCCGCATTTCCCGAGTATTTGAAAGCTAAGGTCTCCTTCAGTAGCTTTAAAAGCCTTAATATAATCTTCCATGCCCTTTGCCCCCAGCTAAACCTTCATGTCTCCCCTCACAGATGGGTATAGTTTGCACATTGGAAAATACTGCAATAGGTGGTTGTGAAATGCAGGGTTCAATCCAGGCCAGTGACGGGCTGTGTCACCCTTGCCCTGTAACCTGGAGTTCCTCACAGTGCTTTGCCACTGTAATTCCCCGCTGAGCCCTTCACAAATAGCCAAACAGCATGCAGGTCACACCCGGAGTCTCTGTGTAAAGCCCACAGCCCTGGTCTGGCGGCATTGGCCCCAGCAACGTGTTAGCAACACACCAGCCATACTCTGGCTTCCTGTAGCCTTGGTTACTGCTTGCAGGGTAGGGGGCCGGGCCTGGGGTAAGTCAACCTGTATGGGGCTCTCTTAACATTTTTTATACAGGTGAAATCTGGTTACAGCCAACTTCAAGGGCAGCTGTTGGCTGCAGGTTACATATTTGTAGTGCCCAGCTGTATAATTAAAATGTTCTATTATTATAGTGTAGTTTTTTTAATATAATGAAGTTCATATAATTAAGAAAACAACAAAGATCACAATCAGTGTCGCACCATTTACATTCTGAAACCCACCTTCCTGGACTTCCTTGCAGCAAATTCACTTCCCAGGTGCAGATGGTCTCACTGCCCTCAATGAATTTTTTAAAATATGTAATTACACATTCGCAACACTGAGAGACCATATCTCAGGAACAGGGTGGCTCTTGGAAGGCCAATATGTGCCCTGGAGTTGGGGGACCTCATGACCCTCCAGCATGGAGGCGCTCTAAGATCTGTTTTCTCTGGGGGCTGGCAGGGGGAGGGGCATTGAAAAAGCAGATGGTACTATGAGGAGGGGGACTTCAAGGCTGGAGAGCTGAAAGGTAATGAGGACCCTGAGGTAGGGGGGTGATAAAGGCTGGCCCTGGCCTAGAGGTGGCATTGGAGGACCCCACCCAGTGCTGGGAGAGGGAGAAAGGGCAGTGCAGGGGTGAGGTGTGGGGCACTGGGGGGACACCAGTGCTGGGCGACGGGAGAGGGATGATGGAGACTGTTGGCTGGCACTCTGTGCTAGGGGTGAGGGGACGGCCTGTGCTGGTGGAGGGTCCTCTAGAAAAAGGGCAGAAAGGCAAGGTCAGCCTGCCCTGGCACTAGTGGTTGGAGGGGGCTAGGACTCTGTGGCAGCAGGCGATGTCGGGAGCCAGCAGAGCGGAGCAGGCTGGGGCCGGGTCTCTCGCTGCTGCTGCCACAGAGCCTGAAGCTGAGCCCAGGGGACTGCAGGCAAGAAAAAGAAATAAATGCCTGGGCCGAGGAGTGTGGGGCACAGGCCGAACCCTTGCTGCCGGCGCCAGGCCCCCTGCTAGGCACCTGGGCTGCCCTGCCCCCCGCATCTCCCTGAAGCATTGGATCCCCGAAGCGTGGAGTGAGGGGGGGTTGTCTTGGCCTGGCCTATGGATGAGATGGCTCTGTTGCAGGGTGACCCCAACACACTCCCACTCCTGGACTCTCCCCAAAAACATGTGTTCTTCACTGTCCAGCCCTCTCCTGGGTAATCCAGATATATTTGGTCTGAATCCCCTCTAAGAAGATTGACATATAACAGTCTGCTCTGCTAAATGGAGCTTCCCAAACCATTCACAACACTGGATTAGTTTTAATTAAAGAATACAAAATGTTTACCTACAAGAGAGAGATTTAAAGTGAGTACAAGTAACATGGCATTAAAGTCAGAAATGGTTACAAGAAAAATAAAGATAAAATGCTTTCTTAACTTAAACTGGATTTGATTCAAGGTGAAGTTCTTATCCAGGTTCTCAGTATCATTGCTGACCAAGTTTCAGGTCAGACTCTCCTCCCAAAGTCAAAAGAAACAGCCTATGGTCTCCTTAGGTGGAAAAGAGAGAGATGGACAGGGACAGATAAGTTGGGTTGTTTTTTCCCCTCACGTTTATAGTTCAATTGCCCTTTGAAATGCATTTTCCTGAGGGTTACTGTAGTGGGGTGACCACCTGCTCCTGTTCAGAAGGGCTTAAAACAGCCCTGGGAGAAGGCTGAAGGAGGGAAAGGGATAAAGGACAGCTGGGGAAGCTGACTGGGTAGCTGACCAATGCAATTAGGGCCCAGCTGGTCCTTATAAGAGGTCAGTGGGCTGGCCTTTGGAGAGAGAGGACCTGGCTGCTGGAGTTAAGCAGGGTACCTGGAGTAGGGCAGGGCTGGGGGAAGGCTAGAGGGGCTGCGGGGCTCTGGTCTGGAAACCCTTAAGGCTGCTGGGCCTAGTCTATGGCCAAATAGATACTAGGGCTGCAGGGGGCAGCCCTGAGAGTAGGTGGAGAGAGCAGGTCCGACCCTTCTTGCTGGTGATGAGTGGCAATTATACTGCAGTCAGGTGGTGACTGGCAGTAGCCCATAGGCTGAGGCAAGGTGGGGATAGTGGGTGAGGGTTCCCTGGGGATGGGAGACCCTGAGATCTGTGGGGGTACTTCAGGGGTGCAGCACCCCAGGTAAGAGGGCACTGGGGTCCAGGAGGGATATGGGGCCAGCTCCAAGCGGGACATTGGCCTGCAGAGGGCGCTCTGGAGGCTGGTGAGCTAATTCCCTGGATGTCCAAGCAGGAGGCACCTCAGAGTGAGGCGCCGCTCAGTTACAGTTACCCATAGTTAAAGTTAATTTGAACAGTAAAGAAGGCGACATGTTGTCTGATGGTGAGAGGTTCCGTGCTATTTCTTCACATTGGTTTGCTGAAATGAAGTTTCTCCTGTCTTCCCCCCTCTTACTGTTTACACCTCTTATATCAATTGAGGTAAACACACGCTCTGGTTTAAGACCTGCCTGACCACTTCTGCCTCATCGAAGCTGCATGGGTTTGAACATGTACCGCCAACAACATCATTCAGGGGGAATTCTTAACTTTACGTATAATGTTGCTACACACATTCTACCAAGATATTGTTGACCAATGAGTTATTAGTTTTTTAATAAGACCTCACAAGGTGTATTTTGTACCAAGATTACTACAATGGTGTGTAGGGTGTGAAGACGGGGTGCATTCTGTCCCAGTGGTGCTCTTCCCTCTCCCAGGGTATGAGTCAAAGCCCCGCAGCATGGAGCGTGTGGCACTGGGCAGCTGGAATTGCCACCTTTTGGATGAAACATTGAATCATTAAAATTCACGCACTCTGTAAGAGATGGGGGTGTTAACTTTGGGATCTTGGTCAACTTACATCCATCCTGCCTTCCTTAAATTCCCCCAGCATTTTCAATTGGGTACAATACCCTTCTTCACTTTTTGCCATGGCCTGCTATGCCATGCTAGTGATGGACAGAAAAGTGTCAACAAAAAGTTGTACTTGAATATTCTGTCGTTGTTTCCCAGCTAGCTCTACCATGCCGTGTTCCGTGCCTGCTGCATTCCACCCCAGAAGTGGCTGTGCTGCCGTTTGGATGACGCGATTCCTCTGTGTGAGCAGGTGGGTGGCTATGAATCAGTTATGCAGGTTGTCCTGAATGAGTGTTGATAAACTTTTATCCCAGCTAATCTGGATATGCCATATGTGTTACCTCCAAATGTTTTAACAATGTTTTGGCAACCTTAAAACAAATCTTTATTGGGGTTACGTTTTGCATTACTCTGCCTATGAACCCAGGTGCCTTAGTTTCTGTGAGTCCACCTGTGCAGGGCTCAGAGATAGGAGCCTCATTTGCTAGGGGCTAGAGGGGTGTTGCTCCCTCAGACCTTGGTTTGTGCCTTCCAGCAGATTTTTCATAGTGATTCTCAAACTTTTGTACTGGTGACCTTTTTCACACAAGTCTTTGAGTGTGACTCCCCCCCCCCCTAGAAATTAAAAACACTTTTTTATAGATTTAACACGATTATAAATGCTGGAGGCAAAGCGGGGTTTGGGGTAGAGGCCTCTGTTCCCTCTAAGCTGTGTGCATGCGCGCACACACATCCTAAACCCTGTGAACACAGCAAAACACTGCGTGCACAAAAATTTGCACAGAAGCACAAAAATTTGCACAAGACATTTTTTGCACACACAGTCTGTCAAAAATTAGAGGGAACATTGGTAGAGGCTGACAGCTCGCAACCCCCCACATAATCACCTCATGATCCTCTGAGGGATCCCGACCCTCAGTTTGAGAACCCTTGATCTACATACTCCATTATGAATTCCATTGTTGCCCTCTCCCCCTGACTTTGCACGATATAAGATGATCTTTGCATAACTCCTCAGAAGATCGTGATCTTGCCTTGGACTCTTGGACGTGGTCATTAGGGGAGCTATAGGGCTCAGATCAATGGGAATTAGGCACCTAAATTCCTCTGAGAAATGAGAGAAGCAGATTGAAAGCAGCAAAGAGAGCAACACTGGGATGAATAGCCAGTAATGCTCCTAATGACAGTAAACTCCCTCCATGCCACATGGGTGACTTAGTTTTCTAAATGCTGATGGTTTTGCTCATGAGAAATATCCGAGTTCCTTCCACCTAGTGAACCTGATCTGTTATCATGGCATTATAGGTTAATGACTGAACCTGCCTGTAAGGGAAACTGCCTTGCTCAAACAGACTAACATCCCTAACTAAGGTGGCATGTCAACATTGACGCCATGGCTCTGCAGCTCTTTACAATCACTTTTAGCTGCAACATTTTGCAGGTATACTTCTTCCCTGGGTCCACTGGGATCTCCATATTTCACCTCTGGGTGCGTGGGCTGTTGTTCACTGAACAGCTTGTGCTCCCCGTGTTAGATACTTAGGAAGTCTCACTGCATAAATCAGTCTGACTTTGTGCCTCTGTCAGGTGTTTGTTTTCCTGTTGGTTTCCCTTGTATTTCAAACCAGATTGCTTCTGAATGCAGAAGGCCACGGTGCTATTTTGTGTGTAAATGGGATTCTGGCTTCTTAAAGGGCTGTTATATAGAGCCGGCAAATGAGGGCAGGCCTTGGCCTATTGTATCTGCATCCCAGCCACAACATCTACTCAACCCAGCTGTGAAGTCCTGGAGCTTAATTTCTGACATTATATTCACAGCAGGTGTCTGCCTGATCCTGCGTGCAGGATTATGATTTGACTACAGGATAAAGTAGATAAGAAACAAGGTTGGGAGGGAGAGAGTGGACAAGTAAATGTTTGTCTGACTAGGACCAGGGACTTCTCTCTTGACTCTGACTGGTGTAACTGAAATCAGGCCTATAGTCTCTTTCCAGTGTCAAGTTTTTCTTTCTGAGATACTTTTTGAAAAACGTGTTTCATACTTCATTGAAGTTGCCCATCTAGAGAAACCAATCTGCTCTGTGATTCAGAAGTGCTTGCAGGGCAGGACTGTTCTTGAAGATCACACCTCCCTGAAGCTGTTATATGCTGTAGTGTCTCTGGTGAAACTATAACCGACTACATTCCTATACTTTAAACAAAGGAAATTTGTGATCTTTTAAATTGGGAGATGAAAGGGAAGGGAGTATTGATGTTGGAAAATAGGATACTGAGCTGCACTCAGTGGATAGAAGATGTGTGTGAACTTTAGACTTCAATCCTCATATGTTTCAGTTTAAGTCTTTACAGAATCAAGGTCCTATTTACCACAAAGCAATGCCTGCATTTTACTATAATTCTCTCTTATTCACTATAATTCTGCTGACACTATTACGGGAGTGTTATTGTAGCCATGTTGGTCCCAGGATATGAGACAAAGTGGGGTAACATCTTTTATTGGATTGGACTGAGCTAAGCTGAGCTGAGGAGCTCTGTGAAACTCGAAAGCTTGTCTCTTTCAACAGCAGAAGTTGGTCCAATAAAATAAATTACCTCACAGTTAGAGAAGTTATTTAGACCTTGTTCACACACACAAATATTGATTTAACTAAGCTGGTGCAGTTCCCTAGTGTAAGGACTCTTACATTGACTAAAAAGTGCTCTCCAGTGGTTTAGTTTGTTCTTTATTGACTTAAATTAACAATATAAGGGACTCGTGAACTTATTTAAGAGTGTCTATACCACTCATTATATTAATTTAATGAAATCACTTTATAAATGAATTTAGTTAAACAAGGCTTCAGTGGAACTGATTAAATAAAATTTTAAACATTTCTCAGTTTTTTAGAAAATTTTATAGCCGTTTGTCCAAAAAGTTTAATTTTTGAAACAAGAATTTTTTAAATTAATCTTTTGGTCTGCTAAGTTACATAGTGGGATATTAAAAATTATTTTTGGGGGGTGAAAATACATTTCAGAAATTTCTTATTTCAAAAACACTAAACAACAATTTTCCTATGAAAATTTTCACTAAAAAAAGAGCACCCTCCTGCACCCCCAAAATCAATTGAAAATTTTGACCGGTTCCATTCTAAGTAACCTCTCCTATTTTAGAGGCGTTTGGGGGCAGCTGATTGTTGCATTTGGGGTAATAATAGCTGAGAGTTCTGAACTAAATTAGAAAGAATAATATTTATTATTTACCTGTGTGATAGCCCTACATGGGACTGACAGGGTTAATGTGGCCAGGCAGGCCAATGAACTCCACAGACTGGAGGAAGAGCCAGGGAGCAGGAAACTAACCTGAAGCAGGCTCACCTGCTCAGGAACAGGCAGAGCCTGTATAAAACCAGGTATCTGGCAACAGATGGGCACTGCTAGGAAAGTCCGCAGGAAAGCAGGCAGAAGTCACTCCCTGGGGAAGAGAGAGGAGGGTTTTGGAGCTGGGACACCCAGAGACCAAAGGGGAACCAGGTGTGGTAGGAAGCAGCCCAGGGAAGGAGCAGTGGGAGCTAAGAGAGGAAAGCTCAGAACTTCTGTGCTGAGGGTCCCTGGACTGGAACCTGGAGTAGATGGTGGGCCTGGGTTCCCCTGCCAGCCGCTGGGGAGGGGCACTGAGGCAGTGGAAGGGAAGGCTGCCTAGAGCTGCTAGGGAGAAGGGACTTTGATACCCTGGAATGGGAGAACATAGAGTAGCCAGCGGAGGGCTGAGTTCCAAAGAAAACATTGAGTTCCTGGAGCAAGATGGGGACTGCAGAGCAGAGGGAGAGACTGAGTAACAGTGTGCAAACCATGGAAAGGGAGGTGTCCATCTCAGGAGCTAATCCCCAGAGTGACCAGGAGGAGGTGTCGCAGCAGTGGTGAATAACACGCCCAGTGACAGACAGACGGGCCCCAGTGGAAATCAGGGTCCCATTTGCTATGCATTGTAAAAACATATAGGACAAGCGTACAGTCTAAGGCCTTGTCTACACTACAGAGTTTTGTCAACAAAAGGCAGCTTTTGTCAGCAAAAAAGTGGCTGCATACACACAACAATGCAACTTTTGGTGGCAAAAATGTCCTGTTGTGGCGACAAAATAAAACCACCCCCATGAGAGATGTCAGGCTTTTTGTGCAAATGTTTTGTTGAGATAATGTCAGTGTAGACACTGTTTAATTTGATCACTTTAGCGGGTCTCCAGGAGGTGTCCCATAATGCTCATCCTGACCACTCTGGTCAGCAGTTTGAACTCCACTGCCCTGCAGACAGGTAAATAATCATCCACCCCTCCCCCTTTAAAGCCCTGGGAAGTTTTGAAATTCCATTTCCTGTTTGCTCAGCATGGAGAGGTCTCATTGCATCTTCCCTGGGGACCATAGGGTTATTGCAGCAAACATGCTCTTACTTGGACCTCTGCGGAGCTGCTGGATGTGCTTAGTATTTGGGGAGTGGAGGCTGTGCAGTCCCAGCTGCACTTCAGCCATAGTGCCTTGATACCTATTGACAGATTTCTCGAGGCGAAAAGGGGCATGACCAGGACAAAATACAGTGCAAAGAGAACATAAAGGAGCTGAGGCAGGTGTACCATAAGGTGAGGGAGAGAAGCCGTTGCTCCAATGTTGCACCCAATATCTGCTGGTTCTGTAAGGAGCTTGAAGTTATCTTGGGTGAAGACAACACCTCCATCACCGAAAAGTCCCGTAGATACTTCAGCTGGCCTGGAAACTGTGGAAAGGGGACCTAGTCTGGAGGCTGAAGTCATTGATGAAGTCATTGATGGAGCCCAAAGTGGGGTTGTTTGGTGGGGCAGACAGGCAGGAACTGTTCATCACTCTGGAGTTGTCTCAGCAGTTGCTCTCTGTTGAGCAAGAAACAGCATAGGAGACACTTGGTAAGTGACCGTGGTTTGTGTAGTACAGAGTTGGGTTCAGGGTATAGAAATGTACAAGGCTGGCTGTGTTTCTGTGTGCTGGACATTTCCCTGTGCAGCTTATCATTGCAGCGGAGCGGGGTGTTGATGCACGTTGAGATCTCACGGGAATCCTCCAGAGAGATCTCCAGGACCGTTTCCTGGAGGTACTTGGCAATCCTCTCCTGAAGGTTCCTTCGCAGAACTGCTTTGTTCCTTCCCCCGTTGCAGGAAACTTGCCTGCCCCATTCGGCAATCACATGGGTGAGCAGCGTAGGGACCAGGGAGGAAGCCACAAGCATGTAGTAGTACTGGTAGTGGTGTCAGTATAATAATGCCTGCATCTGTAATATTCACCCCATGCATTTGAAGAAGTAGATGAAAGCTTATGCCCAAATAGATATGCTAGTCTTTAAGGTGACACCTGACTCCTCGTTGGTTTTGTGGATACAGACTAACATGGCTACTCCTCTGATATCTGAAAGCATGTAGTAGACGTCTTGCTTCCCTGCTTACCATCAGGAGTGAGGTATCGGCTACAATGATACCTGCCTATGGAAAAGTGTGGGAGAATTTAGAATTCCCCCCCCCCTATTTTGCTGCACCGCAACCCTTCCAGAGTGCTCTTTTCCCCATGTAGAGCACACTTCCCTCCCCCACCACCCCCAAGTCAACATTCATCATGCTTTGGGTGTTCGCCGAAATTTGTGTTTGCCAAGAGTCAGTGAGAAAGTGATTCTTGTTACCAGAGGTGTATTTTACTGAAATGTTTCAATGCTGTGTGTGAACTCCAGTCATGCTTCTGTGCATTGTTTCTTATGCTTCTGCAGATGTGGCCTTGCAGGTCAAACCCTTCCCCCACTGGTAGAGCATCTCCACCAGATAAGAAAGCTCCCAAGACGGAGCAAAGAAAACATGTTCCAGGAGGTACTGCAGTTCTCAAATACAGAGAAAAGGGAACATAGGGAGTAGCAGGAAGCGGAAAGATATGCAGAAAAGAAAATGAGGAGTTCGTTAAGGATTATGCAGATGATTAAAGTCATGGTGCAACAAACTCAGATGCAGAAGTCCTTAATAATGCTGCAGACTGAGTAGGTGCATGCCCGCCCTCTTTGGAGCACATTCAGAACTCTTTTCCTTGCCCCTCACCCCTAACTCCACCCGCATAGTCCTTTCTGCTTTCCAGGACTTCTCAGTTTCCCCTTCATTCCTCCCCCCAGACAACATTCAAAAAGATAGCTGGATCTACACGCAGCTCTGAAAGTCTGCCCTTCCCTGGTACCTCCTTTTCCACCAAGCATCTTTGTGTGTGTGTGTGTTTCTTGTGCAACAGAAGCAGAGTTTAAACATCTTTATTTGTTTCCTACAAACTGAGGTTGCAGGCATGTAGCGGGGTGACCATCCACTCCTGCTCAAAAGGGCTTAAACAGCCCTGGGAGAAGCAGGGAAAGAGATTAAGGACAGCTGGATCAGCTGATTGGGTAGCTGACCACAGCTGTGGCCAATGTAATTAGGGCCCAGCTGGCCCTTATAAGGGGGCAGTGGGCTAAAGGCATGTAGTCTTTCTCTAGCCTTTGGAGAGGGAGGACCTGACTGCTCCAGCTAGGTAGGGCACCAGGAGTAGGGCAGGGCTGGGGGAAGGATAGCAGAGCTGTGGAGCTCTGACCTGGAAACCCCCTAGGCTGCCTGGCTTAGTCTACGGCCAAATAGGTATTGGGGCGTGGGGGGCAGCCCCAAGGGTAGGCAGAGGCAGCAGGTCCAAACCCCCTTGCTGGTGATGAGTGGCAATTAGACTGCAGTCTGCCCTAGTGAATGGGGGCAAATGGTGACTGGCAGTTGCCTAGACTGAGGCAAGGTGGGGATAGGGGGTGGGGGTTCCCCAGGGAGGGGCGACCCTGAGATCTGTGGGGGTACTGCAGGGGTGCAGCACCCCAAGGGAAGAGGGCACCGGGGTCCAGGGAGGGAC
The DNA here is from genome assembly GCA_032164245.1 of Sternotherus odoratus. Classification (NCBI taxonomy): domain Eukaryota; kingdom Metazoa; phylum Chordata; order Testudines; family Kinosternidae; genus Sternotherus; species Sternotherus odoratus. The sequence continues at coordinate 128,142,310 of JAVMKO010000001.1, forward strand.
TCTGGGCCAGAGCACTGAGCGGGACATCGGCCTGCAGAGGGTGCTCTGGAGGCTGGTGAGCTAATTCTCCAGACGACCAGCAGGAGGCGCCAGCAGGGGTGAGTCGCTGCATGTTTACAAGGCACTACCAATCAATACACAGACCATTTAATCATTTGCTTACTTGAATGTAAGGCCCCAGATTTCACCATTGCTTCCTAGGAAAACTACATGTAATGTAATATTGCAGCACCAATCACAAGAGATATACATTACTGGTTCTCATTTTCAAAGTGTTCCTGCAAAGCCTCCCTGATTCGAATTGCCCCTATCTCAGACCCTCTGATAGCCCTGGTATCTGGCTGCTCAAAATCAGCAGGCAGGCGGTCCGCCTGAGCACTTCACCCTTGAGCAAACTTTTCACCCATAGCTTCACAAATATTATTCAGCGTACAACATATAGCTATGACCATGGGAATATTATCCTCATTGAGGTCTAACCTGCCATAAAGGCATCACCAGTGTGCCTTTAATCTGGCAAAGGCATGTTCCACAGTCATCTGACTTCTACTCAATCTGTTATTGAATTGTTCTTTACTGCTATTCATGTTTCTTGTGTAAGCAGAGCTGTCCCTTAGGTAGGGCAAATCAGGGTGACTGCTCCAGGCCTTGTGCTTTGCTGGGCCCTGTGGGCTGGTGTGATTGGCCCCAGAAGAGATGAATCCATCACTTCTGCCTGCACACCCCCCCTCCGTGCTTTGGGGGGATCTCGCAGGCCAATGCGATTGGCCAGCGTTGTTGGTCCCAGAAGAGATGAATCCATCACTTCCACCCTGGGCCCTACACCCCACTAGGGATGGTCCTGCGTGTAAGGTTTCATGAGCCATGACTGTAAGGGGTACACTGGGTCTCCCAGCGTCACTATGGGCATTTCAACAATGTGTGGTAATTCCCTTCTGGAGGGACCATCCCTGAGGATGTGAAAGGACTTGTGTCTCCATGGTCCATTTGGCCCTTGATCTTTCTGCTGAGACTGACAGGAAAGATGCCCATTGCAGTGGTAGGTTTTGTAGTGTGGACGCTTGTGTCCTAAATCAGTGGTTTCAACCTTTTTTCATTTGTGGACCCTTAAAAAATTTCAAATGGAGGTGCAGACTCCTTTGGAAATCTGTTATATATATATAGTTGAATTCTGTTCAGTCAGTTTTCAGTTTTTTGTGGACCCCCTTAAACATAGTCTGCACCCCAGGATCCGCAGACCACAGATTGAAAACCACTGTGCTGGATACTGCACCGAGTCCACCCCACTCATTTCCCATAGAGTAACAATACTGCTATTAGAAATGTTTGTTGTCTTTTCACTTCTAAGAGTTTATCTTGTATCATTAATTTTCTAGCGCTGCTTTAGAATTGGCTGGTCTGAACTTTCCAGTTTAAAATATGTCTTACTGTGCTTTCAAACATGCAGATAAAACTGTTAGAACAAGATGTTCTTATTGTGTTACCATAGAGACATCCGTGGTCTGTGAAAGTTTCTTGTTCAAAATCTGATTTTTAAGGGGAGTTGTGACTTAGCTCTAAAAGCTTGACAGAGATGGGCTTAAGTCTTGAGCAAATATTGGTATAACCCACTTTGATCTGTGTGTAGTGTAGTGGCCATCTCCATCCAGATCCTAGTAGGTAGGTATTCACAACACAAAACTTGCTATTTCCTGAAAAAGCCAAAGACTGAATGGGCCAGAGAGACTGAATAGACTTAAAACATCCAAAAACAGAAAGTGAGAGTTAAAAAAACAGTTCAGGCTTTTCCTTAAATTTTAGTATTGATTTTTAAAATGGAAGATTTCCATTTGCACTCTGACGACTGAACTTTGCTTTTTAAGTGTATGCATTTTTAAGCAGCACTAAATGATGTTAGTGGCGGTGAAAGGTGGTGGACTGACAGCTCTGCTCTGGAGACTGAACTCTTACGTTCATTTGCAGAGGCATAATAGTGGCAGCCGTAGCTTGTCTTTCAAACCTGACCTGAGAAAGCCACCCTTAGGAGTGGGAGGTTTGTACAGTCTCTGGGTCTGCTGCGTGCCAACACTAGTGATAGGTTTTGTGAAGTGGAAAAAAGGTGGTTCACTGCAGCTATCGGAAGTGAAAATAAAAGAAAACAAAATAACCGCGTTAGTTGACAATCTCAGTTCAGCAGCATAATCCTCTGACAGGGATAAAGCTTCTTTGCTTTAGACTAGAGGCTCTGAGCTGCCTCTACTGGGAAAAAAAGTGTATTCTTAAATCATCTCAGGGACTGGCCAGTCCTATGAGGCAAACTGAGTTCAGCCTTGCCCATGACTTAACAGCTGCAACCTCTCTGATGAGCTGACAACATAAGGACCCCCAGCTGGTTGTAATGGGACTTAATTAGAAAGATTGCCCTTCCCCCCAGTGGTGGTGATGATGGTGCAGTAAGGAGGGTACTACCTGAACAGAATCGGGAATGCAGGAAGATCCTGGAAAGAGGAACAAGGGGAGTTCCTTTCTGGGAAATACTTAAGGGAGTGAGGCTGATTCCTCTAGAGCAGGGGTCTCAAACTCAAATGACCACGAGGGCCGCATGCGGACTAGTGCACTGGCCTGAGGGCCGCATCACTGACACGCCCCCTGCCCCGCCTCCTCCTCTGAGCACGCAGCTCCCTGCTCCCTCCTGGAAAGTGCTAGGCTTCACCAACACCTGTTTGGCAAACAAAGCAAGAGCAATATGGGAAGGTCCAGAGCTGGAAACACAAGCAAACAATTAATTTAACAAGAAATTACCAGCCTCACATGATTCAAGCTTTTTTCAAATGTAATATGTTGATAAATCTGACAGAAATTTCAGCCCATCTCAGCCTAATATCAATTATAATTGTATAAAGTCTCCCTCTCCCAAACTGATCCTTATAACCGTTCCCCATCCCCACTTACTCCCGTAACCCAGCTCCCTGTGCCCCATCCCCAAATCTCCACCCACTCACCCCTATTACCGAGCAACCTGTTCCCCTAAATATCTCCCCACTCATGCTTGTAGCAGCTCCCTGTGTTCCATTCCCAAATCTCCCCCAATCACCCTCATAACCCTGCTCCCCGTCCCCAAATCTCCACCCTCACCCCTGTAACTCAGCTCCCTGTACCCCAGCTCCCTGTACCCCATCCCCATATCTCCACCCACTCACCTCCCATAACACTGTTCTCCATCTCCAAATGTCCCCCCACTCATCCTTGTAACCCAGTGCCGTTCCCAAATCTCCCCCCCACACCTCCTAGCTTCAATACCCTCCCACCCCTAAGCTTCCCCTCCCTGTCCTCCCGTCTCCTTTCAGCGTTCCCGGACTCTCCTCCCCAGCACCCCTTGCCCGAGCTCGGCACTCTCCGCAGGGGATACCGGTTAGTGGGGCAGGGGGCGGTGCAGCAAGTCCAGGCAGCTGCAGCCAGTCCGAGAGCCCTGGCTCCGTGCTCACCTCTGGCTGCTCTCCAAGGGTGGGGAGGCTTCTCTGCTGCCTGGCCGGGCCACTGCTGATCCACAGCTTCCAGGCGCTGCTACTGCAGCTTCAATGAACAAGGTGGGGCAGTGCTTCCCAGGAGCCCTCTGCAGCAGCGGCCAGGAGCGGTAAGCCAGGCACCCTGCCGCCCTCCCTCCTCCCTCTGCGGGAGGCTTACCGCTCCTGGCCACCGCTGCAGAGGGCTCCTGTGAAGCGCCTTGGTTGGGCCGCTGCTGAGTGCTGGCTTCCAGGTGCTGCTGCTGCGGCCTCAATGAACAAGTTGGGGCGGCGCTTTGCAGGATCCCTCTGCAGCAGAGTCCAGGAGCAGTAAGCGTTTTTCAGAAGGAGGCGGGAGGGTGGCGGGGAGCCTGGCTTACCGCTCCTGGCCACCGCTGCAGAGAGCTCCTGGGAAGCGCCGCCCCAGCTCATTCATTGAAGTCGCAACAGCAGTGCCTGGTAGCTGGGGATCGGCAGCGGCCCAGTCAGGCAGCAGAGAAGCCTCCGCTTCTGGCCCCTTCCCTCCCGCAAACTGCTATGGGGAGGGGGGGCGCCAGGAAGCTTGGCGGGCCACATGGGCTTCGCGGGCCGCATGCAGCCCCCGGGCCGCATGTTTGAGACCCCGATCTACAGGGAGTGGGAACCCTGAGATATGGCCTATAGAGAGAGATCCTCAGAGGTAAACTGCCGGAGTCCCTGGTGAAGGGAAGCAGTGGGGGAAGCCTGCTAGGAAGAAGCAGTTCCAGAGATTCTCTGCAGGGGCCAGGAAGTAGGAGATTTCAGTCAAGCCTGAGAGGGGCAGAAGAATTTTAAGTTTGGACATTGTTTGTGAATGTTAAGTCGGCCCTTTAGTTCCCCTGGAAGGGGAGTGAACTGTTATTTGACCTGGCTGAAGGGCAGAGCCACCGAAGACCTGGAGAGGGAGTCAGAAGAAGGTGCTAGCTGGAGCTGGTCATTGTGAGGCCAAAGAAGTGGCCATCTGGAGGGGTGCGAGGCCAAGTCCCCAGCAACGCTGCGCCTGGGCATGAGAGGGCACTTGAGAGGCGACGAAATGCACTGGCCTGTTGCTAACCCATTTTAAAGCTATAGCATGAAAGGGGACATTGTGCTTTAACACCTTAGTTGGCTGACGGGCACCCCAGGCTCCCTGTAGAATTCACTGTGACTAGCCGACATGTTGCAATTCAACTTGTCATCCTATACTGAGGCTTAAAAAGGTGTTCTCTACCATGTTTTGAAAATCCTCCTTTTATCTCGTTGTGGGGGCAGCCCTCTGATTCCATTCCACCCACTTGAGAGGGTACAGCTCGCTCTTTCCTCCTGGAGTGGAAGGGGTAAACACCGACCTTGTTTCAGGACCTTCAGTCTCCATGTTCCAGATCAGTCCTAGGAGTCTCCCCAGGCGGGGTAGAGGAGGAAATGAACACTTCCTCCTTCTCTGGCCAGCCCAGATCATTTCCTCTTCTGGTTAAGTATCTGCCTCGATGAATTTAGGAGTTAACTCTATGCTTGGCAAGCACAGTATAGTTTGCTAGGGCAAGGCTGGTCCTTTGCCTTTCTCCCTTTGCAGGAATTAACCCCTTTCATCCTAATCATATGTGGAATATGAATATCCCATCACAAGACCATGGATAGGACCCTATGGCATTCTTCTTTACGGATTAACAGCCACCAGGCTATTGCTTGCCACTATGTCTCGGTGTTTTATTGTGATGTTAACTGAGGTGAGGTACCTGGGTACAAAAGTTGATGTCACCAAGTGGAATGTTAAGTGGATCTGGGTTCTCGAATATCCAAAATGCTACTAACTCAATGGACTTTATCATCTCTGACAGAGCCCATGTGGCTTGTGGTATCAATAAACAACTGGCCGTGGTGTCAGTTATAACCTAAGGATTAACAGTCCCTGTTCGTTTTGATACATGTGATGGATTGTACTAATGCCGGAGCGTGTGGAAAGATCTGCAAGACTCAGACCTAGCATGATCTCAAAGCAGTTTCTTATATCCAGAGTCAAATCTGAATGCCCAATTTAGGGGCAGGTTTGAACATTTGGCCCCCAGTTTTAAGAGGAATGTGTGCCTCCTGATATTTTAGCTAAAACTTAATTCAGGATTAAAGGCTCTTATCTTTTTAATGAATTCCTTTAGTTTCTTCCTAGTGTAACTTCATTTAATGGGAATATACCAAGAATGCATGCAGACCTAGATTTATATGCATCACATCAAGTTGTACATGGCAGAGAAGCACAGAGAGGTGGTTTGAGATTTTGAGCACTAGTCACACATGAACTGGACTGGCAGAGTTGGATTAGGTACTGGGAAGCAGGCTAAACTAAAAACTTAAAAAAACCCCACCACACTGTCACTTTCTCAGTGTGTATGACACCTAGCACGATGGGTACCAATGAGATAGGTTTTGAGACCAGGAATAGTCTTCAAAATTAATAATCCCCCCCAACATAATAAGCAAGATATTTCAATGAATACAATCATTACTGTATCAAGATGAAAGAATCCCAAAAGAAGCCTATTGCTTTACATTTTTAGCTTCTATTTCAGTCTCTGTGTTTGTTGTTTTTAATTTTGACTCAGAAGAGGGGGCCAGTGCATGATCACAAAACAAGTGTATACTAGTTGCCAATTGTTGCAAGGTACACTGAGTCCCATAGAAATGAGGTTCACACAGTAGCTGAAAAAAGTAGTGGTGAGTTTATTGAAGGCTAGTGACATAACCGCACCAGGGGCCCTGTTCACAGTGCTGCCACTGGACATGGGGGACCTGACACACTGGAGCAATGTTCAGGGAGAAGCCCGACACACAAGGGCACACGGACACAGAAATACTCATGCACATTTGCATCTCATACATAACTCATGAATACCTAATCACATGTTTTGCAATCCTGCCTCAGTTTACCTTTCTAGTTTCACACAAGCCGAGTTTCACACAGGGTAGGTAAACAGCTCCCACCTGCAGCTGGGAAGAGTCTTCCCACAAGATAAGCTCTAAGCAAGGCCATTCCCCTGGAGACGCGATAAACGCGGATTGCGTCACCTAGCGTATGCCCGTACATTTTTCTTCCGCATCCTACACCAATGCAGTTTAAAAAATATTATGACCTAGCCATGCTATGTTGTGCAGCCACCTGATAAATTGTAGTGCCTTTACCCCTTTTGTCAGTAATGTATTTTATCAATCAGAGCTAGGTGTATTAAATTCTTCCAGCTGTTATGAATAAATTAGATTTCCATTCTCTGTGCAGTCTGGGTTATGCTACTATACGACATGTTGCCACCAGTGGTTGGTGTTGATGGATGGCAGGAGAGAGATCACTTGATCATTACCTGTTAGGTTCACTCACTCTGGGCACCTGACATTGGCCACTGTCGGTAGACAGGATCCTGGGCTGGATGGACCTTTGGTCTGACCCAGTATAGCCTTTCTTATGTCCTTGTGTGTTTGCTGGAAAACATAATTCTGTAATTCCAGTATTAAGACCTCTTGGAGAGGGACAGATCTCTATATTAAGAGTTATAGAAAGACCTTTGAATATGTTGCTCCAGTATTTTTGTAAATCTTGGTAAGGAAAAAACCTATATGGGACAGATTTGTAATTGATGGGTAGTGGCATCTACAGCATTTGTTGTGGTTAGCTCAATCTATCTTATATAGGCATTACCATTCAGCAAAATCTGTTCATTTTTTTTCTTTGAAAAACTGTAAAGATAATTAAGTGGATGTATTTTTGATGTTCTGTCACATTTCTTCCCAAACAGAATTTAAACAAAGCAAGCTGCCAACTCCATTTCTTCAATAACACTGAGAGAACCAAGTTTCAGTAGACTTTGAGGTTATTAACAATCGATTCAGTAAATTTTATCATTATCTTTAGAAGCCAGAAGAAAGCTGATTTTGTTCAATTATTGAACAATGGCACCTTTAATAAATTGCTATCCCCCAGTGGATAACCCAACAGCAGTTCAGGAGACAGAAGAGGCAATTCAGGACTTGGCATCTAATGGAGTTCCTGGAACCAGTGGCTTCCCACCTGATTTTTATAAACCATTTGAAGAATAGGTAGTACCTATCCTGGAAAGATTCTTCACTGAACTGTCCCAGAAAAGTATCATTCCCAGATATCTGAGAACTACCTTACTTACAGGATTTTTTAAAAAGGATAAAGCAGGTCATAATTGTGGATTCTTTTGCTTTAAGTTTTCGCCAAGATCTTACATGTTATGTTTGGCAAAGATATGAGCCACTAAATTCATGCAGTACCTGACTTGCAGCAGTCAGCTGCTGATGCCTGGGAGAATTTATATGTATAACTCTCCTCCACTCACAGGAGGGTGCTGTTCCATTAATGTCAGTGGGGAGTCACAGGCATTCCCTAGTGGGCAAATGGACCCACAGAAGCAGTTAATATATACCTCACAGTCACTTGCTCCTACCCCTTGTCTGAGGGATCTAGTTGCAGATGTATTGACTTTTTTGTACTTTGTCATCATCAAACAAGGAGCTGGCGCATACTAAGTATTATGGAAGACTAAGGGCTGGTCCCCACTACGGCTTAACGTTGACCTTTGTGACGTTAAGTCGATATAAACATGTACCCGTCCTCACATGCATGCCATTTGCATCGATTTAAAGGGACGTCAAAATCGACTTCTGTACTCTTCCCTAACGAGAGGAGTAGTGCTGAAATCGACCTCTCTGGGTCGATTGTGAACTAGTGAGGATGTATGGGACATTACTGGCCTCCAGAGGCTGTCCCACAATGCTCCATTCTGACCGCTCTGGACTGCCTCACTGCTCCACTGTGACTGCTCTGGCCAGTGCTCTCAACTCGCTGCTCTGGCCAGGTAGACAGGAAAAGACCCGTTTTCACTAAAAAAGATTGTCAATATACTCTGGACCAGGACTTTGTAATGATTCCAATAACATGCGTTCCCTAGCTCTCTGAGACATTCTAAGCAGAGTAATGTCAGTCATGGTTGCCTGCTTGAAGTATGGACTGCAATTAGTAGGGAAACAGCCAGCGAGACAGCCCGTAGCGAGAGCAGGACGGGATTTTGAGCCTGCAATCGCACATCCCCCCCTTCCCCCCAGCCAGGCTGCACCCTCCCTTCCCCCCAGCCAGGCTGAACACCCGCCCCCCCCCTCCCCACAGCCAGCCGGTAGCCAGCCCGTGGTGTTTTTTGTTTTTTTTTAAGTTCGGGTTACAGCGTGCCTGGGTTTTCAGCCTGCAATCGCCCCCCTCTCCCCCCGCCAGGCTGAACACCCACCCCCTTCCCCACAGCCAGCCTGTGGTGCCTGCTGGGGACTCCGGGAACTGTGGGATAGGTACCCACAGTGCAATGCTCGCTATGTCGACGCTTGCAAAAATTGTACGGACAGACACTGTCAACTTGCTGTGCTTTGTGGGGATGCACAAAATCGACTCTACGCAGTCTGCTTTAGAAAATCGACTTAAAGGAAATCGAACTAATGCTGTAGTGAAGACATACCCTAAATTTCCTCCCCAACAATCCACTAGAGTTCCAGGAACAATGGGACACCTATAAAGTCCTTCTTGAGCAATTGGCAAACTATTTTGGAGGTGGTGGTACGTTGTGGAGTGAGGGTTATTTCTAAATATCTAGCCATTTGTTCCCTGTGGCTGTCATTCCAGCTTTCTGCATAGCCACAGATTAATTTATTTTACCAGATATTGAAATAATTAATTAAAGCCATCTTTGCCTTGTTGGTATGACATGATACATTGTGGGGGTCAGATGCTAGAAGATGATTAACTGATAGGCACAGCACCTACCCACCTGACCAGGAGGAATTGGCTCATTTTAGGCCAGCTGGCAGAAGTGCTGCCTACTAGGATCATGATTAAAGTCATGCTTATGGGTACTCTTCAGGAAGTGAATCCAATCCGCCACTGCACAGGGACCTGCTCATTGACTGAACTGATTCTAGTGGTCCACCTCTCTGCAAGTAGATGACATGGCACTAGCAAAACTGGCATGTACTAAATGCAGTGAGACTGTTTTTGATCAAACACTTATTTGTCAAGAGTCTAAGGTAGCTCCCAGGTCTCCGCTCTCAGGAGAGGAAGAAGACACTTCAGCACCACAATCAAGTAACAGACCCTGTTTCTCTTTGCTCAGTTTGTCTATCCATTTCTAATGGCCGTAATACCCTGTAATATCTAGATGCCAGCTTCACGGGTAAGAGTAGTGTCAGTCTTCCCTGACCGGGGCCGTGGCATCTCCACCCTGCTTGGTGTTTTTTGGTATTTCTCATGTTACACGGCATTACTGGCTTAGCGCTCCAATTCACTTTATTTTCAATGACAGGTTTCAGAGTAGCAGCCGTGTTAGTCTGTATCTGCAAAAAGAACAGGAGTACTTGTGGCACCTTAGAGACTAACAAATTTATTTAAGCATAAGCTTTTGTGGGCTACAGCCTACTTCATCAGATGCATAGAGTGGAACATATAGCAGGAAGAGATTTCTGTATGTATGTGTACACACACACACACACACCCCATGAAAAGGTGGAAGTTGCTATACCAGTTCTAAGAGGCTATTTAATTAAGATGAGCTATTATCAGCAGGAGGGAAATTTTTTTTTGTAGTGATAATCAAGATGGACATATCAGATATATCAACTGTCTGATATGGGCCATCTTGATTATCACTATACATTTTTTTCCTCCTGCTGATAATAGCTCATCTTAATTAAATAGCCTCTTAGAACTGGTATGGCAACTTCCACCTTTTCTTGGTGTGTGTGTGTGTGTGTGTGTGTGTGTGTGTGTGTGTGTACACACACACATACATACAGAAATCTCTTCCTGCTATATGTTCCACTCTATGCATCCGATGAAGTGGGCTGTAGCCCACAAAAGCTTATGCTTAAATAAATTTGTTAGTCTCTAAGGTGCCACAAGTACTTCTTTTCTTTTTATTTTCAATAGTATCTTGGTTGATTATCAGAGGTCCTGGACACCCATGTCTCCCATTGACTTAACTTGGAATTGTTTGTGCACAATACCTCATAAAATTAGCATAGCATTGATGTCACTTGAAGTTGGGTAGTGTAGAGACTACTGGTCCAGACAAGTCCAGTGTAGCCTACCCAAGTCACTAATACAGAGATGCAAGCCTTAGAGGTAGTAAATCCCACAATGCAGTCTTCCTTCCAGAACTGCACAGACTTTAAGAGGGGAAATAGCACAGGTCGAGCTAGCCACAAGCCGCAGCCTCTGCTCAGGTCAGGCTGGCACATCACAAGCTGGGCCCTGTTGTTCCCAGGAGGTCAGATGCCTGCTGGGATTAAAAATGTGAGTATTGCAATCAGGGCAGGGATGGTTTGGGAAGGGCTGCACTTTAGCTTGGACCAAAATGGAGCATCACATGTTGACATGCCTAGTCTCTCTGTACTAAAACAAGATGGTGGGCAAGCCCATTCCGATTTTATGGGCAGTGAGGCTCCAGCTGAAGTGAGCTGGGCAGGGCGATGATGACTTGGATGAAGATGGAGTATCACCTGCAGGGAGGGACCTCTGCTGACTGGCAACAAGGCAGGGCCCCGCTGGACCAGTTGTCTCTGCAGTGCCCGGATTTTAGTGGCATAAAGCTGGCCTGTTGCTGGCTAAGTCACTGGAGGGTGCTGTCCCCAGGGGCCGCCCTACCTTAGATCGACTTGAGGTGGTGCAGCCGAGCAGGGCTGAAACCTGCTCGGTTTCGGGCCCACGCAGGGCGGCCCTTTGGGCAAGTGCAGGGCGCAGTGCGGGCAGCCGGTGTTTTGGGGGGAGGGGGAAAGCCGCCCTTGGCTTTCTAGGAGCCACCTGTGCTGGGCGGCGGGCGGCGGGGGAATCCAGCCGCGCCGCTCTAAAGCCAGCCCGCCTCTTGGGGGAAGGGAGAGGAGGGGGGGATGCGCCCTGCAGTTTTATTCCGCTTTTGGTGCGTGCGGCTCTCCGGCTTCTGGGACAAGAGCTCGGGGCCCCGGCCGAGCAGCAGCAGAGCCCCGGGGGGCCGGGGCAGGCGCTGGAGCGGAGCGAAGCCCGGGGCACCTGCGGTGCCGGGCTGGGGCAGGCGGTGCCCGGGCTGGGTGGTATCCCGGCGGCGGGCTGCTGCAGCTCGGCGGGGCCGCCAGGCTGCGCTCTCGGGCCGGTTCGGAGCCTGGCGGCGTCCCCGGGCTGTCGGGGCTCCGGAGCTCCAGAGCCTCCCGGGGAGCGGGCGGTGCAGGCGGCTGGTCCCGGGACAGCGGCTGCCGCGGGAGGAACCCGGGCTGGGAGCTCCGGGCTGCGGAGCGCACCTGAGGCCGGGGCAGCCGCCGCCTGCGCCCCCCGGGGGCTTAGGCTGGACTTGGGGGCTGGCAGCCGGGCGCGGAGCCGCCGCCGCCCGGGGAGAGGGCGCGAGCTGCCGGCTGAGCCCCTCTCCCTGCCCGGCATGACTCCGAGGGGCTCCGGCGGCTGGGGGCTGTGGGTCGGCCCCTTGGCTGCGCTCCTGTCTCTGCGAGGTGAGTGCCGCCCGGGGCGAGGGGCGGAGAGGGCGGCAGGGGGTCCCCGGCCCTCCGACTTCACTCCGAGCCCGGGCGGGACTCGAACTCCCAACTTTCTCGGTGCCCCGGCCGGGCGAGGGGGAAGCGATCGCCCGCTAGGCGCTGGGCGCGGGGTCGGGAGAGTGGCCTCGCCGAGCGGGGCAGCGCGGCCGGCTGGGCGCCCAAGCGCTGTCCGCGTCCCCACTGCAGGGGTGAGCTAAGCAAGTTGGCTGGAAGTGCCAGAGAGGGGCCGATCCGCCGCCCTCCCCCGGCTTCCCGAGCCCCGGACTATTCCGCCAGGGGGACTCCAGGGGAAGGGGATGCCCCTGGTCGGAGGAGGGAGATGTTCTGATCTGTGCCCAGGAAGCTGCCCAGCCTTGGCTTATTTCTAGGAAATGGGAAGTGTGCGATTGCTCCTATAGTCCTTTGTAACGCAGACGGGGCTGGTGGAGTTATTCTGCTGCAACCAGGCATGGAGAGGAGTGTGTTCCAGTCCCTCTTAGCTGTGTTCCCAGGAGCGCTTTCTTTTGGGCTCTTGAACTTGCTTTAAAGTAACTGTATTTCACTTCATGCTCAATGGCCTGGCCCCAGCCTAGCTCAAAGATGGCTTAAAGCTCCACAGCGAAGATCATGATTTGCAACTTCGCTCCTCAGGCACAAGGCAACTTTCCACCAGTAGGGTAAAGCTTGTCTGTGAGGGAGAAAGAGCTTGCTCAGGGGGTTGGTCCAAGACTGTGGTAGGAACTCCCCCACGAGGCTAAGGATCATCTCAAACCTCACCAGTACTTTCAGCTGCAGGTGCATTTCTCCAACCTGCCTTCTCTACCATAAACACAGAGCAGCATGTGCAGTGAACAAGCCAACCCCAACCCATACCTCCCCCCCCCCCACCAAAAGGAAAGACTACTCGTTCCCCCGCATTCACAGTTCTCCTCTAGGGCAGGGAGTGAGAGAGCTCAAACTAAACACAAGATCTTAGTCATATCACTTAATGCGCCACTGGAAAATGCTCAGATATAAAGGTGATGGGAGCAATATAAGCATCTGTCTAGAATAGAATTTTCACACTCATCCCTTGACCAGTTAGGTCTGCTCTCTTCAGGAGCAGGCAGACTGGAGATCCTCAATGGTCCTTTCCCTCTCCATAGTTTAGCACCTGTTAAGGTGTAGTTCCTCTCAGATACTGGGCGCAGTTTTCAAAGGCGCTGAAGTGATTTAAATCCCAAAGTCCAATTTTCAGAAGTGAGCCTAAATTTAGGAGCCTAAATTAGGTTGTTTTCAACATTTTTCCCTGTCAGCTTAAAAAAGAGAGTTTGTTTACAATATATTTCCTTACCCATTTTACTAACAACATTTTAGATTAACTAGCACAGGGATAGTCAATAGGCAGACTCCAGGACAAATCAGGACCATCAGATGCTTTTGAACCGACTCTGAAATCTTTTTATTTACTTATTATTATCATGATTATTTTTGTATTATTTTCTCTGGAGTCTGGACATTGACTATACTTTGAAGAAATTTGGACCTTGACAAAAAATAGTGGATTACCTCTGAAATAGGAAGTACTATTCATGCTGTTTGTGTATTTTTTGAATTTTTCTTTGCTTTAATAATGACGAAAGTGAAAACAACTTCCCTGATAAGTTTCTCAGTGCTGCAGTGTTTGGGCTACAAACAATACGACAGTATGATTGTTTAACTAGAACTTTCCCTCTCCCCCAAATTACTGGGGAGGGGAAATAATGAAAACATTTCTACTGATGTGAGATTTTTGTATAAGTTCGTAATAAACTCAAATTTGAGAGAGAAATTTGAGTTTCACTTCACTATCTCTTTACATGGTAAAGGATCTGATCAATATTTATTCTGGGGCTTTCATTTTATTATACAATGTTGATAGATACTACTTGGCACATAACAAATTTACCTTTAAATAAAAGATTTTATTGACAGAACAGTAATTATTTTCCTGCACCTTCCTCTTTAATTTTTAAAGATGCATCTGTGATTCTCCATTCTCTCAAGTTGGTGGTTTATTTTTGCCTTTGGAAGATGCTTTGAAATGGGTGGCAATTATAAGCAACAGTGGTGTTGTAACCTGCATGTTACATAGATGGAAGAGGCACATCATTTTTTTTGGACCCTTATTAGAAGAATAATCTGGTGAAGGTGTAAATGTCAGGCATATAGCATCACTTATGTTGAATTAAAACCCAATGATTACCATGGTTGTTTTAAATCCAAATAATGTCTGAAGGAGACCCACAAGTGGGTCTCACTTTCGGATACAAATGTAGGTAGGAAGCCAAAAACTAGCTAACAAGCAACTCACAAGCCAAAAACACGCCCAATTTCTGTGCTTTTTTTCAAAAAGGGGTTGGTATGTTTGATTCCAGGTGATATTTGGACTGGGGATGGAACCTCTAGGGGTCTCCTCATACCCAATCTGACCCCAAACCATCAAATGTGTGTTTGGTTTGATGGGTGGGGGGTGAGACGGCAGGGAGATTGGACCACATTCAAGGCACACGTGATAAATAAGCACCCCAGTTTTCACAATAAGGCAAAAATTAAGCTAATCCCATTTCAAAACAAGTCAATCCCTGGGAACCCCAACACTCTGTGACTAGATTTCCCCCAGCAGAACCATCTGGGACTGTGGGGGGCCTGCTGTGGACCCCTGACTCTCTTCCCCTCCTTGCCCCTGCTTGCTGGGAGCCAATAAAAAAAAAAGAAGCAACCAAACTGCATGCCAAACAAGCTACAAGCCAAAAACTAGCTAACAAGCAACTCACAAGTGAAAAACACGCCCAATTTCTGTGCTTTTTTCACAGGTTTGGTATGTTTGATTCCAGGTGATATTTGGACTGAGGGTTGAACCTCTAGAGGTCTCCTCACACCCAATCACTATGACATGGTATGGTCAAACGTTTTAGGGAATTGCCGGGTGAGAACCCGGTGGCAAAGCCTCTTTAATTTATGTTGTATTGTTTTGTGGAACAGCGGTGATTCTGTTTCATGGGAGCTAGTGTGTAGCTTTGTTTAGGCTTATAATACCCATAATACATGTTGCTCAGGGCAGGGAGAGTGTCTTTAGTTTCCTTGAAAAGCATTATGGGGGATTTATACAAATATTAATGGTCATTCAGCCCTCCTTGTGGAGTATATGGAAAGTAAAGAGGGAATTCTGTTTAAAGCTTAAACAAAACCTATGCTTGCAAAGCAATCCCGCTATGTTGCCAGTAATAGCTTATTGCAAATTTTCAAATGTGTTAGAAATCACACATTGGGAACAGCTAAATTGAAGATTCATTTTTAATGAAATGAGGTTTCGATCATGTGATGTCGTGTTGCAACAGGTGAGCGTGTTTAACTGTGCATGTGCTGTGGAGGCTCTCGAGAGCCAGGGGCTGACAGTACCTCATAGAGTCTGCCAGAGTCCCAGCAACTGCTCTGCGGCTTCCCACAGTTCTGCACCATTCGTCTTGATCTGCAGCACTTGGTGCACTTTAGCCCTGCCTTACAGCACCTGCTTCTATTGCAGGGCTGCTCCCTCTTTCTCCCAGCTGTGCTACAGCTCCTGTGTCCTGGTCACAGGACAGTGCCCCTTGCTCGACCATCCTTGCGTATTGTCTGAACAGCAGATGGCTGTTTGTGTCAAACTGCATGGCTTCCTGATTGTAGATACATTATTTCACTTGTGACCCGACCTGTTCTCTAGAGGTGAACACAAATGCATTAATCCGCTCTTGGTCTTCTCCGAAGGGCTTCCTCCCCTCTTTTGGAAAATGGGCTTAAGTGACTTTTCATCTCTTTTCTCTCGGTACTCTTCAAACAGTTTTTCATTGAGGGATCTCAAGCACCTCGAGATCAACTATATTTAGCTTTTCTGTAACAGTTTGAATATTTCAAGTATTGCATAAGCAACTTAAGAAACGTGAAAATTATTTCTCCACTCCCTCCTGAGACATGAGTGAGTAGCACTATGCCAGTATTACAGATGGCAATATTGAGGCACAAAGGGGTATCAGGTCTTCCTCAAGGTCAGTGACAGAGCCATGAATAGAGGCAAATAGTGCTGGCTCCTTGGTCCAAGTTCTAACCACTAGAGAATGTTAAATGTATGTGGCAGGATAAGCAATATTTCTAATGGTATTCTTAGCTACTATATTATGGTGACGCATCTATATTTAGCAGGATGCTACTATCATTGTGCTTTTTTTAAAAAAAGTAAAGTGCTTTTAACAAAACCATATTTCAAGGAGAAATGCACATCAAGAATCTATTCTTTGTAGTTTTCTTCTTGTTGAGCAATTATTCTGCTTTCTTTTTATAACAGTCCAGAGTGAAATTTAGCTTCTGAATGTTAACAGACAGAGGTGTAATGAAGAAAATTCCCTTCTTGTAAATCATAGTTAGTATTAACATGGCAATTACCAATATTATCCAATGAGTGCTCCTGACACTTTTGTTTGATAAGGGAGGGTGCAATCATTCTACCCATTTTACAGATGAGGAAACTGATGCACAAAGTGGGGCAGAGACTTGTTCAGTATCACATAGGGCCTCCTCCCAGCTCTGCTTCTTAAAACTCAGGAGTACCTGGTTCCCAGTCAAGTGTTAATAAAGTAGTAATAATATAATAATAATTAATAATACCCTGCTCTTCATCAGTGGATCTCAAAGCACTTTACAAAGGGGCTCAGTATCATTATCCCCATTTTACAGATGGGGAAACTGGGGCAGACAGGGGTGAAGTGATTGTCTGAGGTCATCTAGCAGGCCAGTGGCAGAACTGGGTATACGCCTAGGGTTCTCCTGAGTATCTGTTCAGTGCGTTGTATCCCCTGGGCCATATTGCCTTCAGACCACTTCTACCTTGTGGAAGTTTCATGCTCCTAAAGACCATGGTAAGTATTTACCATTATTAGTTATGTACAGTGAACTGATTCCTCACTACATAACTGATTGATCTGCTTGGTTTTGGTGGTCACTGTTATGTCCATTCCAGCTCCAGGGTTTACTTAAGTTATTTCTTTTGATTTTTTTGAAGGCACGTGCAGTTTAAAAATAACCCAAGAAACCTGGCCTCCTCTCATGACTAGTGATATTTGGAAGCCGTTATCTTGCTTTTTTAAGTATTGATTGGTCCAGCATTCCTCATCCTCTTTCCTTTCTTCTATTCAGATTCAGGCACGCAAACACGTCTTACACACATGCCATGTTGTGTGTCCTTCATTATTCATATCTACATAGAGCCCAGCTCCCCACAAAATGAGTGGATAGTGTAGTCTGAAGTCTCTTCATTTTGCATTTATCCCCCCACCCCAGTTTTTTGCCTTCTGGAACAGTTGGAAGAGAATTAGAATAGAATTAATAGATTTCACACAGCCATTTATTACTCATGTACATGCAGAGTCATATCTCCGTGCTGCACACACACTCATTTGCATGCAGATAAATCAAAGTGCACTTTTGCTCTGAAAAATGACAATGTAAAAATGTCCCCTCCTGTCTGTCTATCTGAGCAGTGTGTGTATCAGAGGAGTCAGATCACTCATTGAAGGATAAAAAGTAGTATCATGGTGTTTCTTCATCTTTTTTTGTTTTTGGTCTCTAGTTAGTCTTTTTGAGACAATAATGACAAGAGTGTGAGTTGGATTCTACATCTTCTTTTGCATCATCAACTGAAAGTTGATGTCTATGTTCTGGTCAGTTACATCCATGCTCTGGTTTTCTTCAAAACACAAGAGCTGGAAGTGTAACTTTAAAGAGATGAAAGTGTGCATTTGGAGGCACAATTCTGCAGAAGTGAGCATAAGAACTGCCATACAGGATCAGAGCAGTGGTCCACAGAGGCCAGTCTCCTGTATCAGACAACAGCCAATACCAGATACTTTGAGGGAAGGTGCAAGAAACCTCACAGTGGACAGTTAAGGTACATTAAGTCAAGAGGTTCCCTGATTCTGTCTTATTGCTGAGGGCAGCCCAGTCACTGGGCCGTGAACGTAAACAACACTCCAGGTGTAGCTGCTAAAATCTTCTTCTGCCTTGTCAAGGCCACATCCTTTTCCTTCAACCCTCTGTTACTTTAAGAAGGGCTCATGAGTCAAGCAGGCGAGCCATATTTTGAAGTTCTCATGTCTCAAAATAAAATAAATTATATATTTCTTTTAACAGCAGAAAGGGACCAAGGAGTCCAGAATCCATTCTTCCCTCAGGGAAACCCTTTTCATCCAGAAAACAACAAGCACAAAGGTCCCTCTTGTTCAAAAGCAAGATTGTTACAGTAACTGAAAACAAACTTGCAGATTCTTCAATTATCTTGACTGGCATAGTGAATTACCTTACCCTCACTCAGACACCCCTCCTACGTCAGAGGGCTAGTGTGCCGTATCAGAATGGCCTTCCTGACCCCTATTAGTTAGAGGTTGGCTAATTAGGGTCTCAAGCAGAAAGATTTATTGTGTGTGTATAATATTCTACCTAACATAACTGTTGTTGTGCTCATTATCCTCATAAATGTGTAATCTCTTGTGAATCCTGCTAAGCTCTTGGCCTTAGTGATAACTTGTGGTAATAAGTTCCATAGGTTCATTATGTGCTGTGCAAAAAATAAACTAATACTAATGAAGTGTTTTATTGAACATCCCCTTTTTCTTCTGTTATAATGGTAGAGCACCCCACTCAGTTTGCATTCTCTGTATCACTCAGTATCTTATCTATGACAGGTTTATGATTGGCAGCCATATTAGTCTGTATCTGTAAATAAAATGAGGAAGACTTTGTAGCACCTTAGAGACTAACCAGTTTATTTCAGCATAAGCTTTCGTGGGCTATCACATCTGATGAAGTGAGCTATAGCCCACGAAAGCTTATGCTGAAATAAATCATAAATTTCATCCTTCAGCCAGTTTGCTTGATACTAAAATAAGGCCCCTGGGGCCGTAACTCCTGGAATAACCCCAGCACCTTCTTTGAAGTTAGGTACACCATTTACAGTACAGTCCCGTTTACATATGACCCGTTTATGTGCAAATCCACCTAATGTGCGGTAGAGCCATGCCTCCCAGTGGTGCCTATTTAATACGCAAGACTCGTTAACACACGCTACATGAACTGACCTAGAAATCGACAGGAGTGCGGAGCGGAAACGTGTTGTAGGCCTACTGGTGTTTCCTCTTCCTAATATAATGGCAGAGGGCAAGAGTCAATGTTCCTACATTGTAGAAGAAAAGCTAGCTGTAATACATCGAGTAAATAGTGGAGAAATCGAGGCCAAAGTTTCAAAAGATATTGGGATTGCCTAATCTACTCTCTGAGGATGGCTAAAAACTAATCTAAACTGGATGGCTTTGTACAAAATATCGATTCTGCCACAGGGCTTAAGTGAAAACGTGTACGCTATTCAGCAAAACCCACAACAGACAAAGCGATGCACACGTTGCTCAGGAAAGGCTGAAAGGAATGTCGCTAAGTGGGCCAATTCTTCAAGCCCAAGTGACAAAATTTGGAAATTTAATGGGAGATGAATCATTGCAAGCCAGCAAGGGGTTTATAAGTCATTTTAAAAAGCATCATGGCATAGTGCAGATATCGATTTCTGGAGAAAGCCGATCAGCCGATGAATCGAATGTGAATGCATTTCCTGCCTAGTGGCTGGAGATGGATGTAGATTGCCCGACTTCAGAATTTCTTTCTGAGGAAGAAATATTAAAGGGCTGTGAGGTTACGTCGGACCGCAAAAGGGATTGTGAGAATTCTATGAGGATGTCGTTGAAAAGGTAAAATTTCGCTCACAGAAGCCCTGAGTGCTGTAGAATCTTGTAAGATTTCTGGAGGAGCAAAATGCAGAAACTATTGAAATCATTCATCTGCGGCAAATGATAGACTTCATAAGAAAGAAAAAAAAAAGTGAGCCAGAAAGAGCAGGAAATAATGGTGCTTTTTTCTAAGTGAATCATAGACACTTTTTAGAGCCAAGGACTATATATCATTGTGGACTCTTGGTACATGTAATATATATGTAGTCTGTGCTAATAAATTTCAAATTTTTTTGATTCTCGTTGATTTGATTATGTGTAGATATCTTAAGATATTTCAGCATGGCCCTCTTAACACATGGTCATGACAGCTCCCAACATCCATTCGTAAACAGGTCTGTACTGTACTATCTTCCTGTAGCAGCTGACTTTAGCAATAGATTTCATAAGTTTCTTCAGCCTTTTTGGATCACATTGTCCAGTCCGGATGACTTGTTGCTTATCAGTTTAGCTGTTTGTTCCATCACCTCCTCTTCTTACATCTCAGTCTGTCACACTGTCTCATCATATTTTCTGAAAAGAGCAGTCTTGGGGTTGGAATCTCTGCAGAATCCTGTGTAATAAAGACCAATGCAAAAACCATTTCGCTTCTCTGCAATGTCCTTACCCTCCTTAACTGTTCTTTTTACTACCTGATAGTCTATCAGAGCCTTTCTTCATAATGCAGGCTTCCTGCTTCTGATATATTTAAAGGATTTTGTTTTCAGTTTTACTCTCAGTTCTACTAGTTAGCATCTTATAAAGGATAACTCACTGGCTCAAATAATTACTTGTACCTTACCATTTAATTGCACAGTATATTTTGCTTGCCTTTCTGCACTGTTGTTTAGGAGCATACTGTGTGATTGTATTATGGTTGCTTAAGGTAGCCTCCATGCTGAGTGTAAGGACTTTAATTTCTCTACTTTGAAGCTGGGTTCTTTTAAAATATCCCTTTTAAAAGTTTTTAAAGGGGCCCCAAGGTCCCGGTGTAACTTAGTAATAAATCAAAAGTAGCCTCTATTCTTAATAGCCCTAGAACTAGTTGTTCCAAGAAGCATTGTTTAAGAGGTTGAGAAAATGTTTCTCTAACCTTGTCCTGTTGTGATATTGAACCACTTAACATGCGGGTAGCTGAAGTCACCCATAATTATCCTTTTGTTAGGCTTTGTTGCTTTTTTGATCTCTCAACACCGTATGCTCCATATCCTTTTCCTGATCAGGGGGTCACTAATAAGACCTTATTAATATTCTTACAGTTTTGGTGGCTTGGGCTTTGTATCCATAAAATTTATACTCTGTTTCTCTGCTCTCAGGAATTTCAGCTCATTAGATTCCCTAAAGCATAGTGCTACTGTATCCACCTCTACACCTCAGTCTTGCTTCCTGTAGCATTTGTAGCCACCGATCAAGCACACAGAGGTGTAATCAGGAAGGCCAAGGCACAACTGGAGTTCCAGCTAGCAAAGGGTGTGAAGGGTAACAAGAAGGGTTCTACAGGTATGTTTCTACAGAGTTTCTACAGGTATGTTATGTATGTTAGGAACAAGAAGGTGTCAGGGACATTGTGGGACCTTTTGAATGGGGGAGGCCACCTAGTGACAGATAATGTGGAAAAGTTGAAGTAATCAGTGCTTTTGGTACCACAAGGACTCCTTGTTGTTTTTGCTGATACAAACTAACATGGCTACCATTCTGAAACCTGTCAATGCTTTTTTTGCCTCTGTCCTCACAGACAAGGCCAGCTCCCAGACTGCTGCATTGGGCAACACAGTATGGGGAGGAAGTGAGCAGCCCTCAGTAGTGAAAGAACAGGTTAAGGGCTATTTAGAAAAGCTGGACATGCACAAATCCATGGGGCTGGATGCACTTTATCCGAGGGTGCTGTGGGAGTTGGCGGATGTGATTGCAGAGCCATTGGCCATTATCTTTGAAAACTCATGGCAATTGGGGGAGGTCCTGGATGATTGGAAAAAAGGCAAATATAGTTTCCATCTTTTAAAAAGGAAAGGAGAATTTGGGGAACTATAGACTGGTCAGCCTCATTTCAGACCCTGGAAAAATCATGGGGCGGGTCCTGAAGGAATCAATTTTGAAGTATTTGGAGGAGAGGAGGTGATCAGGAACAGTCAACATGGATTCACCAAAGGCAAGTCATGCCTGGCTAACCTGACTGCCTTCGATGATGAGATAACTGGTACTGTAGATATGGGGAAAGTGGTGGGCGTGATATAGCTTGACTTTAGCAAAGCTTTTGATAGTCTCTCAGTGTTCTTGTCAGCAAATTAAAGTATGGATTGGATGAATGGACTATAAGACTGGCTAGACTGTGGGGTTCAATGGATAGTAATCAATGGTCCCATGTCTAGTTGGCAGCCGGTATCAAGCAGAGTGCCCGAAGGGTTGGTCCTGGGGCCAGTTTTATTCAATATCTTTATCAATGAGCTGGAAGATGGTGTGGACTGCACCCTCAGCAAGTTTGCAGATGACACTAAACTGGGAGGAGTGGTAGGTATGCTGGAGGGTAGGGATAGGATACAGAGGGACCTAGATAAATTAGAGGATTGGGCTAAGAGAAATCTGATGAGGTTCAACAAGGACAAATGCAGAAGAATCCCATGCACTGCTACAGGCTGGGGACCAATAAGCTAAGTGGCAGTTCTGCAGAAAAGGACCTGGGGATCAGAGTGGACTAGAAGCTGGATATGAGTCAGCAGTGTGCCCTTATTGCCAAGACGGCTAACAGCATATTGGGCTGCATTAGTAGGAGAATTGCCAGTAGATCGAGGAAAGTGATTATTCCCCTCTATTCGGCACTGGTGAGGCAACATTTGGAGTATTGCGTCCTGTTTTGAGCCCCCCACTACAGAAAGGATTTGGAGAAATTGAACAGAGTCCAGCAGAGGGAAACAAAAATGATTAGGGGCCTGGGTCACATGACTTATGAGGAGAGGCGGAGGGAACTGGGCTTGTTTAGTCTGCAGAAAAGAAGACTGAGGGGAAATTTGATAGCAGCCTTCAACTACCCAAAGGGGGGTTCTAAAGAGGATGGAGCTTGGCTGTTCTCAGTGGTACTAGATGACAGAACAAGAAGCGATGGTCTCATGTTGCAGTGGGGAAGGTTTAGGTTGGGTATTAGGAAAAAAGACTTCACTAGGAGGATGGTGAAGGACTGGAATGGGTTACCTAGGGTGGTGGTGGAATCTCCTTCCTTAGAGGTTTTTAAGGTCAGGCTTGACAGAGCCCTGACTGGGATGACTTAGTTGGTGTTGGTCCTGCTTTGAGCAGGGGGTTGGACTAGATGACCTCCTGAGGTCTCTTCTAACCCTGATATTCTATGATTTATTGTTTTTTTATTATTATTTTTGTCATCCCACCACCTCTCAGTAATATCTATGAAGTCAAAGTTCTCTTCAGCTATCAGGAATTCTAATTCACCCAATTTTGGTTTTGAGTTTCTTGCATTGGTCTATTAGATTAGTATGGCTATTGTTTTAATAAGCCCTGTGCCTGTTTAGATTTAACATATCACTTATGACTTCTTACAGAATTTAACTCTGTGCTGTTGAGCTGTTCATCAGTTAATCCTGTACTGGATACAGTGGTAGTTCTGTATTACTGGCATCCCTAGACGATGCCTTAGTCAGAGTTGAATGCTCCTCTGCACCTGTTGGCTTCCCAGAGATGGCTGTGTTCTGTAGCGAATTCAGCTGCCACAGGACCCTAAACTGTGTGAAGTCCTGGTCATATGCACCCTCATACTCTGTGACTAACTTTTTTATTCAGCTGTACAATACTTTGCTCTGTGGAAGTCAGCAGTTATATCATGCCGGAGGGGATGGTTTAGAATAGATCCTAAGCATCAAATGTTAAATACTCCGACTCCCTAGAACCATGGGTTCTGACTCCAGGGCACTCTCTACAGTTCTTCAGCCTTGTGAAGGAGATAAACTGAGTTCCATGTAGTGTACTGTCTGTTGGTCTTTGGGCTGAAGTCTTAAAAACCATGGTTCTGACCTCTGTATGATTGCATGGGTGCAAAAGGTCCTTTACCTCGGTGTTCTTGGCCATAATGTCCCTTCTACTCACGTGCAGGCTGCTCTCTGCTGGGCTGCTGTTCTCTACCCAGGAGTGCTTCATCTCAGTGGTGCTATGTGTATAATGTGTCTGATGCATTCTGGGATTTTTTGGGAAAAGCGTAATATTTTTTTTAACATGGTAAAGCCTGCAATATGTTGTTTTAATGACGCCACTTGTGAGCGGCTATGCCAAGGGCTTCAGGGCAACTCAGGCTGCCTGAATAATCTGAGTGTCCTTTGCCTCACTAGCTGCGTTAGGCTCTTTGTTAGTTATGGAGCAACGAGAAAGTATTTCAGAGGGGCTGCAGTTGACCTGCTGGCTAGCTGTCAGGAGCTGGTAGCCAGGACAGACCAAAGAGAGCTTGGCTACTTGGCAAAGGGACAGAATGGCCTCCGTCCTTGTGCAAATCATCCTGTCTTTGGTTTGGTTTGTCAAGGGCAACCCCTCCCTTTGCCCCTGAAACAGCTGGTATGCCTGGGGCCTCTATTGCTGGGCCCATCCACAGTCAGGGCCTTCCCTTCCCAGGCTGCTGATGTCCACGGTACAAGCCGTAAGTGTGTCTCTTTCAGCCGGATGGTGTGGCGGTAATGCTATATCCACAGGGCTTTTGCTAGTACTTTGTGGCACACGTTGTCTCTGTCTTTTGTAAGTCTTCTATCTATTCTCTACTTTTTTCTTCCATCCTGCTTTCTCTTGTCACTATTCCCAGTCACAATTTTAAACCATATTTTAAGTCTCTATCATGGCAGATTGTTAGCAATTCTGTTTATCTACAGAACAGGTACAACATGGGCATCAGCCAAGTGGACTCCCCTCCCCCCTCTTTTCCCCACAGTACTGCCCTGCCAATTTGTTGTAGCCCTGCTCTGGAGGGGTGACCTCTCTGGGCAAGAGGGGAGTTCAGTCTCCATGTAATCCTGCTGCATGCTGGTTGAAATAGCCCTTCCAGAATCAGCAGTTTCTTGAAGTAATTGACAAGAGGCACTGGATTCTTGCTGAATCAGTGAGATGTGTGCTTGCCAAGTGACTGCAGCAGAAGGAGGCGGTGGCCAGCCTCAGAGGGAAGCCAGTGTACTGTGGGCTCCTTAGCTGCTTTTGGGCCCTCTTACTCCTCTTATGCAGAAACTGAGAGGTAGCAGCAATGATACTGTGCATGAGGGGACAAGGAGTCTGCTGGCTAAAGCACAGGACTGGGAATCAGGGGGCCTGGTCTGTATTCCTAGCTGCCACTACTCACTCATTGCACTGCCCCTTCTATACTCCGAGCCCAATTTCATAATGGCAGAAAGCCTGGTGTAAACTACACAGTGAGTAAAGCTGGCAAATGAGTGTGTCTGGCAACAATGTGGCATGCAGTGGGCGTGAAAAATGAACGTGTCACCCTGCAGTGGGAAGCGAATGCGGGAAGCAACAGGAGGATACTTTTTCTTACCCTTCCTTAGCTTCAGAACCTGCTGCAGGTGCTTTCCACAGACAGATCCTTCTCCCATCTTCTGACCAGCTTACAGTTAGTACCTGCACTCGCATTGCAGATCGTGGAGATTTTGCCACTTACTTCAATGGGTGCAGGATGTGTGATTGACAACAGGGTTTATATCACTGCTGAATGTGTCTCAGAGACTTCCAAGGGAGATGCAGCTGCTCACACTAGCCTTGCTGCAAATTGAATTTGGCCCTCTGTCTCCAGGTACACAAGCATTTTTATAACACTTAAGAACATCACCTATTATCCTTAGTCAATAAGGATAATATTGCTCTTAACTGATTTTGGAGGTGGGTGTATGCTGTTTTTTTTTTAATGTTGCATTCGTGTAAAGAGCTGTGATCCAGCATGGTGAGAGGGCAGCAGGAGAGTGTTAGAGGGAAGCAAGTTTGCTAGAAGTTGATTGGAGCATCTGGAGCCAATTAAGGCACCTGAAGCCAGTCACGTGATAATACCCCCGCCCCCGCTTCAATCAGACAGTGAAAGGAGTTGGAGCAGAGAGCAGTTTGGAGGAGTTGGAGCAGAAGAGCAGTTTGGAGGAAAGCAGAGGAGAGTTTGGAATGAAGAAGACCCTAGGTAAAGAGACACCTGGCTTGTGTAGAGAGAGGGCAGGAAGCCCCATAAGCTGAAGGAGTAACTAGTTCAAGTGGTTTACTGCTATCCTTAGGGCCCCTGGGCTGGGATTTGGAGTAGAGGGTGGGCCCGGGTCCCTCCCTCTCCACTCCCTTCCTCTAGGATACTAATGGGGCAGTTAATGCCCTGCTCAGGGGCAAGAAATGACTCCCTGAACCCCCCACAAGAAGAGAGAGCCCCATCATAATAGTGCCAGCAATTTGCCACAGAGTGTCCATGCTTTCTGTTGTTGTTAACAACTTTGGCATATGAGATGGAGGGAAGAAGGCCCCACAGTTTCTGCAAGCTACCCCACATCGGTGTACTAAACCACACCATTTTAAAAAAAGTCACTGATTAAATAGGACATATCCTTTCAATCCACTGTGTTAAGATACCAGGTAAGCAGAGAGCATCAATACTGTGTTAATGTGTCTAATTACACAAATAGGCTTCCAAGGACACTGCATGCCATTTGAAAGTGGATACACCTGCAATGACCTAGTGTATTCATTCAGACCAACACGCTCTGGTGTCCTGGGGCTTTCAGTTGAACTTTAAGGCTAAGCTGAATTAGCTAGAAACTTTTTAGTTTTACATTTACAGATGTTTAATGCTACTAATACTTTGAACCTCTCTAGCTCTTTCTATTTGAGGGTTTCAGAGTCATTTACAAACATCAAATATTCCTTTTAATACCCTGATGAGGTCAGCCATCATTGCCATCCCAATTCTGTGGCTGGGGAAACTGAGGCACAGAGGGGAAGGAACTGACTTGCCCATGGTCACACCGGATGAGGGTGGCAGAGCCAAGACTTGCATTGCCTGACTCCCAGGCCTGTGCTTTAATCACAACTTTCCATTGATTTGCTTAAGCAGTGAGAACCTAATTCTTTCCCTCTTGCGTTTTAATGGCAACATCTAGCGGAGAGTTATTGATTTCTGGGTATTTATAGAAAACCTGCAATTGCTAAATCAAATCTTGGCATTATCTTTCTATCAGCCATACCTTTGTCACCTGCAGGCTGGATTACTGCAGTGACCCTTCTTCAGGGTATCTCATGAGGCTGCCTTCAGAATGGGGAGCTGTAAGTGTGTGACAGTTGTGTTCCTTGCTCTCCGCTTACTTCTGGGGCAATTCAAGATGCTAAAGCAATGTGTAAAACCCCACTTGGTATGAGATACATATTTTAGAGAAATTCACTTTCCTTATGTTCTCCTGAGATCTACCTTGGCTGTCAGAACCTGGTGCTCCGCTTCTGTGGGTCACAGTGTTCTCATGAGAGAGAGAAAGGCCTCCTGGCTTTGCAAGTCTCTCCCCATTGCTGTCCATCTGAGCGTTTTAGACTTTAGAGCACACTGGGGGGGCTCTCTGTGCCCTCAGGTTGATGACATCATTTTGTATTTTTCTGTTTGAATGTGGTGCAGGGTAATTGGATGTCTTAGGCCAGCGTACTGATACAAAGGATGGGGGCTCCTCTGTGTTAAGTCTGGGCTCTTGAAAGGCTAATGGCTATTGTACCAGAGGGTCTCCTCCCTAGCCCTGTATTCCATCTAACCTTCCACTCCTCATCCAACCCCTCCTTTAAGGCTCTTTCAGTGAACCTTCTAATGCAGACCCCCCCGCCCAACCCAAGCCTTTCCATGCTATCCACTCTCCAGCCCTGACATAAAAAAACTCTGTAAAGCCTAGTAAAATTGGGATTTTCAAAGGCACCTAAGGGAAATTAACTCCTAGCTCCCTTAGTCTCCTTTGAAAAATTGAGTTTAGATTCATTTACAAATAAATGAAAAGCAGAGGCACCAATAAGTGTCAACACCACGAAGCCCAAGTCCTGTTCTTTCACTCTGGCACTGCTATACCTCTCCTCTCCTTCATCCCTCCCTGTGTTTAATGTAATTTCTTTCTGGGATAAATCTGATTTAGATTATAATCTCTTTGGGTTGGGGGCTGGAGCTTGTGGATAAAAATCTTCAAAATCATGTAAGTGGCTTTGATTTCTAAAGTCTCATTTTCAAAAGTGACTTGGGCATTTAGGAGCCTAATTCTCCTTGAAAGGCAATGAAAAATAGGCTCCTAAACCACTTAGGCTACCTATATCTTTTGTCTGTAAACACCCAGCAGACTTTAAGAACTCTAGAAATATCACAGGATCATAATACAGTGCCTCGTTACTCTTGGTATATGTACATGACACCTTGTCCAAGGACTATACCTACTAACCAGGGTGAATCAGAACTCTGTGTAGCTTAAAAGCTTGTCTTTCACCAACAGAAGTTAGTTCAATAAAGGTATTACCTTACCTACCATGTCTCTGTACTAGCCAGAGCAACGGGCATATGACACAAGGCCTACTGCCATTGCAGAAGAAGTCAAACAGTTATGTGTGTGTGTGTGTGTGTTGTGTAGCAGTGGTCCCCAACCTTTTTATCACCGCGGACCGGTCAACAATTTTACTGCGGCCCGGGAGGGGGGGGGGGGGGGTTGAACCGCCAGGCTCTCCCCGTCCGCTGCCTGCCTGCCGCCGCCGCCTGCCTGCCTGCCTGCCTGCCGCCGCCTCACCGCTCCCGCTCTTGTGCGGCCCGGTACCAATTGGTCCACAGACCGGTACCGGTCCGCGGCCCGGGGGTTGGGGACCACTGGTGTATGGTATTTAATTGTAAAGTTCTCCCGTCATTCAAGTCACATTTGGGAGGTTATTTTTCACAATTATAAGGGCCAGAATCATCATCCTTTTTTATTTTAAGGGAAGTTTAGGATGTGCAGATATTGAGGACACTGGCCAGTGAAAGGTTCCTACATGTCCTGTGTGAATGGCCAGGTGGATTTCTTAAGCCCCAATAAGTGCAATAGTAGACCAGGTGGCATATTCAGATGCTTTCAGTGTCACTCTGACTTTGCTGTCATTCAAATCAGTGGGAAAACACTGAAACAACCATTCACTTCAATGGGAGCAGAGTCAGGCCAATGCAGAGTGCTTCTCTTTTTTTTCTACCTCTCACCCAGTAAATAAATAGTATATGTGTTTTTCTGAAAATACAGAAATTCAGATATCCCTGTAATTTTTCATTAAAGATGAACAAAAATGCTTTGTAAAAAAAAACCCAAACTGTTGAGAGGCCAAACAAGTAACATTGTGTTTATCATTTAGAAATACATTTTAAAACTGGTTCCATCTTTAGTTATATGTGAACGTACTAGTTCACAATTCTGTTTCCTTACCAGGGGTGGGAGAGAAGGGAGTTAGTGTTTTACATTTCACTTCTATAATGCTTTTTCCTTTGGCTGTCAGTGTAGAGTACAAGACATTCATGGTTTTAAGCCCTGCTTCTCTCCATGTAAAATAAGTAATTTTTCTTAATGTAGGGTTCTAATAGGCTAAATGTAAACATATCTGTCTGGGAACCAAGAATGTACCCATATTTACAGGATGGGGGACTTCATGCTGGAAAGGAATGACTCTGACAAAGATTGTCCACCCCAACCCCCCAGTCAGCTGAACATAAGCTCCCAATGTGATGCGGTAGCTAAAACAGCTAATGTGATTTTAAGATGCATAAACAGGAGGATTTTGAATAGGAGTAGTGAGGTTATTTTATTGCTGTATTTGGTACTGGTGCCATTGCTGCTGGAGTATTGTGTCCATTTCTCTTGCCAACAATTCAAGAATGATGTTGATAAATTGGGGAGGGTTCAGAGAAGAGCCATAAGAATGATTCAAGGATTAGAAAACACGGTTTCTAGTGACAGACTCCAGGATCTCAATCTATTTAACTTAACAAAGAGAAGGTTAAGGGCTAACTTGATTACAGTCTAAGTATTTACACAGGGTACAAATCTTTAATGATGTGCCGTTCAGTCTAACAGGGAAAGGTATAACATGATCCAATGGCTGGAAGTTGAAGCTAGACAAATTCAGAATGGCAATAAGGCATAATTTTTTTAACAGTGAGGGTAATTAACCATTAGAACAATTTACCCAGGGTCATGGTGGATTCTCCATCACTGACCATTTTTCCATCACTGACCATTTTTCAATCAAGATTGGTTTTCTAAGAGATTTGCTGTGGGGAATTATTTTGGGGCCTGTGTTCTACAGAAGGTCAGACTAGATGATCACAATGGTCCACTCTGGTCTTGGTGTCTATGAATCTGTGAACTTCCTTTTATAGATAAGGAAACTGAGGCACAGAGAAGGGAAGTGACTTGTCCAGGGTGAGTCGCGGCAGGGCTAGGAATAGAATCCAGGTCTTTCAGGCCTGTTGTTATCCACTGTGCAGTTTCCCCTTTCTTGAGGGCACAACTAACATCTGCTGCTGTTATCCATTTTGAAATGCATGGTAGAACAATTCTGATGTTCACTACTTTGGGTTGTGCCCTGCACATCCAACTAGTCCGACAATTAAAGAGCCTGTTGAATTCCCTCTTGGTTGGCAGTATTACTGTCCCCATGTGGTGATGAAGGCATGATGCCACTGTCTTGTTGCTGGGTTGATACATGACTTTTGTCCTGAAGGACAGTTGCAAGAAGGCAACACCTAATGACATCCCAGGCAGCGAGAGGACAGCCGTTCCCCAGCTCTGCTTAGTCTTTGGTGGTGGTCTCAACTATTGCAAATTGTAACAGGGCGCACACTCACCCCCGTGGTGCCTCCCGCTGGTTGATCCAGGGAATCAGCTTCTCCAGCGTCCGAAGCGCCCTCCGCAGGTTGATGCCCCGCTCTTTTGCTGGCCCCGTGTCCCTCCCGGACCCCGGTGCCCTCTACTGTGGGTGCTGCACCCCTGCAGTACCCCCTTTGGTGTGAGGGTCTCCCCTCCCTGGGGGAACCCTCTACCCCGTATCCCCACCTCGCCTCAGAATGTGCCACTGCCAGTCACCACTTGCCCCCACTCACTGAGGCAGACTGCAGTATCATGGCCTCTCATCACAGGCAAGGAGGGTTGGCCTGCTGCTGCTATCTCTAGCCCTAGGCTGCCCCCTGAAACTCTGGTACTCCTGGGTCGGGCCTTCTGTCAGGCCCGGTGGCCTGGGGCTCTCTGGCTAGAGCCTGCCCAGCTCCCTCTGCCCTGCCCCAGCTCTGCCCTAACCCAGGTACCTGGCTTCAGCTCCTGCAGCTAGGCCGGTCTCCCTCTGGGTACAGAGGAGACTGACCCTTCCTCTCAGCCTCCCAGCCCTTATATCCTGGCTTGGGAGTGTTTGGGGCGTGGTCTCTCAGCTGGGCCTACTCCCCAATCAGGCCGGGAAGCCTGCTAGCTCCCAGCCTTAACCCCTTCCAGGGATCCTTTGGGCTCTTTCCAGCCCCTTCCGGTAGGGGGCAGGCGGTCACCCTGCCACACAAATGAAATGTATAAAACATTAGAACATAAGAATGGCCATGCTGGGTCAGACCAAAGGTCCATCTAGCCCAGTACCCTATCTACCAACAGTGGCCAATGCCAGATGTTCTGAAGGGAATGAACAGATAATCATCAAGTGATCCATCCCCTGTCACCCATTCCCAGCTCTCACCAACAGAGGCTAGAGCCCTTGAAGTTGGCTCTTGAGACACAGCACATCCAGTACCTAGCATCCAGATCCCTTAAAGTTTCAGGGAGGATGGACTTGAATCCCTGGGTTATAGCCAAAACCAGAAAAGGAGAACTTTCTCATTTGTAGGTGGCTATAATATTGTGAAATCGCATTGTCAGCCAATTGCCCAACATTTCCATTATTTCTGGCCTTAAATTTCATGAGAATGACTTGTTATATTTCAGTCATGTTAAATCCGATCTTGTATTCACCCCAGGATCGCCAAACCAAACCAGTGCAGATCTGAACATCCTCTCCTCATCCCCCCCCCCACCCTTTTGAAAGAAAAAAGTTTAACATTTAAAACTAAATTAAAAACAGGAAAATCTGTTAATGCAGTTTTATGGAGATGGTTTAAAATCATGAAGAACAGGGAAATGCATAAGATAACAATGCTGGAAACTTATCTCAGTTGCATTATACATCCTGTATACTTTATGGCATAAATGGAGGTAGGATTGAAAGTGGGTGAATAATTCATAGCAAATAACTTTATTTCATGCATTTCACCTCTATGTCTGTTTGTGAGCAGTTTGTGGCTTCACATTCAATTATTCACCATATAATTTCTGCAAATAATGTTTGAACTGCAACTTTTTCATGGGTAGTTTGTTGCAAGTGTTCAAAATTCAGGATGGGATGGCCAGCAGTGATCTGGACACAGAGGTCACATGGGAGTGTTTTATGTTCCCTGGTTGTATGAGTGTAATCCTTTTGAAGGGCTCCTTTGGGCAGTGACCATTCCTTCTTGTATATCTGGAAAGCATCTAACACTTCAAGTGCACCACCAGAAATTATTACCACTGCTACTGATATATATTCAGGTTATTAGTATGGATACTCAACATTACAATTACTGCCCCAGCAGTACTTGCACGCTCTGGGTCACCCCTTCCAGGGGAACCCCCAACCCTCTAAGCCCACCTTGTTTCAGTGGCTACTGCCAGTCAGCATCTAGCCCCCGCTCACTGGGGAAGACTACAGTCTGTAATGGCCACTCATCGTTGACAAGGGGATTGGACCAGTTGCCTCTGCCTAACCCTGGGCTACATTTCTTCAGCCCCTGTATCCCTTTAGGCCTTAACCAAGGCCTCAGCCTGGGGAGTTGCCAGGCTGGAGCGCCCCAGCCCTGCTCTGCTTTAGGTACCTTGCTCCTAGGCAGCTAGCTCTTCCCACTTCAGGGCTAGAGTGAGACTCCTTCAGTTCCTAGTCCACAGCCCCTTTTATCCAGGCCAGCTGTGGCCTAATTAAGCTGGCCACACCTGTGGTCAGCTACTCAGGTGCTTTCACTCCTTTTCCCAGCTGCAGCCCTCTCCATGGCTGCTTTTAACTCCTGCCTACTGGAGTGGGGCAGCCACCCCACTACAATAAAGCTCATTGTTTGTTTCTACATGTTAACGATAACAAGCTGAGTCTGCACAACTGAGGTTAGTAGGAGTTCTGCTGTTGACTCCATGTGTAGGTTTGGGATCCGAGTATTCAGCGTCAAATGTGGTGATCTGTTAAACCATGAACATGTGGGACAAGACCCATCCACCAGAGACCTGGGAAAGAATTCTCTGTAGTAACTCGGAGCTCTCCCCATCTAGTGTCCCATCACTGTCTATTGGAGATATTTGCTGCTCATAGTTGCAGATCAGCTATATGTAGGCAGTCTCATCAGACCACCCCCTCGATAAACTTCTCAAATTCAGTCTTGAAGCCAGTAGGTTTTTTGCCCCCTTGGAAGGTTATTCCAAAACCTCACTCCTCTGATGGTCAGAAACCTTCATCTCATGTCCGGCCTAAACTTTTGATGGACTGTTTATACTCATTTGTTCATGTGTCCACATAGACACTTAAATAACTCCTCTCCCTCCCTGGTATTTATCCCTCTAATGTATTTATAGAGAGCAATCATATCTCCACTCAGCCTTTGTTTGGTTAAGCTAAACAAGCCAAGCTCTTGGAATCTCCTCTCATAAGGTAGATTTGTCATTTCTCAGATCATCCTAGTAGCCCTTCACTGCACCTGTTCCAGCTTTGAATTCATCTTTCTTAAACACGGGAGGCCAGAACTGCCACGGTATTCCAGATGGGGTCTCACCAGTGCCTTGTGTAATGGTACTTAACACCACCTTATCTCTACTGGAAATACCTCATCTGATGTATCCTAGGACTGCATTAGCCTTTTTCATGGCTGCGTCATACTGGCATCTCATAGTCATTGTGTGATCAACCAGTACAGAGGGATCTTTCTCCTCCTCTGTCACTTCCAACTGATTCGTCCCCAGTTTATAGCATAAATTCTTGTTAGTTCCAAGGGCATGACTTTGCACGATTAAATGTTATCCCATTTCTATTACTCCAGTTTACAAGGTCATCCAGATCTTCTTGTAGGATAGTCCAGTCCTCCTCCATATTGTCAATAACGTTCTACTTTGTGTCCTTTGCAAATTTTATTGGCATGTTCCTCCTTTTTTGTACCAAAGTCATTCATAAAAATGTTAAATAAGACTGGTTCCAAGACTGATCCGTGAGGAACTCCACTAGTAACCTCCCTCCAGCCTGACAGTTCACCTTTCAGTATGACTCATTGTAGTCTCCCTTTTTACCAGTTCTTTATCAGGCATGGAGATTACATGAGCATCTCCCAACCATCTCCCCCAAGTTCCTAGCTTAAAGCTCTTGTAATCAATTGTGCCAACCTCCATCCCAGAAGTCTGTTTCCCTGCTCAGGAGGAGTCCATGAGAACAGCCCTCTCTCCAGGAATGCCTCCTAGTGGCCAAATCCCTTCTGACAGCACCACTGCCTGAGCCATCTGTTGGTCATCATAACCTTGTCTCACCTTCCTTCTCCTCCTCTAGGAGCGGGTAGATAGATGGCTTCCTTTTTCAGGCTTGTTCTTGTACTACAATTATTTTTTTTCTGTTCTGCTTTTTGCTGCAGAATGTGGCTGGTGTGTGTCTCTCATTTGACGCATCAGCTCACTAAAATAACTTCTACAGACCTTTAGTTCAGTGGCCTCAGTGGTGCCATTGTCTCTATTTTACAAATGGGTAAATCGAGGCACAGTGGCTCTCCGGGGAAATAGAACTAATTCCGAGTCTCCTGCTCTCATCACTAGATCTGCCCATTGCCCTTGGTGACGTCTGCTGTGTGCAGGGCGCGGGGTGAGCTCTGCTATATGGTGTGGATCCAAGCGGCAGTAAACAGGCTTGTAATTGTTTCTCAGATCAAGCTCCACAGAGATGTTGTGCTTGTGCGAAATCTCTGCTTACACGATGTACTTTTTATTAGGAGGGCTTCACTGCACATTTGTTCTGTTTTTCCCCCCCCACATCACCCCTCAAACTGGGGGCATCTTTGCCGTCACTTTCATGAGAACTGTGACTAGAGTCAGGGGCAGGCAGGCACGGTACAAGCGTTTCCCTTCACCGCTCTGCTAAATCACCTTCATCTGACCCTGCTGTTCCAAGCCTGAAACCCACTCCTCTTCCCTGGGGCTTCCTTTACGCTACGGTCCCGCTCTGTGGCATTCCCTGCTATTCCCCTTCTCCACAGCCTCAGAACAGTGGTGCCAGACTGCATGGTTATTTTGTGATCTCCTAGCAGCTCTTGTGGGAGCAGATGGATGATACCAAACTCATTTCACTTGGTCTGCTTAAAATAAGTGGTCAGCGCAGCCAGAGCAGATAGGTTTGCTGCTCCTCTGTGACTGATTTATATTTTTCCCTCAAGGTGAGATGGTCTGTTGTCCACTCTCCTGCTTGCTGTACAGCTTCGGCTTCTACTCACCGCACCTGAGTTCTGTATTAGGTCTATACGACAAGAAAGAGGGGGCTTCTCCTGATGACCTAGGAGCACCGGGGGGGCTGAGATTCCTCCACATCCCTTTTTCACACTTGCAGGGCAACCCCTTTTGGATTGAACAATTGGTTTTCAGATTTCAGGAAAACAAGAAAGAAAGAGAATAAAAGTCAAGTTACTGTGAGAGAGTGCATGGGAGAAGTAAGTCTGTGTATTAAACTTTCTCCGCACCCTCCCAACAGACAGGCAAGAAAATTCCTTATTTTAAAGGTGCTATCTACAGTAAACAGTCATATTTCCTCCTTTTCCGATAGATGGAAGGTTGTACCAGTCTGATCACATTGTGCTTCTCCGATTACACTTAGGTAAGACACAGCTCTCAAAACATCCAGAGGATTTCTCCTTGCAACTCCCAGGCTCCTCCAGAGGATGCTTCATTTTGTCCTGTTGGGAGGTGTGACTACACAGAGAAACAAAAGAACCTCAGTTTCATCACAAAAGACAGGACAGGAATAGCAGGGGAGGTGGGGAAACTTCAGGGCAGCGGTAAGGGGCATTGTGTGTGTGTGTGTGGGGGGGAGGGGCGTAGGACTGGAAGAGTAGGGGAGTTGCAGATATGGAGGAGTGAGGAGCCCTGGCCAGACCCATTGCCATTAATATGTATGTGTAACCCATTTGACCTTCCCAAGGAGTTCTCCAGGAATCTCCACTCAAGGCTATGAAAAGGGGACCTGTAAAAGGGTTTTGTTCTTATTCCCACTTCCTTGAAATTTTGTCTCCATCTTCCTTCCCCTGTCCATCTGGAGCATTTGGCATATTCATCACTTAAATTTGCCCAGGCTCATTGCTGATAACGGGCTCCCTTTTAACCCCAGTATTGCACGTTGTGAAAGGATAAGGAAATTGCTCACATACAAGAAGAATAAACAGCAAATGGTCCTAGGGCTCTCTCATGTGCCCTTGAACTTTACACACCACCTGTCAGCCAGTTGCTGGGGGAGTAGGAAGCACTGCAGTGGGGCTCCCCATAGGCAGTGACTTCCCCAAAAATGCACAGCTTTGGAGACAGCAGGACCAAGAGGAAACAGCATCCTCATATCGCTGGCATCTGAAACTCTCTACGTTACAGGAGTCAGGCTGTGACCCTATGTCTTTGTTCTGGGTAGTCTGAGCCGGGTTCTGAATGCGACCCTGGTTTCTTTTCCTATTGTCCGTAGACAGAGGGGTAAAATGGTTTTTGTTTTTAAAAGAAATGGAGTGATGTCTCCATCCACCAGCAGGAGCCACTGTTAAGTTTGCGAGCTACTACCTCCAGAAGGGATTCTGATAAGAGGAATAGCATCCTCCATCAAGGAAGAGGAAGATTTCTAAAAATGGGAGGGGAGAGCAGGAGCTCTCTCTTTTCCCTGAATACAAAGCTTGGAAGAAGAGGTACACAATACAGGTTAACGTATTGACTGCCCTCCCTGGTTGCCCTCCCTGGGCCAGTGTTGGAAAGACGGATTGTTTTCACCTCTGGGAAAATCCCTGTTATGACATGGGCTAATTTATTTTGTCTTGAGTCCTGTGGGATTATGGACCTTGTCAGACTTGAATTGCCGCTACCGTACATCAAGCTCACTGTGCCTCTGTCGTAGTCAAACAGGACAAGGGGAAGAAAAAATGCACAAATTTCTGCATCCACAGCAGCTGGAGAGAACGTCAAACAGATGGGCTCTTCCACCTCGATTATCCTAACCTCCTAAATATAGAAATACTGCCTTTTTTTTAAATATAAATTTAAATTACCCGAGGGGGTGGTGTTAGCACACGCTAGGGCAGTGCTAACGAGTGCAAATAGAAGTCATCTGCTGACAGTCGGAGCCTGGCTCCTGCTGCTGACTCCCGCTCTCTCTCTCTCTCGGGCTCTCTCTCTCTTTTCTATACGCTCCTTCTTTCCGCTAGAGAGTGAATATACCAAACATCAGCTGAAGCTGTCTTCCCTCCAGACGGGTAAAATATGTAAGAGCAGGCTTTCATATTGCATCATGTCTATGGCTACACATGCACAATAAGAAAATTGTTAGAAGATTTTTATGTTCTTGCCTCTCCCAGCAGGAGGTGCTGAAGGGAATGGGGCAGGAGTGCTGGGCCGTGGGCAGGTCACAGTGACTCTGGCCACTCCCACTGTAAGGAATAGCACAGGAGCACTGGTCTTGAGGGGGGCTCTCAGCTATTCCATCACCGAGTCCCTCCAAGCCTATTTAACAGTGACTGTGGAATGCTCTATGACTGTGTTCCTATGGAGGAGACATCTTTACCCAATGACTGACCATTGTCAATACTGTACTGGGATGTTTTTTCTTACAAACCACCCCGCCAAAGGATGCTGCATAAACAGTACAGTTTAAAAAGGAAACAAATTAAATAATTACAAATCTAATAGGTTTAAATCTCAGCAGGGTAGATTCAACCCCTCCTCCTCCCAATGCAAATAAATCAAGTTCCAAAATTTCACCTATTTCCACTCCTGTCCCCACCTCTTTTCTGCCTAGGGCAGAATGCCAGATTGCTATTGTGTCACTTGGAAGTGACTACATATCACAGGAACAGAGCGAATATTATTGCTGTAGCAGTTAAGATGGATGGGGGTAGGGACTCTTTTTTGTTTGTTTCTATGTTCATACAATACCTAACAAAATGAGGTCCAGTCTGTGACTGGGGCTCCGAGGCGTTACCCTAGTACAAGTAATTAATAATTATCATTATAAAATGGATGCTATCCTGGAATGGCTTAAAAAAAAGTGGTGGGGAAGGAAGGGAAAGGGGAAATAAGTCAGTTGTGGAAAAGAATCTATCCTTAAAAATGTGGGGCTGGCAGAACTGGATGTGAAAGAGGATTGGGAGAAAGCTTGAAGGCAAACACCATGTACTGAGCAGCATGTGTATACTGCAGAATGCAAGGGGCTCTCTCTCAAGAATTCAGGCAATGCTAGGTGCCAAAAGCACTTAGTGTGGTTACACGCTTATGTTACCTGCATTGTTAATCCGTTCTCATTACATTCAGTCCTCAAGTACTGACGTGTAATTGGGATATGGCTTTTATTGGCAGTGACTGAAATATGCCGCTTGGGCTTCTTGTTCCTTCACACTTTTTTTTGTTGTTGTTTTTATTCTGAATAGGAAACGTTAAGGACAAAATCATCTCTAGCTTTGCTGTGGTCTATATTAGAGCTGACGCCATCCAGTCCGGTTGCAAAGCCATTCAGTGGGAATCCTCCCCATGAAGTTGGGCCGGATATTTCATACTTGGGTGCCTATAATTGGACATCTAAATCTCATATTGACGCATCTTGAATAAAAAAAGTCACCTGCTGTGAATGCAGCTGAGCATTGAATTCAGTGGGAGTTGTAGATGCTGAGCCCTGGTGAGAACCAGATGGCTTTTACTTAGGTGCCTAAACATGGATTTAGGTGCCTAATTTTATGCACCTGAGCTTGCAAGTGTGGTCTTATTAACAAGAAAATCTGCCTCACTGCTTGAAGCCTGGCTCCCCTGCAGCTGGCAGGTTAACAGGCTTTCTCACAGAAATACTTTCTCACATGCATGTATCCGCTAATTGAGTGTCTTACTTTCCAGGGCCTGGGAGCATGGCAGTTTGTACGGGCCAAGTGAGAGTGTGTGAGGGAGAACAGAGTTCCCACAGAGTATTCTCCTATTAATCACTTGCCTTGTTTAGTATTTTGCGACTCTGCAGCAGGTTGATTTGGAAATGAATTGGAAGCTGTTTCAACACAGCGCAGATAAGTCTGCCTCAGTCACTGGCCTTGTGTTTTTCTCCATCCCTCTCTCTGCTTCCATTCTGTGGACATATTCTGTCATGGAAGGAAGAAACAAATATGCGACATGTGGCGCTTTATTCCTTCCCCCTGCTAGAGCTGGTCCAATTCTGCAAATAGCATTCAGTAATTTCTTGTTGGTTTTCTGAAAGACTGTTCTGTTTACCTCTCCTTGTGCCCCTTGTTGTTTGCAAACATTTGTGAAAATGGATTTTGTTACACCTGTGTTTGGGGAATGGCTGCTTGCGGTAGTAGCATTCACATGTGCACTATATTGTAATTGTGTGCAAATGAGAGAATTTCCTATTTGACTTTTGTGGCTCCTTACAAAGGCACCAACTCCACGGGCGCTCTGGGGCTGGAGCACCCACGGGGAAAAATTAGTGGGTGCTCTGCACCCACCAACAGCCAAGCTCC
This sequence comes from Sternotherus odoratus, assembly GCA_032164245.1. Classification (NCBI taxonomy): domain Eukaryota; kingdom Metazoa; phylum Chordata; order Testudines; family Kinosternidae; genus Sternotherus; species Sternotherus odoratus. The sequence goes on from JAVMKO010000001.1 coordinate 128,181,909, forward strand.
CTGTCCCCCCACCTCCTCCTCCACTGCCTGTTTCTCCCCCTGCCCCTCCTCCCCCGAGCTCACCGCATCCCAGCTCCTCCGCATGACTTGGATTATCAACTGTTTGCAGTTGGAACAGTTTGTGACTATCACAGACATTGAAATGTTCTTGCAGAAACCATTCTTCAGAGAGGTGTGAATAGTGAGTGGATTCATAAAAATCAAACTCTGACTGAATCACAAGCAGGGGAAAGGGTTAAAATTGACAACACACATTCACAGTGAATGATTCAACCCGTGCCTTCTACCAAGCTGTGGCCCTGAGAGAGAGAGAGCTCCCAAGCACCTCTAGCTTGTTGTTCAACATTAATGGCATTATTGTGAGTGAGAAACTCATGAACAGTGCCAGTAATTCATGACAGTGGCTACATACCCAGAAAGTGGCTTCAGTGCTCCACACAACACATTCATCCCTTGAAATGTGCCTGTTAAGCTTTACAATGGAAGCCTCCCTTTCCCACCACCATAAGCCTTGAAGAGACACAAGCAGGATGGCTGTTTGTGCCCCTCCGAGCTTTATCTTCATGGTCTCTAGAGTGAGACATTCACACCTAGAAGGGGGAGTCAAATGAGTAACGGCCAAGTTTCTGGCCAAGTAAAAGACTTTTCATAGTGGCTGGCTCGCTCTCCCCCCCCCTCCCCCCCATCCTCCCAGTTTCAGTCATGTTTGCCGTTGTCTCTCATGAAGCTGTGAAACTGAGCCAAGTAGAAATGTCAGAAAAAGCTGCTTTCAAGAGTGAGGGGTGGAGCTGGATAGTGGGCTCATCATTAACCTCATTTTCCATGCTTGTTTTCCCTGCTCACCAACCACCCTTTGCATGCATAACAATGTGGATTCACAGCAAACTCAAGCAAAGGGCAGAGTTCACTGTCCATTTTTTTTCTCATGGCCTGTGCTCATGTCCTATGGTGACTGAGCTTTTGGAATGTGCCCTGGAAGATTATTTTGAATTTGCCTCTTTATTATCCCCCTGCCCAATCTCACACCAAAACCCTTCTCTCCCTGTCCTAGCTCAGGAGAGAACATGTGGACTGAACTCCAGATAGTTTTTAACCTTGTCTTCCATCTGGAGTTCAGTCCACATGTTGCAGCAGGAATTTGAGTCTCTCCTTTTCAGCCGTCTCTTTTTTGGTTGGAAGTCCAGTTTTAACATCACTTCATGGTTCTGGTCCCACTGTTCATAGCATCCACCTTGTTTGCAGTTTCTGGTCATCAAGATAAGAACGAGATGTTCTCCATCAAGCAGAAGCCACTTCTGTACTGTTCATCTGGGGTAGTGTAGATGAAGAATAGGACAGGGAGAGGTCTGTCTCTGCTTGTCTTCCTCCTGTGTCTGCCACCTAGACTTCACATATAACCACTCTACAGAGCACGTATTCACTCCAAGACTAGTGGGAGAGTACTTAGGTTACTTAAGATAGATAATGCCACATGGCAGTACAAGGCAAAGCTGTGAAACCAAAGCCTTCAGGTTGGCTTGTAAAATTGCCCATGAATGAAGTCTTGATGTCTTGTCTTAATTTATTTAATTTGCTGTATTTAATTAGGCCTTATAATGATTTATTCTGTGACTGTCTTGCCCAGTACAGTGCATGCTCCTGTCTGAACTGCCCATGTGTAAAGCACTGCATTTTCACAGGCTGGCAACACTTCTTGTCATTGATCACAAGGGCCAAAGCTCTATCTACAATTACACAAAGGTGAATTGAATTAACAGGCCATCCCGTTTGCAGGGTAAGAAAGAGATTTCTTGAGATTTGGTAAGGATGGATGCAGCATAAGATTAACAGTCCATTTCTGCCACCTTGAGCAAGACACGTCACTGCCTTGTGCCTCAGTTTCCCCATTTGTAAAATGGAGCTATCTGCATTTGCTATCTGCTTTGAGATCCATGGATACAAACATATTGTTAAGTGCAGATTATTATAGAACAGGAAAGCCAAGTTCATGTGAGCCACATGGGATTTAACCCTCACTGAAGGGTCTTTAGTTCCTCCACCTCCCAAAAGCTGTTAAGATCCTTTCTCCAACATTGGATGTATACATCCAGTCCTGGAATGTGCATGATGGAGGAGGAAGGGACACATTCAATCTCATTTGCAACCCCTCCCCCACCTTCATTTTTCTCCTTGAAACCTCACAGTACCACTAGGAGGAATTGGTGCCTGTCTTTTCTCAGGGCAGGGCCCTGATTTCCATTTGAATAACAAGCTCTCTGCTAAAACTTCCCTGTGGTCCAGGCCAGCACACAAGGAGCCCAGTGTTCGCAGACTGAATGTTCAGCCAGCCCTGACGTACCCACCATTATCAATGGAGCTTATTCAATACTATTTGTGTGTGTTGTGCCGGCCAGGGTGAGGGGCTTGCTGAGGGGAGGGGGACTTTGCCACTGTTAAACAGACTCCCCACTCTATGCAAACACTCCAGTAATGTTATGCAACCCCCTCTGTCTCCACTTAGGACTTTATGGTGTTTTTAGAGGCTTGTTTCACTTGCAGCTGGTTTTCATGTGGCGCGTTGGTTCCTTTCAGCTTTATCCTCTGCATTTGTCAGTGTTCATTTTCAAGCTGCAAAGTGTGTGAGGAAATGGCAATGAATCTTTAGCGGGATCGGGTTTTATTTCACCCTGTTTGTTTTCCCTTTCATTGTTTTTCTTTCCCTTTCATTGTTTCTCATGCTCTTTCTCCCTTCTTATTCTTTAAAAATCTTTATTACTCTTTCTCCTCTTTTTTCTCTCATCTTTTCATTCTATGCTCTCGCTCTCTCTCTCTCCCCCCCCCCCATGCATGTGCATATTTGGCACTTGTGTGCTGCTTTTCACCTGTCCCTATTTCTTTCTCTCTCACACACACCCCTCTCCCTCACAGGACTAGCAGGGCGACTTGTCAGCAGCTAGGTAATAAAATAGAAGGCAGGGGTCAAAGGAAAGGCAATAAGGGGTCGTTTGCCGAAGGCTTGAACGCAGTTTGAGCGTGTGTACTGTGGGAGCACATACAACACCCAAGATGTGTCCCCTCATGGACTTGCAGTAATGCCCTCAGGTTAGACACGGACCTGTGCTGAATGCCTAATGTTTTCCTCTAAAAAATGTATTTGTACCGCCTGTCGCCCAGTGTCTGGATCAGAAGCAGCTTTTTCTATTCGCTCTTGTTGTCAGCCACACAGCTGCGCCTCGCTAGTGTTTCAGTGATCGAGGCAGGACAACGGAGGAACATCCCTGTCCCCAGTGTCCTCGGAGGCTGACAGACCAGAGGCCTGGCTATGACCTTCCATTGGCGGGGGAAGGGTTGTCTGTGAGGGAGAGGGCTGTGAGGTTAGGACGCTGTGGCGACCCCGTGAGTCCTGCTATGTCATGCTAAGCGCTCTGTCACACAACGACCCGGGAGTTGGCTGACTGGGTTCGAAGTGCTGGAATCTCATTATCACAGCCGGATGTGGATGAGGGCTGACAGGCCCTCTAGTAATTTTTTGAGTTTTGTCCTTCAGATGAAGCTAGCTTGGGTGTTATGACGAATTCTTCCGCAGCACTGAAATCGCCTCTCCCAACGACGCGCAGGAGGACCTGGCTACTTCTTCAACTGTGATTAGCATCCAGGATGTTTTAATTGAATCTGGAGTCCCAAATGGGTTCCCAGCATTGCCCTGTGCAAAGCTGGCTCTAGCTGCTGCTTTTCGGTGTCGTTTTTTCTTCATGGGGACTAGTGAGAGAATCCACTTATTTTTAAATAGTGTCACATTAATGACACAGAAATCCTGTGCCTATCAGAGGTGGGCAGCTATGGAGCAAGCATCTCCCCTTGCTGCCCTGGAAAGGGTCACTGGTAGCACAGGAAGGAGGCGAACGTTTGGCCATTCTCAGGACCCATTTAATTCTCTCTCTCTCTCCAGACTGCTAGCTGTGATGTGGTTAAGTCTCCTGTTACTGAGAACTGGATTGAGAACCTACTCACTCATTACACGTAAGCCACCAGTCTGCTAGTGGATTGTACCCACTTTGGGTTACTTCTGACCGAGGCTGGAATTAAAGTAACATATCAAACGCTTCAGAGCCTTCATCCGGTCCTCCATTCCACTCTCCTGACAGTGGACAGTGGTATTCTATTCCAGTTGAGATCTCCCTGTAAAACCTTGACATGAAAAAACTGAACAAATAGCAGCCAGATCTCTGAGGCCCAACTTTCCCATGTAGGGTCTCCACAGGTCCCGATTTTATAGGGACAGTTCTGATTTTTGGGGCGTTTTCTTATATAGACTCTAATAATCCCCCACCCCCATCCCGGGATTCATCTCCAGTCCTATCCTCCGCCCTGCTGAGCCATTCAGCAACAAATCCTACATGCAGCTTCAGTCATATTTTCATCCCACTCCAACCAGGCCTGTACATCTACTTATCTTGGGAGCTCTTTGAGTCAGGCGTCCTCTTTTTGTTCTGTGTTTGTCCAGCACTTGGTCCATGACTGGGGCTCCTAGGCACTGCGGTGCTAGAAATAATCTCTGTCCTCACCTCTCTGGAAGTGTGTTGTTTATTTAATTGGCTTTCCTGTGGGGAGTCTCGCCAAAATCAATGGGTTTATTTTCACAACCTCCCCCTCTCCCTTTGAGATAGGCTGGTGTCCTGATCCCCTATTAACAGATGGAGAGTAAACAATTGGCATAAGATCCCTCAGCAAATTTGTGGCAGAGCCAGGGATCTGTCCCAGATCATCTTACTGCCAGTCCAATCCTTTAACTGCAAGGCCTTTCTTCCTCTCTCGAGCAGCTCTTGCTAGCCTCTTCTGTAGTTGGGAACTTCATTAGGCTTCAGTTTGCACACACCTATAATTTACTGAAAAAATCTCCTTGTGGGATGGCATTTTCCATGGTTGATCTCAGCCTGGAGGAGAAATGAATCTTTGGAAAAGTTTTGGGCAAAACCCCTTCAGCCTTTGTGACAGTTATGTGACCATGAAGAAGCAAACTTTTCCCATGGTGAGGAATTGTGAAGCTCTTTTTAAAAATTTTTTAATATGTAATGCAAAGGTGGCTGAACTTTGACACTGGAAAATGTTTGAGTTGGCTCCTCCTTCCTGTGGGCCAGACCTTCCCATTATTTGCCAAGTGGGTGGGTGCATAAAACAGAAACATTTCAGTTATGAAGTGTTTAAAAATCACTTTGGGCACATTGGTGCCGGTTTCTTTTGCTGATGTTGGGAGCCATAATACTAACTGAGGCTGATCCTGTGAAGTGCTCAGCACCTCCACCATCCATTGAAGACCCCGGGGCAGATCCTCAGTGGGTATAACTTGTCACTGAAGCCAATGGAGTTTTGACAGTTTGCACCCACTGAAGGTACTCAGCACCTTTTGGGAACTGGCCCTAAATTAGGATTGTTGGCTGGATTTTTCAGAGGGTCCCGAGGGAGTGAAATGTTCCAATCCCACTGGAATTCCATAAGTTGGGCTCCTCTGAAAAACTCACCCGTAGCTAAGATCTATGGGGAAATATCTTCAGTATAAAAACTTTATCTTTAGTCCGGTTGCACCACACAAACAGATTCTCTATTGACATTTTTATGGTGCTGTGGAGTTTGTAATGGCTGCCTTATGAACTCTGCAGGTGCCTTCCTTACTGTGGAGGTTCTGTGAGTGAAACTAGTGGAGCTGGGTTGCTTTATGAGCCAAGTACCTCTAGTTATAAATTCCTCGAGCCCAGTAGCTCTTGATTTCTATTATTTATTTATTTATTTTTGTTATGGGAGAAGAGGGTAGCGGGGAAGTCAAGGAAATTAAAATACAGATGCTTGTTGTTACTGTAACATTGAAGTCACAAATGGAAATGCTTCTATGAAAAATGAAATAGTAGAGGTGACCTGTTCCAGTTTCACTCAGAATGGATTGTGTTCCTTATGCATGTTTTTATTTGGAAGTGTGTATTTTGGTAGAGTGTGGTCTTAGCTGCAGAGTGCATACCCTGGCTGAGTTAATGTTCCTATGAGAACCTCCATCTTTTCATTTCCTGGTCAGGAATGTTTAAATTTAAACATCATAATGTTACTTTAGCTCAGTGCATTTCATTTGCATTGATCTATCTGTACATAGAGCCCATTTGCTCATCACTGGGATGCCTCAGGTTTAATTAAAAATTAAATGCAGAGTTCACAAACGGGCTATAAAGGTTGTACAAACACCTCTATATCCTGCTCTATTGTCCTGAGATCAATTGATATTTACTCAAACAGGTCTGATGTACAGTCTTGGATCTTTGAAATTCCAACTCTCCTGAAAGGTAGCATCATTTAAACAGCATCTCCGTCTAATTCAGTGAATGCAACCTGTGGGGCAGAAAACCCCAGCCAGGGTGTGTGAGGTTATAAGGCTCCACAATGGCACATTGGTAATTGAACACAGAATTTAGTGAGCCACATTTCTCTCACTCTCACTCTCACTCTCACTCTCACTCTCACTCTCACTCTCACTCTCACTCTCACTCTCACTCTCACTCTCACTCTCTCTCTCTCTCTCTCTCTCTCACTTTTGTGCCATCTCCATGAATCTCTAGCTAGCTCCACCCCATGTCCATTCCTCCCCCAAGGAACAGTCACAGAGATTTTCTCACATTCCCTTATGGACATTACTCTGTCCCAAATGGCCACAGCTCTGATAGGGATAATGGGCCCTGTATTGTCATCTTGGTTTGTGTTTCTAGCAGTGGAGGGCTGCAGCCGGAGGCTAGAGATCTAGGTCCCAAAGTTCTGGATCATGTGTGTGTTCATATCTGGGGTGTTGGCTCAGTGCATTTTAGGAATGGAGGGGGAAGAGGGTCAATGGCAGAACCTGGATCCAGGTCTGAGCTTTGTGAGCTGCTCTGAGGTTTTGGTTCAGGCCCAGTCTTTCACTTTATGTATAAAGAACTAGCAAAAATACCCGGCGTTGCTCGGGTCCATTGGAGGGGGGAGGGGGGAGAGAGCTGAGCGAGTGCAGGGTCCGTTTGAGGAGGGGAGAGAGCTGAGCGAGTGGGGGGGCCATTGGAGGGGGGGAGGGGGGAGAGAGCTGAGCGAGTGGGGGGGCCGTTGGAGGGGGGAGAGAGCTGAGCGAGTGGGGGGGCTGTTGGAGGGGGGATGGGGAAGAGAGCTGAGCGAGTGCGGGGGCTGTTGGGGGTGGTATTATTACATCATAACTATGTCACAGAGAACAGCAGCTGCCCAGCTGATGTTAATGGGCTTTAAAGAATTTCACCCTTAGGGGCATCAGAGGTGAGATTTGAAAAATTTTCAATTCTTACCCTGATTAGGACCCTAAAGCCTAACTGTACCAAATTTCGAGTCTCTAGATCAAACGGTGTGGAAGGAGTTAGGGAACATACATACACGCACGCATACACCATTTGACTTTTATATATCTATACCCCCTCCAACGGAACCCCGGAATCCCTCAGCTCTCTGCTCTCTCCCCCCTCGGATGGACCCCGGTTGGGGGGTGAGGTGGGGTGTCGGGTTTGGTCTATGGGGGCTGAGGTGTGGGTGTTGGTCAGGCGGTGTTGGGGTTCATAGGGGGGAGACGGGGTGTTGGGTTTGGGTGGGGGGGTGAAAATGTGATTCGGGGTTGGTCGAGGGGTAAGTGAGGTGGGGGTGTCGGGTTTGGTCGGGGGGGTGAGGTGGGGGTGTCAGGTTTGCTCTCTGCCCTCTCCTCCCTCCAACGGACCCCGCACTCACTCAGCTGTCTGCCCCCTCCCCACCTCCGACTGACCCGAGCAACGCCGGGTATTTTTGCTAGTAGATGATAAGAGTGAATTCTCAGGAACTGAGAGGTTGATAGGGCAGAGTCTGTGAGGTTCACCACATACTTCTGGAAAGCTGTTGAACCCATGGCAGCCTGGGCTGTGTAACTCGGGTTTCATCCACACAAGCACAGAAGGCCTGTTTAACGATTAAACCCAGAGCCTTAGCGGGAGGTGCAGCAGACAAGCTCCTTGGTTCTATTTCCTGTCCCCTTCCAGCATGGAAGGCGACAGAAGTCTCCAATGCATTGGCACTTCCAAGAATTCAGCAACGCAGTAAATTATTCTGGTCGGAGCCATTTCTCTGAGGCGAGGCACTGCCCCGTCTGACTCGCAGAGACAATGCTAGCAGGGACAGGACCCAGCAGCCGCTGCAGCCTCTCAACAAGTGAGGGCTGTGAAGATAATTTGCAGCCAGTCACAGATTAAATGTCTTCCTTCTGCAGGGGCTTAATTAGACTGCGAATCACATTAGCGGAGAGGGCATAGTTACTGTGCCATACGGTGGCTATCACTCAAGCCTGGCCCTGCCGGGTGTGCAGCAGAGGAAACACCAGCCTGACCATGCAGACTCCAGAGCTGCAGAAGAGGGTCTGCACTCAGAGTCTCAGGAGCACCAAATGAAGCACAAAGCTTTGAGCTGGCAAGCTTGCTTCCAGCTTGATCACCAGAGACTCTGCTAGAATAACATGGGATCTCCTGGAAGCTGTTCCTCTGGCAGAGTAAAACCCTAGTTATGCTAAACTTTGATCTTACCCATGGAACACAGTTTGGTCCCCCCAGTTCTGCAAGATGGAGCCATGTTTTAAGTGCATAGAGGCAACAACAGTGGTACAAATTATAGGTAAGCAGCCCTAACCTGGCTGCTTCTACAGTGTGAAGAGCCCCCTCCCCCCAGTGCCCACATCAAAGAACCCCTGCGTATTTTGATATAGCTGCAGTCTGTTGTTTAAATAGGCCTATGGCAGGAGGTGCTATATGTCAGGAGTGAGGGACATTGGCAGAGCTGGGTGGCGTGCAGGACTGGAATACCTTGGGGACAGAGAGCAGGCCCTGCAGGTTAGAAAAGAGAGGCATAGGCAGGATTGTGCATGGGTATCCCAGGATGGGAATAGTAGGGCATGCTGCTGATCAGGATTAAGAAACATAAGCAGAGCTATGTAAGAGAGCACCTCCCTGCACTCTGCCTGGCCAATTTTCATGCACCAGGGCAAATGATCCCGCAACAGAAGGCCATCCCTTAGGAATGTAGTGGGGATAAGGGATAGAGTATGCACAAAGTCATAGTGCCCAGGGAAGGAGTGGATTGGTTTAACTTATTCATGAAGCCTTGGCAAACAGCTGTTTGAGTGAAATCTGCTTGTGTGTGCGCACACGTCTGCTTGTGTGTGCGCGCACACGTCTGCTTGTGTGTGCGCGCACACACACAACTTCTGAGCCGTTGAGCAGACCAGTGAGACTGGTATCTACATACAGAAGAATCCTTCTGTGCTAAAGTAACACTGGCAGGGTGGACACCGCATTTTTAATGACTATAGAGTGGGAATTCATTGACAGATGCTGCTGTAGCACCAGAGGTGGCAGAAGCCAAAGTGACTGCTCTGCTTAGGCTTCTTTTTTTAAAAAGTTAGTTATTAAAATGCTCTAGAGGCAGGGGAACTCTGCTCATTATTTATAAGTTTCTCTGCTGCCTTGAAATGATATCTTTTATCAAAGGCACTTAAATGTGGTGGAAACGTGTCTGGTTTCACTGCCACTTCGCTAAAGTGCTTCCTGTAGCCTTTGCCGAAATGCTGTTTTATACGTCTATATAGCAAGACTCGGGGCAGATCCAAGCTACCACTGCTGGTTGCTCTAAACTATGCAATCTGAGTTACATTAGTAGCATAACTCAAGTCGACGTAGCTTAGATCTACTTACTGCAGGGTCCACATGACACTCTCCTGTCGACATTGCTTTTGCCTCTTGTTGAGGTGGAGTACAGAAATTGATGGGAGAGTTCTCTCCCTTTGATTAAGTGTGTCTTCACTAGAACTGCAAAATTAATTGAAGTGCAAAACCAGCTTTTAACAGCAGTAATGTCTTCTGCAGGTGAAACGAGAATAGCTGTTTTTTATTACAATTTATTCTACTGGTTCAGTTGAATGATTGTTCATTCAAAGTTAAGAAATCAATTGGGAGATGGGAAAAAAACCCTCTTTTTTTCCTTTCCAAACTATGAATAAGAATAAGGTGCGAGAGGATGAGCTCTATTAGTTCTAAAATCTTGAAGTATACGGTAACCAAAACCCATGAGATAAATTCTCTAACTACAGATAATACTTCCTTTGTTTAATAAAGCAGTTAGTTTTAAAGGCAAAACTTCTCTTGATCAACTTTTTTTTATGTATCCAGCACATTCAAGATATTTTTATTTATTAAAAAAAATGCTTATTTTGTGGATTTTAATGGAATTTAAATGTCCACCCAAATAGAGCTTGATACAAATTGCACACCCAAAACTAATCATCTACTAAATTTATGTGATATATTGCTTAAATAATGTTTCGATACACTATAGCACACTGGTTAGCTAAAAGGCACACTAATTTTTGTGTAAAGGTATATTTAGTTGCAAATCAACATATTTTAATGGTATCTACCAATGAGTATTAACCTTTCCTTAGGAAAATAGTTTAAAAGTACAAATGCAAAAACATTATTAAAATTGATGACTTGAATCAGGTTTTCTACTTGCTGGTTTAAATCATGATTTTAAATTGGTGAGTTAAATCATTTTGATTTAAATCTGTCTGCCCTGGTCCACAGGGAAAACAAAATGGTCAAATCAAAACATAAACGGTGATGTCTTGTGAAAAAATTTTCTCTTCTCCTTTGGCAATTGGAAGGCTTCTCTGCATTTATGTTTCTGTTTCAGTGTGTGAGTTCAGCTGCTAGGTAGTTTTGGGGGATGACAGCCTTTTACTAGCTAAGAGGGCAATGGCACAAAATTATTTTCAGCAACATGACTCCATCTCAGCCAATTGGATTGTGGTTGGGAATCCAGTTTGGCTGAGACAGGGTCACACAACCTGAAATAGTTGTTGCTGCCGCCCTCCCTGGTTCACACCAACGTGCGTGTACAGTTAAGAGCCCCTGACGACATGCTTTGGTACTTGACTCCTATACTGAATGGTGCTGTGTGGAATTTTTTCTCTGATTCCTGCTCCTCATTCACCATTTGTTGGGTGGGAAAGTTGCCACCTTTTTCCAGTTTATCCCGCAGAGCAAACTCATTGTGTCATCAATTTATGTTACAACCTGATCTCATACTGGCAGGCCCAAACAATTGTTGCTCTGAACACTAGTCTGCCCGTCCTGTTCATAGGATGCATAGACACCCCATTGAAATTTGGATGAGTCTGAAAAATGGTACTGCCAGATTCATAGTGTGGAAATTAGCAGCAGTTGTCAGAATTTGCATTATGGGCTCTCCAGAGCGCCTAGGTATTTTAACAACATAAAATGGCTATACTGGGTCAGATCAATGGTCCATCTATCCCAGCATCTTGTCTTCTGATTGTGGACAGTGCCAGGTGCTTCAGAGGGAATGAACAGAACAGATAATCATCAAGTGATCCATCCCTGTCACCCATTTCCAGCTTCTGGCAAGCAGAGGCTAGGGACACCATCCCTGCCCATCCTGGCTAATAGCCTATCCTTCATCTCCATGAACTTATCTAGTTCTTTTTTGAACCCTGTTAGTCTTGGCCTTCACAACATCTTCTGGCAAGGAGTTCCACAGGTTGACTGTGTGAAAAAATACCTCCTTTTGTTTTAAACCTGCTGCCTATTAATGTCATTTGGTGACCCATAGCTCTTGTGTTGTGAGAGCTAGACCTACTGTGAGAAGGGTCAGGTGAAAAGGTAGTAAGGTCTACATTACAGCACCCACCATTGCTGCCGCAGTTGGATCTGCATCTGTAGTGTCAGTGTCTTGGTTTTATCGCTGCTGGTTGAACTTCCTGGTTCCTAGTAAAGGCTTTTGTTCCCTTCTTAACTTGACCCCTCTGCAATCCCTTGCTGTGCTATGGGATTGCATTTATGTATCTATACAGCTGGGAGAGCTGTGTTGCTATACAGTCGCCCATGCAGCACGGTGGGCAGGGTGTCAAACAGCCAAAAGCAGACCGGACACCACTCCATATACACTTTAAAAAGAAACTTGGGATCAGTCTTGTGACTTTTGGGGGTTGGGCTGGTTATTTTTGAACTAGGGTTGACAACACAGAAACTGGCCTTGCAACACTCAGCCAGTTACAGCGGGTATTTTTGTTCTGAAGGGATCTGTGGATGTGTGTTGATTTCCTCTGTAGAGAATTAAACTTCACTCCCATCCCCACACCAATCCCTTGGTAATCCTTAATAAAAGGGGAGAAAAATGAGATGAAGCAATTGCTAGATGGCCATATGGACACTGCTGCTGTGACCTCCTATCTGGCAGTGCTGCTGTCACTGAGTTGTTTTGTTTCCAGGCTGTCCCGCCATACCTTACTCCTCTGTGAGTAAGATCTGCTGTCTGTCATTGGGGGGTAGAGGGGTTAGGACTAATTTGGGTTTGCTCCATTGGGATCAGGGCTCTCTGCATTTTGCATTGTCTTGTTCAAACAAACCTGACAACGCAAAGTGCTACTCAGCCAGATCCACCAAGTTTTACCTGATTTAGCATCTCCTGGTGTGCAGTTGGGGCATAACTTAGCCCCAGGTTGACTCAGTGCTGGGCTTGCAGGTTTACATTTTTTTGGATGGAGTTGTCCCTAGTTTCAGATTAGTAACAAAACACCAAACCAATTGAGTGTTACCTGGTTTTAGAGCTAATGATTGGTTCAGTTCGGACCAAGCACCTTCCAGCCTCTTCCGCTGTGTCCACTCTGTTTTTTGATTGACAAATGGCTGCCCGTGCACAGATGCAGGGTCCATATGGCTGTCTCACTCTCTCATCATTTGCAAACAGCTGTTGGTTAATCCCCAGGGCAGCCCCTGAGGCAGAGGGAAATTATCTGCTCTCCTTTAAGGGGTGACATGAGATCCTCACTTTGACCTGTAGCAGAGGTCCTCCAGGTGCAGGCAGGCCCCCACCATGGGACAAGGAATGACCCTGCTGCTGACGCCTCTTGAGTCTGCAGTTTATTTTAAGGAGCGAGCTTTACACAGCAACTGCGTTTCCCAGGAACCTAAGGAGCAGTAGGCCGTTGGCATGGAATTCTCCCTGACGGGAAAAGTCTCTCCGCCTCCTCGGTAAAATCCAAACCCAGGTCTGCCATTTGAAATGACCATCAACGCCAGCCTCTAATCTGACTCCAAACCCACGTCCGTGCACCAGAGCGTGATTCCCAGTGAGCACATGTTGTGTGGGGATGTGCCTCATTCGCGTTTGGTGTGCGATAAGCCTCTGTCTACCTGCCGCTGGCCACTATTAATAAAAATCTGTCGTTTTTATGACTCTAGAGACTTTTCTGAAAGGATGTTGTGAACCTGAATGAGCAAACCTTGCAATAAACCCGGGAGGTCAGTCAGTATGGTACAGATTGGGGAACTGAGGGGCAGAACGGAAGTCTTGTACCTAGAGTCACACAGTGAGGCCATAGGGTATGTAATAAAACCTAGGAGTCCTGCCACCTCCTGCTGTAACCCCCAGCTCACACTCACTTTGGAGCTGGGAATAGAATCCAAGAGTCCAGTCTCTGCTCTGACCACAAGGCCACGCTTCTCTCTTCCCTACCCTGCTCCTGCAAGGATGAGTAAATCCAGTGTGTTCATGGGTCTCAGGTGGGTCTGTTGCCTCTTAAACTCTGCCTGATTAAAAAGGAGTTAGTCCCCAAGAGATTGTGGTGCCTTGGTTGTTGTGTGTACGGAGAGTGACATCCTCCCGTGTAGACACCCACACTGCAGAGCCCCTTACTGTACAGCTCCGTGGGTAGCCACTAGAGAGAAGTCCTAATAAAGGAAGCAGAAGCTGAAGCACTGTTGATTTTGTGTCTGCACATGTACAACCCACGGCAGCAGTGATGACTGGCAGGGGGTCAGGTTTGGTGGGAACTTGGCCGGCCCGCCCCTTCACCTAGAACGTTTGCAGAGGAAGGGGAAGGGGTTCTCTCCCCTCTTTAGAGCATTCACACGTCCTGAGTGGGCATCAGGGATTTGTCAACTCTTCTATTTTGTGCTGCCTTTTCTGTCGTTCAGCCCCCTTCTCACCTGCCTCCATGGCATGTGCAGCAGCTGCACAGGAAGGAGCAATTCCCCTGACACACTGAAGCCACCCCCACCCTCCCCAAGATTAGACTGCAGCCCATGTCTGTCACTCAGCCATGTCTCCTCACTCCTCTGAGTGGGAGAAGATTTTTTTTTTTCGTTCCCAGAGAAACTCAGAAGTGGCATTTGATTTACAGTGATTTCTTTCTTTACCGTTATCCAGCTGAGTTCAACCACTGTCTGGTTTCAGTGATGGGAACATTAGGGCATTGGGCTTGGATTTGCATGAGATGCAGAGACGAACTGCCAGCAAAATCTTGTGTAAATTTGGAATAAATAATACATCCAATTCATCTTGTCATGTCACTTAGCCAAGGTATCTCTGGAAACCGGAGACTCTGGGAACTCATTTAGGCAGGGGAGAAGTCAAAACCTGTTAGAGACAAAAGGATTCTTCCAGTATAAGGATGCCCTTAGCAGATTTCAACAGTCTCATCTCACCTGGGCATTATGCCTTCTAAGCCCATTTTATACATGCTGACTTAGGTCCTAGAATGCACTGGAGATGCTGAGGCTGGATTACGCACTAGGAGGGCTGAAGGTCTGAGTTCCAGGGCATTTGCTATTACGTCTCCTATACCATGTGTGTGTCCATCCATCCTAGCCCTAGTCAGAATTAAGCACCTTTTCCCCACCCCTGCCCAATTCAATTCCTTTTAGTCACTGCACTTAGGTCTGAATTGCAGCAGCCATGATGTTAAACAAAGAAATCAATAATCTGGGTTTAGAAACCAGCTTCTAGGACAGGAATAGTCAATAGGCCAACTGCCAGACAAATCTGGAGTGTCAAATGCTTTTGAACAGACCCGGAAATCTTTTTATTTACTTATTTTTACCGTTGTTGTTATTTTTTGGATTTTCTCTGGAGTCTGGACCTTGACTATACCTTGATGAAGAGACCTTGACAAAAATAATTGATTATCCCTGTTCTAGGATGTTAAATTAAACCCAGCTTGGTGGACACAACCAGGAAGAGCTCCACATTGTGTGTGTTTCTGGCTGTAGTGGAATCGAGAGGGGACAAGTGCGTGTGTGTGTGTGTGAGAGAGAGAGCACGAGATCTGGTTAAATAGATCCTTTATATCCCTGTTCCAAATATAATGTTCTTAAATGTGCAACCCATAGGAAAACAGCAATCCCATTATGAAATATTCAGAGATGATCTGGAGGCTGGAAAAGGTCAGCAGCCCAGCTTCCCATGGGCAGTGTGGTGATGGAGCTGGGAGAGAGACTGCTTCTGTGGGCCATGGAAGTACCTCAGACAGGCCTCTGAGGGGGGAATGTTTCTCTCTTGTGACACACTGAAGAATCTCCCCTGACTGAAAATAGGACTAATATGCTGTGATTGGGGAACCTGCCGGAGAGTTTCCAGAGGCTACCGTGAGGGGAGGGAGAGCGAGTGTTTCTGGTGTGTGCATGCCTCTTTGGGTGTGGTTTTGGGGGAAACTGTTGCTGTGCCTATGTGTGGTAGGGAGGGTGGTCTGTGCCCCTAAGAACAGAACAATTGCCATACCCAACATCATGCCTCTGACAGTGGCCACCACTAAATGTTTAGAAGAAGATGCAAGAAAAACAGAGCTTATGGGATAACCTGCCACCAGGGAAATGCCCTACTAATCTATGCCAATAAACAGTTGGTTTAAGCCCTGAAATGTAAGGGTTTATGTGATCCTTCCCAAAACTCTTGTGGATGTGTTGTTTAACCCTCTCTGTATAACTCTAAATGGTCACAGAAATATATAATCCTTTACTGAGTCTTACTATGTTCTTGGCTTCTATATTATGCAGCATTGAGTTCCACGGGTTAATAGTGCACTGTGTGGGGGGGGGGAGTCTTTCCTTAATTGAGTTTTAAATTTGCTACCATTCAATTTCATTGAGTGCTTCCTTGTTACCGCAGCAGTATGAAACAGAATGAGTAGACGGGTCTTTCTGTGCCACATGTTATTTTGCATTTGTTCACACCCATGTGTGACTGGGGGAGGGCAGCATGTGCCCTCCTGCTTGTGAGTGAGCTGTTGCCTGATTCAAACATGTGATGTTGATGTGATCCGTAGGGAGGAGAGAAGTGGTGGGAAGTGCATTGGAATAAATCTGCTTTGAGCCTCCCTGCCTGGCCCTGACACCTGTATCTACCACACCTTTTACTCCTGCAGCAATTGCCAGTTTAATTTGACAAGGAACTGATTTTATTTTCTCTTCATTTTTGAGGGGAGGGAGGTGGAGGTGCAGAGGTGAAAAACTTAGTATGAGCAGAAGTGGTTTTTATCTTCCTCATACTTTGCCCAGGTTTCCTGACTACTCTTTTCCTAAAAATAGCCTGGGGTTCCCTTTCCTCATTCCTGAAAGGGGTCTCTCCTGCTTCCCACTTGGTTCCAGACACTGGAATCCCCAATTCCTGACATCTCCTTTCTTTCTCAGGCCAGGAGCCCTAAAAGATATTCCCTCCCTCAGGACAGCTGGGGGTTGAGTCCCATGCAGCCAAGTGCTAGTCCCACTAGTAGCTGTAGTAACTGGAGGCTTCCCTGCTGCATTATGTACGGTGTCCTTGTATTATAGCTGCTTGCAAAGTCTGTGTAATTCTCATATGTGTTTTCCATAATTTTTTTCCCCTTGCTCTTGTTTTCTGACTGAAATAGTATCTACAAGTCACAAACAGCCATTCCCAGGATAAATAAAACCTTTGTATGCAACTCTTTAATAACTAAAACCTTTGTATGCAACTCTCTAAAAACGGGCCACTTCTGTGTTAAGAAGCAACTTCTCTCCTCAATGTCCTGTTGACAGTGTGAAGACAAGGGAGAGGGTAAGAGGTTAATAGTGACATTTGTTTATAAATCTTATATTTAGTTATTTGTAATGCAGTAGATACAGTGGTTGCAGTTACAGATTTAAATTGCATTGGATAACTAAATAGCATTTTCAGTATTCACTATATCTCTCTATATAAAAGTCAAATGGTGTATGCGTACATGCGTGCGTGCATGTATGTACGTTCCCTTACTCCTTCCACACTGTTTGAGCTAGAGACTTGAAATTTGGTACAGTTATAGGCTTTAGGGTTCTAATCAGGGTAAAAATCGAAAAATTTTCAAATCTCACCTCTGATGCCCCCTAGGGGTGAAATTCTTTAAAGCCCATTCACATCAGCTGGGCAGCAGGTTAACACCTGCTGTTCTCTGTGACATAGTTATGATGTAATAATACCCCCCTCCAACGGACCCCGCACTCGCTCAACTCTCTACCCCCTCCAACGGCCCCCCCACTCGCTCAGCTCTCTCCCCCTCCCCCCTCCAACGCCCCCCCACTCGCTCAGCTCTCTCCCTCCTCCCCCCATCCAACGGACCCCACACTCGCTCAGCTCTCTTCCCCCTCCCCCCTCCGACGGACCTGAGCAACGCCGGGTATTTTTGCTAGTTCAGCATAAAGAACATTGCAAATACCGAAGGTTATGTTATCTAGTTATGAGGCAGAAATGGAAAGATTTTAAGGGTGAGCACTGAGTTGTAAACTATCCCCCACTTGCAATCCTACGCCTTTCCATGGAATATAATGTTCATATGTAGTGTTCTATTCAGCCACATATTCCCATAAAATGTGGCAGTCTAAACAACTTTACTTGCAATCAGGAAAATTTGGACTTCTTTAGTTTCTGTGGGGTTGTTATATGTGTAGTGGAATCTGGTTATAAGAACCAGTCTGGACAACTCCTGGTTTGATTGTTCTGTCAGAGCCATTGCTACATCCAGAACTCTAAAACAGTTAGCTTCTACAGAAATAAAATCCCCACTTTGCAGGGACAAGAGCGAGTCATGGCATTTCAGTGCCACAGCAGGTCATTCAGGTTATAATTGGCTCTAATTAGCACTCCCAGAAGCTGTGACATTCTGTACCTACAGCCAAGTGGCCCACAAAGGTGTGAATCTAGTTTGTAAATATCAAAGAAATGCCTTCCAATCTGCTCCTCAGATTCAAAGGCTGAGTGATAATGTAATGATTAGTACCAAGGGGAAATGTCTTCTGGCATCTGGCTTTTGGATCCATATCCAGTGCAAATGGTGGTCAGACAAAACACAGTTTATTAAAAAATGTTACATTCTCAGGCTCTTCTAATAACAGTGAAGAACAATCTGATGATGAGCTCAGGAAAAAACCTCTGGTGAATTAACATGGAGTGCTGATCTTAAGTGCTTTTTCAGTTTCTTGTTGCCAGGAATAAGTCTCAATTCTGGGGAGGGTTAGATCAAGTCTCTCTCCTCAATCAGATTTAATTCCATTCCATCTGTTGTCTGCATCGTCTGTTGTTCCTTGCTCAGTTAGGGCATCTTGCTTGGGCTCAGAGAGAGCAGTTATTGGGGTTTGGAGTAGACTAAGGGCTTGTCTACATGGCACTGCAGTGCTTTACAGAAGGATTGGGGAAAACCCTGATTATTTACAGTAGCTGCATTTTGGTCCTCAAGTTCATTCTTGGTAACACCAGAACCAAATGTTGATTCCCTTGTGCCGTGGGGGTTGCTGATGGAAAGTGGGTAAGTGGGGAAGGTTTTATATACCCCAGCTGACTTCACCTTTATCACCACCTCCTAAAGGGTGAAGTGACATCAGGAATGTGCTTCCCTGGTCCTGAGTCCCCTTTGAGTGGCAGAGCAGGGTGAAGTTGATGGGGTTGAGGGTTTGCACTGGTATATGAATAGTGAGGTAGGCTGTTCATTCTGCTTTCCTTTCTTGAGCACAGCCATGATGCTGTGGTAGGGTAGAACCCTGCATCTGCTGACCCCTGGCTGGCTTAAAGGACCCACTTGTGGTGGCCATTAAAATTTTGCCTGCCCTTCCCATCCCCCACCTTCATTTTGTCCAGTCCCCACCCAAATGCTAGCTCAGCAAGAGGGCACCAGGAGCCTTGGCAGGGTGTCTTTCTGGACAGTGGGTGCAGGTTGGAGCAGAAGACAAGCTATTCCCACTGCTGCTGGGAGTAATAGGAATAATTGCCTCATTATTCCTAAAGCAGCTGCAGTGCAAGAATAGCTGGTGTGTAACAATGTCTCTTTTGTAAATAATGCCCTGGGCACCTTTTTTGGAAGCAGGGAACAGAGACCCAGAGCACTGTCCGCCCCTGCAGTTCACGCTCAGCCTTATTCTCTTTGATGTTGGTCTGCTGGGTTTGGTTTCTTTTAGATAGTCCTGTTACTTAGTGCGTCTCAGAGCAGTTCGCCTAAATGCAGCCATGTGCAGTATCCCCATTTTGCAGCTGGTGAAACTGAAGCACAGAGAAGGAAAGTGGTTTGCCCAAGAACCCACAGCAAGTGAATTGGGGACCAGGAGCAGAACCAGGAGCCCTGATTCCCAGGCCTCGGTTCTCTCCACACTGCCTCTTTTTTTTTTCTTTATTGCCCTGCACACGAGAGAACCGTGCAGCTCTGTGGGGCAGGGAGTGTCTTTCTGTTTTGTGTTTGTACAGCACCTACCACAATGGGGTCCTGGGCCATGACTATGGCCCTTAAGTGCTACCTAAAAGCAAATATTGTATCAGAATAGAACCATTTCAGACTCAAAAATGGGCTTGGGAGGCGGTTTGGTTTGGTTTCTTTACACTGGAACTATCCGAGGTTAACCTTTCCCAGTTTTTGTTGGAGGTTTCCTTGGAGGACTGGAGAACTGCAGCAGGGACTTACTCAGCCCTCATTGGAACTGGGGGGGGGGGGAGGGGAGAAAGCCTTAAATCTTTGTCCAAGAGGACATTTCCCTCCAGTGTTTTGTCAGGCGAATGAGCTGAATAAATATTACCACTAACCCCAAAGTCCGTTTCAAGCAGTCTGACTACTAACCCCTCCCGCATCAGTTGCTCAGGATTAGTCTCATCAGACACCGTTGCTAGTTCACCAGATAAATTTGTGGTTTTGCCAGAGAAGTCGAGAGCGGATATTTTTAATGTGCTAGCAAAAAAGGGAGTTTAAAAAACAAAACAAAAAACAAACCACCACCACCCTTTCAGGCCACACCTGCATACGTCACAAAATAGCAAAACTGGGTATAAACCCCATTTGATTTTGTTAATTGTAGGTCATCTTTAAGGCTTCTTTTATTAGAAGGCCCCTGTGCCTCAAATGAGCGGTGGAATGATAAGGGACTGGAGTGGACTTGCTGATGTTCACTGAAGGAAGCCAAATGGTCTGTCAGAATGTGTGGAGTTGGGAGTTCTAGTCCTGGCTCTGCCACTGACTCAATTTTAGTGCCTTGGGCAAATGCCCCTCTCTGTGCCTCAGTTTCCCCATCAATAAAATGGGGACAGTGATAATTATCTATCATGCAGGGAGATGGTGTGAGGGTTAATTAGTGAATGTATAGAGCTTGGCATATGCAAATGTGAAGCAGTCATCTCCTCCATGTAGCCACCACCAAAAATCCTGAGAGGGAAGAAGGGAAACTCACCCTCTTCACAGCACATCTGCAAACAGTTCTGAATGCACGCACCCTCTGCTGTTCCTCCCTGAGCCTCCATCTCAATGAACACTTAGAGATTGTCTGGCCCCCACCCCCACCTCCTTGATGAGCAAGGGCTTAAGAGGGAAGAGCTCTCTGAAATCCCAGCCATAACCTCAGGAAGTGCAGGCCACAGCCAAGCAATAAGACGTCTCTGTCTTTGCAACACCATCTGTCTCTTCCAACTTTCTGTAATCCTCTTGCTGCTGGATTAGAAGTTGCCAGTGGACAGGGCTGGATTGAGTCCAGGGCAGGGTATCTTCTCAGGGCTGACTTGGAAGGGGAAGTCTCGTTGAAACACCCTGCCTCATCAGAGTTAAAAAACCGATACATCACCTGTGTAGGTGAGGAGGGGTTTCTGCCACCCAGTCCAGACACTCCTTTCCTAGGGAAAGATGCAGTGGGGGCAGAAGGGTGGTGTGGATGGATGGGAAGAGAGTCGCGGGAATACATGGAAGTCTCCCTCCTGTTTCTCCTTTGTTTTGATAAGCACAGATCAGCTGCTTGTTGCTTCACAGGATATGGAGTAGACCAGGACCCTACCCTTGGTTGTTGATGGTCTGACTCCCCGGAAATGAAGTAGGATTTGATCTCCACCTTTGGTGTAGTGATGGGAGAGTGGAACCAATATATCTGTCTTTTTATAAGACAAACATTTTGAGCGGGAGAGAAATTATTAATGACTCCTTCCTCTAACACCCTGCCTTTCCCCCCCAAATCCATGCTATTATTGTAATAGTGAGATGTGTAATGCTGGTCTCTGTTTCCTTGCCTTCCAAATAGCCTGCCTGCCTTCTCCTTCCAGCACCCAAGGTGTTTAAAGTGTGGGTTTTTTGTTTTTTTCCCCTCTGATCAATGACCGTAAAACTGCACTGTGGGGCAATGATTCCAGAGCAAACTCAGCCAGTTCACAAATAAAAGATGTATTCTAGCTTCCTGGGCCACAGACCCTGGGATCTGCGAATCAAGCTGCGTTCCTTCTTCTGAGGCATCATTGCCAGTATAAAGATTCTGCAGGCCAAAGTCCTCCCGTTTCCTTCACTGGGGTTACGCAGAGGTAAGTAAAGGCAGATTTGAGGCCTGAAACTAAATTTCCCTGTTAGCCAAATTACAGAAATGGGCACGTATCATTCTAAAGTGCTTTGCATTTTTTATGTGAAAAGTGCTATATAAGGACTAGCTGCTGATATTTTATTATCATTATTTTTATTATTCTAATGATTCTGTTGATACATAAGCTAGAATAGAATCCACCTTGCTGCTATTTAGCTGGCTGGTTCTGCAGAGCTAACAGGAGTAAGAAGCAGTTAAAATCTATATTAGACCATAGAGCGAGCAGATCTTGCAGTGATCTCTGTCACAGGTGGCAGGCCTATTCAGTGAGAATTGGCCGACTTTTTTAACCTTTCCCGTCCAGGGCTGTATATTATTGTTTGGTCTTGTGGGGTGTGGCTGTGAGGAAGCACTTGAAGGAGTGGAGGGTTATAAAAGACGAAAACTTATTCTTCAGCCTAACAGGGAAGTGGGTGCCACCTTTGTCAACCCTCCTTCTCTCTCTGTGTTGATGGTGACGTGGCATCTTGGACAACTGGATGTCACTGTATTGCACCTATTTTTCCTCCCCACAATTCTGCCTTTTAGGAAGGGATGGAGAAAAAGGGGCAAATAAGGAACCGGATTTTGTAATGTGGGGTTCAGATAGAAACTTGCAGGTAGGGTTAACATGGTTTCATTGCCCTGATCCCCTTATTCTATCCCCTTTCCAAATCCATGCTCACTCTGAGAAATGGCTGTTTTGGGGAATGAACTGAGCCCTGAGTTTAAGTACACTTGCCACTCAGACTGAAATTTGTGATGGCCCCTGGTTTATACAGGTCAGTCCTCAAGCCCAGAATGATGAAATACACATATGACCCTTCCTTTTCGGCTTTTATTTTATTTAATTTTCCCTGAGAATTTATCCGTGTTTATTACTATAACAACAAAAACAGCAGAAAATTGGTGCAAAAAACTGTTATTTCTGGGTAAATATCGGGGTTTATTTTGGTGGATAGAAGGACAGCTTTTCATTTTCTACCCATCTTAGTGTGTCAAATCTTTAAACTGTTATCTGCTAACAGCTTGAAATGGTATGTGGTGGGCGTGAGATTCATCAGTACATTCAGATTTGCATGCACTTCAGTGCTTGCATGTGTGCCTGTGTGTTTATTGTGTGTATCTTCTAGACTAATACATAGCCTTACTTCAACAGGCAGCTTTGCATATACACGCAGACTAATGTATTATCATAATACATCTATTTCATGCAGTGTATTGTATTGTCTTAATAAAACCAAGTTATTTTTTATATATATTGAATGATACAAAAGTAGGGTGAAAATCAGAAAAAAATGAATAATACTTTTTGTAAAACCTGGGATTTTTTTGAGTAAAAATCGGTTTAAAGTGAAAATGAAGAGGCGCTTATATATATGATGATGTGATAGGAAGTTGCAAGTCAGTGTCCGTATGACAACTTGGCCGGTTTGCGTTATAACACTGCACCACGATGTACAGATGCAATGGCACACACATCACAGTGCAGCGTTCGAGGCTTGTGACACATTTATTTGTCTGGCAACAGAAATAAGAGGTGTGCCTCGTTCCAGATGGCCCCAGATTTCTGTTCCACTATATAGATCAGAATGTCTCAGACTATGATCTGCAGAGCCCTGCTTGGTGGTCTGCAGAATGAAATAGTTTGGGAATGCAGTAGTGAGGGGACTGGGAGGTTGAGTCATGGGGAGGGGGTGTCTTTGACTTATGAAATGGTACCCAAAATAGAACTGTTATATTGACCCTGTTCATCACTGGACGATGTCAACCCTAATGAGCGAATAGAGAAGCTTCTCTAGCAGATTACATGAATCCCAGAGAGGCTTCTCCAGTCAGTGGATCTCTCTATTTCCCTGTTTTATATTGAGAAGTGGTAAGATTATTGGCAATAACATTCCACTTCTCCATTCCCTTCCTTGTGAGGGTCTCAAAGCGTCTAAGACCTCTCAATCCCCCAGCGTGGCATGGAAAGAATTATTTTATAGGTAGAGAAATGGAGACAAAGTGACTTGCTTATGGTCATTCAGTGAGTCAGTGACAGAACTGGAAATAGTTTCCAGGAGCCCCTCATTCGTATCTCTGTGCTCTAACCCCAAGATCCTCTTTTTCTCCCCTATCACCTGGGGGATGCATCCCACACTGCAGTTTTGTTGGGAGATTTCAGTGGCTATTGACATTAGGAGAGATCATGGTAACCCCTGTGTGTGCTTAGCCTAGGCAAAGACATGCTGTGTTTAACCCTTCTTACTGATATAATATCCCTTTTTGATTGCATGCAAGCATGCATGCTTAACATCCCCGTTTAAAATCAACCTTCATTTCCTGTGGCTGATTCACAACCCACCACCCCTGTGTTAGCACGTCTGTGCATGATTGCATGCTCTGGACTGAACTCAAACTTTTTTGCCTGGCGTTCCCTTTAGCCCATCTCCTTGTGGCTCTGTGTTTCCCTTTCTGTATTTCCTTGCCAGGAACAGTGTGGGGAGGAAGGGATGAGAGTAGGAAGCGAAGGACCTGAAGTGCCAGCCGTATTCAGGCAGGGTCTCGTCCTGTGCGGTGTTGGATGAGAGCGAATGCTGCACTGTGGCTGCTCCAGTCCCCTGCAGCGAGCTGACCATCTGTTTACATTAATGGGCTAAAGATTAGTAGAAGGGTTAACTCATCACCATAATTAGCCTAGATCTCTCCTCTAGGGCTGTGGCATTGGTTTTCATTTTGCTTTTACCTGCCTCCTTCCTGCTCAGAAGAAAAAAAATCCCAGTGAAGTGAAATTCAAAGGGTTCTCTGCCCGAACATTGGAACGGCAGCTCGTGGAGGGAAAATCTTTTAAAAGTCTTGAAGCAGAGATTGTGAGAGATCACGAGGAGATGATGTGTCCAGAAATGAGGGGTGGAGATTTCCTGATAAACAGAAAAAAAGGGGGCCAGGCTGCAGTGCGGCCCGGGAAGGAGTGTGCCAAAAGATAGATGCCCTGATCCCTCAGGAGGCACGTGGTATTATCCCCAGAGGGCTCTCTCCGGCGCAGGCCCCTTAGCACAAGGAATCAGCATTGTGCTAGCATTCTGTTCCACCCTGTTGCTGGTGGAGTTCATTCACGAAGGAAAAATGCTTGGTAGCATTGTCTGAAACAGCCTGAGCTGCATTTCCTTCATACGCCAATGAATATGTCATGCCTAACTGGGGGGTAGAGACAGGAGGGGAGTTGCAGAAAGTTGAAGGGGAAAAGTAAGTGTGCTAGTGATGTTCAACACTGGAAACCAAATGGTCCTTGCAGTTACTATCCAGAAAGCTTGAACTTGAGCCCCTCCCAGGGCTGGCTTTAACATGAGGCAGTCGCCTCAGGTGCCAGACCATGGGGGAGAGGGCACCACTAGGACCCAGAGTGTAGAAAATTGTCTGCTGCTGGTGTATTTTCTCTGCTCTAGATGCACAGAGATGGTGGGGTGCTGTTATGCCGGAGGAAGGAGGGCACAAGAGATGTAACAGGCAGGCAGGAGAAAAGCTGAGAGGGAATAACAGAAAGCAGCAGGAGCTGCAGGGAGAGAGAGGAGGAGATTCTTATGTAACTATCTAGAACCCCCAAGAAGCCTAGACTGATTAACACCAGCTTCTCAGGGCGCTTCCTGTTTCCTGCTGCTTCCCTGAATCCACTTGAGGAGAACAGGCAGTCAACTGAAGTAGTAGGATCCAGTTAGGCCCTTAAGAACCTGATATCTTCCCTCACTCAGGTCCTGCCACCAGCCTGCTTATTTGTGCCCTTCAATTGAGTGTTGAGAGCCACTATAGCTGGCACAGAACAGGAGTCATGAGTCAAAGAAGAAAACGCCCCTCTGGGGCAGCATTCAGAAAAAGAAAGAAAGCAAAGGAAGCTTTTCTATGTAAGCAGGAAGGAGCTCTCCTGAGATACATAGACACAAATGTTCACGGTGAGTTGGCTGGCCCCAGTGAGGATGTGAATGGTAAGGAGATGCCTGATCTTCCAGTTAGTCGGAGTGCAGGTGACTTGGCAGCTCCTGCAGCATCCATATCTCCATCTCGAATGGATGTAACCATGCACCTTCCTGAAGAAAAGTGTAGATCAGAGAAGAGTGTGGTGGAGGCTCAAGAAACAGCTGCTGCTGAGTTTAGTTCCTTAAGTCTAGATGGCTCAGGACTGTGGACCCACTTGAGCTGTAGCCTGAGGGACTTCCTTGTACTGCATGGACCATAGCAAGTGAAAAATGTTAAGATCCTCAAAGACAATGAAAATAGAAGTTTCCATCCAACACATTACTAGAGTGAAATCCCCAATGGTGACAAAGTGAGAGGCCAGGGCTTATGTACTCGAAAACCCAGAATACCGCATAGGTGGAAAGAGCTTGAGATGAGACTAAGGTTAAAGGACACCATAGATGATCAGCAATGAGAAGATTGCATCAGTTTCATTACTGGAAAAATGTTCTGAAAAGGCTCATTGCCTTTGTGAGAATGCTTGTTATCCAAAACCTAGCACTGTGTGGCACTTCAGATCGGCTGCATGTGCCAAACAATGGAAACTTCCTTAAAATTGTGGAGCTGATGGCTGAGTTTAATGCTGTACTCCAGGAGCATCTAAGAAGAGTCATCATCCAAGAAATGGATACACACCACTACCTTGGAAAAACAATTCAATATGAGATCATACAGTTACTGGCAACAAAAGGCAAACAGAAGATTGTGGCAGATCTGAAGTGAGCAAGATATTACTCTGTTATTCTGGACTGCACACCAGAGATCAGCCAAATGGAACAAATGACTTTAATGGTGCATTTTGTAACCCAACAGAACCTAATGAAAACATCCTTGCAATGATGACTGTCAGAGAGCATTTTATAGAATTTATTGACATTGATGATACTATTGGAGCCGGCATGACAAATGTGCTTTTTAAAAAGCTGGAAGATACGGGAATTGCGATAGCTGACATGAGAGGTCAGGGCTACAATAATGGTGCGAACATGAGAGGAAAGCACAGAGGAGTGCAGACATGGATCCGAGAGCTAAACCCTGTAGCTTTTTTTTTTTTTTTTTTTTTGTCCCATGCAGTTCTCATTCATTGAACTTGGTGGTCAGTGATGCAGCATCAGCATCTAGTGAGGCAGCTGAATTTTTTTAACGTAATTCAAAGCATCTGTGTATTTTTCTCTGCATCAACTTATCAATGGCAAATTCTGAAGCAACATCTGGGAACATCCTCTCTGATACTGAAACCTCTGAGTGCCACACAATGGGAAAATCTAGTGGAGGCAATAAAGCCTATCAAACACCAAACTGGGAAGATAGATGATGCCATAGTTGCTATTAGGGAGGATAATGCTATGACAGGAACTGTTCATGGGAGAACAGTGGCAGAGGGAAATGGAATCACCAGAAACATACATAACTTCAAATGTCTGTGTGGTTTAGTGTTGTGGCATGACATTATGTTTGAAATAAATGTTGCAACCAAGAGATTCCAAAGTGTTGACCTTGATGTATCTAGAGCAATGGAACAACTGGACAAAGCAAAGTCATACCTTCAGTCTTGCCTGTCAGATGAGGGATTTCAAAATGTTCTGAAGAGTGCACAGAAGTTGGCAGAAGAACTTCACACTGAAGCTATTTTCCCACCCATTCAAGAATACAGGAGTCACCGAAGAAGACAGCGTTTTAATTACGAGGGATGGGATAATCCCATAAGAGCCCCCAAACAACAATTCAAAGTTGAATTCTATAACAAGGTGCTAGATTGTGAAATACAGTCAGTTGAAGAACGTTTCATGCAGCTCAAGGAACACAGCAGTATATTTGGAACTAGTGTAAAAGCCCGTGTACATGGGCCAACGGTAATGGCTCGCAACCCCCCCACTTGCTCAGCTCTCTCGCCCCTCCCCCCCTCCAATGGCCCCCCCACTCGCTCAGCTCTATCGCCCCTCCTCCCAACCCCCTCCAACGGCCCCCCACTCGCTCTGCTCTCTCACCCCTCCCTCCTCCCCCCTCCAACGGGCCCCCCACTCACTCTGCTCTCACCCCTCCCCCCCACTCCAACGGCCCCCCCACTCACTCAGCTCTCTCCCCCTCCCCCACTCCAATGGCCCCTCAACCCCTCGTCATGCGCCCGGCAGCCCAGCCTGCTCCCTCCCATCCCCCCAGCAGCATGGGGAAGGCGGCCCGCTCTGGCTAGGCTGGGCGCAGCTGGCCGTGCCGTGTCTGGGCATCTCCCCTCCGCTGGCCCAGCGCCCCCTTCCCGCGCCCCCCCCGGCCGGAGCCCCCTGCCTGCGCATCCTGCACCCAGCCCGCGCTCCCCGAGCCCCCTGATCCAGACCCTGCTTCCCTCGCGGCGGCGCACACGCGGCGGCCATGTTGTGCTGCCGAGCTACACCTCCCAGCATGCCGTTGGTCCGGGCCGTCTCTACTGCGCATGACGACTTCGGACAAACTTCCTTAGCCTTTTATTATATAGGATGTTGTATGATGTTCCAAAACTCTTCACAAAGCAAAGCCATGCCTACAGTCTTACTGGTCAGATGAGGGATTTCAAAATGTTCTAAAGAGTGCACAGAAATTAGCAGAGGAACTTCACACTGAAGCTATTTTCCCACCCATTCAAAAACACAAGAGTCTCTGAAGAAGATGCCATTTTGATTACGAGGCACGGGATAATCCCATAAGAGACCCCAAACAACAATTAAAAGTTTGAATTCTTTAACCAGGTGTTAGATTGTGCAATACAGTCAGTTGAAGAACATTTCACACAGCTCAAAGAACACAGCAGTATATCTGGGATGTTGTATGATATTCCTACTCTCCTCACTATACCTGAAGAAGACCTACACCAGCAATGCAGGGCACTAGCAATTGTATTGACACATGATGACATGTGTGATACTGATGCGAGTGATTTAGGTATGAACTGAAAGCCCTTTCATGATACATTTCAGCAGGATCAACTCCAAAGGCTGTTTTATATGTGCACAAATTAGATGACCATCCTCTTTTCAAATCTTTTGTTGCTCTGCACATACTTCTAGCACTTCCTGTAACAGTTGCCAGTGGAGAACGCAGCTTCTCCAAGCTGAAGTTAATAAAAACATATCTATGCTCTACAATGACACAGGAGAGACTGGTCGGCCTTGCAATCATCTCGATAGAGCATGAGCTGGCCCAGACTTGTGGACCTTCAGGAAGCAGTTCAAGCGTTGGCAGTCAAGAAGGCATGGAAAGCACCACTTTGTTCAAACAGATAAAAATGCCAGTGTTTACTATTCAGACAAGAAAAGTTACAGTTGCTGTTCAGGCGTTTGAAAGTTAAGTGTTACTTAAAATTTTTGAACAAGTCATTTTAAATTGTTAGGTCTCCTTTATTGGGGGAGGTAGCAGAGCAGTACCATGAGAGGAGTAGAACAGGAAGAAGGCAGAATTGAGACCTTGCAAAGTTTTGGCCCAAGCAAGGCAGTAGGAGGGCATCATCTGAGCTCCCCATCTCAGATTTTGTGGGTCGGCCCTGGCCCCTCCTTAAGTAAAGGAGCAGATAGTTATGGCAAGAGGAATCCATAGTCATCTTGAGGAAAACAGAGCCATGAGTGATAAGATGCATGAGTTAAGAAAGCACTGTTCTTGATAGATAGACCTGATCCTGTTTATAATTAAACTAGCAGAAATACCCAGCGTTGCTCGGGGTATTTGTAATTGGAAACAGGGATGTAAAAAGACTACAATGTTTTTTATTAATACAAAAAGTATCATTTTGTCTAATTAATTTAATTCTCTTGCATTTAGATGTGGTTTCTCCAATACAGTTTCGCTTTTTACACGGCATAATTTTTTATAAAAAATTTTATAAAATTTTTTATAAAAAAAAGTGTATTTAATTAGGTTTGCACTACACAACACTAAGCTCTCTGATTATCTGTATTATTACATCATAACTATGTCACAGACAACAGCATGTGTCAACCTGCAGCCCAGATGATGTTATGTGAGCTGTGTAGTAGTTGATAATGGTCTTTAATGAATTTCACCCCTAAGGGGTGTAAGAGGTGAGATTTTAAAAATTTTCGATTCCTACCCTGATTAGGACCCTAAAGCCTATAACTGTACCAAATTTCAAGTCTCTAGCTGAAACGGTGTGGAAGGAGTAAGGGAACATACATACACCATTTGACTTTTATATATATAGATTAGTATACAGTGTTGAGGAGACCATACTGCATTCAGCTCTGGGCATTGCAATGTCACAAAGAGATTGACAAACTGGAAGGAGTTCAAAGAAGAACACAAACGATTAAGGAGTTGAAGGAGACGGAGGTAGGAGGAAAGGTTAAAAGAACTAAATATGTGTATGTTGCCTAAACAGTGATTAAAGGGGGAGCAGAACTGTCTACAAGTAATTTGAAGGGTGTAAACACCAGTGAGAGGAGTTGCTTAGGATGGGATCAAGGGGTATAAGTAGGATGAAATTAAGAAAGAGAAATGTAGGCTGAATATAAAGAAAAATGTCTAATGGTGAAATTTCTTGGAATAGCTTCTGAAGGGAAGTGGTAGAAACATTGTTTGGGGGCATTCAAAATTAGATGGGGGCAAAACACTGGAGGGACGAACTTTGCACAACCAGAAGATGGGCTACATATGCCCAAATAAGTATTTTTATATACAACCTCTCTCTCTCTCTCTCTCTCTCTCTCTCTAAGAAAACAAGGTGGAATCGGGTAAAGGGATAAGTGACAGCACTGTTTACGTTGAAAGAAATTTCTGGATAACACTTTGCCCCTGAAATGTCTCCAAAAATTAATCTACTTTACGTTTTAGTATCATGTAAAGCTTAATTGCTGACTGGCAAGGTTAAAGAAGAGTTGAGAGATACAGACTGCAGCTACTGCATCTTGGGCTGTGCTCTTGCCATGTCTTTTAAATTAAGCTGGGTGAGGCTGGGCCAGTAAGAGGATGGGAGACAGCGCTGTACTAAGGGTGTTCTGGGACCGGTTCAAAGACTTAAATATGGCTTTGCAAAATCCCCTGTGGTCACCATTAAATAGTTTTACAAAGGGACCTTCCTAGCCTTCTATGAAGCAATCACATAAATTAGTTCATCCCAGTCTATCCACCTTGCTTCTGAGCTTCTATAGAAATAACTACCAGATCATGTAGCCTTTCCTGCCTCATGGATGTTCTTAGATTGTGAATAACTTTATCTTGCTGCAACTCCTTTCATTAGCAGCCAGGGTTACAGGAAGACAGCACAAAATGTGGTTTCTTTGTTAGAGAAACTCCCCTCTAAACACCATTTTGTAAATGTAGCTAAGGAGATCAGCGGGCAGATTTGCCTGCAAAAAGTACACAAGAGCTCAATCTCCTATGCAAAACTCTGACTTTAAATCCTAAGGGTTGCTGTTTAAGTTTCGAGTGGACCTCGTTAGGTCTTTGCTGATGAAACGTATCTGTTTCTTACCCATCAAAAAAGCAGACCTTTCTCTGACATCTTTGTACTTACACATCCTATTGTCCAGGTTTGTCAATATTTTGTCGAAGATGGGCTTGAAAACCTCACATTCAAAAACATTTTTACAATGTGTTGAGCTTTCATCCTTTTGCAGATTTGCCTGACGTTACTTTCCTCCTCCTTCGAGAGAGTTTTTCTTTGAACTGAAGGTATATTCTTAATGTTTCAGGCTGTGAAGCAACAGCTTCCTTACATGTAACGAACCCAGAAGACTGTAATTCCCATAAAGCATCTCAAAGGCTAACAAATAAATTATGAGCCATTTGAATGTCAAGACTGCAATTCAGTGCTCACAACATTAACTTTTGATAAGATAGTATATCTTATCATATGGCCAAAACAAGAAACAAAAACTTTGAAATGTTCCGTTGCAAAGCCATCAGTTTCCAGCTCAAGTTCAGGCATATAACTGTGTAAAGCCCTGATCTCCTCTAAAGTATCAAGAACACCATCTTTCACCTGAGTTCATAGCACATGGATTGCCTCTGTCCTTGCTGTCCATCTTGTCATGCTATGGCATTTGAATGTCCTGCTAGTATGCTTTTTCAACACATCCCACTGAGTAGTAGAAGCAGAAAACAGGATAAATGATCTTTAAGCAACTCCAAAAAAATAGAACAAAATGGGGAATAACCATTGCAGCAGCTTTTCCAACAAGATTCAGTGAGTGGGCAGTGCACTGAATGAAATATGCATACCGATTTGATTTTGTACACCTTTTGTATGATGCAGCTGTGTTAGCTCCATGGACATAGCTTTGTCCCCTGCAATCGGCCATTTCTAGACCATCTTTTTTCAGCCTCTCTAAAATAACCTCTGTAATACCCTCCCGTGTTTTGGTGTGGATATCAGTGAAATCTATAAAATGCTAAATGAGGCCCTATATGGTTGATACGAGGAACTAAATGGATCCTCGAATGCACCATTTGGGGGTCAAAATGGAGAAGACTCAAGGGGCTCCCAACAAAAGAAGAGTAAGAAGTAAACTCCTCCCCCCACACAAGGCCCTTCCATGGGCCCCGGTCAGGTTCCACTAGAACTGTTTGAACTCCCTTTGCACAGTCCTGATAGAGAACTACAAGGAAACTCCAGTTGGTGGTGGTCTTTCCTTGGAAGCAGTGCTGAGCCAATGCCCAGCAGCTTGTGAGGACACTGTGTTGCCATAGGTACTGTCTTTCACATAAAGTTTTAAATTTGTAGTCCTCGCTATTTGTGGTTGTTGAAGACCACATTACCCCACTCAGCAATGTGTCATAGACCCTATGCTGCTATCGGAGGGAGATTCTCCTTTAGCTCAAGTGATCAGCATCTGTGCTTTTGGAGGAAGGTCTAAATTCAATCTCTGTTGTCTCAGTGCCAACAAATATATTTCCCCCCCACCCCCCAAATATTTAATCTCTGTATTCCTCGCTGTGGTCTAACTCCAATCTTCCTACCTTTCCCTCCTTTTTGTTTATTTGTCAGAGAGCATGCAGAGTGCTGGCTGATGGAAAGCACTGTTTGGAGCGGGTTCCCAGGTGGAAATCTCACCTCCTTAATCCCTGAAGAGAAATGCATTTAACACTTTCCTTGGACATATATATATATACAACTTTCTCATTTTGTATCTTATCCTCTCTCTCTCCTGTTCCCTTCTTTTCCTACACTTCCCTCTTCTTCTTTCTCTGTCTCAACCCCCTGCCCTCCTGCATTGCTGTAACAGGTTCCTATTTTGTACATCATGCCATGGCCTTCAGACATCTGGAGACCAAAGCTGCTAACGCTGTGACACAGTGACTTTGCTTTGCCAGTTCCCTTACCTGGGGCAGCCAACCCCATCAACTTAATAGAGAATGACTCTGTTCTGAAGCTCCTGCAAGAACCTACCTTAGTTTAAATTGGAGACATTTACAGCTAAAGATTTGCCTTTTACTTTATTTTCTTTCTTGCACAGAAAGATTCCATTTTTGTGCATTGTGCATTTATTTCTGATGTTGTCATGGTTAATAGGCCCCAAGATGAACTTACCCTAAAAATAACTATTTATATAACTAACCAAGCTCCTATCAAATCTGATAGTAGGGTGGACGTTTCAGTGTTAATGTAGGTGCTTCATCTGGCAAAATAGCCCAAGGCTTTCCTACCCATCGTGGTGACGTTGGCTTCTCTGAGATTGTCTCCTAACCCACTCATGTAAGGAGATGCACACTGGACCTCTTCTCTGGCTTGGGATTAGACCTCTTGTTGACAGGCCACTTCCACCTCAAAAACAGATGTTCAAGGGATTCACCTTGCTTGTTCAGTGAACCAACAATACTAATTCATCTCCAGAAGCACTTGTCCTGGAAAATTTTCTTGAAATTCCTGGAGCAGAAACCACCCATCTGAAAGACGAGGGCACCAGCTGCCAATTGAAACCACCAATGAATTAGCCAAAAATGACCCTTGACCCTGCACCATCCCTCACCGGTAACTGTGGGTCATTGTTAAAGTGCACAAAGTGAAGCACAAGAAGGCGGGAAACTAGAGCATCTATGGTGCAAAACCCAACTCATCCACAGGCCTTCACAGTTCAAGGTCCATATGCTTCAGCCATAAAGGAAGTTAAAAGAATCTTCCTCGCTGATAGAATTACATCAGGTAATTCCCAGCTTGCAGAGCGGCTCTGTGGAATCTACTAGTCATTGTGGAGTTAGCTGGTTAATTGGCCTGGAATGCCTACACTTCTCCCTGGGCCAAGGCCTTCCCACTCCAAAGAGCCTACTTCAGGGAGAAAAGTAATGGGAGATCGAGGGAACCACTCCACAGCCAGAATGACACCCATTTCATCTTGAATGGGTCACCTCATTATAAGACCTGCAAGCTCTTGAGGAATGCCCAAGTTGCCATTTGTAGGATGACCTCTTGCCTGTTACTGCCGGTGAAAAATGGCCTGTATGATAACACGTTGGCCTGCGTGATATCAACTTTGCCTCCTTCAAAGAAGTCAGGCCACCAGATACCCAAAGGAACAAAGAGAGCTGAAAAGGTCTATGCTTAATACTAACGACCTTACCGGTTACTGTCCAGTTTCCAACATTCCCTTTTGTTCACGAAGGAGGTGGTGTCTAACCTCCAGACAATCCTCTCTTTTGATCCCTTGGGGTTCTTTGCATTCAGGTTTCTGGCCAGGTCAGAGAATAAGAATGGCCCTGATGAATGTTGTTTTCTTGGCCTGACACAGGAAATGAACCTCCTCCCTCTTTGGCTTTTGATGCTAGTGGTCATAAGGTGATGATGACACACGTACAAGGTCTTGCAGGACTAAATGGAGCAGCAGGGTACATGATCCACTCATTCCTGTCTGAAAGATCACATGGAGTTATGAGAGGCACACGCTCTCTGTGATCCAGGCCCCTGCTGTGCAGAGTTCCACCAAGCTCTGTACTCTTTCCCTTGAGGCCATTCAGTGATTGTGAGATGCCATCTTACTTGGAGGATACTCAGTTGTACATCTCCCTCTGCCCTCTTGAGGAATGGTCTTGTGTGCATCCAAGGTCTTTACTCTCCTCCCTCCCCCCCCACATGTCCTCCCAGGAAGTGGGGCAACTCCCAGTCAGCAACATGTCCCTGTCCTCATGGTCCTCCTAAGAGCAGCCATACTGGGTCAGACCAAAGGTCCAGCTAGTCCAGTATCCTGTCTACTGATAGTAGCCAATGCCAGGTGCCCCAGAGGGAATGAACAGAACAAGTAATCAAGTGATCCATCCTCTCTTATAGGCTTGGCCTTCACAACATCCTCTGGCAGAGTTCCACAGGTTGACTGTGTGTTGTGTGAAAAAAACCTTTTTTTAAAAAAACCTACTGCCTATTAATTTCATTTGGTGATCCCTAGTTCTTGTGTTCTGAGGAGTAAATAACAGTTCCTTATTCACTTGCTCCACAGCAGTCATGATTTTATAGACTTCTATCATATCCCTCCTTAGTTGTCTCTCTTCCAAGTTGAAAAGTCCCAGTCTTATTAATCTCTCCTCATATGGAAGCTGTTCCAAACACCTAATCATTTTTGTTTCCCTTTTTTGAACTTTTTCCAATACCAATATATCTTTTATGAGATGGGGTGACATTTGCATGCAGTATTCAAGATGGGGCGTACCATGGATTTTTATAGTGGCAATATATTTTCTGTTTGTCTATCCTTTTCTTAATGATTCCCAACATTCTGTTCACTTTTTTTGACTGCCTCTGCACACTGAGTGGATGTTTTCAGAGAACTATTCACAATGATTCCAAGATCTTTTCTTGAGTGGTAATAGCTAATTTGTACCCCATCATTTTATATGTATAGTTGGGATGATGTTTTTCCAATGTGCATTACTTTCCATTTGTCAACTCTGAATTTCATCTGCCATTCTGTTGCCCAGTCAACTAGTTTTGTGAGATCCTTTTGTAGCTTTTTGCAGTCTTCCCCTCAGTGCTCCTGCTTTCTCTCCATTCAAGCCAATTTCCCAAATGGGGAGGAAGTGGGGGAAGGGGAATTTTTGTGTATGTAGGTAGGAATTGCTAGGAATGTTGGTGGAGGGGAGGTGGATCGGCAGGTGAGTTGCTTGTGAGAATCTGCTGCTAATGGGGCAGCCATTGTCAGTCTCCTGCCATCTCTTATTTGCTTTTCCGCAATGGAAACAGTATGGAGTAACCTTATTGGAAAGAAAGCGACAGCGAGGAAATTGAAACTTCTGGAGGTGTACTAGTGAGTGAAGTCTCATCATAAGATAGCCTGAGGCCAGATCAGAATTTTTTTCCTGCTTGCCTTTCAGGGAAGAGGCACTGCGGATCTTGATCAGTGTTGCTGGGCATGTAAAACGCTGTGTTGCACAGATGGACCGGATGCTGGCCCAGGGAAATACTATGCTCATGTGAGCTTTGGCTTGAATGCCTGTCTTCAGAAAAGCAAGGGGTTGGCTTTTTGGAGCCGATTTGTGTTGTGCAAGCTTCTCTTTACTAGACTGGCAAACCCCATGTCCTCACCTGCAACACTCACTGTTGTTCTGGACCTGGGGACATTGCTGATGCATCTCAATCTTGATTGGTAGTACCACTGGCTATTGTCGTTGTAGGTCCCTGTACAGCTCTGCCAGTGCACTTCAGTGCTGACCTGCAGTCGACACTGCTATCCCTGGGCTTTGCTTTCCCACTCCCTAGATCTGCCAATGCCCCTCACTTCTGACCTGCGGCACCCCCTGCTATTCCCATGCTGCTCCCTGCACCTCCACGCTTTGCTGGTGAACCTTAATCCTTGCCTGCAGCACCCTCCTTTCTTTTCCAAATGATGGAATCGTTTTGTGATGTGGGTTAATATTCCCCTGGTGACTAGGCTGAAATCACCAAACTCATTTCCAGTGTTTCTCCAAGCAAGAACCTGAACGTAGACCTTAAAAAGTGAACCGCTACTATTGAGTTGTTTATTTATTTATTACATACTGCGCGCCAGCTTTGTGTGTGGCACTCTACTAATATAGAGGAGGATATGGTTTGAACCCAAGCAGCTTCCAGCCTACACTAACTATAATGCAGATGAAACAACATAAGTCGGAAGCTCATCGTGAAAGCCATGCAGGTTTTTAAGATATAAATATGTAGACAGTACCTTGGGGGGACGGAGTGTGTGTGTGTGTGTGTGTGTGTGTGTGTGTGTAAATGATCAGCTGCAGGGGAGCAGTGAGACTTGAGAGTTTTTGGAAGTGGAAAGGGTTGGGATACAAGTGCCTTCTCCATGCTCCTTCATAGTGATTGTGGCTGATTGTTTCATTGGAGCAACTTGGTTTCGCTGGTATAGGAGTGCTGCTTTGACTGAATAGTTGAGATGTGGCAGAAACATGGCACCTGTTGCGGTGTTACTCCATAGGCTTCTTAAGCCCTGGGTCTCCCCAGGAAGTGGAAGGGCTCTGCTCCAGAGGGAACTCTTCAGAGATACAGTAACTCCTTACTTAATGTCCTCCCGCTTAACGTTGTTTCAAAGTTACGTTGCTGCTCAATTAGAAAATATGCTGGTTTAAAGCTGTACAATGCTCCCTTATAATGTCGTTTGGCTGCCTCCTCTGTCCACTGCTTGTAAGATATTGTGGAAGAGCAGCAACTTTACAAAGGAGCATTGCGCAAGTTCCTCTTCTCTGCCTCCTCCCCATCCCTCCCAGTGCTTCCCCCATTGCCAAACAACTCTTTGGCAGTGCTTAGGACTTTCTGGGAGGGAGGGGGAAAGGCAGGGAAGTGCTGTCTCTCCACTCCCTCCCCCCCCCACCCGAAAGTCCCAAACACTGCCAAATGGCTGTTTGTCGGTACTTACGACTTTCGGGGGGGGGGGGGGGGCGAAGAACGTGGATGCGGCGTGCTTCAGAGAAGGGTGGAGTGTGGATGGGAAGAGGCGGGCCTGGAGCATCCCCCGGAAAAGTTGACTCCTGTTCTTCTCCGGGTAAGCTGCCACTTCCATGCTTCCTAGTGTCCTTGCCTGCAGTGGGCTGTGTCTGTGTGGGGTAAGCCAGGGGCACTTCCCAACCACAGTACAGTACTGTACAGTATAGAATGCTTTTTGTCTATCCCCAAAAAATTTCCTTGAAACCTAACCCCCCCTTCCTGCATTTACCTTAAATCTTATGGGAAAATTGGATTAGTTTAACATCATTTCAGTTAAAGTTGTATTTTTCAGGAACATAACTTAACTACAATGTTAAGTGAGGAGTTACTGTACAGTGCACTGAATAACAGGATGGGGCCCTGTCCAGCCACTTATCATTAATCTGTGTCCTATGGCTGTAAAACAGAGAAATGCTGATTATATCCATCCCCCTACACCGAAGAGAGAAAGCACATGCTCCTGAGCAATCCCGCAGTATTCCCTGGGGCTGTACAAGCTCCAGATCAAACAGGGCTCTAAAGTCTATGAGTCTACACTCACAAGTCATTTCTCTCTTTCATGCATGCTCTCTGGGTCTATCTATCCTGTGGGGTCTCACGTGTTTGCTCTCCCATATGTTTGCTTGAGAAAGTAGTCTAGAGAAGACAGTCCATTACAATAAAACTGATCAACTACGAAGGAGAGAAATGCAGTCTCAATAACTGGAATGGAAGTGAATCTGCTGACCTAGCACCAGGAGGCATAAGGGAAAGGGCAGTGTATTAATTATTTCACTGAAGTATTGTTGAACAGATCCTGAGTTTTCTTAGCTGTGCTTCAGTTACTTGACTTGTGATAACAACTTTCCAATTATAATAAGCTTGAGGAAAGATAGCCCTATTCATTAAAATACAGGGCTGGGAGTCAGGATTCCTGGGTTCTATTCCTTGCTGTTCCACTGACATGCTGTGAGAATTTGGGCAGGTCACTTCATTGCTCTGTGCCTCAGTTTCTCCATCTTCAAAGTAGGAATAATACTTGCCTCCCTCATACAGAAGTGTACAAAGATCTGTCAATGTTTTTGTAAAGTTCCTGGATGGAAGGCAGTAAAGGAAGGGCAAAGTAGTAATATTTTTTGTTTACTTTAACTTTTTATACATTTTTCTAGTTGACTGCCCAAATTATATAGTGCTCTTGTTTGCCATCACTGAAATGCAGCATTGGAGTGTCACAGCAGCATTTTAACAGCCACACAGCAACCAGTCAGGTCAGGAAGTGAAATACTCATATCTGTGGCTGACACCACTGGAATCCGAGTTTACTGACGGTTGTCAAGTAACGGGGATGTAGCCCTTTAGTAACCCTGCCTCGTGCAAGAGGCCAGGAAATGAACACCAGTGTCTTCCCAGCACTCCTGTGTGTCACACTTCTACTACAGGGTGTCAGAAAAAAACTTAATCTTGGCAAAAATGGAGCATGTGATGCTACCTGAGTCCCTCAGTCTAAAAGGAGATCCTGACTGAGAATTGGAAAGGGTGGTTGCTGGGCTTCCAAATTTTCCTGGAAACAAGTGCTGCCCCAAAGAAGTGGGAGAGGATGAAATGCTCCACGTGGCAGGCTCAGTGGCAAAGGGGCCTGCAAACTGCTGAAACAGTCACTGAAAATTTCAAGTGTGCCATGGGCCAACCAAGAATGTGATGTGGGAAACACACTTTTCTTTAAAGAAACATGGTATCCTGTGAAATCACTGACAGGTTACAGAACTTTGCCATCAAATTGAATCATGTGAATTTGAATGGAGATGGATTAATCAGCAATCGTGTTCTTGGTGGTGTAACAGATAAACCAGGTCACAACAAGGTTACGGTGAGAAATAGACTTGATTTTGCAATGTACAGTGGATATTTGCAGGGATAGTGAAAACTGTGCTTCCCAAATGAAAGTGTTTAGCAGGCAGTGAAAGAAGAGAAGTGCATCTAATTAAAAATGTATGTCAAGGAATAAAGATGGAATCAAAAGGTAAATGAATGGTAGAGACCAGATTTCTTTGCAATAAATGCAGAGGCAATCACAACACAATGCAAAACTGTCCAGCACAACGGGCGCAGTGTCATGCATGCAATGAAAGCAATCATTTTTTTTCTTGGGCGCAACACAAGTGGCAAAGAAATACAAAAGCAAAATACATTCATGGTCGTACACCTGGAGGACAAAACTCTGACGATGGCACAGATACATCAGTAACTCTGAGATATTTTTTAAAAAAATATCTCTACCATTTTGTCAAGTTCATCTTTTGCTTTATTTCTTGTGCTTGTCGTGCATGCATTATATGGCAGCATGCTGGCATTGATGTCCATGTGATGTATGATAATATATCCTCAAATGAATCGTGCAGTCTGTTAAACTTCTATCTCATCAAATTCCTTAGGAATATCATTGTGTTCTGCTCTGCAGACGAATTATGCACCATTGGATCATCTGCATTTGCAGAGGTCTCTTGAGTCTGAGCCCATGTGGGAATTCCTGTTCTACTATTTCAAATACTTCTGAGTGATATCTCTACGTATTCACACACGGCAGTATAGCTTTGCTAGATGGGTTTATTTTGTGCCCGTTAAATGAAACAACTTAGGTTATTGAGAAAATGCACCCAATTGAATTCTCAATATGAGCACCAAGCAAGTTAAAGGTTTGTATAAATCCACATTTGAGTCAGGCCCTGAAATGTGAGTGCTGCTGCTACCACATAAGAACAGTTTCCATAAGAGGAGATTGCGCTTGGACTTCAAAATGCTTAAATATGTTCAGTTTTGTGCACAAGCCAAAAGTTTTGGCAGGTTCAACTCAGAGACCGCAAATTCTCTGTGCCTTCAAGTCCCCTTTAGATAGACATAGGTTTTAAGTTTAAGATTGGCAGCCGTGTTAGTCTGTATCCGTAAAGAAAACGAGGAATACTTGTGGTACCGTAGAGACCAACCAGTTTATCTTATGCTGAAATAAACTGGTTAGTCTCTAAGTTGCCTCAAGTATTCCCCATTTTCTTTATGGGTTTAAGTGACTTTCCTTCAGAATTTGCTTCTGCACCCAAGGTCTGCCAAAGAGCTTTCTCCCAGAACTTTGAGGACTTAGACAGGGCTGTCAGATGCATTAAGAGCAGGCAAAGAACTGCAATCTGTAAGTAGCACATTTTGGCAGTTTTGTTCAGAGAATCTTAGGAAGAAGAACAAAGAACAGTGTGACAACTTTCAGCAAGCTTCTTGAGCCAAAGACAATTAAGCCTGAAGTAGTTACAAAAGAGCTATGGATCAGGAAACTAGAATAGAAGAAATCCTACAAGAAGAATGCCAAAACGTTACCCCTCTTGGAAGTGGGAGAGAATGTTAGATTTCAGACAAAGTGGTTGGGAATCAGTTAAAGATAAGAACTATCTAATCCACACCAAAGTCATGACCATTTCTGAGTGTCTGCCCTACAGGAAGAACAGAAGACAGCTAAACAAAGGCAAGGCGGACAATGTCTCTCTGTTCTTCAAGGAGGGCATCTAGAATCTTTTAGGCAGAAGTAACCTGCACTGAAGTAACCTGCACCCACAGTGGAAAACGCAGCAAAAAAGAGGCTGCAAGTGGCCAATTCATCTCTGTGGCTGAATGGGTCCCTGTAAAAGGAACTGCTTTGAGACCAGTGACTATGGGCAGGTCTACACTATGGCGGGGACCAATGCTGTGAGATCGGCGTATTGGGGGTCAATTTATGGCTTCTAGATAAGACACAATAAATCAATACCCAAGCGCTCTCCCATCAACTCCTGTACTCCACCACCATGAGAGGCGCAGGCAGAGTCAACGCGGAAGCGGCAACAGTCGACTCACTGCCACATGAAGCCGCTTCAACTATGCTATTCTTGTGGCTGAAGTTGCATATCTTAGATCGATTTCCCTCCCCCCCCCCCCCCCCCCCCCCCCGCCCAGTGTAGATCAGGGCTATGTGAACAGAAAGCCATTGGGCTCTAGAGATGGTAGTTATTGACAGATGTCTAATACAGACTTTGAGGCCAGAGATCACCGAATTTGTGTCTTATTAATTACTCTATAGGTGTTATTTTTAGGTTAAGATGTTTTATTTTTAAGAGAACTTGTAGTGACTGGAGAGAGTGGCTAATACGAATGTCTGCTGTCTGACAGGGGCATTAACCTTTTGTAACCCATGTCATGTGATTGAGGCTAGTACTTTAAGGTTCGTCTCAGAGCAGCTTTCATGTGGGTCCCACCTGTGTTACACTGTCCAGTCAGGCTTGCAGGGAGGATTTAGATAGGGAAAATGTAAGCATCTGAGTTGGAATCCGGCCAGGAGACGGACTTTAACACCTCTAATCTTATAAAAAGTACCATGGGATGTTTAACAACCGTGAGTGATCAGGGCCAGAGTTTTGCCCCTCATTTGAAAGGCCACAGCTCTGGCAACCCAGTGCTCCCTGACACCTGTCGGTTAGGCTGTTGGCTCAGTATTGGCTTGGGGAAGAGTGCCACCTACTGAATCGCCAAACTCACTTCCTGCAGCTCTCCTTTTTTAATATTTCCTTCCGAAAGGTCTCTAAGCCAAGTCCTAACCGGGCCCTACCAGCTTATTAGAGGCCTGATCCAAAGAAGAGTCTGTCCATTGACTTCTGTGAGCAGGCCC
This sequence comes from Sternotherus odoratus, assembly GCA_032164245.1. Classification (NCBI taxonomy): domain Eukaryota; kingdom Metazoa; phylum Chordata; order Testudines; family Kinosternidae; genus Sternotherus; species Sternotherus odoratus. The sequence goes on from JAVMKO010000001.1 coordinate 128,224,096, forward strand.
TGTATAAGGCTTGAGGTAGGGTGGCAGCAGGTTTTTGGTGTTTATAGCCAATTAAAAACAATGGAAACCCCTGCTTTTGGGATCTTTCTATTTTAGGGGGGGGGGGGGGGGGAGGAGAGTGATAGGGGAGGGAGAGATGTTGCAGGGAGTAGTGGTGGAGATGGGAAGCCTCCCGAAGGTAAAGAATGAATCATTTTGATAATAGCTTTGGGCCGTGGGAGGGCAGAGCATTGCAGGAATTCAACCGTAGTGGCCGGGTATCTCTTTGTGAGGCCCACTGGTGGAGATTCCATTTCCCTAACTCAGTCTGAACTCTCTGTGCTCCAGTAAACAGGGACACAGGATTGGGATACACAATATGGGATGCTGTAGGCAGTTTGTGTGGTTTTGATTCAAACTGACGGTTGGCCACTGGCATGTTGCTGTTGTCCTACATGAAGGAAGCTGTGAGATCTGGCACCAAGTTTTGTGTTCAGCCTTCAGCAATGTGCCCCTTCTCCCCCCCTCCCCACATCCCATGATGCACCTGAGCCAGGCAGTTTGCTTTCAGCCACCCTGTGACCTGCTGGGGTAGTGCTAGTGAAGCTGCTTCACCAAGGATCACTTCCCAGAGCAACGCGGTGGAAACTCTGCTGACTATGCACCCAGGAGATGAGATCCTGGAGGAAGATGAGCTAATGGCTTTAGTTGACAATGCATTCTTAATACCTGTGCGGCTCCATAGGCAGATTTGCCTGAGGAAAGATGAAAAATTAATGGGGAGATTTTCACCCTCGCTGGCTCACATGCCATTTTAATCCTGCTGCCAACATGATGGGCATTTTCTGCCTGAGAAGAAGTGCCACGGCTAAATCCAAGTTGCTAGGATGACTGATTAGTGAGGGTGTCTGAATCAACACTCCAGAGGCAACACACCTCGACTTTGGGACAGTCTGAAGCCAAGCTTTGTCCCTATGATGGCCTGAACGAGCCCCTCTAGAGTATCTGGTCCCTAGTTTTGCCATCTGAGTCCATCTCTAAAACAAATTACCATGTGGGAGAGGTGGAGGTAGAATAGGTGTCATGGGGAAAGTGTAAGAGCTGGTTATACTGATTTAACTCAAGGCATGATTAAACCCAGAAAACGTTGTCAACCCCTGTAAACTGGTTTAAACGAGGCTTTTATTAGTTTATTGTGCGCCTGTAAAGGCTGATCTACACAAGAAAGTGTAAGTGATTTACTTACAAGTGATTTGAAATAAATCAGTGTAGTCAAACTGGTGCAGAAGTCTGTGTGTATGCTCTTATTTCCATTTAAACCACTATTCTTTTGGTTTCGTGTAAATCATTTAGGCACATATTTAAGCTAAATCTCTGTGAACTCCTCTTAGGTGTGGTCGACAAACAGAGTTGCACTGCTTCAGTTTAAGGAGTGATGAAAACCCATGCAACTGAGTGCATCTTCTGCTAATATCCTCAGGAAGATGGGATGAGGTAATATCTTTGGACCAACTTCTGCTGGTCTAAGCTTACACAGAGCTCTCCTTCACTGCAAACTGCTTATGAAGATAAGGCGGTTCGTAGCTTTCACATTAGGTATTAGGTGGTTAAGGTTAGACTATGTGGAGCCCTGCCTGCCCTTTTCCTCATCAACCTTCATTGAAATTTGTGTAGAATTGACGTAGTGCTTAATTTTCAGGTACTGTTGGCTCTTGTTTACACCTGCCTTGCTGGGTGTTGTACAGAGAGGCAGTATCCCATCAGCTGTGTCTACAGCACATGCAAACCCCAGCTAGCAGGAGGGAAAGGAAAGTGACAAGTCGGAAGTCTTTTCTGAAGGCTAGTACATCTTTTGCCTTCCTTTACTGCATCCAACCCAGCTTTTTGAGGCCCTCAAGAATCTTATCGTTACTAGGGGAAATAATTCAGGATAGGAGCTACTTACCCCACCAGCAGCTTCAAAGTTTTATGGTATTCCAGGGCCTGAAATTCTATTGGGCATGCACCATTCAAACAATGGGTGCTACACGTACTGAGCATTGCTGAAAATCAGGCCTGCAGAGTTTAGGGCTAGGAGCAGGGGAGTCTGTAGTCTAAAGCCTGGCTATGCATCAGAGTCAGCTATTTCTAGGGAGAGGTATGAGTGTGCTGGATGAAACCAAAGCTTAAAGAATGATGGGGAAATGAAACAAAATTCAAGAGAAATCCAAGTTGTAACATTCAGGTTCAATCCCAAGTGAAGCTCAGTGAGATCTGCACTGGGAACAAAGGGCCAACATGCTTGGAATATTAATTAAGATATTGCACTGCACAGTCTTCAAACATTCTAACTTTACTGCAACAGGTTTTTGGTAAGCAAGGCAAACTGGATCTTCCTCCTTCCAGATCTATCAGGCTTGTAACAGTCACTTTTGGGTTAAAGATTAAACCTAAGATGATTAAATGATTTCTATTTAAAGCAAAAACTATTACTTTTCCCGGGTTACATAACTCACAAGCAGATGAATGCAGAGTCTGCAAAATTATTGCAAACACAATATCACCTAGGGGGCTGCCAAGCAAGCCTGCTACGCATCCGAATTATGAATAGCTGGAAACTGTGCAGGGGTTGAAACAGAACCTTCACCCCGGCCTCTATTGCAGCATCAGTGCCCCTCCATTGCAGGATACTTGTGCAGATCTGCTCAGTTAGGCAATGTTGCTTGGATTGCCACGTCCTTACCATTTTCCCAGTCTCTGTAAGAGAGGGTGGATAGCTGGAGAATTGTGTATCCTTTTTGGAGGAACCTGGAAAGGCAAGAGAGGTTAAGTGCCCTCCGTTCCTGTCTACAGATGCAGTGCAACACAAATTGTAGTGTTGCATGGCTAGTGGTTAGTAAAAGCAGAGCAGGCAGGACGTAGCTGTAAAAAGGGTTGGAGAAATCTGGTTCAAATCAATATCCAGAAAGCTCTTGCAGTGGAAAGACTTTGCAGAGGGAAAGAGGCGAAGCTGAGTTACCCACTTTGACAGGGTTCCGAAAAGAGAAAACAAAAACTTCTGAACTTTTAGTTAAAAATCAGAAATAAATGCACCCTCCTTATCATAAAGATTAAGGCCAGAAGGGACCATCAGGTCATCTAGACTGACCTCCTGCATAGCATAGGCCACAAACATCATCCAGCATGTGCACACTAAGCCCAGCAACCAAAATTAGACCAGAGTATTACAACGCTCAGGAGACTAAGCTGTTGCATACGGCAGGCAGAGAATAGGATGGACCAATGTGTTACCAGTGCCTGAAGCCCCTGCAATGATAGGGAATTGATTAAGTGAGATATACCCAGATGATTCTTGCAAGTGACCCATGCCACATTCTACAGAGGAAGATGTAACCCCCACACAAGGTCTCTGCCAGTCTGACCCCTGGGCGAAAATTCCTTCCTCACCCCAAATATGGTGACTGAGTAGACGCTGGGCATGTGAGCAAGCACCAACCAGCTAAGCATGTCAGGGAGAGATTTTTCTGAAACACTTCAGACCACCAGATCACTCTCTTCAGTGACCCATTCCCAGTCATGGCGATCTCCGATGCTTCAAAGGAAAAAGATAAACCCACCCAAGAATACAGCGGGGGTAAAAATAATCCTTGCTGGCTCCTGCAGGAGGTGAGGCAGAGCCTTTTGGACATTAGGGGAATGTAGGCATTGGCCTAACTTTGTTCCCATTGATATCAATAGGAGGTTTGCTTGGGAACACGGCTGCAAATCTGCTCAGCAGCTGATTCATCAGGTGACTTCACAGGTATCTTTGTCCTCGTTGTTCCTCCATTAGAAGGCTGACAGGCCACAAGTTGGAGGTTAATTCTGCATCAGTGACCTGTTCTTCTTGGGACACCTCTACCCTCAAACCTTCCAGCCCACGTGTCATTACTACGTTCATCTAGGCAGCTACTCATCAGGAGCATTGTCTGATCATATCTTTTCTCCCACTCCCACCTTTGTGGCTTGACCTCAGCCATTAAAGGAACCTGAAGCTTCTGTATTGCATGGTCGGGGTAGCACCGAACACCTGGTCCAGCTCCTTGTGGAATACGCACATTCTTGGCCAAATGCGGAACTGCGAGTTGTGGTCTTTGCTTTTCCTGTTTGTGGTCTTGAGGGCTTTGATTTTCTCTCTCTGTGCGGAGATTCCATCTGGACAGTCCCCACCTCTGCCAGTGTCTTGGGGTCAGGCTCCTGGAGCTACTGATTTTAGATACACAACCACCAGATTTTGCACATTGCTGACCTCACACCAGAGGTTCACCAGAACTTTGGTGTCAGCATCTGGCCAGCTGACAGCATGATGGGTGCAGGATTTCCCAGACAGCATCTCTGTTCAAGTGCTATGGAAGTGCAATAGAAAGGTAGCAGGTGGCATGCCCTGAGGGGATTTAAACTCTGACCCAGTATGTACAAACTGGTAGGTGACTTCTGGTGCAGAAGAAGGGAGTAGGTTGAAGGCAAGACCATATGAGCCAAGGGGAATTGTGGGAAAGCACTGAAAGACTATCAGCATCCAAGCTGATTAGCCTGCGTCCACACTGCAAAGTGAGCAGGTTACAAACTCGAGTGAAAGTGGCACCTGGGTTCTAACCTATACCCTCAACCAGGCCAGCTGGCTTGGACTTAAAACATCCCCCTAGCCCAAGGCAGAGATTTTTGTGTGTGGACAGTAGTCTGGTGAGAGGCGATGCCTGACTCAGCACGGAAGACATGCCCTTGCTGGGAAGGAAAGTAAACAAGCTGTGTCCTCACTACAGTGAGTGTGTCTCGCGTTTCTGCTGGTGACTGTGCTAAGTGGGGAGATTGGATGTGGGGAACCGGTGAAGTTTTACTCCCCAAGCTGTAAGTTACAGGGACAGATTTTTTAAAAAAGGAAATGGCAGAAGTGAAGCGAGTGGGACCTTTGTCCCAGTGTCATGCTGAACGTCAGCTTGCCCTGCTGTGTCACAGGCCGTCACTCAGGCCCCTAATGCACTGAAACCAAAAGCAGAGTCCAGTTTACAGCCACGCGATGCTGCTGGGCTGCACGGCTGTGCCCCTAAGAGCTCCCGGCCCAGTGAATGTTAGACACGGGCTCACAGGGAGGGAGGGAGCGAAGGCTGAGGCTTCAGTCTGTGCGTGGCAGGCAGGGAGACGGAGTGTAGGCTGATGGGCTCCATCAATCCTGATGTGGGCTACTCTTGGGGAGCATCCCTCCAGGAGACCCTACCACTCAGCTGTTGCCTTGCATGGCCCCTTCCTTGCAGGCCACAGAGACAGCCAGCTCTTCGCTGCCTTTGCCTCATGCCAAGGCTGTTTGTCTCACTTGTGGGTGGAAATTCCCAGGAAGGCGTCTGTTGTTGTGCTTTAGGAAGAGTTGGGGTTATAACTTGACTAGAAATATCGATTTGCTATATTGGATTAAACGATTGGGTCATCTATTTCAGCATCCTACCTTCAGCAAAGTGACTAATATGAGGCACGTATCTTGTTTTGCAGGAGGGCCTCCTTTCCATCCTATAATATACCCACTTAGCTGGGTATGAGAGAGAAAAGTTTCTTCATAAGCCATGCAGTAATTTTTGGATCAACTTGAGAGACTCAGGTGTAGTGCTATTAAATCACCCTTCCACATCCTCCCCTCCACAAAAATATCCTTCCTGCACTCAACCCTACCAACCCATGCTTCAAAGCATCTGCTCCTCCTTTCTTTCCGTAGATTGGGGCATCAGGGGGTTAAAGGTGGGCAGGAGTGGAGTTGAAGATGTTTGGGTAATTTACCAGCACTACACACGAGTCTCTCAAACTGCTCCACAGATCTAAAGGATAAACACATTCCTCCTGAGGGACTCGATATCCCACAATGCTGACCTCTGATGGATGTACCCTTAGAGGATAAAACTGGATCATTAGAGTAAACACTCTCACACGCCGTTCGTGGGGCATGTCTTTCTTAGTTGTAAATGAACAGATCTACAGTTTCACGTGTACAGAACGACCGCATATCCAAACTCAAACCCGTCCCAGACCCAGCTTCCTGTTCTCCAGTCCTGCCCACATATCCTCCTGTCTCAGCACACCAAATCTCCTCTCCTTCCCCACCCTTCCCATCTAGGTATCCTCTACCCCTTATTCTTCCATCTCTCCTTTTCCAGACATCATCTTTCCTAGACTCCTGCTTGGCCTCAGGTTGTCCTGGCATTCCTGCTTGCGGCCAGAGCCCCGAAGATCTCACTCTGTTCCAAAATCTCAGCATTTGTTTGAAAAAAAATTGGTTCTCTCCCTTGTGTTTGCAAAGAATGCCTTGGATATGGGACCTGAACATTAGCGATGCGATGCAGGCAGCCTGAAACAATAATTCAGGGAAGCGAGAGCTGCTGCGTTCACCTCAAACCAAGAATGTAATTGTCAGCATTAAGTGTTTCACTGCTGACCGTTTGAGCAAAACCACCAGCTATTGTGATAACCCCTTAGTTCTTATTTGCCTCCCATGTCTCACCAAGGGGGCCAAAAGTCTCAACTGTTCCACATTCAGCTGCCAAAACCTCCAACTTGCCTCCCTAACAACTTCTACAATGCAGATGTGTGTTGTCCATACACAAATCTGTGGCAGGGTGGAGACTGAAAATGGGGACCGTGAGTATAAAATACATTGGATTTAACATAAATAACGAACAGGGATGCCGCTGTCCTGAGGGTATGATTCACATTCTTATTTAATTCACTAAAAAGCTCCATTTTCTTAATTTAACTGGCGCTGCTGCAGAGTCCCCAGCAGAGCTGAACAGAATCCAGGCACCTTGCTGCAGAATTTAGCCCCTGCTTGCTGTGGAGTACATGGGAATTTACTGATCAGATTTCATGCCTCTTGGCTGTGAGATGGCTGGAACACTGGAAGGAGGTTTGTGTAGGCACTATTTCAGGACTCTAATGTTCTGGGGTCTTATTGAAACACGGCCCATAATTCTCCTGAGATCAGTGAAAACCATCTGGGACTTGGGATCTTTTCCTCCAAACCGGGACAACCCTGGGCAACTGAAATTCCTGCTCATTCTACTCCTCTTGGAATGCCTTTAAAGAACCCTGCTTTGTTGATCTGGATCTCTTTAGGTCCCTATTTCTCTTGTCATCACTTTGCCCTTTTTATTTCAGATGTGCCACTTAGCTGGCATAGTTTATGCTCCTCTCCAGTGATAGTGTGATGGGAGGTGTGCCACATTTTTAAATAAAGCCTCTACGTACAGTTGTGTGTGTCTCCACTGAATCATGCACATTTTGTTCTCCCTTGCTCAGATGTGCAACATGGTATTTGAAGTAGCCTCTCTCTCTGGCTTCAAGGCTTTTTACTTGCCCTTCAGTCTCCTGTTTCACCACTTTTCTCATATTTCTTTGTCCCCATATGGAGATTGCCCCCTGAACCTGCCCTGGCCACTGCAGTAGGCAGCAGCTACTTTTCCCTGCTGTGGCGACTCGATCTAGAATTGTCTCTTCCTTGTATGTCCCAGCACAAACTTTTCTAGAACTCGGCTGCTGGTGGTTCCATTAAGTCTCTATCCCAATGAGACATTCAGCCAGTTCACCACGCTGTTGGAACAAGAGATGTCACAGTTTAGAAGAGACCCGTTACTAGTGAAAAGATTAAACACTGGCCCCAGGTCACAACGCTATGTAGGTGGCCAGACCATAATCCCAGATCCAAACACCCCTTCAATGTAAGGTTCTGAATCCAGCCTTTCCCGAAGTCTGGGGTGTCGGGATTCGATATTCTAACCGGATCGATTACTGGCCATTCATCCAGCCTGCCTAACCCTCCCAGGATGTCCCTGGACTGTCTCCCTTTTGTGTCATGCAGCCCGCACCCCACCCTGGCTTTGTGGCCTCTTCTTCATGGCAGAGTGGAGCACTGTGGGAGATTTATGTTAATCACCATGTATTTTATTCTCCAGTGGGCTGAATGAGAAATGCCTTGTTTGCTGAAGTTGTTTTTTAAAGTGTAAATTTGGCCTCACAAAGACTTAGTGACTCGGCTCAGTGATAGAGAACAAGGGAAGCTGCATTTCCCCCTGAGCTATTTGGTAACTCTGTCTGCCTCTTTTCTCTCCCCCTTTTTTCCCCCAGAGCATTCAGACATGGGGTTAGTGTCCTGATCATTCATTCTTCCCATAGCTCTCCGCCCTGTTCCGCTTTGTGGCCACACGCAGCTCCACCTTTTGCTCTACTCAGGGAGTTTCACTCATTGTCCAACACTGGGGTCTCTAGGAGCGTACTAACTCTATTTTCCAGTGGCTTGGACACCAAGAATATCACTCTCCCAGAAACCCGGTCTCCAGTGGCTCAGGCAGAGGACATACTGAAGCCAGAGTACAAAGCGGACAAATCCAGTGCCAATCCACATGCACACTGCTACCTGCAAATGCTTTTAAAGGGCTTCTGGCAGGACTCAGGCAGTCTTTTTTTAAAAAAAGAATCTTCTTTCACCCTCCCTCCACTTTGGGAAGTATGAATTGAAATCTGGATAGTGTCTGTTAATGGTGATTTCTCTAAACCCTAGCTTCCCTCTTTGCTCTTGGAGGGGAGAGGGGAAGAATTCATGTTTTTTTTTTATCTCTGCTTGCTGAATTCCCTGTCCTTATATGGCTCTCTTGTTTTTATCCCTATGAGGGTCTTGTCTAGTCACTCCCTCCCACCATACCTGTTTATATTCAGCACTTGGGCATGGATTTGTAGATGCTTCTGAGGGCAGATTGCCCCCAATTTCCACCTGTTGTGAAGATTCTGCCTCTCCTGGGAGAAGGGCTCATTTAACAGTTTGCTGAGGTACAGAGTTAATCCCTGGAGTCTTGAGCTGATCCTGTTTAAAGATCTGCCTGGTTTTCTGCCCCCAGACCTTGTCTCAGGGGGATAAAATTACCGAAGATGGCAAGAGGGAGTGGGGAACGTGTCTATTCTCAGGAGCGGTGTTTGGTTACCATCTCCTGCTTAGTCTGAATCCTTAGCATTCCAAAGACACTCTGGCAATATTAGATCTAGGAGGCACCCCCACCCTTCCCACCTCCCACTCAATGTGGCTAGTGAAAGCTCTGGGAAGAGCAGAGGGAGGAAGGACCCACAAGGCTGAATTAGCATTCATTTGTTTGATAAGACTCATGGGGCCCATCAGCGGGCATAAAGGGAAATGACTCCCTGGATCACCTGAATGCTGAGGTCTTCTGATCTCCTCCGTACACTCCAGTGGCGCTTCTGACCATGCACGAAGAACCCAGTCTTAAAGTGGGCAACAAGTCCTGAGGCAGTGGCCATTCATCAGTAGGCTTTTGCAGCCTTGAGTTTTACAACAGCTGCTCTTTACTGTGATAACTGCTGAGAAATAGAGGTGGGACATCAAGGAGATTGGGTGTGGTGGGGGAGCAGTATATAAAGCTTTTCGTCCATACACCTTTTTTGCTTTCTCAACTCGAAAGACCTGTTGCCTATGGGAATTTGCACAGATCCATTTTCCAGATAGACCATTGAGGTTTAGCACATTTAAGTGACTTGCCAAAGGATCTATAAGAAGTTTTGTGGCAGAGCAAGGAAGAGGACCTTGATTTTTGATGCCAAGATAGACCCACTAGCCCATGGTACATCTTACATAGATTGCTTCAGCGCTACATAACCAGGCAAGATGTAAAGTGCTTACTTGGCGCTGTAAAGTTCTTTGATGTCTATAGATGATAAAGCACTAGATACATGCAAAGTGTTATTCAACATACTCCTCTCCTCCCTCCAATAACATCCAAGATTCAGGCTTTTCTCTCTGACTTCAGGTCTATAAGACCCTTTTCTGGAATACTGCAACTTCCTCCTCTTGGGCTCCTTGATGCCCATCTCATTCCCCGTTCAAAAATGGATCATCTTTCCAACCATGTCAGCCTGCTCTTTGAGTTCCTCCACTGGCTCGCCTTCCTCCACTGTGTCAAACTTTTGCCCTTGCCTTTAAACCTTTCACAAGTTAGCCCCTCCCAGCTCATTTACTCATATCTTCTGATATTTTCCTCCTCCCTCCACCACTCTGCCTACGAGACCCTCCATGAGCTATTTGTCTGTCCCACAAGCACCTCCACAGTTTCTTCTATGCGGTTCTGGAGCCACTTTGCTGTGTGCATATCTGCCCTTTTCTGTTCTATAGAACGGTTTCCCTCATCCTCCCTTCCCTATTTCCTTCCATCGTTTGCTACACCCTTTTGTTGTGTCCTGTCTTAAATTAGATTGTAAGATCTCCTGGGCCCAGATTGTCTTTCACTCTCTACAGTGCCCACACAATGGTGCCCTGATCTCAGTTGAGGCCTATACGCACTATTGTAATACAATATATCATCATCAGCATATTTTGGGGGTCGTGTAAGATTCCTGATGTCCTAAACTAGCAATTTCCTTGCTTTCCTGTGCGTGGGTTTTATAAGTGATGTGATAGGTAAGCATGTTGTAGTCACTTAGCAACCAGAAGTGGCTTTTGAAACCATTTTTTCCATGTTTGTTTTAAAATTAACTTCTACATGCTCAACAAATCATTTTAAGAGCACGCGGGGTTGTTGTTTAAAAGCTGCCCCGTTGGCTTTTGTGTATACTCTGTGTGGCCCTGACTTTTAGAAGCTACTGGGGCCCTGCACCCTGGAAAAATCAGCTGCCCTTTGGTCCATACAAACACAAACGGCCCCTTATGCATCCCCAGGAGCTAGAAGTTCCAACTGCCTCTTAACTCAACAGCCAACACTTCCAGATTTGTCCCTGGCAACTTCTGTAATGCAGCTCTGAGTGATCAATGCAACAATCTTTGGCATGTGAAAACTAAAAGTGTGAGGACAGCATAAAATAAATTGAATTGTAAAATAACACAGAGGCAATTCTACTGATTGCCTTATTCATCTTCACATTTATTTAATTAAGAAAGCTACATTTTATAATTAAAGTGCAGCTCTTGCAGAATTTTCAGGCTGCAGCAGCAGGGTGTCAAAGAAACTAGGACTCGTGCCCTAGGCCTGCTTGCTGTAGCAGACACAGGGCTTGGGCACTGGGGCCCAACCTACGAACAGAGGCTAGCAGGAATAATGCTTACTGCCCACCGTAGTGCCACTGAAGGACAAGCAGGATCAGGAAGTCAGTTGGACTCACCCTTGGCAACATTTGGGCCTGATATTCACTTCCAACACTGATTCCTGTCCAGCCCCTCAGTGAGATTAGGGTGGCCGAGAGCCAGAGCATGTTCAGATTTTGAAAAGCAGAACAGTGCCCCCTAATGATATTTGGCGCTGCTGGTGAGTGGAAAAGATCCAGAGTACAAAGGGTAGCGGCACAGCACCCCCCGAAGCCCTGATGTGCTGCTGAGAAATGACAGAACACTGGGAAGAAAGGGCCTTTTTTGTAGTCCTGAAGTTACTGAGAGGACTAGGAAGTGTCTTGTGACTGGTAAACTGAGCCACTGTGACTCAGCTGATCAAGAAGCTGTGGTGTGTCAGACCCATATTGCATTCTGAGCCCAGGGTGTTCGACGGATATTTCTCATCAAATACATGGTTTTGCTTCTCTGCTGCTTGGATGTGCTTTATACACTGAACCTTTAGTGTACAGGTTGCAGTGTTACTTTGCAAGTTGCTGAGCTGATAGGAAGAGGCCTATGAATATGGCGTTGTAATGCTGTGTACATCGGGGCAACTTACATATCCCAAGCCCGTCCCTTTAGCTGCACTCTCTCCTGTGTGATCCAGGAGTTTGGGATGCTGCATTGTCCTATTGTCCTTCCACCTCCTCCTCCCCCATGAATTAGAAACAGGTGACCAAACTGAACATCACATTGATTTTGAGGGTGTCCAAAATACCCCACATGGGGAGGATGTTAGGAGCCCTGACTTCCACCTTCATTTCTATCCACATTTAAAAAAAATAAATTAACATTAAGTAATGATTCAACACTGACTGCTACTTGTATTACAGATGAGCCTGACCGGCTTAGCTATAAAGGGAAGATTAGAAATCAGGACCTGGATCTGAATTCTGTGGCTCGAGTCCGTTCCTTGCCAGAGGAGGAAGATTTGCTCATTGTTTGGTTCTTCACCAATAGCTACCTGAAGTTTGATGAGCTCTGTGGTCACACGGAAAAATTTTGGGCTGTAGTTTAAGGCTCTGCGGGCCCCATTTTTGGCACAGGTATTTTCCCCCACTAGGGAACTAACTCAACAGAAAAGTATTGCTTTTCCCCTCTAAGGTATGTCTGGGAGTTTTGCTGCTGAGATCTGGGCTGCGGGGCAGAAAGCGACTGTGTTAAAAACTCACGGCATTGCATGGCTGCTAGTGGCTGTTTAAAGTTGCGGTGGGCGCAGGGTATTCTCTAGCTTGGGAGGGAGATGTGGATGCTCTGCCTTTCTCTTTGTGCAGGATGACCTCTCCATGGTCCAGGAAGGAGATTGGTGCAGGCAGGGCAACTGGTTCCAGCTAATGGAGTTCTCTGTGTTCCTGACCCGAGGGCAGTGGGGTAGGAAGCTTGGCTGGGAATGGCTCATCATAAGACTGTCATCAGTCTGTTAAAGTCAATACCAATTACAAGGCTATTAATTAAAAAAATGTGACTGGTGCTACAATGAATGTAACCCTCTATTTATTTTCCATGTAAGCACGTTGCACACATCCAGTAAGACTTAGGGAACCTTGCATGCACTCATTGTTAAAGGGGCAGCAGAGTCTTTGAAGTGGTAAGGCTAGCTTTGTTCTGTCCTGCCTCCTCTATCCGCTCAAACGTTCACAGACACCCAAACAGACCCAGTCCACTTTGAGATTCCTAATTTCCTGATCTCCTGCTGGCTGGGAAGATCTCAGACTTGCGGGGTTGTCTTTTATCTCGCCCATCACAAAAGAGTGAAAGGCATGAATGGCAATTCCATTGATGTCACATCTCATTCTTTGGGAGGCTCCTCTTTTATTCAGCCTCAATGTTCCCATGCTTAATCGGGGGGGGGGGGGGGGGGGAATGGAGATGATGATACTTGCCTTCCTTTTAAAGCGTTTTAAGATCTATGGATGAGAAACACCCAGATGAGGCTACGTATATCAGTACCATTGTGTGTGGAGTTAACTTCCCAACTGACTGTTCCATTGTCGCTATTCTGAAGAGGGAATTCTGGGCTGAGTGGCTTCCATGGAAATATATGGGAGTGGGTTCCGGAGTGACGGCTTTGTGGGCGTGACACCGTAAAAGGATTTCCAGGCTGATGGATGGCTGCTTCTCCACTTTCCTGGAGAGGGGGTGGGTGTGGATGGGAGGAAGAGAGGGACTGCAGGTGTAAACATGACATTATAATATTCCTACCAAAGGTTATCTTTACCTGATAGCACCCAGTCTTGTCAGCATTAGCTGGTTTCTCTTCCTCATTCTGGGAACCCGGAAAGAGCTGCCTAGCTTTGCTTTGTGATTTACCAGCCAGAAAGCTGCATGGCTCCCAAGAGAGTCAAGTCCACCTCATCCACGCACACACATGCTCCCTGCCTCTCTAACAAACCCAGGTAAGCTTGGTGGGCTACGTAAATGTGGAAAAGAAGAGCGTGATTCCCCTGTGTCAGCAGGCAACTTGGCTAGCATTGGAGGCATGAATCCTTCTCAGAGACACATGTACTCTCAGTTCCATCACTGCCGGGCAAGACAGATGCAACTCAACGTGCACCAGTGACGCAGACAATCTGTATCTGGCCAGATGCCGGGTCTTTGAATGTTATTGGGGGCTGGGAGGGTGAGGCTGGGAGAGAGGATCTGCCTTCTCCTTGCCTCTGGTGTTGTGGGGATGAAGGGAGGGGAGCTGTGACGGAGAAGCCTGTTTGTCGGTAGGCTCTTGCCCTGTTTGATGGCAGAGATGGAGCAGACTGGGAATGATGCACAGAAGCCCTGCCGGAGCTGTTTGTCCTTTTGCCACATCTGTTGGATGTGTGTGTGTTGTTTTGTGTTTCCACCCGGTGCGTGGTTTTTTGGTAATAATCCCCTCCAAGGTTACAGCGATATCATTTGTCAGGCAAGCCGTGCAGAGCTCTTTCTTACTATGGGATTACATAAGAGAACACAGGCTTTATTACCATTTTAGGGAGCATTAGCATTGTGGATTATATCCATAGAGACTCAGCGGCAGCCTTCACTCACTCGCTCTTCCTCCCTCCCCCAACACTTAAAAATAATATTTATCTATTAAACAAACTAGAGAAGTGACCCTGTGAACCAGAAACTGGCTGACAAACGGCACGCGTGGAGGAGTTGAATCGAGGCAGTGTGTCTCACAAACTCATACATGGAAGGAAAGGCTATAAAGGGAGAATGCGGGACAGCAAGAAACAATAGTGTCTCCTCTGGTCCTGCTTTTGGGATCTAGGAGAGAACAGTGAGGGTTGCGATTTGAGATTCTAATCCTGTCTCTGCCCCTCGGTGATCTTGTGCAAGTTGAGTGATTGCTCAGTGCCTCAGTTTCCTCTTCTTTAAAATGGGGATAATAGTTATTGCCTAGCTTCTTTGTGTTAGGCATCCCACTCGACCAAAATTAGGATGCCCAGATTGTGACAAAGCAGAGCAGCAAGCCCCTTGACACCATCCCACTGCCCTCATGAGGTGCATCTGCCTAACTGACCATCTGCATAGGCAAAGGCATAGGACGCTTACGTTCATAAACAAGGCACCTGAAATTGTACATGCCTCACTTTGAAAATCTAGTCCTGCCTTTCTGACTGAGATTGCAAACTCCTTAGGCAGGGACCTAGTTCAGGAATGAACTTGGTGGGACCTATTATGTGTTTCCCATTTCCAGCTTATCTGGTTATGCTGGTGAACCTGGGTGGGGGAATAACTGCACCCTGTAATGTAGCTCTGTATTCTGAATGGCAGAGACATTCTCTTTGGCATATGATGAGGTAGTTTCTGCTTATCACATCTTTGAACCAACAAAGTCTAGAATGTGTTAACTTTGTCGCTGCTGTAGCACAGCGTGGTGACATTCTGCCTGGAGCGTCATCACCTCAGTGCAATGTACCTGGTTGGAAAGGCAGCCCTCTCTCTATGTCTTTGCCCCATTGGCTGGCTGACAGCTCCCGGCTGCTGCCCGGGTCCCAGCAGCCGGGACCCCGGCGGGCTGGCTGACGGCTCCCGGCTGCCACCCGGGTCCCGGCAGCGGGCGGGCTGCGGAGCTGCCGCCCCGACCCTGTGGCGGTCGGGCTGCTGCTCAGACAGCTCATTTTTTTTATTATTAAATAACGGACTTTTTCATTTAACGGACACCCCCTCGCCCGAATTAGTCCGTTAAATCAGTGGTCCCCAACCCCCGGGCCGCGGACCGGTACCGGTCCGTGGATCAATCGGTACCGGGCCGCGGCCGCTTTCCCTTCAGCAGCGCCGCGGGGATCTCAGCGCCGCCATGATCGCTTCCGTGATCGCTTCCGCATTTGAGCTAATGTATTCGGCGGCCATAGGACTGGCTCGCCGCCGCTTTCCCTCCCTCAGCGCCGCGGGGCACTTAGCGCCGCCGTAATCACTTCCGCATCGGAGTTAATGTATTCGGCGGCTTTTCGGCGGACATGCAAGGGTCAGCCGCGCCGAGGGAAAAATGTCGGGCCGCAGTAAAATTCTCCAGCGTTGACCGGTCCGCGTGGATAAAAAGGTTGGGGACCACTGCGTTAAATGGAGGTTTTACTGTACATTTTTATTTTGTTTTTTTTATTGAGAAGAATGTGTTTTCTTGTTTTAGTATTTTTGGTGCTTGAGACATTGGCCTGTTGGGGGGTTTGGAGGGGGAAGGCAGCACCTAACTTGCTTACCAGGAGGTGATGGTCCTCCTGATGAGCTCCTAGTTATTGAAACACGTGTGATTTGTAAATGTAGTGTCGAGCGGCTAATATCCACACTTTCTGACAATTGGAAATTATAATATTTGAGCTTTACTTGTCGGCTGAACCCATCCCAACTCTGGGTTCCCTGATGCCATTTGAAAAATAAGTATCAATACATTTAATTTTTCTGGTGCATCAGGAAAATAATCTCTTTTGCTGCAGATAAGTGAATCCAGACAAAAGTGGTTCTCAGAGACTCAAAACTGTTGTCTTTGTGGCCTGCCTTGACTTTCTATTCCCTCTCTAGTCTCTTATGTGTGATCTTCACGGCTGCATCTCACTAACAAATCTGAGAGGATGGGCATGGTTGTGAGGGCCTATGAAATCTTGCAAAGCCTGAGTTTCAGACCAAACATTTGAGGTGATTGATCTGAAGTTATGCAGGTACCTGGTGCAGATACACCAGGCTATGAGTCGCACAAAGGGTTCAACTGAATTCCTGGAAATATTAGCCAAGAACATGGGCCAACATCCTTAAAGTGCCAAGGATTTCTTGGATTCTTCTCAAATGGAGAATATCAACCCATGGTTTTAAAGGCTAGACCCAAAAACCCTGCTGATGCTAAGCATCTCGTATGTGCCCTCATGAAAGGGACACATCTCCTCCTGATCGAAGTGTTCTAATCTGTCTGCCTTCAGCAATGCTGAAACCGCTCCCGGGGAGTACCTAGTAGGAAATGGTTCAGGAGGGAGTGAAAGTCAATATGTAATTGGACTAATGAGATCCATGTGAATATCAATAGCACATTCAGCTACCGCCCACACATTGTACACTGCTGATCTTCTACCTTGGAAAGATGAAAGGCTGAGTTAGCGCCGCAAGGATTCAGACCTGTTGGAATACTAAGCCGTCACTCCTGGCGGTAGAAAACCCTGCCCACCAATCTGAGATCTCTAGATTACCAGGGCAAAAATGGAGGGAGTCAGGGGAAGTTTTTTTAAGAGTAAAGACCGTGATGTTGTAGGTCTAGTTAGTCATGCGTGGGGGAAGGTTTGCTTCAACATTCCTCACTCAGGACTCTGGAACAACTAGAGAATCCCTCCCATCCCATGTCTCATAGTAGACTCCAGGCAGGGAGGGGCTGTGGGCATTTTAGTGTCCAGTAGATAGAATAAAGCTACTGTCCTTTAATACCAACTCTTGGACCATCACTTAAAGGCCCTTGATGACTTGGGACATGATCACAAGCATTCCTACCTTATCCCCATGGATTTAAAAGAAACCTCCAGCCATGTGGAGGCAGTAACCATAAAAATAAACTATATTTCTCATCTAAACACACCTATGTGTGCTCTTACAGGCCCCTCGGGGAAGGACACATAACTGCATGCTGGAACTTCTGTGACCAGTATCTATTAATCACAGCTATTATTTAAAGAGTGGTTACAGTCAAAAACCGTGACTGTGGAAATGGGACCTTCTTCCTCAACAGATCTGTTCTCTCCACGTCTACAGTACAGCCTAAGTCAGTAGAACGTATGTCACTCGGGTCTGAATATTCCACCCCCTGAGCGACATAAATTTTGCTGGCATAAGTGCTCGTGTGTGCAGCGCTATGTTCACAGGAGAGCTTCACCTGCTGACATGGCCTCTGCTGCTCACGGAGGTGACTTTTGCTGTTTGCTGATTGGTGAGAGCTCTCACCCATTGGCACAGAGCATCTTCACCAGGCAGTATCGTACAGCTGTGCCACTGCAGCACTGTACGTATAGACACGGTCTTAGTGTTTTCAGATCAGACCTGTTCACTGTTACAAGCAATACAGCTATGGGAAGGTGAATGGGAACCTTTTCCACCTCGCACATCCTAACACAACTGTTAGCTAGGCCACGTTCCTGCCCCGTTGCCATTCTTCCACCCTGCCTGACTGTCCCAGTATGTCAGTGGTCTATCTACCTTTTGTGGAGTGCAGCCCAGCTTTGTGACCTGTTCTTCATGGCAGAATGAAGCATTGTGAGAGACTTATGTTAATCACCCTGTACATCCTAACCCAACAGTTAGCTAGGCTCTGATTGCCGGCTCTTTAATATCAGCCATGGTGGAAGAGGCAGGAAGAATGCACCTTGGCTTTCAAATAAATCTTGAGTACCTTGTCCCTTCAGAGTGCTTTGCAAATGTAATGAACCATGGTCCATTACCAGATACATGCAGAGATAATGGTCGATATTGGAGATTGAACCCGGGGCCTTTGGTACCAAAAGCAGAAGCTATTGTCTCTTGAGCCAAAGATGTGCTTGACCCTTGCTGTTGAATGCTGTATCTATAAGCATGCAGCAGAAAAAGCCTCTTGCACCTCAACATATAAACCACTAGCATAATGCTTGTCTCTGTCTCATAACTGGCCCTAGAGGCTTACACCAGCCACCTGGAGAACTGTAACTCCTTTAACTCACCCGCCAGAGGGACTGTGCTTTTGAAACTGTAGGTCCCATATTTGAATCCTATTGATGACCCTGGTGTCTGTGTATCGCTCGTAGGCACTTCTATGCTCCAGTATCTAAGCACCTCACTATCGTTAATGGATTTATCTTCACAACACCCCTATGAAGTAGAGCAGTGCTATTACCCCCCCCCCATTGTATTGATGGGGAACTGAGGCACAGAGAGGCTAAGGGACTTGCCCAAGGTCATCCATGAAGTGCACGATAGAAAAGAGTAGTGAACCCAGCTCTAAGTGTCAACCTAACGCCTGAACCACTGGACTGTCCCTTCTATGGTTAGCCTTTGATTGTCAGCAGCTGCAGTGCATTACAGAAACATGAATGTCCTCAGATCCCAGTTTGTCTCCACCTTTGATCCGTGAATCAAGCAAATTTGATAGGGATATGTGCAGAAAGAATAATTAATAATTATTTGTGTTTTAACAGGCTTTCAGCCAATGATCTCTCAGAGCTGGGCAAACAGGAATTAATTCAGCCTTACAGTGCCCCCTTGGGAGGAAGCAAAGTATTATTATCCACATTAAGAGTCTCTCTGTATGATTATGATAATTATAGTACAGCACTTAGGTGTTGTTCTAGGCACTATATAAGATGGTAAATACACAACACTGGACAGCTGGAAACAAAGGAATTTCCATTACAGATCACACTAGTGGTCCAACTAGGCCGATATTCTGTCTCCCACTAAGCATGGCGCCAGATGCTTCAGAGGAAGAGGCAAGAAATCTCCTAGCAGGCAATTGATGAATAACCTGTCCAGAGCCATAGAGAGGTGAAGCGATGGGCCAAGGTCACACAGCGAGTTTCTGACGGAGCTGGATATATACAGTGATGTTGGGGGCCTGTCTTATGACTTAACAGAAAAAGACCTTTCTCAAGTCCCTACACAATCACTCTTCTGATGTTTAAAGCTCTGGATGTACATTTGCAGACAGGTTTTGTTGCCAGCATCTGAGATCACTTTGAGTCAAGACACTGAGACTTGCCACTGCATCACCAAACCATCGGCTTTACCGCTCCTACCTGCGCTACATGGATATCCACAGATCACGCCCCGAGCTCCCCAAACCCTGCCCATCATGGATCAGATTTGGTTTAAAACCTAGGATGGATTTTCTGGGTGCAGCTTTTCTTCCTTTGTCCCAAGGCCTAGTTAGAAATGTGGAGGGGAGGACCCCCCCCCCCGATATTATAAAGGGGGAGGCACTTCCTGCTTGCCATGATGCCCCTTGATCCAGTGAGGTCTCCTTTTCTGCCACTCTATGTTCCCTAGGAGACCAGAACCCAAGGACGGGTCACGGATTTTGAGCTGCTTTATTTGTACAGCCTAAGCAGTTAGTGGCTTTGTTCTGTGTGCAGTAGCCCTCCTCTTCCTCTTGCTCTAAGCCTTGGGAAAAGCGTTACAGCCCAAATGAATTGGGTAGGTTAAGTTGACAGGCACTGAAGAGTTATATTTGGACAAATTTGGGGCTGCCCTGGATCCTGGCATCTGAGATCTCCAGCAGGGTTTTTCCCACCCCAACACCCATGGAATAAAGCGATGTTTGGCTTTCCTGAGGACAACTGGCCGGGCCTGGCAGTGTCTGAAATAAATATAGTTTTGGAGGAGAATTCATTTCCCCTGAATTAATGCAGCCTGACACACAGCACAGGAGCATGTGCCATATGGTCAGATCTGACTTGATTTTTGGAATGGGGGGAGGGTAAGTGATACTTTTTGGAGTTGCAGCACAGGCAGAAACAGTAATCCCTTGGTACGGAAAATGCGAGATGCTAATCTGAAATTAAAATGGGTAAACGGTCACAGGTCCAGTAAGGTCAAGAAGGTCAAAATGTTGATCTCTGAGGAAATGAACCTTTTTTTTAATCTCCAGAAGCCCTGGGCATAACTATCTAGTCCTTCCGTTTAATAGGCGGCTGTATGTAACGAGCTGTTCTTTTATTTCAGAACTAGCGTGTTCATTGTGTGCATAGAGTCCAATGTCATTTCCTCTCTCCTACTCCAAAGACGTGTGTTTTCTCTGCAGAGGATCCCCTCGTTTATATACCATCCCCACTCACTCACACACACGCCCTCTACCTCAAGCCTGGTGCTGAAATTGCCGTTTGATCGAGGACATATAGATTGGGCTGGAGAATGTTCCTCTCATTCAGCAGCACTAACAGCCTATGTAGCAAGAAATCAGGAATTTAATTTGGTTCTCCTATGTGGTCCTGCAGAGCACATAACTAAATGGCTAAATTCCTCCAAGCCTTTCCACAGGGATGGGGAGGGGGTGATCAAAACTCTTCAGCTTGGTGCCATAACATAAAACCTAATACTGCTCAAGCTGAAGGCGATTCTCATTTAGCTCCAGCAATAGGGACTTGGGGTTTTTTTGAAGCTGAAGGATGTGAGTTATACTCCCACTTTCGCTGCTGTAAAGTTCCTAATGTCTGTGTTGTGTCGCACGACAAACGTGAAATCCTTGTTAGCTATGATTTTGTTATAAGCAGTCACAGGGGCAGCCCAGCTATTGAAGATATAGGGTATGTCTTCACTACAGGACTAGGTCGATTTCCCTTAATTCAATTTTCTAAATTCGAGTTTAGAAAATCGAATCAGTGTGTCCCCACCAGGACAGCAGGTTGACAGTGGTCGACACTGTCTGTCCTAGAACTTTTGCAGGGGTCGACATAGCCCGCATTGCACTTTGGGTAGGTAGCCCACAGTGCAATGCGTGCCAGACTCCCCCCCCCCCCCCCAGCAGCCCCGTGGACCCCCCCGCCCACGTGAACAGCCCCCCCGCCGGACCCCCCCCCCCGCCCGAGGGGGGGGGGGGAGCCGGCGCGGGGCTGCTTGAGCGAGCGGGTCAGCTGCCTAGTCAATTTCACCTGAAATTGACCAAGCAGCTGACCCGCTCGCTCAAGCAGCCCCGCGCCGGACCCCCCAGCCCCCCCGCCTGAGCAGCCCCGCGCCCCCCCCCGCCCACCTGAACAGCCCCCCCCGCCGGACCCCCCGCCCGCCTGAGGGGGGGGGGGAGCCGGCGCGGGGCTGCTTGAGCGAGCGGGTCAGCTGCCTAGTCAATTTCACCTGAAATTGACCAAGCAGCTGAACCCCTTGCTCAAGCAGCCCTGCGCGGCTCCCCCCCCCTCAGGTGGGCGGGGGGGGAGCAGGCGGGGGGGCTGTTCGGAGGTCGGAGGCTTAACTTCAGATGCCTCTTCACTTACTCACAGTAGACATAGAGAAGTCGATTTTAGCCTTACTTCTCTCGTCAGGCAGGAGTTACAAATTCGATTTTGAGGGCCCTTTAAATCGACTTTAAGGGCATGTATGTGAAGACAGGTACATGTTTAATTCGACCTAACGTCGTTAAGGTCGAATTAAAGTGGTAGTGAAGACATGCTTTTAGTGGCTGATGGTTTAGTGACCGGAGCCTATATAAGAATGGGAAGGGACAGAAAGAGGCTCTCTCTCTTTCCAAGGAAAACAGGTGGTGGAATGGTCCAGCTACTGGCAACTGTGCAACCATTGCCCTGGAGAACTGAACAGCTACCATAAAGTTGAAATGTTTAGGGTGAGGAGGCAGTACATGACACATCTGACCTGCAGGACCATGACCAGAGAAGAGGTGAGTTGGAGAGGTGATCAAAAGCCTCCGTCATGGGCAGTAAAATAGTTGCTTGTACGGGGGGGTTCTCTTATAATGGTGGATGTAATACAGAAGCCCCCTACTTCCTTTAGCCTCCAAGAGGCTAGCAGAGGAGAATTGCCCAGGGATAAAACTTGGCTGGATCCCTAAAGTTAAGCTTGGAATGAAAAGTTTAACAAAACCTTTTGCTGTCATTAGAAGTCGGTCTTTTATCGTCTATATGGGCCCAGCCACTATAATGGGCAATATGACTCTTTCATACACATAAAGCCAGTACATTACAATAGCTGTCAGTTGACATCAGTGGTTCAAGGTGATCTGGGTCTGTAGGGGGAATAAGCTTGAAGGGTGCTTGTTTTTTACAATTGCTTTTTAAAGTTAGCAGTGAACGTTGCTGCTCTTCTGCACTAGGTGAAGAGGTAGGGGGGAACTCCCCCCCCCAATAACTGTTTGTTTCTCACTAACCACAATGACACTGGTGTAAAGCAAGGGCAGAATCTCACCAGGTTCTGTCTTAAGTTGCTCATTCTTGGGTGCAGTAAATCTTATCTCCCCCCCACCCCAGTGGAGAGGAGAGCGGGTTGTGAGGCTTGAATGACTGTTCGTAAAGAATGTTGTTGTAGCCGTGTGGGTCCCAGGACACACAAGACACAATATCTTTTATTGACCCCACAGCTGTTAGGCCTGGAAAATGACCTCAGAATGTCACAGCTAAATCCAAGGTGGAACTGATTGTGTAGCATAAGAACGTAACACATTACAGACCTTGGTTGAAGGATGCTATAGAAGACAAAATGTTATAAAGGTGTGCCTTGAAGCCATGCTTTGGGCTCAGCTCATTACTGAGAGATTCCAGCTGTGAACTCCGGCTCTGCACCCCTCCACAGTCCAGGAGTGTTAGGCTTTGGGGATTTGGCTCTGCTGTATTTCTACAGAGCCTCTATCCCCACCTCATGCCCTTTGCCCCAGGTCCCTTCTCATAAATTTCCTCATAAATGGGAGAAAACCACCACTCGTTCTCCTCCTCTACTCCACCCCCTTTACTACCAGCCTCATTTGCGAATCTGGAGCAGAACATCTGATAAAATTGTGCAGAGGTCTTTTATTACTGTTCGGTTAGGAGCTGACCAGATGCCCCGGCCTGTGAAATAATCACCATCTGTTGATTGCAATTGTAATTGCTAGGCAAAAGCCAAAAGCCTGGAAGGTCTTTACAGCGATGTAGTCAAAGAACTGCTACTTAACTTTACTGAATTAAAACAAAAGCCTCCTTTTCTGCCCTGTTTTGGGTCAAGGCTTTAAAAAGCACACGGTACTCTCCGATGCCTGTGAACAGCTTTCCAGTGTTTTACCTCCTCTTGGAGTTGCTTACTTTGCACCAGCCTCTCTTTCCTTTTGTTGTGGATGGAGTGCAGCACTATGTGCTGTGAAAGAGCTGATGTGTTTCACCCTTGTGCTGGCTGTACTTGAGTGGAAAGTGAGTTTCTCTCTGCAGTCACGCTCACTGTATAGGTTTCTTCCATTTCTAATATTTGCGGTTCTGTAAGCCTCAGTGGTGAAAACTGGAGGTGCAGCGTGGGATTGCTTTGGGTTTTTTTAGTATATCGAAGGCAAAGGATCTTTGTCAATGGATGATTAACGATAAGAGTGAGGCCCAAACTTTGACCTAATTTAAACTGTATGAAGAGAGCATGATACGCCATAGGGAATCTAATCTGCTGTCCTGCCTCTGTTTGATACTTAGGAGGACAGTGACATGGCTAGTCTGTGTCAGTGTTGTATCTACTGTGGCAAGAGTCAGAGATTCCTTTCTGCCTTCCCATTCCACACAGTGGATAGTTGGAAGCATAAGCAGTCTGGGGGCAGGGAGTGTTATTACTGTATGTTTGTATAGTGCCAAGCACAACGGGTCCCCAACCTTGTTGGCTTCTAGGCACTACCGTAATGTAAATGCTTTAAATAATGATCATATTGAAAAATGGTGGTTGATGACCATTAATATCTTCTCTTAATTCAACACATGTCTGTTAATGGTCATAAGATTATCCAGAGCTACTGAAAAATCCAGCCTCACTGTTTGCCTTTGCAGCAGTATGAATTCCACAGGGGGGACTACATACTCCGGGAAGTGTCTGCTTTTCTTGAAAACAAGGAACAAATCGAACAAACAAACAAAAAAACCCACCGCTAAGCCTTTTTTGGTGTACGAAAGAATCAAATGAATTGGAGAGACGTAGATGACCTAGTTCCTGTTTGCGATCTCTCTCATATCAGTTTGATACTAGTGTAGCCCCATTGACTTCAGAGGAGTTCCTGCTAATTTACACTGATGTAAGAGCAGAATCAGGGCCAACATAATGCAGTATGATTCTCCTGTCCTAGTTTAATCCCATTATGCCTAGTTCTTACCAAGCTACCACTCTAAACAATCCCTCCCACTCTGTAATATCGACATGCTTCGTATAGTTATTATGCCTATTCCCTCAGGAAAACTATGCACATTTAACCTTTTTTTGTCTTTCCTCATAAATCTCTCCAGTTCCCTGATCAATTCTGAGGCTCCTCTGTGAATTCCCTCCAATTTGCCGTTCACGGTGGATAACTGGATGAGCAAAACTGAATGCCTAGGTGGTTGCACCAGAGGGGTGCAGAAACGGTCTATTATCTCCCTATGCCATGATGTGATCCCTCTGTGTGCACTGCCCCAAACAGCATGAGCTCCTTTTGCTTCAATGTCACAAGCTCATTTCTTATTTGCTGCTCTCTGTTCACCCTGATCTCTTTTAACATGATTGCTTTCCTGTTTTCTCCCTCCCGTTCAGTATCTGTGTTTTGGATTATTGTTCTCCAGGGGTATCAGCTGCATTTTCCCGAGATGAATCTCATTTTGTTGCATTTCAGCCCATGTTTCTAGTGTGTCTAGTTTCCTTTGCATTATGGTATGATAAATCTCCTGCAAAGATTTATGTAGGTTCTTAACTTTCAGTTAGTTTATTGTGGTTACTCGTATGCTCACATTATTCACGTGGTTAAAGCTGTGGATGTACATTTGCAGCTGCATACAGTTAAAGATATCTTTGTAGCAGGAGGGCCTGTTTATCTGTCCACCCTGGCATTTTAATGCCTTCCACTTGAGTGTCCTCCGCAATTTCACTGACGTGCTGTTGACTTTCCTTCCTTCCACTGGTTTAATAGACTGGACCTACGAACAATCCCTGTGGTACCTATTAGACACCTCTCCCCCAAAAGATACTTTATTTACAGTCCTTCCACCAGTTTTCAATCCTCTGGATATGTTCTGTCTAAGAGGGTGCGGCATCATATGCTGCACTAAAATCGCCAAAAAGCCCCTCACCGCTTTCCCTTCATATGCTAACTGTATTATTGTACCAAAAATATGGTTCTCTTCTCTAGATGCTTAATTATCTTTTTTCTCTTTAACGTGTTCTATTATTTTACTTGGACTAGAAACTAGACTTACAGTAAAATAATTGCCAGGATCACTTTTCTTTTGAAAATCAGTATTACATTTGCCGTCCTTCAGTCTTCTGGAAACTCCCTACCTCTCTGTGGTCTTTCAGATTTATTTGGAAGAGACACAGTAAATTTGTTAGCTGGTTCCCTTAACAACAATGTAGACTTCAATCCTGTAGATACTTAAACACGTGCTTAACTTTACATGTGGTGAGTAGTGCATCGAAGTGACAGAGCTGTTCACAGTGAATGAAGTTAAGCAGGTGCATCCATCTTTGCAAGATCAGGTCCTAGGATGTTGTTTACTGTATCTGGACTAGCTGATTTGTAAATGTTCCAAGTGTTTCTTTACTTGCTGTATTTCAGTAGCGCTGTCTGACAAGCTTTTCCTCCCTTTCTAGTCCAAATGTCTTCCTTTTTTTTTCTTCTAAGGACAGATTTAAAAAAGCTGCTCAGCCATTTTTGAATAATTAATTTCATCCTCATACTCATGTATTAATGAACCTACCTTCTTTCAGGCACATCTTTCCCCCCTAATGAATTTGTAAATCCCTTCTTATTTCCTTTAGCGCCTTAGGCAGCATAAACTCATTTGATTTTTTTCTTCTGCCCTTATCTTTTCCCTGCAGCCTTAACTGACTTGGTGTATTCTTGTTTGGTCCCATTCTCCTTTTCAATTTCAATTTCCAGTAAGGATTTTTTTAAAACGGTTGCTGTATGACAAGGTGTTGGTTAGAACTCACGGCCATACAGCACAATAAAGTATAAGTGTGTTATTCAAAAGTCTTGTGTGGTGGCGTCTCCTCGGGGGCAATTTATATTAGCAACAGTCACCTGGCTGCAATGCTATAGTAGCTTCACGCCAAGAGTGTCCTCTCCATCTCAAAGCTCAGCTCATTGTCTGGGTAGATGGAATGCCAGTGATCTCAGAATGGGGAAACACTTGAGTACATTAGTGGTCCTCTTCCTTCTCCTTTGTTTCTGAACCATTTCATCCTCTATGTTACAAGAGATGTTAGCAGTTTCTGCTAGGTTTGAACTGCGAAAGCTTCTCTTCTTTCCTCTGTGTGTACTTTAAAACCCTGCTAGTTTTGAAGCTAGTGTAGGAGATAAGTAGTCTCCTTCCTGTTTAAGAGGAGACCATAGAATCCAAAAACAAGGAATAATTAGCCAGTGAATGTTTCAGGCAGTTGTTGCTCAGAGGAAGCTTGAATCTTGGGAGGAACGGTGTGGGAGAGGCCCAGGACTGAATGAGTGAATTCCCTTAATACAGGGTCAGTGTGTGAGATAGTTCCTTCTCCTAGTGATTTTCTCCTTGTAGACTTTCTTTAGGTACAGATTCACCATGTTGTCACACTGTGTGACACAAAGAGGGCATTAGTACCCCACCGGTGCGCCAGGAAGCTGTGATGAGCACATTTAACATCAGGACAGGTGCCAAATCCTCATGGACTTTAAGGCCAGAAGGGACCATTGTGATCATCTACTCTGATCTCCTGCACATTGCAGGCCACAGAACCTCACCCAACCCATTCCTGTAATAGACCCCTAACTTCTGGCTGAGTTACTGATGTCCTCAGATCATGGTTTAAAAAATTCAAGTTACAAAGAATCCACCATTTACCCTAGTTCAGACTAGCAAGTAACCCGTGCCCCATGCTACAGAGGAAGGCAACCTCCCCCCTCCCACCTCTCCAGGGTATCTGCCAATATGACCAAGGGGAAAATTCCTTCCTAGCACCAAATACAGTGATCAATTAGACCCTGAGCATGTTGGTGATACCCATGAGCCGGACACCTGGGAAAGAATTCTCTGTCGTAGCTGAGAGCCTTATTCATCTGGTGTCCCATCTCCACTCATTGGAGATATTTGCTGCTAGAAGTCACAGGTGGGCCATATGCCAATGTAGGCAGTTTCATCATACCATCCCCTCCAAAAACTTAGCAAACTCAGTCTTAAAACAAGTTAGGTTTTTTGCTCCTATTGGAAGGCTGTTCCAGGACTTCATTCATTTATCCACAGCATATTTGGGGGAGAAGGGTCTGTAAGAGGAGTTGCCTCGTGAAGTCCAGATATGGATAAAATATGGAGATTGAATTCTGAGTGCTCATCAGAAGAGGGCGATATTTGGCCATTAAATATAGGATGGTCTTTGTAGCCAAACCACATGCCTGTGACTTATACTATCTGGGGGGTCTGTTCTCAGCTTTGTCATTGACCTACTGAGAGACTGTGGGTGAGTCATTTCTCTTTCCTTTGCCATCTAAGTACAGATAATGCTGCTTACCGAGGAGCTGGAAGGTTTGGTTCCTGAATGGCTGTGAAGGACTCTGAGCCCTGAAATAGAATGGTACCATGCACCTTTATTACAGTCATTCCTTAAGAGCACTTTGCTGGAGCAGGACGAGAGGGGGCAAGGCCTAATGTTCAGCAATTCATGATCTTCTGTGGAGTCTGTTGTTTCAGTGATTCTCTAATGGGTTGTTTTCACCCGCCTTCCCCCTCCCCTGTCACTGTGTAGTAGCTGTTGCTATGCAGAGGGTTATGGATAAGTAAAGCATAATGAGGTCACAAATTCTCATGCTCATCTGAGACCAAAATAATACCACCCACCGCTAACGTCTTCTCCTTGCGTCTCTCTCCTCCCAAAGGTGGACAACCCCAAAGAGGCTCATGCAACTTGCAGAGCAGTGGTAGGGGGTCCCAAAGCTATGTGTTTTTTTTTTAAAGGACACAGTAACTCATGCTGCCCTCTCGTATTCTTCTCAGGGGTCTGGCACGGGAAAGCACTGGGCCTGGTCCGTGCTGTGGGTATTCACTCACGGAAATGTATTTTTGTGGGGCTTTTGTTTACATGGGGGAGAGAAGCTTAGAGAAGAAACCTGGCACAGAGCAGTTGGGATTCGGTTAATCTGCTTACAAATACATTAATCGGAGGATCAGATGCTGTCAACAATACTCTTTCCCCCCTTGCTTGCTTTCCCTCCCTCTGTGTCGTCCCTCCGCTGTCTGTTCCCACTCCTCACTCCCTGACCCTGAAAGTCAGTGGGTAATGAAGCACAAGGAGATTGAAACAAAATTAACAACTAAAATATAAATCCTGGATCTAACTGAAAATTAAAAATGGGTCTTTGGCTGTTTGAGATTCTAAAAATATCGCCAAGTCTCAGCCAGATTGAAGACAGCAAGACTTTCCCTGGAAATCACCAGGATAATGGGGAGTTCACAGCCGATAATCCTACAACGGCTGTCCACCCTCTTCCCCCACTGAGTGTGGCACTGCAGAATAGACTTGTTGGGTCACTGCATTGGGCCACAGCAGAAAGTCATGATGAGATTCTCCGGTCTATCCTCTGTTCCTTCTGGCTGCAAATCCTCTTAATTCCTATTTTCCTTTGCAATCCTGTTCAACCCAGCCTGTATCCTCCTGGGTCTCATATTTGGTGTTATCATCTCCATCGACTCTTCCCCTTTTCCTATAGGACTATCCGCTTTTCTCTTCTTCCTGGCCCTCCCACCTTCAGTGAGCACCTGCTGTTCTCCTTCTTCACTTTCCAACACGATAAACCTGTTCCTGAGCTCTCTTTCTCCTTTACTAGCCCGTCTTTTCCTCTGCCTGGTTCCTTAGTCACATGCTTCCTCTGTCCATTTTCTTCACCCAGCACTCTCCCCTCAGAGTTCTTTGGTCCTGTTTCCATCAGCAAGTCCTAGCTTTTCCCTTCAGCCTCCTTGTGTCTTTGCTCCGTCATCTGCTCAACCCCCCTTCTAAACTCAACCAGAGTTTCCACCTGCATTTCCAATCCTCCCATCTTTTCTTCCATCAGCTCTATCAGGCGGCACTTCATGCAGATGAGACTCTTATCAGGTAGCCCCTCCAGGATCATGTACATCCCGCAGCTTCTACATCCAGTCATCTTCAATGTGTCCTCCACTGCTTGGGTCACTACCACTGCTGCCCTCTGTATCTATAATAGCCTTCTCACCTAAGTCCTGTTAGTCCAGGAAACACAAACCAAACCAAAACACCACCCCCCACAGCAAAACAACCCCCCAACGAGCACCATAATACAAACTCCCCTGTTTACAGCTCTGTTTGATGACTCCTGTGCTGCTGCAGTTGTCTGTGTCGCTGCCTGACTGGCTGGCTACCTTTATAGGACCCCAGTAACCACTGTTAGAAGTGGGTACAGTTGTTCTTCATTGGCTTTCACCAGCCAGGAGAGGCAGAGATCTATTTTGTAGGCGGTGGCGCGAATATTTATCAGGGCTTCTAGAGTTTCATCACGTGATAAAGCCAAACTCCATCAGTAGTAGTGGGTGATTAATTTCATCTGGTCTGGTTTAGAGTTTTCTGCCCCAATTAGTTCCCCTTCTATTAGGTTAATTTCTTCTGCAAAGTATGATGAGAGCGCTCCACATACTCTGATCCAGTGTTTGGATTGTGCAGCCTGGGCTGATGAGCTGGGTTGCTTTTGGAATAGCTATGATTTTGTGGTGGTGATGATGGAAAAAGAGAAGATTCCCTTGCTTGTGCTACTGCGATGGCCCTGCAGGATTTCTTTGTGCTGTTGACAGTTGTATTTGGCGCATTGACATCCTAGTCTTCTGTCTATGTATGATGACACTAAATCATGGCGATCATCTCAATTGATGCAGAGGAAGGAAGGCAAATTGGGACCAAGACCTTGATGATTGTGGCCAGCAAACCATGCTATTCTGCCAGCTGGTGGTATATTGATGTTGCAAATGGGTATTTCTGAGTTTTTCTAAGGCATGCAGAAAGCTGTATAGATTCAGCAGAAGTCATTTCACTTCTCCAGTGGGATGGAGGAAAGGCTATTCTCTTCACCTGGATGAGGTGGTGTTAGGACCAGGAGAGCAGAAGATTCATTATGTTATGCCATGTGTAGGCTGAAGATGGGGCCTAGTGTGTGTCCAGATCAGTGTGTGGGCTTGGAGAAGGCCTGCAAAACGCTCTTTGTTACCATGGTGCACAGAAGACCAAAC
Source organism: Sternotherus odoratus (assembly GCA_032164245.1). NCBI lineage: Eukaryota > Metazoa > Chordata > Testudines > Kinosternidae > Sternotherus > Sternotherus odoratus. The sequence goes on from JAVMKO010000001.1 coordinate 128,254,522, forward strand.
ACAGAGTATCCTTGGAAGTTGCAAAGTTGCATAGATGCTGAAGAAGACCTGGGGAAGAGGAAAAGGAGAAATTCCCCTGAGGAACCATTTGTTCCTTCTGCTCCCCTGAGCTCTGAGAAAAATAACGATCTCAATCTCCGGAGTGCTCACTGGCTAATAACTATATCCTGGGCTAATGAGTCATGTGCTGGGAACCGCTGGGCCTTGGGACACCACAGTGGTAGGGTGCGCAGTTACTGCCTGCTTAGTACCTAGGGAATGAGAAACCCCCTCCGGGTCCCACTGTAATATTATTCAGAGAGTCCCATGGGTGGGGAACAGGCTCCCCTGAGCCCTCATCCTAGATCCCTAGGTTCAAATCTGGAGCTCACTGCTAGGCCAGGCAGGCAAGCTGAGCAGCCTCTCCAGGAGGCACACATCACACAGACTTTTACCCCAGCAGGAGTCTGAAGCCAGCCCCAGCCCTTTGCCTTGTGGGGAGAAGGGAAGAGACGAATGAAAGAGAGAAGAGCAGAGCATGAGCACCGGAAAGGTCAGGTTCCAGGAGCCAGGGTATGATCCCAGCACTAGGTTGGGCAGCGGGTCCATTAGTTTGGCAGGGTCTTCATCTGGAAGCCGTGAGGAATCCTAGGTTCCTTCTGCCCCTCATTTCACAGGTTTGCTGCTGTGGGCATCGGGAGCTCTGCAGGGTCTGAGCTTCACTGAGACCTTCGTGTGTGGGTGGGAGTGGATATCTGTTGCAGGGTATCTTAAAAGTCCCATAGAAACGAGACTCACACACAGTGGCTAGATGAAAAGTAGTGAGTTTATTGAAGGTAGCGGCCATCTGGCGCTGGGTGCCCCACAGACAGCGCAGCCGCAGATAGGAGACCTGGCACATCGGAGCACTGCCCAGGGAAGAAGCCCGACACACGTGGGCACACGGCCACAGAAATACTCATGCTCATTTGCATCTCATGCATAGCTCATGAATAACTAATGACATGTTATTCAGTCCTGCCTCAGTTTCCCTGTCTGGTTTCACACAAGCCGAGTTTCACACAGACCAAGTAAACAGCTCACACAGCTGCAAAGCTCTTCTCAGACACACATGAGATAACAGGAACACAAGGCCATTCCCAGGCTAATAACCTTAATGATGCATTACCCTGGTGCGTCTTAACTGCGCCCCCTAACGATTGCCATCACATTAATCTTCCGCTTACTACAATATCATAGCGATCCTGAAGCTAAACAAGGCCTTTGGTTCACTTGTGTTCGAATAATTGAGATTTGATTGTTGGTTCATGGGAATTACAATGGCTTGTGTCAGCCAAACAGATCTACATTTGTTCTCTGATTTTTAATTTAGATCCGTTTTTTTAAAAAGCCCAGACAAACTGAATTTTTGAAATGATGATTAATGGAATGGTAAGGTTGCAAAATCAAGTGCTCAAAACTCAAGAAATCCCAAGAGAGAAAAGCGCCACCCATAATGTTAATTTGGCCATGTGGCACACATACAGCATTATCTTCTTCTTAAATGCTTTTCTTTATTAATTTATCACAAAAAACAACACAGCAAAATCCATTGCAGTGAGCAAGATATTACTACTGACATCCAGACAAAGGACTGCATGCGTATGTATCTATTGCTTTCTGCTTTTAATTGTTGTTTTTCTTTAAACAGATGGTATTTTGATGTCCTGTTTTCTATATTTAAATGCACAGTTTCATGTTTCATTCTCAGCTATTGATGCATAATTATAAATGGTACAGGATGTACAGTGTGGCTGAGTTAATATTGCAGGGGAACACTTAACCTTCAAAATCTCCTGACCCCTGATGTAACATTGAAGTTCTATCCATGTTAGTTCCCTGCAGTCACCCGTTAAACATATTTGCGTTTGCTTATTTAAGACTCAGTCCAAATCCCAGTGAAGTCAACAGAAAGACCCCCCCCCCTCCCCACACTGACTTCATTTGGAGTTCCACTGGATCATTATACTTTACATTGTGTTGGGGTAGGGCAGGGGTTAGAGTAAGAGGCACTGTGCTCCCATATCATCCCATTTCTCCTTAAATCAGAGAGCGAGCTCACCCTTCTCTTCCTTTCCTCAGATCCCTCCATGTCTTCATTGGGTAGTGAAGTTTACAGGGACCAAAGTTTCTTGCCAATTGGAGTAGCAGCAGCCCCACCTGGAATCCCCGACCTGCACCTTCATTCTTTCTCTAGAGAAGATATGTTCCTTTGTTGTTTCTCCATTTTCTGCTCCCTCCAGCTGCCCCAGCCCTGCATGGGAAATGGGAGACCCTGCCACCAGCTTCCTCTATCATGGCTAAAATTAATGAAAACAGAACATTGCATGTACACTCACCCCCCACCTCCACATGTAAGTCTGTCTGGCCACGCATCTGCTTGGGGACATGGACTCTTTCCAGATAGATGTATTCTTTGATCTTCATTCCATACCCCATGCCATCTCCCCCTCTCCCCCAGACAAGATAGTGCATTGTCAATTCACCACATGACGTCAATAACCATAACAACATATAACCACCAGAAGGGTGAGATTGCCCTCCTACATTGATTGGTCTACTTGAACCACTGGTGTTATGATCTAGTAACTTCAGAGGCCTCATCATCCCATCACGCTAGCGGTGCTGATCCCGTGTCCTTCCATAGGCCTGCACCTTAACATAAGTCCAGAAATCCAGAGGTGCTAAGGCAATAACTTCACAAAGTCCTCTGCCTTGGCTTTAGCCCAGCAAGGAACAAGTGTTGAGCCAAAGACCTGACAGGAACTTTGTGCAAACAGTCCAACAAGGCTGAGATGCTGAGCTAGCAAATTTACAAATTCCTGCCTCTTGGCTTCAGCCCAGCAAGCTAGAGGGACTGACCCAATAAACCCCACGGGCCTCTACCTTGATATCACCCCAGCATACTAAATTGCTCCGCCACTGACCTCACACAGGACGGAGCTTTGACATCAGATCAGCAAGTGAGCGGTGCTGAATCAGTGAGCTCCCAAAGGCCTATGACTTGCCAACATTGCAAATCGTACATTTGCTGAATAGAGCTGGTCCAAATTTTTCATTCAAAAATAGTTGTTGCTGAAAATTGGCCTTTTTTACTAATCAAAAATTGTCACAAACATTTTTGTTTGTTTTTCCAATTTTTCTGTGAAAAACGTTCAGGTCTGAGGGTTCACTTCTTAAAATGGGTGTTTTCTCCCATTTATTGTCTTTGTTTCCATTTTCCTTTTTCCATTTTTCCACCAGAAAAATGGCCGGAGGGGGGCGGAGCAGTAAATTAGGAGACAAAGAGGAAAGAAGATGAAAACTAAAATGTTTTTGTGTTTTCATCAAAAAAAATTCACAGAAAACTTGTTCACTCTTTTTTTTCTTTTTCTTTCTCTTTTTTCTTTTCTTCCTCTCTATTTACCTGTATCCCTCTTTTCCATTCTCTTGCTTTCCTTCCTTTGAAGCGATCACTTGCTCCTTTCATGGAGAGATCAATGGCTCATCAGCCACCTGAGGACTTACCTGAACAATGTTTTTTAGAAAACAAAGCAATTCCCCTATTTCAACCAGTTCTAGTGCTGAGCCTGCAGCCCATCATGTAGATTTGTGACCCTTTATCATTCCTGTAAGCTACAGCTGCTATGCTGGTGACTTCATTGAGGCCTGAGCCTTGACAGTTCACCAGCAAGAGGGAACTCCTGACCGAGAGAGCTCACAGAGGCCTGTGATATGTCATCAGACCAGCAAGTTAGAGCTACTGAGTGGAGGGTAAAGCACAGCTCTCCTTCCTCTTCTGCTCCTGGGCTTGTGGAAACTTCCTCACTTCCTGCCTTTTCCCTGGCTGGAGAGGCAAGGACAGTCAAGAGAAAGATCTGAAGCAGGAGCAGCAGGAGGAGATGAAGTGTGGCTGGGGAGGCTAAGGGACTCCAAGTCTTCTTGTCAGTAACGGGAAATGGGAGGGAAAAAATTGTCCAGTCTCAGAATCCCTTATCCATCTCCCTTTTCTAGAGAAAAACTGACCCCTGCTGTCTTCCACTCCCTCCCAGTGAGCAGAAGGAGAAAGAGGAAGAACCTGTAGCCTCCAACTCCCTCTCCCCTCCAGGGGAAAAGGAAACTTTGCCACTGCCCCCCCCCCCCCCCCCCGCTCCTCGCCAGACTCCCAAGGGCAAACAGGACAGCCCTGGGGAGTTCCCTCTCCCTGTCCAGCATGCCATCATGGGGTGCATGGTGAGCTGAAACAGGCAGTTGGGAGACATGGTTCCAGGCTGCACACACACTTGTGTATGGCTGGCTATGGGCCTGTCTGGGGACATGGACTCGTTTCAGAAACATTTATTCCCTAGCCTCTATTATCGTCCCCATGTCTTGTCCCCTCAAGCAAGCTGAGGGAGTGCTAATTCACCGCATGACATCAACATCCATGGCGCTTTCTCTATTTACCTGTAGAGCACTTATTTCATTCGCTCTTTCCTTCCTCCTTCGTAGTCACTTTCTGTCTTCAGGGGGAAATAAATGCTCTTCGGTCTCCTGAGGACTTACCTGCTACATCTTGTGGCCTCCATTTGCCCGTCCCATGTGCCCACTCTTTTTGAAAGGCTCCTCCCCTCATTATTCCCTAGCTGCTAGTTTAATGGGTCACCAGTAGCTGGCTTTGACTGAGTCAAGGGGCCTCTTGGTTAACCCATCCGTTTGGAGTGTGTGCTGGCCAATCAGAGCCTGCACCCACAGGCCCTGGCAACCTTGTTTCTAACCTAAAACAGCTCGTGGCTCAGATGCTGACATTTTCACTTGTGTTCCAGCCTGCCGATGCCTGGGGCTTACAGAAATGTTCACTAATTAATCCCTGGAGCCTTAGTGCCCGCAGGCTGTGTTGTGTGTATACATCCATGCGGCACAGAGACAGACACACGTCTGACCTGAGAGCATATGCTATACATCCTGCCATTTCTAACACTCACTTACACAATGGCTCAGCCCCCTGTGTAAGCCAGGAAGGGGTGGGATGTCCTTAGGAGGCTAAGAGATGCAATAGGGTATGACCGGGTTTGCACCATAAATTAAATCTTGAATATTACCATTTGACACTAAAGCTCGATGCAGCTTTTGGGAAGCCCCTTGCAGAGAAATCTGTCACAAATCCAAGCAAGGGGAAAGCTACCTGTGTTTTGCATCCTGGAATGTAAAACATCGAATCAGAGTTATGTGGCCTTGCTGGCTTCACTGAACACTGCTCCTCTATCACCCTAGGAGGGAGGTGTGACTGTCAGGGAACTGAGCACTGCCAGGTTGCCATTTTTCCTTCTCCACCTCTCGCTTGGGATAGATACACTCCCAGCCTTAGACTCACTGCGCCTTGGACACATCAGGTAAGTGCTCCATTTCCTGCAGAATAATACTCCCTTCGCTCACTTGGGTGTTGGAAAGGGCTCAGATACTAATGGGGAAGGGAGACGGCGTATCAGGACCATGAAGAGATAGGCTTATGTTAAAGATGGATTGTAGACTAGATTGCATGTAAATTTCTAATTGCCACTATTTTGATTTTTTTCAGTTTGCACTTCTAGTGGGTTTTTATAGATTTTGCTTTCCACTTCTTGTTTTGCTCTCCAATTTGATCACACGGTGAAGCTGGCACAGCCACTCCTATGGGTGCCTGAGCCGGGTGCGACGTGATATCACGCACTCAGCACTATGACTTCACTGCATGATGAAGCAGCGGAGGAGAAAAGCTGGGAAAGGAGCCAGGCTTTGATTTCACTACAAAGATAATTATTATCACCATTAGCAAATACAGTAGGAAAAGTTATGATAAACATGAGAGATACAAGCGGGATTTGTGTGTATGCGTTTAATCTCTATTATCTGCCCCCCCCCAGTTTGAAAGTACCTCTTTTAAATGGGGGAGGGATTGCATTGTTTTCTTTGAAAGTTCAATGAAATTAGGGTTATGCATTGTGCAACTGAGGCCAGACTACAGTAGAATTGAATTTGATATTCTAGGCATCACAAAGCACTTTGCAAAGCAACCAGACCGGATTCTCCTCTGTACCCCAGCCTCTTTCCACTGCTTTGACAGCACGAGAGGGAAAAGAAAGCCCTTGGATCTCCCCTGCTAGGGACTGCATGGGAGAAGGACTAACTGATTTCTGTGCGTCTTCCTCATCCTGACAATGCCCAGAATAGGGGCCACGTAGACTATGGGCACAACGCTATTGTGCCATGGCTGTTCCAGTTACAGCAGCCCGGAGGTGACAGTTTCAGGGGAAAGTTTTGGAAAGGAATGAACATGTGTGAATGAAAAAGGGTTAGGAGAGAAACTGTGTAGTGCGTACTACTGGGTCTCCTATAAAGTATCTCTATACGTTTCCTATGGAACATTTAGAAAGAACTTCCCTCTCCTCCCCGTGCATGATGGAGTCACAGTGCCGCAGTCTGGTTACAGAAACCCTCCCTGTTCTGCAATCACAAGGATGCAGCCTATAGGAATAGCTCAGCTGATGCAGGAGGCTGTACACTTGTTGCTGTTCAGGATATTTTGGTCATAGACCCCTCTGTGCTTTTTAATGTCAGCTACATTTCTTTCTTGCTGAGATGAACAAACTCGGCATCCGAGAGGGGGCTGAGCTTCAGAGTTTGGCTATAAGCTTCCCCAAGCTTTGCAGCAGATCCAGCACTTTGGTTGGGGCCTATACGTTTTCAATGCATGTGGACAGTGGGGCTCAAATGGGATTGTTTCAAAAAGGCCTGAGTTACAACAGAGAATTCTTTCCCAGGAATCTGTCTGGGGGGGTCTTCCCCACGTGCGCAGGTCTAACTGATTGCCAAATTTGGGGTCGTGAAGGAATTTCCACCCGGATCAGTTTGTCAAGAGAGCCCAGGGAGTTTTCGCTTTTGTCTGAAGTATGGGGCACGTGTCACTTGCTGGTTTGAAGCAGTGTAAACGGAGAATTCTCTGTAATTTGAAGTCTTTAAACCATTATGTTAGGACTTCAGTAACTCAGCCAGAAGTTAGGGGTCTATTACAGGAGTGGGTGGGTAAGGTTCTGTGGTCTACAATGTGCAGGAGGTCAGACTAGATGATCACAATGGTCCCTTCTGACTTTAAAGTCTATGAGTCTGTGATTCCCACTGTGTGAGAGGTTGGGTCAACCGTTCATCTAGGACCTACGCTCCACCTTCCCTAAGCATAGGTGCATAGCAGCATAGGGGTTTTGTTTTGTATGTGCCACTTGTTTCCAATCTGGACAGCCTGTGCTTTGCTTCGGGAATCACCCCCCATGGACTTCTGATGCTTCTGAAGGCTGCTTTGAGTGTGGGATGGGCTCCCTTTGAATTTGGAGAGACACGGATCTCAAACAGGGAGGCCTAATGACCTGGACTTTGCCAGTTCTTTGGAGACAGTGGCTTGACTTGTATTTTTGTTCCCTTTCTTTGAGTTAATGATGACGGTGAGCACACGCCATTGGCCACCGAAGGAGAAAAGGGGTTGGGGGAGACTTGAGCTCGCAGAGTGCCGCCGATCTGCGTTTTGAATAATGCATTTCACTTGTAAATGTTCCAAACTGCAAGATTTTTTTGAATTAATTTTTAATCCAAAGTTTAACATTAAAGTTTAACGTGTGTGTTTTGAATTTCAAAAGGGAATTTACCCCCAAAAGGCAGAGGGTTTTTTTTAGGTCTGCTTCAGTGGGCTTCTCACTTTTTTTGTTTTTTGGCATGTGTAAAAGGGAAAGCAAAACAAAGAAAAACCTAGTCTCCAGACCATAGTTGGGGAATTTTCAGGCTGTTAAACTCCCGTCTGATCTGGCTCATTTATATTAATGGTGCTCTGTATCTGCTTGGGGTCTACAGGGGTGATTACATCTGAAAAGCTACTCCAACTGTACAGAAAAAATATCCCTTCCCCGTGGTGCAGAGCTCCCTTGTCCTTTATTACATGGGCATAAGCAACTACTCAAGTGTATCATGTAGGGAAAATTTACAACGCTCACCCAGATGTCAAAGACAAGGAAGGAACCTCTTCAGTTTAGCCTTTAGAAGATTGAATTTTATAGCTCTAGCATCTCATGTCAAAGGGAATTCTAATGTAGCAAGAAAGGGAGAAGGAGAGGGCAGGTTGCCAATCCAACAGCACGGTTAGGTTCAGTTAGCCTGGGTCAACTCCCAGGAAAGGGGGTGTAAAGAGGGAGACACATGCTATGGGTAGTAATGACAGTTTCTGGCAGCGATTATATTGATTAAAGTCCCCTTGTCACAACTCAGGCAGACTGCAAGAATGCTGCATGTTTCCCCAAAACCCCACTAAAAGGTTCTGGGTCTCTTGTGAGGGTTTGCAACTTTTCCCCCGTCTGTGCTCCAGAATCCCTCCCCATCAATGAATCTGTCCAAGACATGACATGGTGCCCAGTAGGTTTTGGAGCTGAGTCCCTTGGGGGAGTTTTTGTTGGTGTGTTATCGTGTGTAGATCCCCAGCAACGCAGAACATGCTCAGTAAAGTTGCTTGAAAATAACTTTGTATGCTAATTGCAAACCATTACCCATAAGACACTTCACTGCTCCAGGCGGGGCAGTGAGTAGATGGGCCATGAAACTGGCACTCGAGTGAGTGGGTTCTATTCCCCTCTCTGCTAGTGGCTTATCTGCAGTGTGATGTTAAAAAAGAAATTTTGTGTCCACCTTGATTTTGTCCCTCTGCAAATTGGAACATGGATGCATACCTGGCACCCACCTTAAGAAAGGGTTTTTGATCTTCAGGGGAAACCCCATACAGGTAAACTTTTTCAAAAATGGCCACTGACTTAGAGCACCCAACTTGAGCTGGGTTTTCAGAGGTGCTGAGCATCTCTGAAAACCAATCTCAAGGTGCTTCGGGCTAGGCAACCCAAAACAGACACTCCAAATGAGCTGTCACTTTTGACAGTTATGGCCTAAGACCCTTGAAATCCAGTTCACTATTTGCCCTACAACTTGTGCTGTCATATGCACCAGTACAAATTGGGTGTAAAACGCTACCATTGTGTTGTGATCTGGAGGTGTTTTACATGCACTTTGCATTCACTTTGCAGTGGTATAAATACCTACATAAAATACAGGGCAAAGGAAATGGGCGTTCTTAATATATCCTCAAGAAAGGCCCATCTGGGCTTTTAAGTGGGGAATCGTAATCTTCTCTACTTTCTATCTGCTGAAGGAACAGAATATGAGGAGAAACTATCATGTAGCTGAAACAGAAGAACAGTGTATAAAAAAACAAATATTTCTACTGCTTGTTTGTGCATGTCTGCATGTGTATTATAGTTGGAGCACTACCAATGCCTGCAATTAAATTTGCCTACATGTTTCCATTCTAATCTAAACTCCAGTTTTGAGTCTCTCGTAATCAGAGCAGGTCAGAAATGGCAGTTTCTGTTCCATGGGAAATTCTAGCATTTCAAAAAAATGCTTCATTCCAAATTGGTACAAAAAAAGTAAAATATTGAAATTTTCCACAGAATGCAAATTCTGAAAAAATTCTGTTCAGAACCATCAAAACATTATTTCAATATCATCAACATGTTTTGATCATTTCAAAACATAATACCACATAAAATATTAAATATAATCTGCATAATATATTAACAATATTTGTTATAAAGTCTAAAACATCTTGTAAGATGCAGATTAAGGGAAGCAAGACTCCTTTCTGAATTGCTGTGCAATAAAATGCTTCAATTGCTGAGGGAGCTGGATGAGCAAGCATCTCAAACAAGTGATAAAGAGAAAGAAGAAGCCTATAAGGAATGGAAGATGGGATGGATCAGTAAGGAAAACTACTTCTTGGAGATCAGAAAGTGTAGGGATAAAGTGAGAATTGCCAGAAGTCAAGCAGAGTTGGAGCTTGCAAAGGTTTTATAACCATACAAATAAAAAGAAAACAAGAATAGAAGTGGGAGTGCTAAACACTGAGGATGGGGTGGCAATTAAAGATAATATAGGCATTGCCCATCACCTAAACAAATACTTTGCCTCAGTTTTTAATGAGGCTAATGAACAGTTTAGGGGTAGTGGCAGGGTGGCTAATGGCAATGAGGATATAGAGGCAGAAGTTACCACATCCGATTTGGAAGTCAAACTCAAACAGCTTAATGAGACTATATAAGGGGGGCCTGGATAATTTTCATCCAAGGATAGTAAAGGAACTGACAGATGAAATTGAAGCCCAATAGCAAGGATTTTTAAGGAATCTGTAAATTTGGGGATCATGCCCTGTGACTGGAGAATTGCTAATATAGTTCTTGTTTTTAAGATGTGATCCAGGAAATTACAGGCCTATTAGTTTGGTTTGAATAGTATGCAAGGTCTTGGAACCAAATTTTGAAAGAGAAAATAGTTAAGGACATAGAGGTACACAGTAATTGGGATAAAATACAACATGGCTTTACAAAAGGTAGATCACATCATTCCAACCTGATTTCCTTCTTTGAGAAGATAACAGGGTTTCTAAACAAAGAGAAATGCAGTAAATCTTACCTACCTGGATTTCAGAAAGGCATTTGATAGTTCTGTGTGAAGGATGGGGATTAATATGAGAATTGAAAGGTAGGCAAAGAAGTGGCTAAAGGGGAGACTGCGATGGGTGACACTGAAAAGTGAACGGTCAGGCTGGAGGGAGGTTACTAGTGAAATTCCTCAGGGATCGGACTTGAGACCAATTTTATTTAACCTTTTTATTACTGACCTTGACACAAATAGTGGGATTATGCTAATAAAATTTGTGGATGACACAAAGTTGGGAGGTATTGCCAGGAATATCATAAAAGACGATCTGGATGACCTTGTAAACAGAAGTAATAGAAATGGAATGAAATTTCATAGTGCACAGTGCAAGATTATGCATTTAGGGACCAAGAATTTTTGCTATAAACTGGGGATGTGTCAGTTGGAAGTCGCAGTGGAGGAGAAAGACCAGGGTTTATTGGTTGATCACAAGATCACTACAAGCCACCAATATTATGTGGCCATGAAAAAGGCTAATGCAATCCTAGGATGTATCAGGCAAGGTATTTCCAGTAGAGACAGGGAAGTGTTAGTACCATTATACAAGGCACTGGTGAGACCTCCTCTGGAATACTGTGTGTAATTCTGGTTTCCTATGTTTAAGAAATATAAATTAAAGCTGGAACAGGCACAGAGAAGGGCTACTAGGATGAGTCAAGAAATGGAAAACCTACCTTATGAGAGGATACTCAAAGAGTTTAGCTTGTTTAGCCTAACCAAACGAAGGTTGAGGGAAGATATGATTGCTCTCTATAAATACACATCAGAGGGATAAATACCAGGGAGGGAGAGGAGTTATTTGAGTTAAGCACCATTGTTGACACAAGAACAAATGGATATAAATTGGCCATCAACAAGTTTATGCTTGAACTGTGACGAAGGTTTCTGACCATCAGAGGAGTGAAGTTCTAGAACAGACTTCCAAGGGGAGCAGTGTGGGCAAAAAACCTGACTGGCTTCAAGAACAAGCTTGATCCATTTATGGAGGGGCTGGTATGATGCAAATATCTCCAAAGACTGGTGATTGGACACTAGGTGAGGAGGGCTCTGAGCCCTGATCTACGCTGGGAGGGGAAGGGGGATCTGTGACGGGTTGGGATCACAGAAACCCCTTAGGAGCTGCCACCAGATGTGCCAAGGCTATTCCTGCCTCAGTTTTCCTGCCCCAACAGCTTAGGACCTCAGTACCCTGCCCGGTCTGAGCCACATCCCCTAACAGCTGTGGGCTTTCCTGGAAACAGACAGGAGGTGTTCTTACCTCTGGCACTCAGATGCTCAACTCCCGCTGGGGTCAAACCCTGAATAAAATTTGTTTTGCCCTGTATAAAGCTTATACAGGGCAAACTCATAGATTGTTTGCCCTCTATAACAATGATAGAGAGATATGCACAGCTGTTTGTCCCCCCCCAGGTACCAACACGTACTCCAGGTTAATGAATAAGTAAAAAGTGATTTTAATAAAGACAGGAAATAGGATTTAAGTGGTTCCAAGTAGTAACAGACAGAATAAAGTGAATTACCAAACAAAATAAACAGAACACGCAAATCTAACATTATTACAGCAAAAAGCCTCACCCTCTGTGAATTCCTGCTTTCAGGCTAAACTCCGTTAGCCTGGGTCCAGCAATCACTCGCACCCCCCCTGCAGTCACTGTCCTCTGTTCCAGTTTCTTCCGGGAATCCTTAGGGGGTGAAGGGCTGTTGTTTGAGCCAGCTGAGAACAAAATGGAGAGGTCTCTCCCAGGTTTATATAGACTTCTTCCTGTGGGTGGAGAGCCCCTCCTCCTTCTTATCCAGAGTCCACATGGGCTCTCCGAGCACATGGACAAAGTAGCAGGTTTGAACCAGACTCCCCTCACCACCAGTCAGGCCGCATTCCTGAGGAGGCTCAGGTGTGGGCGGGCCTCTACAAAGTTCATTGTTTGCTTGATTGGTTCTCAATTGGGCTCAACTGAGAATAGTTTTTTCTCAGAGAGCTGTTCAGCTGCTTTCCAAAGTCCACATACAACCAACCAAGCACATAGTCAATATTCATAACTCTGAATACAACACAGACACATACATACAAATAGGATGAACAGATCCAGTGGATCATTACCTTCACAGAGATATAACTTTTTAGCAAAACCATATTCCAGTAACATCATACATATATTCACAGCTCCTCCCCCAAAGCCTTATGGGGTACACCATCACAGGATCGATCTAAGATACACAACTTCAGCTACGAGAATAGCGCAGCTGAATTCAGTGTACTTAGATTGACTTACCGTGGTGTCTTCGTGGCGAGTCTGCTGCCGCTCCCCCATCAACTCCACCTGCGCCTCTCACGGCGGTGGAGTACAGGAGTCAACTGGAGAGCGCTCAGGGATCGATTTATCACGTCTAGTCTAGACACGATAAATCGACCCCTGATACATTGCTCCCTGCCGATCTGGCGGGTAGTTAGACCTGCCCTGAGTTACTACAGATAATTCATTCCCAGGTGTCTGGCTGATGGATCCTGCCCATATGTCTAACTGATTGCCATATTTGGGGATGGGAAGAAATTTTCCTCCAGGTCAGATTGGCAGAGACCCTGGGGGAAGCGGGGCTTCACCTTGCTCTGCAGCACGGGGCATGAGTCATTTGTGGGTTTAAACTAGTGTAAATGGTGGATTATCTGTAACTTGAAGTCTATAAACCATGATTTGAGGACTTCAGTAACTGAGCCAGAAGTTAGGGGTCTATTACAGGAGTGGGTGAGTGAGGTTCTGTAGCCTGTGATGTGCGGGAGGTCAGACTAGATCAGGGATCGGCAACCTTGGCACATGGCCCGCCCCCAGGGTAAGCACCTTTGGCGGGCCCAGCTGGTTTGTTTACTTGCCGCATCCGCAGGTTCGGCTGATCAAGGCTCCCACTGGCCGGGGTTCGCCGCTCCAGTCCAATGGGGGCTGCAGGAAGCAGCGCGGTGCTGGCCGCCACTTCCCAGAGTCCCCATTGAACTGGAGCGGCGAACCGCGGCCAGTGGGAGCTGCGATTGGCCGAACCTGCGGAGTAAACAAACTGCCTGGGCCCACCACGGGTGCTTACCTGGGGGGGGGGGGGGGGCTGCGTGCCAAGGTTTCCGATCACTGGACTAGATGATCACAATGATCCTTTCTGATCTTACAGTCTATGAGTCTGAGCGCAGGAACATTGCAGAAGGGCAGGACAAGGTATTTCCTGTCCCACAGGGCTCCAGAATGCTACAGGAAAAGGGGGTTTCAAATAGAAGCCGTTAAACTGGGGCAAAGAGCAGAAGGAGGGAATGAGCTGGGCATTTTTTATTATCATTATTGGTTGGAGGTTGAGGGAGGCCTGGGCAGTCTGCTAAGGTGTGTATTAAGGGCCTGATCCAACCGCCATTGAAATAAATGGAAAGATCCCCACTAACTTTGAAGGGAGTTGGCCCAGCCCCCTAACTTTGAAGGAGATCCTTCCGAGTGTTATAAGCAGCATGATCCCTGTGGAGGTGGGAACACTGGGCCTGTAGGCTGTGGAGTCATGGCTCATATGGGTAATGTGCCTGGTGGCACAGCTCCTGTGGCGAATGCCAGAGCCCTAGGTTGACCTAGCACAGCCCCTGGAGAGATGGGGGGATGCCAGACCCCTAAACTGGGGTGACATGGCCATTGGGGAGGTGCCAGACTCCTAGGCTGGAGTGGCCGGCCCCTGTGTGGGTGGGGTATCAGCCTCTTAGTTATCAAATAAACATAAAAATCTGAAAGCATGAGGATATTTCCTTTTTTGGCATGATAAGGGGGACCTAAATCTACTTTCTAGCAGGACTGTGGTTTCCACTGTAATGCTGGAAAGGCCACCACCTCTCCTCATTGAAACAGCATGCCGCTGTAGAGCTGAGACTGGCCCCAGAAACACTGGCCTCCATCTACCACTTGAACTAAAGGAAGCCGTCTCTGGGGAACGCCCCGACTCCAGAGAGCTTGATGTCTGCAACTAAGCCTTCCATTCATGTTGTTTGTTGTCGTACTGTCTATACACAGATCCGCACCCCACTGCATGCAGTCTCTGTGCCTGTGTGGGAGAGAATACATCACCACCGGGGTGGGCAAATGTTGTGTGTTTCAGTTGGCTTGGTGCCTCGTTATTTCTGCAACATGCATCTGCATCAGCACAAACACAGCCTGGGCTTGGCTGCCAGGCCTGGCAGATTGTCCCTGGCACAGAGCAGCACCACCTGAGGCCTGCTGCAGATCCCTTTGGGGGCCACCTTGGTGTGTAGGGGAAGGGGGTGGGCGGATTGTTTTGAGATTTGGAAAAGTGGGGGGGGGTCTCTCTTTTACAGATGTAGGGGGGAGTGCGGAAACGCATCATACAGAACTTATTTAATCAGGGCTGGTCTCTGCTCTCGACAGGAAAAGAGCGACCCTCCCCTTCGGATTCCTGGCAGGGCGAGGGAGAGAGCTCTCTGCTTTGGGTGTGAATAATTCAGTCCTAGGTCCTGAGCAGTGGTGTTCAAGGTGAACTACAGATTCTTTGCCCCAGGCTGGTTTAAAAGGCAGTGGCACCCTGCTCGGGTCTCTGTGAGTCCCCAGGGAGAGCAGAAAGTGCAGCAGATGAAACCATTTTTATTTTGGGCCCAGCAAGAGGACGTCCCTGAAGCTGTGTGTCTGTTTCTGCAGGCTTTTCGGGGCTTCTGCAACATTAAAGATTCCAGCAATGAGAGGCGAGGATCCAATCTCCTGCCTTTCAGAAAGGCATGTGTTGGGGACGGGAGTGAGGTTGGAACAATACGTTCAAACTCTGTGCCCAATCTTTGGCACATTTTCTAGCAGTGTTAAAAATTTGCTGATGATCCAGTCCCCCCCTCCCACCTGTTTTCTACCCATCTGCCTCAGTGTGCCTTTCCCCAACATGGATAATACCCCAGGCCACATGCTTCAACATGCCCAAGCATTTATTCTACTCCCTGGCCCCCACCTCCACCCCCACAGATGTGCCCCCCCCCCCAGCACCCGTCCCTTGTGCCTGCTGGCCCCTTTCCTTCCCACCCTGATCTATTATTGATCAGGTTTGAGCTTTGTGTTGTTTCCCCTTATTAAGCAGTTTATCATCGTGTTGCCTTTTTTGGGGAAGGAGGAAGAAGTTTACTCTTTTGACCATAAATCATTTACAAGGCCGCTGGGACATTAATGTATTTTTCATGGCCTGGCAAACAGCAGATAGAAACAGGCGCTGTGGCAGCGCCTCACTGAACTGTTTCAATTCCCCGTTCCTAACTCCGACCCCTCTTCCCCCATCCCGGGAGCGGATGTGTTCTACTGCAGAGATACTGGTGGAACGACCCCCCCCCCCCCCACCACCACCTTCCAGGGGCCGCTCTGCTGTGTCAGCAATGGCACACGCTGCTGACTGCACTTGGCACCAATCCACAGCGCGGTGCATCTCTGCTGACTTGGCTTTGTCGAGAGAATTTTGACAGGGAAATTGCAGGGAAAAACGAAGTGGCCGCGTCTCCACCTTCAAATTCCAAGTGGAGCACGAATTAGGCTCCTGTTCTGTGTGAGAATGGCCTGCGTTCCTACACAGCTCTCGTGTGGGAGACTCTCAGGAGACTGACACACCGGGGCCTGGACTGTATCTGCAAGGGGGCAAGGCTAGCTGTGCGGGATGAGGCCCACCTGTGAATGGAGTCTCACAGGGGTGCTGTCCAGCCAAACCAGGGTTTCCCAAACTTTTGAGAACTGAGTCCCCCTTCAGAAAAATGAAACTAAGTACACTGCTGCTGCTCCCCACCCTGTATTGTTAAAGGGCTGCACATCTTTATATATACAGCTTCCATTCTGCTGTTCCCCCATTCCCAGGCTAGTCCATCATGGCCCTCCCCACTTCAGGAAACACTGATATACATATTTCTAATGACATTTCCCCTCCTCTCTGACATGCTGTGACGAGCAGTGAAATACTTAACAATAGTGGCCTTTTAAACTATCTTCATTAGCACCTGAGTCAGCACCAATTGAAATAAATGGGGGCTGTTCCCACTTCAGAGTTACTGTTTCAGGCTCTCTGCAAACTCAGGCAGACACCTCTGCATTGCTTACGCTCCTTTCACATTTTCAAGGTTTCCTTCACCACCGTGACGTCACTGTTTAAAATGAAAGCTGAAGCTGGAGAGCAATTGAGACGTCTGTCCATGGATCCAGCTAGATCTTTGCTCTCCCCCACGGGTTCTCCTGACACCTCTGAGGGCACTTGGGAGGAGATAAAGACATGAAGACTGTCCTGCAACTCCCATCCACGACAGCAGCTATCCCGACTCCCTATAGCCATATCCCTACCCCACCCGCACACACCCCTAGGCCAGTTACCCACCTGCCGTGCCTTTGCACACCAAAGTGCTGGGAGTCAGACTGTCACTGCCTCTTGTTTTGGTGCACTGCTGGAATGGGGAAAAGCATCACCAACTGAAGCAAAACCCCCTATGTCCTGCAGCTCCTCTGTAGAGGCAGATGACCTATAGATACAAAGAAAAGGTACGTTCTGAGGTGGAGTGTAGCTGTTGCCACACAGTACAACATTACAGACAATGCATGAAGGCAATTGAAACTCCAGGGTATTTTCCCAAGCTGAGCATGAAATGCAATGGGGTCTTTAATAGATACGTGTAGAAAGGCCTTGGCTTGACTTGTGATTCAGGGGACTTCGCCTCCAGGGACGGAGCCTCCCTGTCACCATACTGGGGCAGTCGTTCAGCACTAGCCCAGGAGGGAAGAGCGCCCCCTGTTGAATCACCAGCAGTACTTCCTGCAGCAGCTAGATATTGGATGGGAGTGAGGTCTTCCCATCCAAGTGTCAGCCATGTCCTCTCCACAGAGCCGAGGGGATCACTTAAGGAGGTACTACGGCTTCCTGGGGTGTGTGTTTTCCTCTGTCACTGTTTGATCCTGCTAGGGAAGCAGATGGGATGAAACAGTGACCTCGATGGTTGACACACAGGGATTGATCACGGGCCTTGTTGTCTTCCCAGTTGGCAGAAGAAGCAAACTATTGAGCATTTGAATGGGTTCCTGAGCCCACAAGGGCTCCCTATGACCTTACTCAGCAAATACAACAAAGAACCCCCCCCAAACCTGTCCATACAGCTGCGACCAAATTTCTCTGCAGCCAGATGCAAGCGCTGGGAATTCAAGGACTGTCAGATCAGAACAGAGCAATCTCTGCCATCGGCCAATGCCACATATATCAGAGGGAAGCGTTAAACCTCCTATAATGTACCTAATTGTGCAACACTATACTACAGAGAGGGGATTAACGTATGCCCCAGAGCATGGAGATTGATTAGTTTTATCCTAGCTAATGTCATTGTAGCTGCTATTTTTATTCCTGTCAATGTCCCTTCCTATTTTTGTAATCATGCTATATAATACAATGCAACTGTATTTGTGTCACTAGTTTGCATACAAAGAGCATCCTAACTGGAGCGGCACAAGGAGACCTGCTCCAGCTGGCACGTGTTGCAAAGGAGAAGGCTCTTGTGGCAGCCGTAGCCAAATTGCATGGAGAGGCAGAAAGGAAGCCAGTGCTATAGAGTGGGGAGGGGAGCAGAGAGAGAGGATGGAGGTTCACGAGGTTGGATGGAGAGCACTGAAAAACAAGGAACGCAATGTAATGTCCGGATCCCACTTCTAGTCCGCATATTGCTGAAAATAAAAGAAAAATATCCACCCCTTTTTGTCCCTACGCTGAAGCTTCTATTAGGGTTTTTTTTCAAGTCAGGTAAGATGATTGAATGAGTACAATTGCTCTGGCAAGGAACTGGGATGGAAAGAAAACCATCTGGCAAAATCTCGCCTTTTTTCTTCTCACCTTAAACTCTGGTTCCCGTCCCTTATGTCCACTGCAGGAGAAAGGAGATGCGCTCCGTGTTATCATGGTAAGGCAGCAGGTTCCAAGGCTCCTCCCAGCAGTGGGGGAGAAACTTACTTCTTCAGGGGGCGAAGGCAGGAATGCCGGTTTAGCACTGTTCACGAGGCCAGCAGCCGAGTACAGGGCAGGGTGGATCAGCAAGGGTTTTTCATCAGCAAGTTCCTCTGCTGTCTGTCTGTCTAGTCCAGATGTAGGCTCTAAATGATAGTAGAGAAGGGTCAGATGGGATCAGCACAGATGTGTGGGTGATAGGTCTGATCAGCCGGGGGAGCAATCACAAGGAATGCCACAGGCCAGGGCTCAAGACTCTAATACCACTGATTGCTCTATGTGTGTTCATTGTCCTGCCTTCTTACTTAATGGGATGGAGGATGCTCCCTGCAGGAGCAGGTGACTGTTTATTCAATGGGGTGTATGGCTTCTCCTCTGTTTATTCAATTGGCTATGTGCCAGAGTGGTGGATTTCTGATCATTTCTCTAGGTGTGAAGGTTCTTACACATTAACTCTGGTTTTTAACCTGTGTTCAACTGAAGGGGCGGGGGAAACAGTAATGAAGATTTAGTCTGTTAAGATCTATAGAAATTTTTCGCACACAGGTCACTGAGATCTTGCATTTCTGGGATCTGTATTAAGTTTTTCCTGCTCTTTACTTCCTGCAGAGCCAGCACAGTTAATGGAGAGGGAGCTGGAGTCTATGCCTTCTTGTCCATCACTGACAGTATTGTTAGCTACAGTATTGTTGGAGCCAGAAAGAACCGAGCTGGGGCCTGATACAGGACAGCATCGCTGTTCAGGAAATGGGGATGGACAAAGGTGTTTGCCTGTATTGGGATCTTGATTCCCAGATCCCAGAGTGAAGCTGTCGTGTGTGACTCAATCACAAGTTTCTCTGAGAGTAAAGGGGATGAAACCAGCCTGGCTTATTTCGGCCCTGGTTTGTAGACCCAGGTGATGAACTGTCATCAGGGGATTCTCAGCTATGAGTGGGGAAACTGGAGGGATTTGGGGAGGCTCTGTGGGTGGGAGTGGGGAAGGAGCTGTGTCAGCAGTGTGACTGGTGCTTAGGTAGCCATGCCCAGATGCTACAGGGATTGGAGCCCTGCAAATGCGATGGGTGAGACTGACAGGTAGATGCTTTTCTTGGATGTACCCAGTTGGGTCAGCAGATTTCCTGACGGGGTTCCCTATGGCACCTGCCTATGCTGTGTGCCCCGATAATGGATCAAATGTCTTGTAAGTGGATGTCTCTGGGCCATAACCTGCCTTGTTCTTGCCACACACTCTCAGAACTGTGTTTGTGTGTCCTGGGTCTTCTCTCATCTTACTAGCGATCCCAGGTCTCAGTGGTTGTCTCCACTGGAAGTCTGCCTCTGGGCAGACTTCCCATGTGTGTCTGTGCCTGTGAGTATGATGTGCCGGTCACTGGCATGTTCCATCATGACCAAAATGTTGGCCTGTCCCCAACTCCCCTGCCTTGCTGAGCAATGACGTCACTGGCCATGGTCCTCATTCGGTCATCCTATTGGACTGGGATATGCTGGACTAGTCAGCCATTGGATCCAACCCGCGCTCCATTGCACTTCCTCACTGCTCTGGACTCACAAGGGGGCGTGGTCACATGCTGAGCAAGTACTGCTTTTAGTTTGGACATCACTGAGCTGACAGCCTACACCTCACGAATAAGAATGGGCGAGATCAATATTCTAGCCAATCAGAGTCCAGCCTCTTCCATGGCAAGTCTGAGCTCTCGAGTGGCTGCAACAATTCTCTTGGCTGCTGTGACTGCTCTGGGAACATGCCAACCCAGCTTCCGTTAGCCTCTCACTATTGGGAGTGTGCTAGCCACCCTTGCTCTCTGGCCTTGGTGAGCCTCACAGAGCGGAACCAACCCTCTCTTGCTCTGTCACTCAGGAACAGCTCTCTTTCCCCCTACCAACTGGATTGCTGCATGGCAATGCAGTTGCTCCTTCATAGGCCAGAAGGGATTAGCGGCAGGGACAACATCCCTCATGTGTCTTGGACGTCCTTTCTTTATCAATGTCATTAGTACTTGGAACTGCGAGTCTCCTCTAGTGGCTTCTTAAACTGATGCTGTGCTAGCAGGTCTTGCAGCCAAAGTGTTTGTTGCATATGTCGCTCTCTCCTCTCCATGTGATTCTCCTGTTCTTGGCGAGGGACAGGTACGAGGAACATTGGCTTTGCTTTGTTTGATAACCAAGGCCAGGGATGACAAGGAGCCCCATCCCTCCTGCAGAGCACGTATCTGTTCATTGGAGGCTTGGATAACTCTTCAGGGTGTGTCTACACTGCAAAAACAAGCATATTCTTAACTCTGGTTAGCTAACCCACATTAGTTCACTTGGGTTATCCCTATAATTCAGGGGTCGGGAACCTTTTTGGCTCAGAGAGCCATATAGTAGCCCCCCCCTGCCCCGGCCGAGCCATATAGTAGCCCCCCCCCCCGCCGCCGCGCTCTCCTCCCCCCCCCCCCCGCCACCGCCGCCGCCGCCGCGCTCTCCTTCCCGCCCCCCCAACTGACCCACCCAGCCCGGCCTGCCCCCAACGCCCGCCGGCAAACGGCTCCCAGCCCAGCCTCCCCCCAACGCCCGCCGGCAAACGGCTCCCAGCCCAGCCTGCCCCCAACGCCCGCCGGCAAACGGCTCCCAGCCCAGCCTCCCCCCAACGCCCGCCGGCAAACGGCTCCCAGCCCAGCCTCCCCCCAACGCCCGCCGGCAAACGGCTCCCAGCCCGGCCTCCCCCCAACGCCCCCTGGCAAACGGCTCCCAGCCCGGCCTCCCCCCAACGCCCGCCGGCAAACGGCTCCCAGCCCGGCCTCCCCCCAACGCCCGCCGGCAAACGGCTCCCAGCCCAGCCTCCCCCCAACGCCCGCCGGCAAACGGCTCCCAGCCCGGCCTCCCCCCAACGCCCCTTTGCTAACGGCTCCCAGCCCGGCCTCCCCCCAACGCCCCCTGGCAAACGGCTCCCAGCCCAGCCTCCCCCCAACGCCCGCCGGCAAACGGCTCCCAGCCCAGCCTCCCCCCAACGCCCCCTGGCAAACGGCTCCCAGCCCAGCCTCCCCCCAACGCCCCCTGGCAAACGGCTCCCAGCCCAGCCTCCCCCCAACGCCCGCCGGCAAACGGCTCCCAGCCCAGCCTCCCCCCAACGCCCCTTTGCTAACGGCTCCCCCCCGTGCTTACTTGTTCGCTGGGTCACGCTGCTGTGACCCAACTCCAGCGAGAGAAGGAGAGGAGCGACACGCCCCCCAGCCTCGCTTTCAGAGCCGCGCCACACCGCCCCGCCCCCCAGCCTCGCTTTCAGAGCCGCGCCACACCGCCCCGCCCCCCAGCCTCGCTTTCAGAGCCGCGCCACACCGCCTCCCCCGCCTTGCTTTCAGAGCCGCGCCACACCGCCTCCCCCGCCCCCCAGCAGCGCCGCGAGCCAGATGACAGGCTCAAAAGAGCCACATCTGGCTCGCGAGCCATAGGTTCCCGACCCCTGCTATAATTGATGGTGAAAGGTGCTTATGGGCTGCACTACAAACACACACAGAAACTTTAGCTCAACCTCTCTCCTCCCCTCCCTCACAAACATTGTAGTTATTCATTGAAGTGCTGCATTTTTATACTCCACACAGGGTTCCAATAAATGGATCTTGATCACAGCTTACTCAGAGATCACTTTGCCTGCACCACCCCCTGTTCCAGCCAGTTGTAGGTCCTCGTGGGAATATCGGCCAGGTCTCTTAAAGACACGCACTACCACAGCCTCTGAGATGTGTGTAGGTGCCCATGTGTCTGTCTGGCCTTATTTGCACGATTGTTTCTGAGCCCATCCAATCTTAGCTTGTGTCATGAGTGTAAAGTGCCTTGGAGTTGCTGTTTTACCTGTTAGGGGTTAACTGAACAGGAGAGGGGGTTGACGTCAGAGTAGCCTACCTACAGACAAACCAGGAAGTTAGTCTCAGTTCGTCCGAGGCTTTTGGGCTGACTCCATCTTTCTCCAGCTATGGAGACCCATCTCCTCCTTTTCCTTCATATATTCACTAGTGTAAAAGCCCGTGGACACGGGCCAACAGTAATGGCCCCCCCGCTCAGCCCCCCCACTCCAAGGCCCCCTCTGCTCACTCAGCCTCCCCTCCCCCCCATGGCCCCCCCGCTCGTTCAGCCTTCCCTCCTCCCCCCACAGCCCTCCCCCCCGCTCGTTCAGCCTCCCCTCCCCCCCGCGGGCCCCTCCGCTCTTTCAGCCCCCCTCCCACCCACTCCAAGGCCCCCGCTCGCTCAGCTCTCTCCCCCTCCCCCACGGCCCCAGCTAGGCTGGGCGCAGCTGGCCGTGCCGTGCCCGGGCGCCTCTGCCCCGCCGGCCCAGTGCCCCACCCGGCCAGAGCCCCCTGCCTGCGCCTATTGTGCCCAGCCACCCTCCTGTCCTAGGCCCCTGATCCAGACCCTGCTTCCCTCTCAGCGGCGTACGCGCGGCGGCCATGTTGTGCTGCCGAACTACACCTCCCAGCATGCCGTTAGTCCGGGCCGTCTCTACTGCGCATGACGGCTTCACACAAACTTTTCTAGCCAATTATTATATAGGATAAGTTAGATAAACAGTAAGTAGAACTATTGATTGCATAAGCTTTGTACTTGATCTCTGCTGTCCTTAAACTGTAGAGTTTGTCAGAGAGAGAGAAATCCCCGGGAGGGGGCTAATTTATGCAAGGAGACTCAGGTTAGAAAGCTTTATATCTGTGAAGTTTGTATTAGTTGTATGCTTTGTTTCTTTTTTTATTAAACTTTTTATACCTATAAGAATTATCTGTAGTTCCATTGAAGTGATCTGAGCTTAGAATCTGTGACAGGCTCCCAGAGAGCAAGCCTGTGTGCTGGAATCTCTCTCCTAGGCTGAAAAGGGAGGGGGTGGAGTGGAATCTGTGTGTCCTGATCTCCCAGGAAGAGGGAGGTGGTGTTCTCGGGGGTTCCAATGTGCCCCAGTCCATGGGTTTGGAATAATAGCATTGGTGGTGGCAGCTGGATCCAATCCCCAACTGGAAGAGTTTGGGTTTTGGGGGGAAAAGATTTAACTTAGGCAGGAAAAGTAGCTTAAAGTTAGTGATCTGCATAAGAGACCCCCCCCCTTTTACCCTAGAGTTTAGAGTGGGGGGAAAGGAAGATTCTCTTACAGCTTGAGATCCATATGTGGGAGCTAATAGAATAGTAGCATCTGCCTCTTCCTCCAGTTCCTTGTTACTCCAGAACAAGCTGGGAGCCTGAGGCCAGCTGGGGGGTGGTGGGGGGACTAGATCCCACGGGTCTGAGGATGAATCATGTGGCATGAATGTTGTACAGTGGCCCCATAACTGATAAAGAAGGTAGCTGAGAATAACACTTGGAAAGCTGAGGGAATCCCATCAAAAATAAAATGATCCAATGCCAACAATTATTTTGTTAACGAGGTCCTAGAAATACAAGTGCTTAATAATACTCGAATGGTCATTTCTAAAGCTCCCCTTGTAGCCAAAACATCAATCTGCCAGCTGGTTCCCTTAGAAGTTGGTGACACAGAAATGGAACGTTTATTGTATGTAACTGCTGCACCCCGGTGCTTCAGGACCAAAATGTAAAGCAAAGTTCAGTCTCTTGTGCACAGGCTGTGGGCTGGATTCACCTCTCACTTACACCAGTTTGTATCAGTCTAACTTAGGGTGACCAGATGCCCCGATTTTATAGGTACAGTACTGTCCTGATGTTTGGGTCTTTTTCTTATACAGGCTCCTATTACCCCCTGTTCCAATTTTTCACACTTGCTGTCTGGTCACTCTAGTGTAACTTCACTGACACCAGTGTCAGGAGACCTTTGTGAATTTCCAGTGGGCACCTATGGGCATTGAAGCCCAAAGCTCAGAGAGGCTACTGTACCTACAATTGATTCCAGCTGATTGTTGCTTACAGGGGAGAGGTGGTTGCCTCTGGCAGGCAGTTTAAGCTTGTTGAATGCTTGGGGATGCTCATTTAATAAAAGGGGGGGGGGGGCTTTAACACAGCTTTCACTGAGTTTGCTGTTGCTTTATGTTCTGGTGTGTACATTGATATATTAGCCTGGGATTTTTAAGGAGTCGAGCTGCCCAAATGGCAGGGATCTAATTCCCTAAGGTTGCTTTGAAAAGCCAAACCTTAAGCTTTATGTTAAGTGCAACATCTACATCCCCCTGGTTAAGTAATGGGCCATGTTCATGTCAATGTGGGAACCAGACACTTGCAGCTCCTGGTTCTTTAACATTTAAACTCTTCACATGCTAGTAATGGGAGTGTATCTGCATGTGTGTTTGTGTGTCTGCATGTGTGTGTCAGCACATACAGCTGGCAGTGTTGGGGCATCTGCCAATGAGGTGGTGGGGGGGTTGTCTCTGTGTGGGGATATTTATAATCATTACTTTTATTTGTCTGAGATATAAATAAAAGGGACTTATGCTATGAAGAGCCTGCAAAGAGCATTTGATCTTTGCTGTTTCCTCTCTGCATTAGACTGTCTCCCCAGCAGGGGAGAGTCACTTTGTAGTAATGACCCCCTGGTGCTGTGTGTGTGCTGGTCTCTCTGTTTACATTGGTGCAGGGTAACTCTCCACACACACAGTTCTCCTGCTCCCCTGTCACCTTTGTTAAGTTTGCTTGTCAGAAGCTGTTGTGTGTGTTTTCCCCAGCTGTAGCCCTGCAGGTGCCGCTTAGCTTAGCAACACGCATCTTTGTCTTTTATCTGCCTTCCGCATCCTGGGGTCTCGGGGCCAAAGAGCAGCTGACGGCCTCGGAACACTCTGGGAGGTGGCAGCTCCTGAAATGTGGGGCAGGGTGGCAAAGTGAGAGTGGAGCAGCTCAGCGAGGAGGGAAGGTATCGGGCCATGCACTGAATTCATGTACTGCACATCCAGGTTCAGAGAGGTACCCCAGGCAAGTGAAACGTGTTTGGGTCTCTGCTATCCCCTCTTCTAAAACCACACCACACAGTTCAGCAGCACCCATTGACTGTCCTGGTATAGCTGGGAGTGTTGCACTTCAGCATTGCAGTTGTTTGGAAGAGAGGTCGGGGACTGGAATACCAAAAGGGGTGGGGGCTGCAGGGCAGGAGTGAGAAGCATTGGCAGAGCTGTGTGGGGAGCCCAGGGCTGGGATAGTGGGGGGGAGCGGTCTGCAGAGAAAGAGTGAAGGGCATTGGCAGAGCTGTTTGGGATAACCAATGCCAGGGATAACAAGGAGCCCCATTCCTCCTACATGGCCGCTTTGGTAACTCAGGTTATGTCTACACTGCCAAAACAGGCATATTTGTAACTTGGGTTAAAAGAGTAGTGAAGTCACGGCAACTCAGCTTTTAACTCAGATTATCAACTCAAGTTAAAGGCTCTAGGGCAGCCTTGGGTTGAAGTCGTGCTGCCAGTCTGAGTTTAAAGCCAAGTTGCTGTGTCTTTGCTGCTACTTTAACCCGAGTTAGCACACCTTTTTACAGGGTAGACGTTGGTGTGCGGTGGTTGCTTTGCTTCCCATTTGGGTGGTCGTTATTCCAAGTCAGGCTCGCATTCAGAGCGGGATGAATAATCCCCATTTTCTTTCTTTTTGTGAATTGTTCACAAACTAATTGGGACATATTTAAATGTGTCCTTCATTCAAATTTAATTTCACATTTTGAAAGGAAGTAATTCTGCATGTTGTGCTCAGAATCCTAGTTTTAGTGTTCTGCAGTTTGTTGCAAATATTAGCAATTGTGCCATGCTAGTTGGCTACATAAACCACATGATGTTATTTCATTTCCTGGATTGGATGCCTTATGTAACTAATCCCGCACCACAAACTGCAAGGGTTCCAGCAACAGTTTCTGCTGGTGAAAACACAGGTGTAAAATTCCTTTTTCCTGAGTAGTTCTGTCGGCAAGTTTGAGCACGTGCGAGTCTGCAGACGGTGAACATGGAAGAGTCATGAACACGATTGAATCCACATTTCAAATGAATTTTTGTAGACAGCCTTCTCCCTCTATTTGCTAGGCTCATAAGGATTACTTCATTAGACTACAGTGGGCATCACTGAAGACCCTGGCTCCCCAGGTTAGGGTGAGAACCCAGTCAATGGCTGGGTTCTTAAGACACTTTATGAGGCCAAAGATCTATTTCTCCTCTTTAGTGGGTGGTGTGTTGGCCCAGTTGAAGCTTCACAGTAGCCTTTGGGTTTAGCCAATTGCATCACAACCGTCCAGTCTTGGTGGCACAGAGCATGGAACACGTTAGGGCAACATCCAGCGGATGCAATCTCCTGTCCTGCCTAAGTTGAAGGGACCTTTTCTGGCTATTGGCATGTTGGCTACTAGTGCTGTGTGGTCATCCCTGAGCAAGTCAGGAGGCCAAAAGGATCCTAAGTTTTCCTTAGTAATTGGAAGGCAGAGATTCAGTATTGAGGGGAGGTCATGTCTGCTTGCTCTTCAAACTATTTCCGCTTACTGCCAGCATCCCCTGATAGTAGCTTGCTGGCTTGAACTTAAGCCAGCTGTTTCTTCCCACAGCGCCAAGTTCTCTCTGATAGTAGGTTGAGAGCTGGCCAAAATGGTTCAGCAGGAAATTCGGAAATTCTAAATAAAAATCATCATTCTGAAACAGGCAGACAAATAACATTTTGAAATTTCCTGCAGAAGGGGAATTCCAAAAGGTCACTCTGACCTTTTCAAAACATTTCTGAGGCTCCTACAGCTGCCAGGAACTGGACAGTTTGGGGAGCCAGGGAGCGGGGGATGCCAAGGAACTGAAAGCCAAGGATCCTCTGACTTCCAAGCTCCTTGTTCCCCATTCGCCTGCCAGCCAGGTTGCCAAGCAGGCTGAGTGGGGAAGATGGCAGGAAACTGGGCAGGTGTCGAAATCTGTCTGTTTTCCATTGATACTTTGTAGAAATCAACACTCTCCCCCAGAACATGTTGATTTCAACCCGCATGGGCACCTCCCAACAGAAAAATGTTCCGTTGGAAAATTTCTGACCACCTTTCATTAGGACAGAAGGTGACAGGGCTGTCAATAGTCAGGAGACGTATGTTATCAGCATCCCAATAAGATCTGATTGCTGGTAATGTCTTACTGTGCCCCCTAGAGGCCTCACGTATAGGTTAAATGTGAGAGGGATTGATGTTTAAAGTGATGTGAGTTGGTGGTTTGAATCCAATATTTAGATTTTGTGGGAGGAGGAGGAAAAAAACCTTTTTTTTGCGGAGTTTTTTGTTAATTTTCATATGGACAGAGTTTGGCTGTATGGATTTAAATCTCTCCCTGAATGGTTTGCAACCCAAACATTAAAGCCCCGAGCCAGTGCATGAGATCTGGAAACTGAAAACAACTGGGAGACAAAGTCAGGCTGGTCAGGCTACTTGCACAATCCAGCCTGAATAAAACGCAAAAAAAAGTGAATGCTGGGAAGTCATTTTGCTCCAATCTGTTCTTTCAGAGCCAGGAGCCATTATAATCACATAGAAAGAAATTGGGATTTAAAAACAGATGATATTTTTAACCCTTTTAAATCTAAAACAATCGCAAAAACTTTCCTGTTCCTGGTGGATTTTGTTGGAGAAAAAATGGAGGGCTATTTGCATGTCTCCTTTAACATGTCTCTCTCGTCTCACTACTCTTGTTAAAACCCTTGTACCTGGTTTCCCTTCTTGGGCCGCTTCAGAGCTATCTCAATGTTGGGTGGGTTTTCAAATGCTGCTCATTATCTCTAGCACATCTTTGCTTCTCTTGCAGATTTTTCTGTATTCAAAATGGGCCCCGTGATTTTTAAAGGGATGGAAGCCAGAATGTCCACAGTTAAGGTGGACGCCATTTCTCCTTTGCCTTTTGCAATGGCTCTGGGGAGAATGGCTCTATTTTGCAAAGCACTGAGGGACGACATTGCCCCTTTTGGCCTGTGGTGGTTGGAAAGGGACTGCTGCCCTGCTCCATGCTGGTGCCATGCCGCACTCATGTACAGTGCTGCGTGAAAAGGGTGGCATTTCAAGACTGCAGGGAAGGGGCTGGATGTTTGAACTTTGTGACCCTTTCTTTACAGGTCTGGTAAGCCCCCTGGAGGTGTCAGTGAGCTCAGGGAGTATCCAGGTTGCTCGGGGACAGACAGCAATCCTGCCCTGTACCTTCACCACTAGCGCTGCCCTCACTAATCTTAATGTCATCTGGATGGTCATCCCCCTCTCCAATGCCAACCAGCCGGAACAGGTACCAGTCTTCATTGGAACATGGAGCTGTCTGTGTCTTTTTCTTCCCTTGTCCTAGCAACACCACTTGGGCAGGGGGTGCGTGTGTTGGGTGTGGGCTGTCTGAGCACCCGTTTGGATTCTAGTCCAGAAGAACTGTGCAGTAGCTGGACTTCTGCATTAGCATTCCAGCTTATGACTCAGGTTAGGGCATCCCAGAAGCCAAAGCATTCCTGTTGCCCTGGCTCTGCAAGGGACCAGCAGTGGAGCAGTAGGGTGATGGAGGCCAAGACTGAAGTTCTTTGGGAGAAGTTATAGTGCCTCAATTGTCATCCCGTCTAGCCCTTTTGTAATCAATATTGACTCTGTCCTTGTACATCTTTCTGTGTCTCCAATTGTCATCCTGGGTCCCAGCATGTCTTCCCATGTAGCTGTATGTGCCCTATGTTCCTCACTCTCACCTTGTGTTTCTAATTCTTTCCCCATTACCTTATTGGGCACCTAACTTGTATCCTGTCTCCTCAGTTGTTCTGGTTTGACTTACACACTGGGGCAGGTGTCCAGTGTAGCGTGAGCTGCTCTGGATTCCAGGTATTCTATGGGTAGAACGGGGCACTAGGGTGGCCCAGCTTGGGGCACTCCGTGGTGTGGGAGGTGGGGGCTTGGAGGATCTGGAAGCAGTTGAGGCTGAACCTGAAAGGATGAACGATCCCTTTGTCCTGGGGTTCTGCAGTATTTCCATTGTGCAGAACACTTCTTAAGACACAGATGTTCCCATGGACCCACCTGCCCCCCTAATGCCCCACTGCTTGTTGCTTGTGAGGTTTCCTTCTGGAGGGCCTCAATATCTCTGTGGTGGTCCAGGGACCCTAGTCTGAGAATCACTGGGCCTTGTGCTCAGACTGCTAGAAAACCTGAGAAAATCATGTTCTGAACTTCACTTGTCCCAGGTCAGCTCGCCTCCCGAGGCACTTGAGGTTCAATTGTGAATTCTGGAATCCACCAGTGACGCTCGTTTGGTTTTCAACAGCTCATGTTGTTGTTCCAGCTGTGTAAGCAGTCAGTGACTAGTGACTGTACCCCTTTGTTATTTCCTGGGGCCTGGCTGCCTGGTGATGAGGATCATTGCAGTGAACTGAATGGGCCATTTCAAATCCTGTTAGGTCATCCCCACCAAGGGGAGAACTAAAGTGACCCTGGCTGCTCACCCACCAGTGCCTGTTTCCAACAAAACGCTCAGGGCTGCAGCTCAGGGAGGCACAGAGAGTCATTCTCTCAGAGTCCATCCCACCTGGTGGATACTGACCATCGCATGAATGAGGAGGAGGAGGCGGCAGAGTTCCCAGATCCAGGCAGAGAAATAGACTTGGGAACCTGGCATGTTGTCTCTGAGAAGAGAGCCTGTGGCAGTGTGTTACTGACACCCCCCCTCTGCCTCTGAGGCCACTGCGGAGTTCCCGTTTTATCACAGAGCAATCCTCCCTTAGAGGAACTCTGCTATCACGGTGCATCCCCATGGGAGTTACAGTCGATTCATATTCGGTTTCACTGAGATCCATTAGGAGCTGGCCCTTTCTGATTTGCCCCTCATTGTAATACACACTTTGCTTCTTCACAGCAGCCAGTACAGGGAGATGTCCAATCCTTCTTTCTTTTCTAGGTTATTCTCTACCAAGGGGGGCAGATCTTTGGTGGTGCACCCCAGTTCTATGGGCGAGTGGGGTTTGCAGGGACAATGCCAACCACCAGTGCCTCCATCTTCATCAACAACACCCAGCTTTCGGACACTGGCACGTACCAGTGTTTGGTCAACAACCTTCCAGACCGAGGTGGCAGGAATATTGGAGTCATCGGACTCACCGTCTTGGGTGTGTGTATTGGGAGTGGGGAGACGAGAGTTCTGTGTGTGTGGTGGGATAGACATTGGGGAACAATGTCGATGTTTGTTGCGGGTGACCTGGAAACACTGGGAGGAGGCTGTGAAGTAGGACTGATGGCTGTACTAGGGGCTATGGGAGGGTATCTTGTGCGTGTGTACATATTGGGGGACAAAGGGCTCTTGGGGCTAGGATGTGAGGTGCTTTGGGGAATGTATTGACGGGATGAGGGTGTCTTGCGGGTAGGTATATTAAAGAGACCATGACAGTTTCCTACATAACAACAAGAGAATGGAACAGCCTTGTGGTCTTCGACTCTGGTTTCCTTCTCCTAAAAGTGGCCAGTACCGAGTGCTTCATAATAGATTGCAGATCCCCCATGTAATGCACTTGACCAATGTGCCATTACAGATTTATGGGGGCGAATGTTTTCCTGTCCTCAGCCCATAACCAGCATATGCTGTGGAGCAGGAGGATTTAATGAAGGAAGGATTTATCATGTGATCCCAGTAAGGGAACTGCAGATGCTCTTCTTCTCGGGGATGGGTCAAATGCAAAGTGGCCAGGACAAAGTTACACTTTCCTTTTTCGTGCCAGAGTCTTATTGGGGCTTCCATGTCTGTGGCTTCCCTTTCAGCTTCCCTCTTTTCCCCATTCTGCCCTTTCACTGCCTTGCAGCTGCACTCTGTTGCTCACACCCACGACCCTGTTTTCTGGGACCTGGGGGCACACTCACAGGCAGCAGGTGAGCAGCAAGGACCCAGGCCCTTTGTTGGACATGCCTCCTGACGTGCTGTTGCTTTCCCCTTTGCTCTCATTGTAGTTCCTCCTTCCGCCCCGCTCTGCAGAATTCAGGGGTCCCTGGATGTCGGCAGTGATATCACCCTGACCTGCAACTCAGAAGAAGGCATCCCTCGGCCAACATACCTCTGGGAGAAGTTGGACAATGCTCCCAGGCTACCCCCGACTGCCACGCAAGGTGCTCACTCTATTGTTTATCTTCCTCTTCCCCAATTTGGTTGGTTTTGCCTGCGCTGCCAGTGATGACACAAGTTATCGAGATTCCCCCGAGGCACTGCACAGTCACTTATTCATAAAGAAGGTACCCTGTGGGGAATAAAAGGGTGACT
This sequence comes from Sternotherus odoratus, assembly GCA_032164245.1. Taxonomy (NCBI): domain Eukaryota; kingdom Metazoa; phylum Chordata; order Testudines; family Kinosternidae; genus Sternotherus; species Sternotherus odoratus. Next base: position 128,286,174 of record JAVMKO010000001.1, read on the forward strand.
TGACAGCTGTAGTGTCTTGGGTGCCCTCTAGTGGCCATTCTCACTATAGAATCAGAGGTAGCCGTAGTCTGGATCTGCAGAAGCGACAAGAGTCCCGTGGCACCTTAAAGACTAACAAAAGTATTGAAACATAAGCTTTTGTGGGCTAATACCCGCATCCGACAAAGTGCCAGGGCATTCTCACTATAGTGTATAGAAAATACCTCTTGGGCTACAACTGCTCAACAAAAAATTTTTTTGGCCCAAATGTTCACAGGTTACTATTGATATTGGGGGCCTCGCAGATTAAAATGCATTTCAAAGAAAACTCAAATAGCCAAGGACTGGGAATTGTGGAAAGGTAGCCTTGGGATCACCCAAATGATTTTGCAACCTCCTGAAACTGAGGACTTACCAGTGTGGTGCTGTACTTCTGGATCAGCTGTCCTCCAGCTGCAAAATAAAGCTACGGCCCTGATCACTTTTGGTTCTGAATAAGTCCCATGGTATCACTTGTGAAACTTAGAAGGTTGTCTTGATGTACTGGCCAAATGGCAACCTGCCTATGGCTAGTCCTCCACCTTCACTTACTCCAGAGTTTCAGTTGGTATGGGATCCTTTTGTGTTTGTATAAAACAGGAGTGAGGGACATTGGCAAAGCTGTGAGGGGGGCCCAGGACTGGACTAGCAGAGGGGGCTGCAGGGCAGGATTGAATTTTAAGGGAAGAGCTGTGTAGTGAAGGTTGCACATCCCTTGCTCATATTTTGCCGGGCTCTCTTCTCATGCACATCAGCCCCAAGCTTTCATGTAGCAAAAATCATCTATAAAAAGAAACATCTACTGTAAGCTCCTTAAGACCTAATGTTTTGTGTGTGTGTGAGAGAGAGAAAGAAAGATGCTTCCATCTGAAGGTTATTTTTTAATTTATTTATTTCTTAGGACTCACACACCAGAATTCTCTGTTTGTTGGATTTACCTTTTCATGGTTTCCTGGAGTGGTTATGTATAAATCCTTCTTTCTCTTCCTGCTTGTCTAGACCAAGTCCAGGGCACGGTCACCCTCCGGAATATCAGCGCTGTGTCGTCAGGTCTTTACCAGTGCGTGGCTTCTAATGCCATTGGAACCAGCACCTGCCTTCTGGACCTGCAAGTCATTGCACGTAAGTACATTCTAATGGGAGGTTTGACCAGGCAGTTGAGTTCTGCTCTGTTAGCCAGTGTAACTGTGTATACCCTGAGCCATCCCACCGCTACATGCCTAGTGCCACCCTAGTGCCCATGACTGTGGGGATGGAGACCCATCTGGGCCACCACGTTCTTCCCTAGCAGAGCTCCAGGTTGCAGTCTGACCCTGTTTTCTTCCTTCCTTTTTTGTTCCATGTCCCCTACAGCTCATCCCCGGAGCATTGGCCTGATTGCTGGAGCCATTGCCACGGGTGCAGTTGTGCTCATTGTTTGCATTGTTTTGGTGGCGGTGGCACTGGTTTACTGGAAGAACAAACAAAAGGAGGAAGAAGAGGAGGAGATTCCCAATGAGATAAGGTTGGGCTCAGGGCGGACAGACGGCAATGAATCTCGGGTCACAGCTGACTCAGGGTGATCTTTGCTCCCGTCCTGCTGATCCCGTTGATGTTCACTGGGGCTGCCAAGAGCACCTGCGTCCAGAAAATGGAGGCAAATGATAGAGAGAGCAAATTTCTGGCCAGGCAGAGGAGGTCTGAGTTCTTGTAGGTGAGGTGGCAGGGGTGGGAGATCTTTGCATACCCAGTCTTTACCCAAGGGGGATGGAGGCTGACAGCAGTGGCTATGTGGGGAGAGAGATTTCAAAACTGAAGGGATGAATGTGGTTGTAAGATGAGTGAGGCGTCTTTCGTCATGGTACCAAACAGCAGTGGGGGAGGGCTCTGGGGAGAGAGGAGAGACTTTGCCCAAGGTTACAGCCCTGTCCCTGGTTAGCATCCTCACCCCGCAAACACATCACTGCTCCCCATGGGCTCTTTGCCTCAGTGGCATGATGCTAGCAGATGGGATAACTGATAAGAACTAAGATGAGAGTCATGACGGATGATGTGTGATCAGGACAGGATGGTGCCCTTAGTTACTGCATCCGTCACCCGGCACCTTTGATCTCTGCTGCCACTAGAGCTGGGTGAGTAAGGGATTTTTCGGTTTGTTAGCAATTATGAAAAAACAACCCACCTTATTTCAGGACTCCTGACCACAGAACTGTTTGAAGTTTTTAGCAAATAAAAAAAATTCATTTGAGTTCAAACCAATCATTTCATTTTGAGCATCTTTACAGGTTTTAAAATAAAATTAAAGGAAATTTTGAAACAAGAATTCCTTTGAAATTGGGATAAGGGAACCATTTATTTCCCTGAATTTTCTTTTGATGTTTTCTTTTGGGCAAAACAGACAGTTCAGTGCAATCAACATGAATTCACAAAATGGTTTGGTGTCACCGAATCAGTATTTCTTGTCAAACTATTTTGTGTGTGAAAAACTGTGCCCAGCTCTGTCCCCTGCTGCTCTGTGGAGGAAGGCTGGGGCATGAGAGGGTTACAGACAGGATTCTGATCTTCTACCCTCTCTCTCTAGGGAGGACGACCTGCCACCCAAATGCTCTTCGGCCACGAAAGTGTTCCACGGTGACGCATCGTCCTCGGAGAATGACACCCTCACCTCCTCCAACACCTACAACAGCCGCTACTGGAACGACCCCAAAGCCAATCACGCCACAGACTCCTTCACCCGCTTCAGCAATAACAACGACGTGCGCCAACCCTTCTCCCGCTCTGGGAGCACCAATGCCCGCCCTGTTTATGCCAACGGAGGCCACCCGTCCCCAGCTCCACCCAAGACGCTGGTGGTGACCGCCAGCACAGCCCCGTCCCCACAGGAGGTGGTCAGGAGCAATGGCTCAGTCAGCCGCAAGCCCAGGCCTCAGCACACACGCTCCTACGCCGTGAGCCAGGCAACGTTGGAGCGGATAGGGGCGGTGCCTGTCATGGTGCCAGCCCAGAGCCGGGCGGGCTCCCTGGTATAGGAAATGAGAGCGGGTTTAAGGAAAGCAGGACACTATTGTACCAGATGGGGTGAAGATCTGGCCAAGAGACCTTCCTCTTCCTCCCTGAAAGGGGATGAAGGAGGAGACGTACTTCTCACTGGTGTCCGCCCCCCTTCACTAGACTTTAACCTACCAATGCGATGGTCCTTTCTCCGCCATGCCGCCCTCGGGATCTCAGGGGGCTCCTCTGCACCAGCTGGATCTCACAGATGTGCCAAGGCCATGGGAGGGCCCCCAAGGGTGCCAGGCCCTTGCAGGGGATGCTCGTTTGTTTCTAATCTCCACCTCATGTGGGGTTTGGGGTTTTTTGATTTCTGAGGGGTGGGTGGGGTTCGTGAGGAGAGCCGGAAGGGGTAGGGGAAGGAGGAGCTTTACGTGGGAGGACATCATCAGCTCTGTTGCTCACGTGCCCACCGCCAGCCCCAGAACGGGTGATGGAATCGGAGAGGTGAGCGAGGAGACGCTGGCCATGCCAGGCTGATTTCAAAGGGCTGAGGCAGAGACAGACCCACGAGCCAGAGCAGAGCGGACGGGGCGGGGGATGGGCTTGGAAGTTGTATTTATTTATTTCTGTTTCCTTCTCTCTTCACACTGGACGGTTTCCTGCCCTAGTTCTGGATGCTTCCAGAGCCCCATTCGCCTCCTTGGAAACCGCTGCCATCCGGGTCTCGTTCCCCGAGAAGCCGCTTGGAAGGAGGATGTGTGGCTGCTGCAGCAGGAGTTTTCTCAGAGGCGTGACGGCATCGAGTGGGGTGGGAAGCAGCTGACAGCGCCTGCCGGGCTGGCCAAAAGCCTCCGTGGCTGAAGAGCTGTGCTGTTTCTGGGCCTGTGGCTTATATTCCCAATGAGCTGGGCTTAGCTTTGGCCTTTGCATGGCAGGTTCTCCCTCCTGGGCTGTTTGGGGTTGGCCTGCATGGTGCTAGCACGGTGCTTGTCGAACCGGGGGGGAGGGGAGGCTGGCACTGAGGCACCATATTTACTCCTCCCTTGCTGGATGCTGGGGTTGGGTTTTAAATACTGCTTTTTAGAAAGAGTGAAACAGGGGGCTTGTGGGGGAGGCAGGCCCGTGGGGCGGGTGTTCTGTCTGCTCCTTGCCATGGGGCTGGGTCTCTGGGGCACCTCACACTGGCAGATGTGCATGGTGCTCTGTTGCCTCCAGGCCACACCTCACATACAGCCAAGTTTTTCTCTTCTGACTAAATAGCCTTAATCAAATCTGCGGGTCTAAGCCATTTGAGGGTCCTGCTGTTACAAGGGGACTGGAGCCCCAGGGGCTGGATCCCGCTGCCTCAAGGAGGGTGGAGCTACATCCTGACATCCACAGGCACCTCCTTCGTAATGCTGACCCTGACATATTTAAAGGGAACACTCTCCCCCCACTAAAGCACCAGAGGCTCCCCCTTGGCCCTAGGAAAGGGAGGCTGCTCTCCCCGAGGGAGCTGTATAAATCTACCATGGTCATCCTCCTCCTCCTCCTCCCCTGCTTTCCCTTCCATACGGCACAGATGCTGCAGGGGCCATCTCTTTCATGATCACACAGCCGCTGCGGGGAGGCTCCTGGACTCCACGTGAGCACAGCCATCGCACTGAGGGCTGCCAGGCCTGCATGGGTTTTTCGAAGCTTGGCTGAGATTTTGTGCCTTCTTTGCTTAAAGAAAAACAAAAACCAACCACCCCATTTGTCCCCCCTCCACCCCATCCCCAACTCTGTCCACAGCTATTGCAAACCTCCCAGGCAGACGGCTGCCTGGTTTACACCCCTTTGTCAGGAAGCAATCTCTTTCCTAGGGTGCTGGCTGTCTCTCCCTTGACAGGGGAGAGCAGCTTTCAAAAGCCTAACATGGAAAAAAAAATTCCAACAGATTCTCTCTGCTTTTGCAACTCCTCCGTGAAGTTTAAAGGGATGCTGCCCCTTGGCAGCTCTGCTTCATGGTTGGGAAAACTCTTCTGGTTCTACCCTTCAAGAGACTGTTCACTCCTCTTTCTTTGTTCTTTCTAATGGTCTAAAAGTCAATAAACTTGTATTCATATAAAAAGGGAACATTTTTTGCTGGCTTCTTTCTTTTACCCTGGTTCTTTACATTTCTATCTGCTCTTGTTGAAACTCTCCCCTGAAGGTGACCTGCCATGATCACATGACAATTCTTGCCCCTTATTAGTGAATTCATTGGTAACAAACACTTTAGTTAAGGTTGCAAAATGGCTTCACTTATAGCCTCCTGGTTTTGCTTGCTCATAGCTCTCTGACACATTCTCCCCGGGGAGGTAATTTAACCAAGCCTGTGCGCTCCTTCTCTGGGCCCAAAGGTGAGTTTTATTTTCTTGCTGGTCAGAGGGAAATTGGTTCTGCTGAGTTGTGTTAATGGGAAAAAGGGTTTTAAAAATCGTCACACCTTTTCTCACACCTATTGCAGCACAGCTGATCTTCATAATCTGAAATGTGGCATGTCCTAGTCCTCTCTGAGACTCACCAGAAACTTCCACTGACTTCAAAGGGCTTTAGATGAAGGCTCAGGTTTGATGTTGGGGGATGGGGGGGGGGGGGGAGAGAACCTGTTTGGAAATTAACTAAAGTTCAGACTCTGTGAACTGGGCATGGGAAATATTCACTGCCAGAGCGTATGAGGTTTTCTGCTTTCAGTACATGGGGATTGTAGCCAACTGGTACTTGTTAACTTGCTCAGTTCCAGGTGTAGCGACCTCAGCATTGTTGCTCTGCTATGCTCTGTTTTGTCTTTCCTATCTTTTTCTTAAAAAACAGTTAATAACAATGAGCTTGAATGAGGACACGGGTTGGCAGGATTTTAGTCTACCCTGTAAAAAACAAAGAGCATCAAGGAGAGGAGATTAAGAGCTGGCAGGGGAGTCTCTGCATTTTATACAGGCAGGTCAGCTTCTGGATTTGGATTTATTAACTCATGCTTAAGAAGGGGCAAGAGCAACATTTACCTACAACCAGTTTCTAACTGATAGTCTTATGGGAGAGCTGTTGTTGCACAGCCGGCAACACATACGCTAAGGGGCCTACCTGCCCCATTAAAGCCAAGAGCCCCTGCTGTTTAGTTCGATTGTACGTATTTCAGTTGTTACATTTCACAGAGCTGGGCCTGAGATGCTGTGTCTGGAGCCAGACTTCCCCTCAAAGTAACAGTGACAAGACACACTTGCCCTTATATAGCACTTGGAGGATCTCAAAGCACTGTGCCGAGCCGGGTAACTAAGTATTACCATCCAAATGCTACAAATGAGGAAACAGGCACAGAGCGCGAGTGTCCTGCTTTTTCAGTGGCATCACTCTAACTTAGTGTGTTTTGGGGCCAGGCACTGTGGGTGAACCCCCTTCCACTATTGGCATGCCCTGCTATTCAGGGACTTGCGAGGGAAGGCAACATAGGGCCACTTATGTCTGGCTATATCACCACCTTGGGGCCCATGTAAAGCCCATCTATACCAATGCAGCGGTGGTTGAAATCATGGCAAGAAGTGGCCACAGAGAAAGGCGAGTGCAGTATTAGACAGTCAAAGGCTCAGAATTAGGAATAGAAAGCACCACAGAAATGTGCTGAGGGAATTGTTGGGACTTTATTATTTCAGCCATGATGCAACACTGAGGAGAGAGAGACAAGACTATCACGTAACACACAGCACAATAAAAATGTGTATTCCTGGCCAGTGAAATGCTGATTTGGCCACTGGAACGAACTTTGTCAGGCACACAGGAAAAATAGCCTAAAGTGCTTTGGGATTAAAGGCCTTTATATAAATGCAAGACATTATAGCATTTCAGAGATGTCTTGCTTGCAGGCCTGAATGTAAGTCAGGACTTCTTGGTCCTATTACTGTCTAAGTCATTGACTCACTATCACTGGATGACCTTGGGCAAGTCACATCACTTCTCTGTGCCTCAGTTTCTCCACCTCTAACGTGAATAATGGGCTCTAAAAGTGAATAAGCACACGGGCTGGGAGGACGAATTCTACAGTCTTCACAGAAAGGCTTGGAGTGTGAGCGATGCTGGCATCAGATGCAGATCTGAGCTGCCCACAGATTGGGGATATCTGGATGTAGGTGTTGGACTGGCTCAGAGTGATTAGGTTTCCTTTCAGAAATAGTGAGAAGGATGAAATCCTATGAAGGCTAAAGCTGGCCAAAAAAGCTCAATGCAGGGTTGGTGGGGCTAGGGCAGGAAAAGGGCAGGAGACAAACAGAAGTGACAGGCTGCTTTCTGTATCCATTCGCTGGAGGAGAGGGATGTGTATTGTACATACACACCATCACTAGAGAGATCAGGAAGAAAACAGGCAAACCTATGACTCACATTAACCAAGTCCGATCAGCTATAGTGGGTTATTTTCCTAACTAACCTGTTGCAAATCCATTGTCACAAGAGATGTTGCCGTGGAATGTGGATTTGGATGAAAGACAGGTGGGCTTGTCTGGGCCAGGCAGTTCCTTCTTGGTTCCTAGGAAATTGTGTGCCTGTTGCGGTCCAAGGAACATTGTGTCATTAAGGTTTATTCTCCCTCTTTCTGGATTTGGGTCACAGCTCTAGCCTTTTCAGCAGCTCTAAGAGGACACCTGCTGGAAGTATGAAGAATTGTATCAAATGCAGGTTCCCCCCCCAAGGCAGTGTGTCTGTACCAGTACTAGGCTTGCTCATTGCCATTACCAGCTTTCCTCATCATTTTAAAAGGACGCAGAAGGTTGCTCAGTTTCACTTCCTATCCTAGCTCTTCCCGCTGGGCACTGTAAGCAGAGACAAAATCCAAATGCCACAACATTTTACACAGATTAGCATGTAACACATGCACAGTGCTATGGTCCCTGGTGATTTACACAGGGGATTATGTGATTCCCCCCACACCCAGAGTAAACAATGGCCAGGTCTCAGCTGGGTCCTTCTCTCTAATGGGCTCACTGAAAGCCCTGATCTGAACATCCTTAACCCTTATTGATGATCAGGGCCTGGAGCAGGTTCTGAATGGTGCAGCTTGAGGCTGATGACCAATTCTAAGGATACCAGTTTGTAAGGGGCAGAATAAAGAAACCCTAGCTGACACCCACACTCTCCTCCAGTCTCTGTGTCGCTCAGCAGTCATGTGTCAATCCATGGCTGGGAAACGAAGGTGGGAAAGCGCACACCGTGGGGGTGGCTGTGGAATGCCCGTTCTAGAAGTAAAGGACAGGGACCAGCCACCTTACAATACACATTTGCTAAACCATCCACTGTTGGCAGGGGACTCCTGGTTTTAGGTGCAACATAGGGAGGCAGTGTGGCCTAGTGGATAGAACACTGGACTGGGACTCAGGAGAACACTGGCCACTGGGTGACTTTGGGCAAATCATAGCCTCTCTGTGCCTCCGTTTCCCTATCTGTAAAACTGGGGTGATGATACTCAACTCGTTTGTTAAGTACTTTGAGTATCTACTGACGAAAAGCACTATAAGAGCTAAGTATTGTTACTAACTGGTGTTGCTGGCTTCAGGGGAGCTGATGATTGTTTTCTACTTCTGCCCTACCCCTTTTGTTTGGGGAGGTCGGGTGGCTTCCCCTTTATAACACTTAAGAGACTTGGTGAGGAGACTGTGCCCAGAGCTGGATCCAGATCAACTGGAAACCAGAACAGGACTGGAGTTCTGGTTCAGATTTGACTGTCAGGCTCAAACTCTCCTTATGAGATGCTTGTTCCCAAAGGTAGAAGTCTCAAACTCAATTGATATTATAAAATGTTATCTGCTTTTGAACTGGAATCAGGAAGTACATTTCTTTAGGTTTTTGACTCAGACCAGCAATCAACATTGCATATCTTTCTCTCATATCCAGGGCCTGCTAGGTTTGATCTTGAATGTTTATGGATCGATTTCCTAATTAGCAAATCTACTACAACCGCCAAGCCACACTAGGGAACAGGATGACCACACCTATCTACAATGTGTAGGAAAAAAAAGCCACGTAATCATGGGGGACTTCAATTTGAGTTCAATTATAGGTTCAATTTGAGTGACATATGCGGCAGTCTCATGCTGCCAATACTAAAACATCCTTTGAATTTCTATTCATAATAGATGATAATTTCCTAACTCAAAAAGTGTTGGAACCAACACAAGGGAATTCTATATCAGTCCTTTTCCTAACAGATAAAGAGGAACTGATCACAGAACTAAAAATTAATGGTAATTTAGGTACAAGAGATCATGACTTGATCACATTTATAATGTGCAAGCAGAATAAATTCCAGATCAGTAATTACACACACACACTTACACTTTAATAGGGCCAGTGTCACAAAGATGAAAACAATTATGAACCAAATCAGCTGAGAGGAAGTATTGAAAAGTCACGATTGAAGGAGGATGTGTTGGTTTAAATAAAAAAAATTGCTCAGATTACAGGGGAAAATGAAGGCAGATATAAAAAAAATACAAATGGAAGAAGGGTAAGTTGATAGTAAAGAATATAAATCTGAAGTTAGGAATTGTAGAAAATTGATAAGTACAGGAAAGAGACAAGGAGGGGTATATTATGGTCAGCTGAGGTAAGGACAATAAGGAGGATATTTTAAAATATATTAGGAACAAAAAGAATCCTAAGATTTATAACCGGTCCATTTATAGATGGAAATAGTAGAATCATCATTAATAATGCAGAAAAGGCAGAAGTGTTCAATAAATTTCTCTTCTGTGTTTGTGGAAAAACTGATGCTACAGTCTCATTATATGGTGCTGATAGCACTCTTTCTATTCCAACAGTATCTCAAGATGATGTTCAACAGAAGCTACTAAAGACATTTTAAAATCAGCATGTCCAGATAAAACTCCTGGATGCAAGTTAAAAAGCAGTCTGAGTAGCTTGATTTTCACTAAGTCTTGGAACACTGAGGAAGTTCTAGAAGCCTAAAGAAATCTAATGCGTCAATTTTTAAAAAAGGGTAAATGGATGACATGAGTAATTATAGGTCTGTCAATCTGACATTGATCCTACACAAGATAATGGAGTAGCTGATCCAGGACTTGATTAATTAAAAACTAAAGGAGGGCAATGTAATTAATGCAAATCAACAAGGGTTTATGGAGAATAAATCCTGTCAAGCTAACTTGATTTTTTTTTCTGAGATTACAAATTCAGTTGATAAATGTAATGGTGTTGATGTAATATTCTTAGACTTCTGTAAGGTGTTTGGCCTGGTACCACACAACATTTTGATTAAAAGAACCTAGAATATAAAATTAACATGATACTAAATGGATTAAAAAGTGGCTAACTGATCCGTCTAAAACGGTAACTAAACAGGGATTTGGGTGCATTCCCCAGAGATTGGTTCTTGTCCCTATACTGTTTAACATTTTTATTCAAGACCTGGAAGACAACATAAAGTCACCACTGAGGAAGTTGTCAGATGAGACAAAAATTGGAGGAGTGGTAAAAAATAAAAAGGCATTGATAGAGTGATCTGGATCATTTGTAAGCTGGGACAAACAAACATTTTGTTTTTTAATAGGGCTAAATGCCTATTTAAAGGCATTTAAATAGGCATTTAGCCTATTTAGTATACATACACCCAGGAACAAAGAATGTAGACCATATTTCCAGGATAGGGACTCTGTCCTAGGAAACAGGAACTCCAAAGATTTGGTGGGTCATGGTGCATAATCAGCTGACCATGAGTTTCCAGTTTGATGCTGTGGCGAAAAGAGCGAATACTGTACAGTCCTGGGATGCATAAACAGGGGACTCTTGAATAGAATTAAAGAGATTTCACCTCTATATTTGGCACTGATACAATCACTTCTGGAACTCTGTGTCCACTTCTGGTGCCCACAATTCAAGAAAGATGTTGGTAAACTGGAGAGAGTTCAGAGAAGAGCCAGAAGAATGCTTAAAGGATTAGAAAACAGCTTCTAGCGATAGACTCAGAGTTCAATCTAATTGGCTTAACAAAGAAGGTTAAGGGGTGATGACTGCAGTCTGTAATAATTGCAAGGGGAACAAATATTTAACAAGGAGTTCCTCAGTCCAGCAGAAAAGGGTGTAATATGATCCAACGGCTGGATGTTGAAGCTAGGCAAAGTCAGACTGGAAATAAGGTGTAAATTTTGAGTGGTGAGTAATTAACCATTGGAACAACTTACCTAACTTTTCTCCTAGGGTTCACCAAATAGTCTGAGAGAACAAAGGTGAGTTGCTCTGCAAAATGGGCAGACACAGAGGTGGGGGGGCAACAGCAGGTGAACTAGCACTCTGGTCACTGAAGTCCCAGTTATTTGCCTGGGAGTAAAGCTGACTATGAAAGTTGTGCCTAATTGATAGATTGGGGATGGGTTGGAGAGAGCTACAAGGCTAGTTAACCCATTCACCCAGAAATTAGGAAAGGCACAGTAAGGAAGTGCTGAGAGTTGGTCCTACACGAGCTCTGTAAAGGGGAGATCTCCTATGGCTCCTATCCTTGGTCCCAAACCCAGCTGGGCTATAAAATACCAAACTCAGCTGTTCACAGAATTTACACAGGAACAGATTAGACCCACTGAGTCAAATACTCACTGGGAGCTCTGCTCTCACCCCATGGGATACAAGTAACTTCCAGTAAAATCAGAGGAGCTACTCACATTCTGCAAGAGGCAAAAATCAGGCCCCAGGTAGCTGGTTCCTAACCAAAGAAGAGCAACACGTGCTCTTCATGGCCACAACTGGACTTTATAGTAAAACACACTCTGCGCACAATCTCTCCCCCGCAACCCATCTCCCCCCCCCCCCTTAGATTTAAGAGGAGATTTCAGCTTTCTTCTCTGGAGTAGAAGGGTGAAATAACACTTATGTTCTTGGGGAAGCAGATTAGAAAGGAGCCATATTCTCAAATACGAGTTCAACAGGCATTGATCTAGGGGGAGAATATAGACCCCCTGCCATTCAGGGGCTCATGGATTAACAATCATACTTAGCACTGCTATTCAGCTCAAGAGCTGAAATTGTGTTATAATCCCCCCCACCCTTATTTCCATTTTATCAGTGGGGGAAACTGAGGCACCAAAATGAAATGCTTGTGCAAAGTCATCCAGCAAGTTAGTAATTAAAACAACTGCACCAATGGCACACGAGCTACGTACACCAGCTCTCCACAGGCTGAAGCAGAGCCCCAGCATGTGGGGATATGACCCACATGTGACATGGGGGCTTGCAGGGTTGGGAGTTAAAATGGGTTTCTGACCTGCCCAGTCACCAGAGCTAAAGGAGAACAGCTGTTCTGTGCAGCAGAACCAGGACTGCTATAGGTTCTGCATCAGCCACAGGATTTGCCAATCTTTGATGAAATCACAAGCAGGCCCACATCCATCTTTACCAAGACCTTCCACTCCATTGTCTCGACTCCTGCCGACTGAGCTAAACAAGACCCTCTGTTAGTAGCTTTCCTATGTGCTAGCTATGGAGCACCAGAGAACTCTCTCAAGGGGAGTTTGGAGACACCTTAGGGGAGATTTTTGAAGTTAGTTTAGTTCCAGCAAATAGTACCATCCTGAAGACCCTTCTCCACAGAACAGCCCCAGCCCCCTCAGTGCTGTCCCCATTCACGTGCCTCATCTCTCTGGTGACTGTCTTTTCAAAACAAATCCCCATGGCACAGCACCCCCCTGTCCTATCCTCCTCCATCCTGAATGGATGGATCTTACCCGCTCCTGCCTAGGCACCTCTGTCTTTACATAAGAATGGCCTTACTGGCTCAGACCAAAGGTCCATCCAGCCCAGTATCCTGTCTACTGACAGTGGCCAATGCCAGGTGCCCCGGAGTGAGTGAACCTAGAAAGTAATGATCAAGTGATCTCTCTCTCCTGCCATCCATCACTCCCTCTGACAAACAGAGGCTAGGGACACCATTCCTTACCCATCCTGGCTAATAGCCATGAATGGACTTAACCTCCATGAATATATCCAGTTCTCTTTTAAACCCTGTTATATTCCTAGCCTTCACAACCTCCTCAGGCAAGGAGTTCCACAGGTTGACTGTGCACTGTGTGAAGAACTTCCTTTTATTTGTTTTAAAACTTTCTTCTCTAGCCCACCCCACCTTATCCCCCCCTGCCCATTTATGTCTCCCAGCTCCTCTCCCTCCACCTTTGTCTTTCCCCTTTGTGGGAGTTATTTTCTCTTGCTTCTCACTCACACTAGCTCCTTTCAGCCGAGTGCTGCTGGGCTCCCCTCTCCCTCACTCCTTCCTTTGCCAATTTCCTGCACCTTTCTCCAGCCCCTTCCCCACAGTCTTCTGTGCCTCGTTTCCTGCATTTCTTCTCTTTACTTCCCTCAAACTCCGCCCTGTGTGCAGAGGCAGATTGGAGTTTGTGGGGCCCTGGGCCACAGCAATTCCCCTCCCCACCAGCACTTCTGCCAGGGAAATGGGGTCAGGGCACAGGGGCCTCCCCTGCTCTCCAGCAGGATCACTGGGCAGAGCAGATTAGGGCATGGCAGTGCCCATTTTTCCATGGGGCCCCAGGCACAGTTGGTTAACTCACCACTGCCAGTGTGCTTCTCCCCTCCCCCACCTTCCTTGATCCTCTTCCCTGCCCCAGTTCTCTCTGGCACCTGGTTTTCACAGGTTCCCCTTTTCTTCCCCCACTTCTCTTATTTTTGCGCTGAGTCCAGAGTAGTCCAAAGATTTTTCTCACCCATACCGGTCCCTAGGGCAAACTGAGGCTGGGGCATGATGGTCTGTCCAAAGGCCTTCTGGAAGCAGGGGAGCTATTTCTGGTACAAACCAACAGTGGTGGTTTGAGGGTTGAGAACTATGTACCATCCCCACCATGCCCCAAACCAGCAAGGACAAGAGTGCTTGCCCCCCAAAATCTGACAGCTGCTCCCCCAAAAGGAATCAGTTTAATTCCCCCAATAAATTGATTCTATCCTCCATCAATTAAACAATCATTTCAACTTCCTTCTTTCAGAATCACTGCAGCCTTTCCCAGCAGCCCCTAAACTCTCCTTCTCCTCCCTCCTCACACAGCAACTGCTCCTTCCCCATAGGCCTGTCTGTGCTCAGCTCCTGAGCTTTATAGGCTCTGCCTATTTCTGCCCAGCTACACCTCCTTTAATCACCTCCTTGTTCCCCAGCTGCTCCTCCAGGTTCAGCCTGGGCACTTAATTGGCCTACCTGGCCACCTTAACCCCTTCCAGTCTGGTCCTGTTGGGTGAATACCCTATCACACAGTGGGCTCAGAGACCATTTTGCAATCTGACTTGGAACCCCCTCCTGTTAAAGGAGCAGTGCCCCACTCCCTGGCTCTTGCCAAGTGGGGTGGTGACCAGATGTCTTGGGGTTCTAAGAAACCTGGGGCAGAACCCTAGAACCAATCAGAAGGCTGAGTCTGCCCTTCCAAACTGTAACCAGCTTGGGGAACAGGGTCATTTAGTTTCATCACTCCTGACAGGACACCGTCAAGGGTCAGGAAAGGGTTTACTCTCCCTGGACCAATCAGTCCTTGACCTCTTGGCTTAGACTGCAGTAAGGGGCCTAATTAGTGGCAGTACTTTCTAGGGTACAGATTCAAGCTCCCAGAACTGAAACCAGCCACTCAGTTCCCACAGGCTGTGAACAGCTGTCTGCCTGTGACAGCATTCAATCACTGAACACACAAGGTGAAAGGCTCCTTAACCCATTACTAGCTATATTATCTGCACAGCTAAAGTACTTACATGGCTCTTGTACCTTATAATTAACAGACTGATCTTCACAAGGCTCCTCTGAGGTAGGGATGTGCCATTGTACAGAGGGGGAACGGAGTTACAGCCAGACTAAGTGACTGGCCTCCAGTCACACAGAGAGGCTGTGGACGTGCAAGGATTAAAGCCAAGTTTCAAGAGTCCCTCTCCACAACCGTTACTAGAAGGCCTCTCGCGCTAGGCAAAACAATATATTCTATTCTCTGTGCAAAATGGAAAATGTTTTGTTTTCATCACCATTTTCCATGGAATTCTGGTTTTCATCAAACCTCCCAAAAGGGAACTTTTTGTTTTGGTTTTTATATTTTTGAAAACTTTCAGGTTTCGGTGGCCAAAGGTTTTCAGTTTATTGACAAAATATGTGCCCAGAATTGGATATGTGCCTCTGAGGCCACACATGTGCATGACCTTACGTGCTTGCAGGTGCTTGGTTCTTGCAGAGGCTAGGAAGGAAGCTCACCATGAACAGACACTTCTGAGAGCGATTCCCTCTTTATTTCCAGGATTCTCTGCTTCGGGAGGGACCCTGTTGTGACGGTGCTGTTCCTGGTGGGATCCAACTGTGAGTGTCAGATCAGGACAGATTGCTTCCACAGGAGCAAATACAGCCCAAAGCTGGGGTTTCTTCACACTAGGGCAAACCAAACCAGCTAAACAGAAAAGACTTTTGTCTCACCCCACTGGCTAACCACAAGTCACACAAGCAATCCCCTTAAGACACTCCAGCTTCCCAGTATCACCACCAGCAGCCACCTGTCCTGGGGATCAATGGTTATGAAAACCAATACCCCAAATAAAGAAAACGGTTCTCCCCAATTCCAAAGAATCAGGCCCCAGACCCAGGTCAATATACAAATCAGATCTTACCACAAATCACGCTGTAGCCAATCCTTTAGAATCTAAAATCTAAAGGTTTATTATAAAAGGAAAACGGTATAGGTGAGGGTTAAGAATGGTTAAAAGAAATCAATTACATGCAGTAATGGCACATCTCTTAGCTCAGGCTTGCAGCAAAGGTAGAATAAACTGCAGGTTCAAATCAAAGTCTTTGGATGCATCCCATTTGGGGGATGGGTCAGTACCATTGTCCAGAGGTCCCTGAGTAGCAAAGTTCCATCCAAAGCTGGAAACAAGGCAGGCTGAAGACTGGAGGTGAAAGACAAAATGGAGAATGCTTCTTCCAGCTTTTATAGACTCTGTCTTCTGGGCCAAGACCCTCCTCCTTCTTTTGCAGAGTCTGGTTCAAAATGGAGGTTTACAGTCACAAGGTCCAATCACCGACTCTCCAGGATTCAGTTTCTGACCAGGCAGTTGACATTCCTAGAGCAGCTCGGGTGTGGACAGGCATATACAAAGTCCATTGTGTGGTGGATGTCCCTTAATGGGACATCAGGCAGCCCCAGCCTGTCTGAGCCTGCACAGGAGCCAAGCCTAAGCTTGAATTACAGGCACCTTTAACTTTAGTTACAGAATAGATACACACATATGGAATAGATACACACATATGACACCTGTTATGACCCCCTTCACATAATATTTTGTGCACCCATTGATCTACACGGTACCAAACTATTTCAGTACCGTGACACCTGTGTAGACACTGAATCCCTCTACCCAACCCCTGTGGAGGTTGGGGGCTCTTATTTCAGAATGGTGGATTCCTAGATGATCTTTCCCCATTCATTGGCTGATACTCCCATCTATTGGGGAACTGCTTTCCCATAGGCTTTGGGCCTGGGCATTTTGCCCCATCCCCAGCAGGCAGAGCTTCAGGACAGGCTAAGACTTCTGAGTCCCCACCACTTGCAGTAGGAATTCTAGTGACAGCCTTTGAAGGAGAGTATGGGGAGAGTATACCTGGCCCTAACCCTCTCTCTCCCTAAAATGGGAGTTAATGGGATTTTTGATCCACTTTCATCTTATGCACTATCAGTGGAGGATGGTAACAAGTCATGAAAATAGCCAGCTGATGCTAACTGCCCCTCCCACCAGCTGGCAGACTCAGCAAAGAGGCCAAGGGCTGAAGGGGACCATGGTGATCAATTTACCCGCTGAGCCTGACAGCAGGTCCCTGCGGCCAAACGGGAGGCACCCTGGCAGGAGCAGGGAGTGGTGGAAGCTAGTTAGGATGCGGTGCTTCGCCTGTGGATAGAGGTCTTCGGGCTCCAGGACTGTCAGAGCAGCAGCTTCCATGGCTAGCACGTTCGTGTATGAAAAGGATGAAAAGCTACAGCTTTATGTTCAGCTGCCAGATGGAGCCTGCAGTGGCAGCCGTTAGGAAAAATCTTCTTTGGATGGAGAATAAATCTCTGTGACAGGGAATAAATAGAGAGCACCAAGTTGTCATTTTAATAGACTTTTCCTCCAGACCATTACCGCACTTTAAACCTTGAAAAATCACCATTTCTTTCATGGTCACCTAGACACGCCTTTTATCACAGTGGCCTGGGCCACTCTGACTCTGCAGGGGTGTCCCGTTGCTGGCTCTGCTGTTCGGTCCAGGGCTGCGCCAGGCTATGATTAATATTCTCCTCTGCAGGTTACTTTGCCAAGCAAAAAACAAAGGCTAGAACCTGCCACCAGGGGGCAGCCTTGTCAAGCAGGTTGACACCCGCTGCCAAGCAGCAGCCAGAGCTACCTTCCAACCTGCTCCTGACTGACAGCATTTTGCTCCTCATCTTCAGGCCCCGGCTCCGTTCCAAATCCCAGTCACATTGGGCCGCGTGGTGGTGACACTTTAACATGCAGCATATGCAGCTCATTTCCCTATTCACTGGGCTATTTGTAAACCTAATTTAGGCTAAATCTCTCCCGACTCTTATCGTTTTGAAAAGCTCTGAAGAAAAAGTGCTACTGGCAACGCACCTTTTCCTTCCGTTCCAGTCCAACGGCTTGGCAGTCATTCCCTTAACCCTGTGTATTAACGTGCGGCATACCCTCCCCCCCCCGCACTCACACTGCCTTGGGCTGTGACCTTCAGATCGCTCAAGGACACAAGGGGGGGGAAAAAACCCAGGGTGCTACTGGAAGCGGTGATGGAGATTCAGAAGGGGGCGCTGCTCTGTCTGAGGTGGTCTGGGATGCAACAGCCCAGTGCACTGCTGTGGGGTGTCGTGGTGCAGAAAGGGCTACTAGGGATCCCATATGTGGTATTCCTCTGAGCTAGCACCACTCCCCTACCCCCCACTTTGATGCTAGGGTGCTGTGCTGGTCGCAGTGCTATTGTTTGCAATGGGGGTGTAAAGTTTGTCCTGGCTAGAAAAATCCCATCATGCTTTTCACAAGAATAGGGCCATGACCCCAGGTGGCCTGGCAAAATGAAAACTGCAGTTAGGGCAATTAATCTGAAGCCATAAACGCCCTCTTGCAATGTTAACTAGTTACAAGGGTGATGTTATTATTCTTTTTGTGGTACTCAAAAGTGTGGTTAGAGCATTTATATATGGATGAAGACCAGGTTACTGCTTCAGGGAGCATACATCCTGAATCAAAAATGTGCAGAGAAATTCTGTGGGAAAGAGAGACAACAGGAAATATTGTCACTGGCCAGACAAATCAGACATGTGCTTTGTTGGTTCCATGTTTTGGAGTAGAAGGTGTTGGCTTTTGTTCATGCTCTTTTGAGGAGAGAACTTAGGGTTACAAGCTTTGTGGCAGGGGTATGTCTTCAGGAGAGACTTGAAGGAGAGAAGGGTGGAGGCCATCTGGCCTGGCAGATGGAGTCAAGGAGGCAGTTTCAGGGACAGGGATGCTCTTGGAGAGGAATGATGGGTCAAAGGATGTGTGTCTGTGAGGCTCAAGCAGAGCAGAGGGGCTCTGAGGGAGACTTAGTGAAAAGAGAGAACAGAGGGGTGGGTGGCTGATGGGTTTTCAAGGTAGGGACAAGACTCTTGAATTAAACGTGGAAGCCGAAGGAGAACCAATGAAAGGATCTGAAGAAGGGTTGGATGGGGTCAGGACAGCAGGTGATGGGGAAGATTTTTGCCACAGCGGTTTGGATAGATTGTAAGGAGGGGGGTGAGCGGTTCAGGGTCAGAGAGGCTGCAGTTGTCAAGTCATCAGATGAGGGTTTTAGCAGTGGCCGGGAAGAGAGATGGCTGGACTTGGCAGATATTGTTGAGACCCAGCTCTTGTCCATAGGCCATAAGCCCTTTGGGATTGCTGTCTGAAGGGGATCATTCATTATTACA
Organism: Sternotherus odoratus; assembly: GCA_032164245.1. Lineage (NCBI taxonomy): Eukaryota > Metazoa > Chordata > Testudines > Kinosternidae > Sternotherus > Sternotherus odoratus. The sequence continues at coordinate 128,305,115 of JAVMKO010000001.1, forward strand.
AGGGCTGCTCAACAATTGCTGGGCATATCATTTATTATTTATAATAATATTCAGTAGAAAACTGGGTTTTTGGCTAAACAAAAATGTTCATGGAAACTGTCTATTTTGCTTGGGAAAAATATTTTTTCAGTGGAAAACTTTGTGTGGCAGTTTTCAGCGGAATGTATTTATTTATTGGTTTGGTTTTGGCTACCTTCGGTTTAGTTTTCTTCTCTTTTGGGGGCGTTTGGGTTTTCCATCAAAATAGTCAAAATTCTCTGTGTTAAAACCTCCATTTTCTGACCAGCTATAATCATTGTCATCTCAGTGTCTGTGAGTTTGTCTGAGTACTACAACTAGGGTGACCAGACAGCAAGTGTGAAAAATTGGGACCGGGGGGAGGGGGACTAATAAGAGCCTATATAAGAAAATGCCCCAAATATCAGGACTGTCCCTATAAACTCAGGACATCTGGTCACCCTAACTACAGCCCAGCAGGTCTTTATAATGTTTACAAGGATGATCCCCATGGACTTTCACCTCCTCACTGAAGCTGCTATATGGAGCAATTAATATACTCACTGATAAGGAGGGAGGGCTGAAGTACTAGCACACAGGCCCTCAGAAGCTGGGTGTCACAGCTGCCTCTGAAAGCTATCACCCTGGCCAAAGCAGCACTGTTATCACACACACACAACTCTTCTCTTCTCAACGCTTCAACCAGGTTTTCAGGGTGCTGTAGGAGGACTAGATGCCCCAATTTTATAGGGACAATCCTGATTTTGGGGTCTTTTGCTTATATAGGATCCTCTTACCCCTCACCCCCTGTCCCAATTTTTCACATTTGCTGTCTGGTCACCCTAGGGTGCTGCAGAGTGAAAGCTGGAAGGAGAAGAGCAGCAGGTGTGACTCTGCTGTTCTGAGTCACTGTGCGAGAAGCAGCTGTATTCAGCAATTGTGGCAGCAGTGGGGACCGCAACACAGTGAACTGATGTGAAGAACATCTGCTGGAGACAGATAACAGGAAGAGAGAAGCCTGCAGGCTTGTTCAACAGTAGCTCAAACTTCCAAACTAGTGTTTATGACATGTTATGTTCTTCTTCATCTACTTTTTCAATAGAGAGGGAAAGAGGCTGAAAAACTTCCCCTTCTTCCCCCCCAGGAAACATGCTGGATATTTAACCCCCTGAAGCCAATCTCGAAAGAGGGAGCTAGTCCAGACAAATAGCTGGAGGCTCAATCCTGCTTCTTCTTCATGGAGGATCTGACATGTGACCCTACCAAAGGAAACAGAATTAACTTGGATTGTGACTGTGATCGACCACGGCAGCTTTGATGGCTTGGTCTGGGTCAGGGCTTGGATGGGACGCTGCCATGGCAAACCCAGGTTTCTGCAGAAAGTGGTGCTAATGATTCAATAGGCAGCCCTCTTCCCTGAGCCGCTACTGAATAAATACCCCGGCACTGGGTTACAGGGAGCTGTAGTGCCAGAGCTGCTGCACTGGGACATCCCCCCACACTGCTTGCAAGAGTCAGAATGCTAACTTTGGTGTCTTCCTCCCATCCCATGGGGTATTTCCATCCTGTCTCCTACATTGTCCCTGGATAAGCTGTACTTTGCTTTCTGCCCTACGACTGTGTGGCTGTGACCTGTTTAGCCAACACAGCTGGGTGGAATGTTCCAACTCCTACCAGGGTTGAGTGAAGAGAGGAAGAAATTCATCGTGAATATTATTTCGCATTTGAAAGCCAGTTTCCATCCAGAGTGGAGGCAGGCGCACAAGACAGCTGCAGTTAAGCCAACCAAGCATTGAATTGAAGCTATTCAGAATAAACTGTCCATGGAGAGCAGGGGGGAATTCATGGACAATTTTGAGTAATGAACAAATTTTGGAATTTGGCTTTCTGTTGGCAGACAGTTCACGAATAGAAAAGCAGATGAAACATTGAATAAATGTTATGGTGTGAATTATTTGCTCAGCTCTAATCCCTGTAACATGGGTAGTTGAAGGTGTTGGGAAGCACTTTAGGATTAGCAGTGGGTCCTATACATCAATGACTAGCCTGTGGAACCACATTCCTTTCTGGAGAGCTACACAGAGAAATGTCTGCTTCTGGATCTGATGAAGCACCTCAGTTTGGAACAGAAGGTTTGGGTTCCAGCTCTGCTTCAGAAATATAGGCTTGGCCCCTTGGTGGGCTGAGACCATCTCATTCATGAAAACAGGGACAGAAGAAGCAGGCAAATGCCAGTATCCACTGGCACTGGAAGCGAGCTGGAGCAATTGTTTCACTTTGCAGATTATTTTTCCTGAGCGGTTTTATGTTCACTTTCCACCATGACTGTATGAAATAAAACTCAGTGTAGCACTCCCCAGGGTGAGAACATCAGTTGGAAAGGAAAGCGGGACTCTCTAGAAAAGCAGCTGGGACAAATCTTCCTGCAAAGACTGGCGTGTTATTCTGTCCCAGTATGGGGCAGAGGAAACTTGGGGGAGGGTATAGAGACAGCCCCTCCCAGTGTGGGCAGAGGGGGCTCTAAGTGGGGTGAGGTACAGAGACAGCCCCACTGAGGGTGGACTCAGATGTCCCTCCTAACCCCTTCTTCAATGTGCATTTAATTTTCCTAGTTTGCTGAACACGCCGGATCCCGACTGAAAAAAAAAATCAATGACTCTTCAAAGGATGCTGCTTCCTGTAGCTGTCCAAGGCTGCATAGTCTGGGCAGAGGCCATTAAGCATGGTTCACTTTCATCCCTTAAGTGCTGAGCCCACACTGTTTTAGTCTGACGGCACTCAGCAAGGGATAGTGGTTTGCAGAGTGATGGGCTTAGACAAGGCCCTTGCTCACCAGCTCTGGTTAGTGAACACATTGCTACCCCCTTTCCTCCCATAAGCCTTTGCTGCAAGGGCCTCAGCTTTTGGTGACTCAAGATGGCAGATGGGGGGCGGGGGGAGGAGGACCCTTTATTGAGAACCAGAATACTGGAAGGACATGTATTTTCAGAGGGCACCAACTCACCACTCCATTGCGGCGTGAGTACTGTAATTATATAGCTTCTGAATGTTACCCCTGTACAGCATGGTAGATGCAGGTCATTATGGAGAAAGCACACACTGCGTTCCCTTGTGAAGACGACTTTGGTCCTTGCTTGGTTGTTTACCTCAACTTAAAATAACATGGAAGCACACTGAAAGTCTATGGTCCCTCTTTGTGTATGGTGTAATGGCACCTTTGGATGTGTTATTGCAGGGACTAAGCTTGGCCTTTCTGGGTCTAAAAGCATGAGTGGGCTTCCTCCGTCTGGAAGGTTTATTTCTTAAACATGCTCATTGTTTGGTGTCATCTGATCCAATCCAAAGACAGAAAATTTGCACTCCTAAAGTATGTGTGGGAGCCCTGGAATAGGTCATCTGCAGCATAGGTGTCTTAGTAGCATTAGGAAAAGGGATGACTCCACCTGGAAATCACCCCCAGCCCTTCCATGAATTCAGGATCAGAAAGTTTCAGAGGAAACCTGGAAGCACATGACTGCCCTGTGCTCTTGTGATAAAGACAATAGCAACCATAAACTCAAGCTCACGTTAGGTTGTGGAGTCTCCGTCATTGGAGATGGCTAACAGCCTCTTAGAAAAACACCTGTCAGGGATGACCTAGATAATCCTTAGTCCTGCCATGAGTGCAGGGGACTGCACTAGATGACCTCTCGAGGTCCCTTCCAGTTCTATGATTCTATGACTAGTCAGACTCTGCTCCTCCGGTGCAAAGGAACTGGCTACCACAAAGGTGACGCTCGTCTGACAGGAGACGTGGGGGCTGGTCAAAGTTTGTGGAATGAACTCCCACAGGGGCTGAGGGCCATCGCAAACCTCACCACCTTCAGCTCCAAGTGCAAGGAGCGTTTCTCCAACCTAAACACATATCAGCACGTACAGTTAACAAACACACAAATTGCTACACTATACATTCAGTTCTCTTCCTGTGAAGAAGAAGAGAGAGAACAAGCCACACATGAGATATTAGTCAAATCACTTAACGTACTGCCGGAAAGCTCTCAGATACTATGGCGATGAGATCAATATAAGAACCTGTATAAAACGGACAATACAACCAGTATTATCCATAATCCGACTGCAGCCAAAGCATCCCATCTTGTTTTATCACAGAGATTTAACTGGATAATGTTGTTGGACCAACTTGACTGGTCGGCTGGTGATTCACAAGTACACAAAGATGTGAAGAAAAGGAGAAGTCTCTCTGCATCCAACCTTTAGATGCAGGTGAGATTCCATTAACTTGATTGAGTGCGCCCCTAGAGAGCAGGGCCGGCGACAGGAATTTTGGGGCCCCGTACGGCAGATCGTACGCCCCCCCCGGTCTCCCGCCGCCCGCGGGGGCCCCCCCGGTCTTCCGCCGCCCGCGGGGCCCCCCCCCGATCTCCCACCGCCCGGGGGGTCCCCCTCCCCCGGTCTCCCGCCGCCTGCGGCCCCCCCCGCCAGTCTCCCGCCATCCGCGGCCCCCCCCCCCTGCCAGTCTCTCGCCACCCGCGGCCCCCCCCCGGCCGATCTCCCACTCCTCCCCCTGGCCGGTCTCCCGCCGCCCGCGGCCCCCCCACCAGTCTCCTACCTCCCGCGGGCCCCAACCCCCGCATGCGCTGCGGCCGTGTGGCCGGCCGTGAGAAGCAAAGGGGGGCGGGGGAGGCTGCTGGGTGCCGGGGGAGGGGGTTGGTGAGTGCGGCAGCGGCTGCCCGAGCCGCGCCTAGCTCACAGCTCCGGGCGACAAGCGGGTACAGCTGAGTACCGGCCCCGGACTTCAGGGGGCCCCCCCTGAAGTCCGGGGCCCGGTACAGCTGTACCCGTTGTACCCCCCTGTCACCGGCCCTGCTAGAGAGTGCAAGTTCCAGGACAAAGTCAATGTTTGAAAGCAAATGACAGAGTCCTGCTGGTTTCTTGAGATGCTGGTGGATCTGGGTCCAAGATAGTCCATGAGCTACCATGTTGGTCATGGTAGCCATAAGATCCTGAACAAAAATGCTCACCATGAGAAAAAAAACTAACTGATTCCAAAATCTTTCCATTTGTAAGGCAAGTGAAAGACTCTCATCTTTGCCCTGTTGTTTCACATTAATTGGGTCACCTCTAACAAGTCACTTTTGGAAACCAACTGTTGCAGCTGACCTCTTTAAGGCAGTTGCTGAAATGGAGGGTTCTGTGTTATAAAAGGATAATGGTTTAGCAAGGGCCATCAAACAGCAACATATTTAAAATTTGTACAAGCAAATCCTTTTTTTTACACTTGGTGTCATTAACCTGTGGAACTCATTGCCACATGATACCACTGAGGTCAAGAGCTTTGCAGAATTCAAAAGAGGACTAGACAGTTATATAGATAATAACATCCACAATTACATTAGAAAAGATAAAAATTGATAAGGGAAATAAACTCTCATGCTTCAGGGCATCAGTCAATTATTAACTGATGGGATTTTGGATTAAACTTCCCCTACAGGCAGGTTATTAATTGCATAATTGTACATTACAGGGATTTTAAACCTTCCTCCTAAACATTTGGCACTGATCTTAGTTGGAGAGAGGATACTGGACTAGATGGACAATTGGCCTGATTTTCAGTCTAGCAATTCTTACACGTATCTCTTCGTTTTGTGTGGTATCCAGAATGTACTGGGAGGAATGCACTAGAGATATAATAGGTAGGATGTCTGCAATTTAGTAGTGAGTGAAATGACTCATATATAGAGAGATGTGTGAATCATACAGAAACACATATATAATGTATAAAGCTGTTCAGGATCCTCGGGGAAGAAAGATGTGACATACATTTGTAAATATGCTCTTCATTTCTTTAGAGTTCCATTGCGCCTTCTGCTTATTTCCCACCAGAAACCATCCTCCAGCCTTCACAATATTTAGCAATCTGTAAAGTGCTTTAAGCTCAATGTCCAGACTCAGGGTCAGTTTCACACCTCCAACTTTGCTGACTTGGCAGATTACTGCTGATGGAACCGAAGATGGAATTTGTCCTTTGTTCATAGCTTTGACACTGAAGATTGCAAAGGCCCAGATCTACAAAGCTATGTTAGTGCTAACACCCCAGACTTAGCGCCTAAGTCTGGGATTTAGGCATGTAAGTCCCAAATTTTGGCTCCACCATGATCCACAAAACTCCTGTTGAACCCTGTAGGCACCTGAAATCACTTGGCGGCTATTTTCAAGGTATATTTCCTCTTCACTTATGTTTCTGCCTCAGAGCATGAGCACTGCTGCCTCCTGGTAGATGTTCACAAGCCTATCTCCCATCTTAGCGGTGGTGGATTAGCCACTGGGCCAAATGGGCCTATGCCCAGGGGGAAAAATAGGCGCCCCCCTCACCCAAACCACTCCACCCAGCCTCCTGCCAGGAAGTGGGATTGGAGTGTGGGGGTTTTCCCTGCTCTGCCTGCACGGCACGTGCCAGGGAGCAGGGAAAGCCCCCATGCCCTGACCCTACTCCCCAGCCAGAGTGCCTGGGTGGGGGCAATGTGGAGGGATTGCAGGCGGAAGGGGTGGGGAGGTCCCCCTACTTGTTCTGTCCCATGGCCCCACAAACCCCTAATCTGCTTCTGCGTGTAAGTCTCGGATCAATCCATGAGTCAGGGGAAGGCAGATTTGGCTGCCCAAGTTGTGTGCAGAGCCCGATGAAGGAAGTGGCCTCTGAGAATGCCTATGAGTTTGGGTCCTATCCAGAAGAGGAGGTGGTGCCCACCTTATAAATGTTTTGCCTGGTGGGGATGGGGGAAGAATACGAATTTTCAAGATGGGGAAGAAAGGATCTGAACAAAGGAATCTCCCTCCTCTCAGGAGTGGGCTCGAACCACTGAGCTGTAGGATACTCTAATAGAAACCCCCCACCACACACACTGTTTCATGTTGAAGCTGTTCCACTGTGGATTAAACAATTAATAGTCACTGGGCCAGAGAGAGACTACACAAGAAAGAGAAACTCTTTAGTCCAGTGGTTAGGACACCTGCCTAAGAAGTGGAAGACCCAGGGTCCAGTCCTCCTGCTCCAGTCACTCTATCATGATGCTCAGTGTTTGCAACACCTAACTCTCTTTGGAGATCCCACCTCCTCCCTTGGTGTTTATGTGAGGTAGCGCTATGTTCTCCCCATTTCACAAAGGGAGAAATAGAGCACAGAGAAGTGCAGTGACTTGCCCAAGGTTTACAGAATGGAGTCAGTGTCAGAGCTGGGACTAGAATTTAGGAGGTCCAGGTTCCTGGACATGTGCCCTAACTACTAGTTGACATTGCTGCATACAATGCATGACAATGATTTGCCATCACAAACACTGCTTTTCAAAGTTTTCCATGAGGTATCAGCAGCTCATAAAGGGGATGGCTAGTGCTGTTCTTTTTCCAGCCTTGCCATTTGATGCAGAACTGGGCTTCCCTATCCCTCCCCATCTAGTTTCTGTATTGTATTCACATAGCATAGCACAGCACATCTCCAATAGGACACGAAGATGGAAAATAGAACTTGCCCTAAAAGTGTCGCCCCTAATTAATATCCTCCAAGGCAGCTCCCTAATTAGTATGCGGCTCTGGTGTCAGCTCGGTTCGTTAATGGGCTCATTCCTTCGAGAATGGTAATGAGGTATGACACTGATGTACTGTGCTGTTATGGGAACCTGCCACTGTGCTGGACCCAATGGACAGGTAAGTGGCAGAGATGGAATCTGCCACTTCAGGAGAACAGACCATGCTCAGGCAACTGAACAAACAAGGTTGGGAATGAAGTCCCTTCCGCCGGAGGAAAAAGGAGGCGTGACTTGACTCTTAGTCTGCTGGTTGCTGCCAGCATGAGCCAGGGCCAGGAGAAAGGCCCTGCAAACTTCCCTTCCCCATCCCAAACTATGCCAATACCCCTCAATCCAGACCTGCAGCAGCCCTGCTAGTCCAGTGCTGGGCACACCACCCAGCTCTGCCAACGCCCCATACTCCTGCCCTGCAGCATCCTCTGATGTTCCAGTCCTGCCCTCTGTGATGCTCTGTGATTAGGGCCCTACCAAATTCACGGTCCATTTTGGTCAATTTCAGTCATAGGAGTTTAAAAATGGTAAATTTCATGATTTCAGCTATTTAAATCTGAACTGTCACGGTAGGGGACCTGACCCAAAAAGGAGGTGAGGGGGGCAAGGTTATTGTAGGGCAGGGTTGCTGCCCTTACTTCTGTGCTGCTGCTGGTGGTGGCGTTGCCATCAGAGCTGGGAAGCCAGAGAGCAGCAGGTGCTGACTGGGGTCCCAGCTCTGAAGGCAGCACCGCTGCCAGCAGCAGCGCAGAAGTAAGGATGGCATGGGATGGTATTGCCACTGGGCTGCTGCCTGCAGAGCTGGGCCTTCATTCGGCAGCTGCCACTCTCTGGCCGTCCAATTCTGGCAGCCATGTAGAAGTAAGGGTGGCAATACCACAGCCCCCCTTAAAATAACTTTGCAATCTCCCTGCAACTCCCTTTTGGGTCAGGACCCCCAATTTGAGATACTCTGGTGTCCCCTGTGAAATCTGTATAGCATAGGGTAAAAACACACAGAAGACCAGATTTCATGGCAGGGAGAACAGATTTCATGGTCCGTGATGCAATTTTCATGACCATGAATTTGGTAGGGCCTTAGCTATGACTGAATATGACCATGTATATAATTGATATTGCCACTCTTCTACCATTGCAACAAATTTTGAAAAAATTATGTCATGTGGAAAAAGTTACGATTTGCTAAGTATGATTATCCTGTTTATACACATGTAACATTCTTGTATCTGAAAGTATGAATATTGGCTATGTACTGGCATTATACATATGTGCCGTATTCCTGGATAACGCCCACCAAATAAAATGTACATCAAGGCCAGACAGCTCCCTATGTGTTGCTAGTCCATCAAAGACACTTAGCTCTCACAATAGGTCATAGAAGAAACTCATTCCACAGACATAGCTCTTCCTGTGGACACCTCATCAAGATTATGTGCAAAGGCCACCCCCCTGTCAGTCATCAAGCCATGTAAGGATATGCTCATGTGGCCCCGGACTCCATCTTGATCCAGTAACTTTCCATAAACCAGGCTGTGAGTTTTGTTTTGAGACAGTAAATTTCCAGACAGAGGATATAAAAGAGGGCTGAGTTATCTCCATGTGGCCTTTTTCCTGCCTTGATTCTCCAGACTATGGATTTACAACTAAAAGGAGCATTTTGAACTATGGACTTTCCAATCCTTTGGAAGTTACCAGAGAGACTTTACAAGACAGCAGTCTGTTCCATCACTGCTACAAACCTTATAGAAGGACTTGCAATTGTTTGTATGTATATGCTCTACTAACCATTATTAACTCTCTTCTACTTGGATTGTATTATTAAACCTTTGGCTTTTAGTTGCTAAAGGATTGACATCAGCATGATTATTGGGTAAGATCGGAGTTCTATATTAACCTGGCTAAGTGGCTGATCTCTTGGGATTAGAAGAACCCTATGTTTGATTAAATTGGCTTTCAATAACCACTCATCATAGAGTCCAGTGTCTGGGTGGTGAGCCAAGGGCTGGAATGCTTAAGACGACTTCCTTTTAACCAGTGTGGTGAGACAGAAGTTTATTTTTTGTTACTGGGTTGGTATAATCTCATGAGAGAATAACCACCAGTTTAGGGTGAGTCTGCCCTATTTCTCAGCCGTTTGTCCTGAATTTAGAAGCCTCAGCTGTGACCCACTGAGGTGCGGCGATACCCCCATCACCACATCACAGAATCACTCTTGTCCTAGAGCCTTCCACCACTATTCCAGTCCTGGGCTCTCCACTCAGCTCTGCAAATGAACCTCAATTCTGCCTTTCACCAGCCCCTCGTTATACCAGGGCTGGTCCTCTCCTGATCAAAATCTGCCAGTGCCACTGAAGTGAGTGGATTGGAGACTTCACAGGGGTGGGGATAAACAACAGGAGTGGATGAATTCTGAAGAAACAGAAAGTTCAGTTTCCATAAAAACATTCCTCATGCAAATAACAGAAGTGGGGGAAGTACAGAGTGCCTCCCACTGGGTCCCCTACTGCCTGCCCTGCCTCTGGAATGATGGAGATAGATGTTATAGGGAAGACTGTGCAAATCTCCACAGGGCATGGCACAGCGCTGGAATCACTGAATAGAAGTGAGGAAAAAGATTTTGAAGGTGTCTCTATCACAGGCCAGAACCAAAACCCTACATCCAAATGCCCCTGAACTCTGGGGTGTTTGAATTCAGGATGTCTACTTGAACACATAACTGTGACTTAAGTCAGCACTGACCTACACAGATCTTTCTATTCGGTGGTTGCCTGGGGGCGGAGGGGCAGCTACTTACCAGTTTTATTCTTGTGGCCCATTAACCTAGAACAGCAAGTGGTTCCAGAATGAGGGAAGCACTGGTAGGAACCTGCCACTCTTCCAAATGATCCCTTGGAAAAGATCCTCAGGGCTGCACTGTGCCATGACAGGCTCGGGGCTCCCTCCTACCAGACTGCTAAAAAGCATGTTGAGGTGTACACCCCATTCTGACTCCAAAAGCATGAACTGGAGAGAGAGAGGCCAGTTAAAGAACCTGGTTACATCTGGAGGGTGAGTCAGGCACAATTAAGGATAAGTCTCAGCTGGGAGAGGAGCTGAGTGATTAATATAAATAGAGGAAGTCTGAGCAGAAACAGATAATAGGGAGAAACTTTGTGGCTGATGTCTGGAGATAGAATGATGTGGGATTGGGATGGCCCAGGGGGAGAGCTGGCCCTGAGACTTCCTCCTAAATAGAAAAGTCTGGCAAGAGGCCAGGGGAGATATGGAGCAGGCTCCAGTGGCGAGGACCCTGATTAAGAGGGCAGAATCTTGACTTCCAGGGAGCCAGTCATAGGAGGTGTTCCATAGGACATTTACAGCCATGGATGGTCAAGCCAGAAGAGATCAGAAGCTAGTTTAATTTCATACTTCTGGTTTGGGAGGTGCTGTGAGAAGCCTTGTGAGCTTGGCCCCTGAAAGAAGGCTGAATTTTGAGAGGCTATGGAAGAAGCTTGCTGACAAGATTCATAGGAAGAAGTCCAGAGAGCAAGAAGTCTTGTGAAGTGAACCATGACTACGTGTCCATAGTCCCTGGACTTGAACCTAGGGTAGAGAGGGAGCCTGTTTCCCCCTACCAGCCCCTGGGAAGGTGGTGAAAAGCCTCTGAAAGGCGGATATGAACTACTAGACACCCTGAGAAGAGGGTGTATGGACCACTGGGTCCAGAACTGAAGCTGGCAGACTGGATGGCAGAATCTGGCATTTGTTTTCGAGGCCTTTCAAGAAGCTCTGAATGTAACTACCTGGAGAACTGAGTCACAAGATGGAGGCCGACCATTGCAGGGCCAAGCAGCTGTTGGCAAGGGGTGCTAGATGAGGAAAGCCTACTATGTGCATGAAGCAGTGCACCAAAAGTGAGTCAAACTTTTCTCCAGGCTCCCTGAGGCTATTCTATACACAAGTGTCCTCTTTCTTATTTCCCTGGGGCTGCTCAGCCCCAGGCCCTATCCCCACCTTGCCTCTTCCTTCCCAGGTCCTCCACTGAGTGTGCTCTGTCTCTGCTCCCTCCCCCACAGTGCCTCATGCACACTGCAGAACAGAATGGTGGGTAGGAGGCACTGGGAAGGGGAGAAGGTGATCGGTGGGGCTGCTGCCTGGTAGGTGATGCAGGGAGGTGGATTGGGGTGTGGGGGGGTGATGACTGCTGGTGGTTGCTAAGCACCCACTACTTTTTTCCATGGGTGCTCCAGCCCTGGTGTTAGATTCACTGGATACCAGAGCAGAAAGGAAAAGCCCACGCAACTAATCTTCATGGGAACCCCTGTGGCATGAGGCCCCTGGCAATGGCCCTGCTTATTACCCCCTAACACCAGCCCTGGCTTTTTATCTACTGGATATGCAGAAAAACAGTTGTGGCTCAGGTGGATGGTGGAGTTTTTATAGCATGTTGGAAGGGGTGGAGGGCTCAGAACCCCTGCTCTAGATAATACTCAGTCCTCCCTCGGTGCAGGCAACTAGACTAGATGACCTATCAAGGTCCCTTCCAGTCCTATATTTCTGATTCTATAGAGAAGTTCTGATGAACTGAAGGATTCTTCCCCATACCCATCACTTGTTTGTTGTTTTGCTTTAAGTTTTTTTTATTTGGAAATATCCAGAATATCAAGTCAGATCTTCCTGGGAGACTCTTTGGTGGTCTCATTAGATGTGTGTTGTGAGTTCACACCTTCACTGAAGGGGCTCATATGTTGAATCTTTAACACAGACTTCCTTTAACAAAGACTCCCACACACAAGCCTTACCTCCAGTGCCTAGTGATGTAGTACGCAAAAAAACAAATGCCAGAACTTTTAAACTTGAGTGCCTCCAGTTAGATACCTGAATCCATGTTTAGGCACTGAAATGAATGGCCTGGATAGATTTTTTTCCCCCCAGCGCCTCTGAGCATTCCTCAAGCTCCCAGTGACGTCAAAAAAAGCTCTGCAGAGAAAGATATTTCTGAAAGCGATCAGATTTGTGCTTGCTTGTTTGTTTTTTTTGGTATGCTGGTGAAAAGGACAAGACTGACAACTCAAGGCTAGCTGACCAAAAGTGAATCTGGCTACGGCTTGATGCTGCAATTTTATGCACGGTGTCACACGGCAATGTTGTTCCACTCCAGTGCACATAGAAGCAGAACCTAACAAAGTAAGGTTACAAGCAAGGTTAAATGCTAGTAGTAATATGCTTCCAACCTGTCCTGAAGAGAGAGCCTATTGGGAAGTTTAGTCTCCATTCAATCCTTGGCCTCCTGGAGATAAACAACCGAAAGGGAATAACTGATGCTAAAGGCAAAGGTGGGTTTTGTGACATGGGCACTTCTTCTCTGAGAACTGGACTGAAATCCCAACCCATTCCATGCAGGGTGCCCAGCAGCCAACAGATGGCAACAGCTTTTGATCCCTGCCCGTCTGAGTTGGACTGGAACAAGCAGCTTGCTGGCATCCCGTGAAAGCCCCACACTCCTCCCCAACATCTTTCAAAATGCAGCTGGTTCATGTTTAAGGAGTTTTGAACACTAGCCTGACCTTTCATTCCTTCAACATGTCGTCCTGAGATAATTTGGTGGGGGAGACATTTTTGTTGCCCTTGGATATTTCATAATTGTAAATATTTTATGACAAGTTAAATGTTAATTGTGTGCTGTCATGGGAGAAGATCCATTGTCTTAGTCAATTAACATTTAATTTATTAGCCATCAAATATTTAAATAGTTGCCAATGGACCTTTTCACCCTCCATTTGTCAGAATGAATCCTTCCAACTCAGCCCTCCAGAGAACTTTTCTTGGGGACTCTATGGAAGAATTGCTTAGAAAAGACTATTTTGTCCCCTGTTTTCTTCTCTAGGTTTGCCAGTGAAGTATAAACTCTGAACTGTAGCAAAATAAATAGGTAAAGGGATGATAGTACTTGCAGTCTTCTGGTACCTCATTCTGACTAAAATTAGTGCCATTTTGGAGGCTTTGCCTATAGCTCTCAATGACGTAAATACCCCCTTATGTCACTTCACGGCTGCACCTCCAATTCAATCTCTTGTCCTTCAAGTCCCTACATCTCTCAGTCCCTGCATATGTTTCTGATCTGGTGTCCTTTCACAACTCCTGCCTCTTCCCCCTGGACTTGCCACCTCTTTCAACTTCTTCCTTCAGACATCTCACTGCCTTCTAGGCTATCCTCCTCTTGCCTGTTTGCCAGGCTGCCTCCTTACTTCATTCAGCTCAGACTCCCAGCAGCAACCTCAAATCCTCCCCACACCCTCCAAAAAAACTCAGACATCAAGATGAATGTCTGGAAGAAAACATAAAATTATTGCTGGCAAAGTTTACTGAAGACCACAAGTTGGTGGCATGGCAAATAATGACTGGGACAGGTTAATTATGTAATGCACCTGGTATTGCTTGGTAAGAATGTGTTTTGTTTTGTTTTTTAATACAGCAGAATGTAAGGTCAGACCTCTAGCAATGAAGAACATAGGATAATTTTATAGATGGGGGGGGGGGGGCAGGGGGAGAAACCATATCCTGAACGAAGCAACTCCGCAAAGGACATGGGGTTCATGACGGCTATAACCAACCAAACAGGAGCTCCTGGTGCAACGCTGTGGCTAAAAGGTGTGATCTTTGGGTGGGGGTGGAGGAGGGAATATCAGGAGTAGGAAGGTGATCTTTTATTACCTCTGTATGCATCATTATTGAGATAACTGTAGGAATACTGTGGCCAGTTTTGGTGTCAATGCACAAAAAGGGATGTTGGAAAAATTTGGAAAGGATTCAGAATAAACTAGAAGAAGGATTCAAGGTCTGAGGAAAACTACCTTAAAGTGAGAGACTTAAATGGTCTATTTAGCTTATTAAAGAGAAGATTAAAAGATGACTTGATCAGTCTAAGTACCTATCTAGAGAGAAGATGGCTGATAGTAGATGGCTCTTTAATCTAGCAGACAAAGGTATAAAGAAATCCAATGGTTGGAAGCTAAAGCTAGATAAATTGAGGCTGGAAATAAGGCATAGTGAGTGATCTGAAGCTCCCCTTTATTAACACACTGTACATGATTGTAAGAATCTGTACAAAATATACTTTGCAAGGTATCATTTGGAAATTAATAACTTGTCAATATCATGGTGTAATGTGTATAGCAACATTATATGGAAAGCAATTAAATCCCCCTGGATGATGATAGCACATGTTCAAAACCAGGCAGTCCTGCCTAGGCAAAAGTTGTTCAGGATTGGACTATTTAACAAGTGATCCCTAGATTTACATGGAAGTAGTAAACAGCATCTTCAAAACAACAGGGGGAGGAGATGGCAGGAAACAGAACAACTTGCATTTTAATAAACACAAGTAGGGGAAGAGAGAGCATGGAGCCTGCTTCACAGCCAGACTCCATGTAGCTGTCTTTCCTGCTTGGATAAACATTTTATTTGGAGGAGTAACCTTCAGAAGAATCCTCTTCAAAGGTCCACTGGACTAGAAAAGGGGCAGAGAACTCCAAGTGATTTCCCTTTCACATAAGAAGACGACACAGGCACCAACACTGTTGGGCCTCTGAGGGAGATCCTCCCTGAGGAGAGGGTTAGTAACCATCTCCTGCTGGAAGACTGTAGATGAGAGAGGCCATTTTAAACAAAGCCTTGAGCCCAAACTTGCTAGATCAAGTTTAGACTTTTGAATGAGTTTTCACTCTTATTTGCTGATAACCATTCCTAACTTACTTTTTGTTTTTTGAGCCAGTGTTACCAAACAGGTCAGTTTAAAGTAGCAAACTATCGAATAATGACTCTTTACAGGAGCCACAAATGCTAAAATCTGAGTTGTCTAGGAAAGGGCTGGACATTGTATGTTTTGGGGAAAATCCAGGAGTGGGAGTGTGTTGGAGTTACTACTTTCAGGGTGACCAAGCCTGGTGAAAGCCAGGCTGCTGGGGTCAGATCTACCAAACCAGGACATTCTAGTATACAGATTACTAGCATGCAGGTCACATCCTTAGTAAGAATCAGAGTGGTAGCCGTGTTAGTCTGGAATAGAAGAGGTAACAAAGTCCTGTGGCACCTTAAAGACTAACGATAAAGTTTTGAAGCATAAGCTTTTGTGGGCTAATACCCACTTCGTCGGATGTTTCAAAACTTTATAGTTAGTCTTTAAGGTGCCACAGGACTTTGTTACCCTTAGTAAGATGGTTGTGAGCAACCCAGGCTGAGAGCTACTTCAGCAAAGCATTGTGAGGCACCTGAGGTCAGGGGACAGGCAGTGACCCAACTCCTTACTGGTCCAGACTGCACCCAAGAATGTGACAGAGCAAATTGAGCTTGTTGTGGGAATCACTGGGTGAGGTTCTCTGGCCTGTGTTATGCAGGTCAGACCGAATGAGCCCTGCTGGCCTTGGAATCTAGGAATCTGTTTGTCTACACTGAATAACTGTAATCACGCCTGGAACCTGTCCCCCCTTGAACCCTTCATGATATGTTCTATCCATGGCACCATGGCCTTCAGGGAGCTGCAGCCACAGAACTTGCCATTTGGCTGCCATCAGTGGCTTAACACATTTTCTGTCTCCGTGCTCTGCTGGGACCTGTCTGCAGCTGCCTCTGCTTTCCTCACAAGGGGGAGTTCATTGGGTTACAGTGCTTACTCCCTGCACTGTTCCACGCAGCCAAGCAACAGAAGGTTGGGGAACCAGAGTTCGAGAACAGTTTGCAGACAGGGAGGAGAGCAGAGGCATAGATTGGCAAGCTGGGCTTCCTGGAGAGCAGCACAGCATGGAGGATCATGGTATGGAACCGGAGGACCGAACTGGCTACAAGCTTTCTCCAGTTCCTGGCATATGTGGTGGGGAAGGAGGTTCTGAGTTGGCCGTCTAGGCAATGTTATGGGAACAAAAGCCTGGGAAGTAAAGCCAGGCTGCCTGGTTAGCATAGCAAGAATTCCATCCTCAAAAATAATTGTAGAAAACAATCCATGGTGAAATTGGCATCAATGAGCCATAGGCGTGGTGGTGTATTAATTGAGATGGAATAGATGGGCCCAAAGAGTCAAAGGTGTTAACGTGACTCTGAAACTGTCAAATATTAAACAGTTAAAGGTTTGGGATTTAGTATCCAGATACTGCAGCTTGCTTTGTACTACAGCAAACATATTATTAATAAAATGTTAAAAATGTTTAAAGATATAGAAAATGGGGGGAGGGCTAAAGCATTTGACATGTTAAGACTTATTTTACTCAATATTTTAAAACATACCTTCTTTCCGTTTCCTTTTAGCTGTAAGGAGTCCTTAAAGTGAGGGAGGAGAATCCCTTGTTTAATACCTTTTAGATGGTCTTTTCCCTACCCCCGCAAAAGAAACAATGCAAACATGCACAAAAGGGGCAAGGAAAGAAAAGCAAAGAGAGAAAATGCAGTTTCTCTCTGATGTTGACACTTGCTTTCAACCTCACAGCTGGAAAAACCTGGACACAACATGTGGCCTTATCAGCCACTCTGAGACCTGGTGAACTTGTGCTGGCATCAGGTTCTTTAGGGCACTGCATTAGCAAGTCTTTCTGGTCACAGGCGTGCAGCAGTGTTGACAAATATGGAGCCTTGGCTGGCTAAGCCACACTCCTATTAGGCAGAAGAAGAAAGGAGAGAGGCAGGAAAAAAAACACATAAGATGGGTGAAAGAAAAATCTCCCAGTGCAAATAGTGATTGGGATTTATCTGGGGCTGATGGAGGTGATGTCATCTGGGTCAGGATATCTCTCGGGATTAAGATGAAGGAAGCCTGGAGTTTCAGGCAACAGTGGGGGTGGCAGCCATGATGGTGAAGCTCGCGCCTCTCCATTTGCCTTGGAGTCAGCCTGTGTTGCAGAAGCCTTCTCTTGTCTCTTAATTAGCCAGCATTTTGGTAGTCTCCTTAGTTTCTTCCAACACCCTCTCTTTTAGGACTGCAAAAGGGAATGATGTGTGTGAAAGCCCATCCCCTCTGTGTTTTGTCCACCAATTAAGCCTAGCTTCAACCAAGAAATTTTAGTGTAATTTCTGCCCAGACACTTTTCTTGTTCACATGCTTTTAACAGTCCTTGAGTTATGTTAGTAGGCCTCTTTTTTTTCAGACTAATCTTTGGGCTTACAAAAGTGCAACCCCCCCCCCCCCCCCCCCGCCCACAAACCCACAGTGGGGAGAAGAATGAAGATCACTTCATGGGAACAGAATGAACAAACGTTGCTGTGGAACATAAAGTTTGTTTCAACAGAATTTAGCACAGTAGTGCGGTGGCATATCTGAGGGCCTTTGGCATATCCTCATTAGTTATTTCCACCACTAAGACTCCAGGAAGCAATTTGGGTCAGGGTTTGTTTTCCCTCTAAAACACCTAATAATTGTGGGTGCTATACAATCACCAACAGGAGTGCAAAGTTTGAGTTAAACTAATTTAGACCAGGATTAGAAGGTTGAAGTTATTCAAACTTTTTTTTGTTTTTTGTTTTTGAAAGCTGACCCAAATTGTTCATTCCCCATCGAATTCTGGAGGTGCTGGTGTTGATGAGGGTGCACCAAACTCCTCCTTTTAGGTTGTTCCATTCTCCCATTTCAGTTCTCTCTGGTCCATCTAGAATGCAGCAACCCCCCTCACTTTCCTCACCTATCCCACCAGCCCCCCACATTGCCCCCAAATCAAATTTGGGATTCTTGTCCTCACTGAGAAGGTTCTGCACAATGTCACCCTGCCAACATCTCTGCTCTTGTTTCTTCTCCTATCCCATATCGGCATGCCTCATTGTCTGTCTCTACCACTGTTACCTTTGTGTTGCCTTCCATGCCAGCTCTATGCTTGGAATAGCCTCCCCTATCGGCCAGGCGCTCATCTTCTCTTGATTTAGCTACCTCCAGGAAACCCACTTCTTCTGCAAGGTCTAAAAAAGTCCTAAACCTCACAGAGCTCCATGGCCAGTCCCCCCTCTACATAGACAACCCCTCATTCTAACTTGGCACCATGGTCTGAGCTGCCCAGTGTGTTCTCTCCGAGCTTTGACTTTTAGATTGTGGACCTCTCAGGAAAGGGAATGTCTGTACATCGTGTGCAGCATCTGGTGCGCTGAGGGTCCTGGCACTGTCCTTTCTGTTCAGACACCGATTAGAAACCTGGTGGAGTTCCACTTGAGAACAATGACACTAAATGCATCTGATGGTAGGAAAGGGGTGAAGACACATCAAGTACAAATGTTTAAAGTGTGTAAACACCAAGTGGAGAGGACTTCACAGGGGTTCTCAAACTGGGGGTCAGGACCCCTCAGAGGGTCATGTGGTTATTACATGGGGAGTCATGAGCCGTCAGCCTCCACCCCGAACCCCACTTTTCATCCAGCATTTATAATGGTGTTAAATATATATAAGTGTTTTAAATATATAAAGGGTGTGAGGGGTCACACTCAGTCTTGCTATTTGAAAGGGGTCACCAGTACAAATGTTTGAGAACCATTGGGCTAGGGCTCATGGCATCTGGGTTTGTTTTTAGTGCATTTTTCACTAGGGTGCCAGGCATCATGTAGAAGTTCTCATTCCCTACTTTTGCTCCCCAAAAATCATGTGTTGGCTGGAGCTTTCATGTCTTTGTGAAACTGCCAACACCAGGGCCCCAATCATGGTACTCATGACAAAATTATCATTTCTAACAATTCCCATGTACGTAATTAGCTTTTGCATTAGTGGATACATGTTGCATGATCATGTATTGAAAATCCCTCCCACTGGAGATCTGTAGCACACTACTTGAGAACACTCCAGCTGGACAAGCAAAGCTGATTCTGTCACACCTATACAATGTTTCAACCTTAACTCATGGTTTTGATAAGGGCCAAAACAAAATATTTGCAGAATATTTTCTTTTTCCAAACAAATTCTGAGATTTTTGGCTTTTGGGCCCAATTGTGGTTGCAATGAAATTTAAAAATCTTGGAATTTTCTCTAAATATTTTGTTTCAACCTTATCAAAACATTTTATGTCCTCTTTATTGTTTGGACTTTTGTAGTGTGTAAAAAGTCAAAACTTTTTGAATGTATACATTATAAACATCTGCATGATGAAGTGGGCAGGATACCTTTTTATGTCACCAACTGTGTTGATGGCCAGAGGTCATGTGCAGAATTGGGAGGGTAGATAACCATAAGAGACCCTTTAATTTATAGACAAAGGCATAACAAAATACTCACTGGAAGTTGAAGTTAGAATAATTAAAAATGGAAATAAAAGGTATTTTAATGGTAACAAGTAACCCTAGACTGATCTTCATCTGGACTCTTTAAATCAAACTTGAATGTCTTTTCAAGAGGGTCTCTGGCTCAACCTTAAGTTATCAGGCTTGATAGCATTCACTTACATATGGTAGTTGGGAGAAATTATTCCCACCTCTAAAGGAATTACTGAGTGAAATACTATGGCCTGTGTCATGCAGGATGCTAAATTAGACCATAGTGGTCCCTTCTGGTCTTAAAATCTGTGACATAGGAAAAAGTTAAACTGCTCTACTGTATAGTAGTGGATATGGATGCTTGGTACAGAAAGAGAGAAGGCTACTGGGGGAGCCTCATACTTTGAATACCCTGATTTGGCTGGGGAATTAAATTGTACTTTTGCAGAGTAGAGAATGAGTCCTGTAAGGAATAGGCTTGCTGGCTAGATTTCTTTATAGACTGTGTGCAGAGGTATCTCTCGCTGTGAGACTGATGGTTACTGGCCTATTTGAACATTTCGGTGCCTTAATCATTACAGCTCAGGAGCATAAACATCTTTGAATTGTGCTATCAAAAGAGGTAGAATGTATTTTCCCCACCCACCCTCTCCTGTAGAAGGGCCTATAGCTATTTGACCTTGTGACCTTCCAACTAAAACTGCTCACAGATTCCTGCTGCTATCTTTCCAACAGTTCAAAATTGTTAGTCTCCTAAATTAACCAGCTCCCTTAGTTCCTGACAGGTTTTTATCATTTAATGGAGCTTGATTCATATATTTTAAAGTGTTAGTCTTTATTTTTTAATTTTAAACTTCTTTGGACCGAGCTCATACAATTGCACAGCAAGGTTGTTCTAGGCTTTCAACCCGGCTAAAAATTTCCAGGCACATAATGTGCAAATCACTGCACCACTAAATCAGTGCCCTGTAGATTATGGAAACAACACTGACTCCATGATCTGGATTTCAAGATAATTATTGATAGAAATTATTTGGATTTTGGCTGTGCCCTAAAACCCGAGGCAGGAATGGAGCCCTTTGTTCCACATTATGTACAAATGCCAAGGCAGGCGGTGGGTGGGTGGGAGGGAGGATGAAGGGAAGAGTGTGCTGTTTTAGCCTTCACACTTCAAGGAAGTCCTAAAGATGTGTCTGTACTCAATCTGGAAAAGTGTCTGGACTTCATGAAGAGGAAAGGATTGTTTGATCCAATGGATTTGGTTTCAGAAAAAAGTAAAGAGACTTTTTAAAAATGTTATACCATTGAGCCAGAGAACTCAGCTTTGGGTGATGTTCAACTCAGTCCTTTTTGCCTGCCACTGCACAAGTGAAACCAATGTACCACGTGTCTCTGTTGGATAGTGCTTTGAAGTCTGCTGTTAACCAGCTCAAGGAGACGGGACATGGGCAGAATGCACTGCTTAGCAATAAAATACATCAATCCACTCAACAGAACCACATCAATAAAGAGTAATTAAATCTATAGCTCTAGCTTTACAGTTCTGCTGCTAAGGAATCCCCTAGGATAGCCTCAAAGTCCGCTGTACATCTAATCAATCCAACAAGGCCTTTGCACTGTTATCATCCAAAAAGGAAAAATATACTGCTATGTGTCATAGGAGAGTCTTATTTGGCTGCCTATCTAAGAGATGCCTGCATCCCTCTTGCTAAAAGGCTATGTGAGGAGTAGCATCTCCTCTCACTCTGTTTGTATGTTTGCTCCCAAATCCAAGAAGATGACTAAATTGATTAAAATATAGCATTCAGAGAGCTGAGAAGTAAAGAATAACAATTATAGTTTGCAAACAGATATCTGAGTATCTCAAACACTAACTGGACCTTACAACATCCTTCTGAGGTAAGTATTATTCCTATAAACTAAGACAGAGGTTAAGTCCAAAGTGGGTGTCAAGGCTGAATCCTAACTATCACTCTGAGTGCAGAAGGTTGGGGCCTGCAAGGATTTTAAAAATTAATATTGGCCACGCCAGGCTTGTATTAAACTCCCAAGGTTATAGCTTTTCTTTGAACTTGGCTGGTAAACACTGCCACCACCCAAATGCAACTCAACCTCCTTTGAACCCAGGAAGGAGCACTTGGGAATTCCTCCTTGTGGGGTACCCTCAAACCCTTTCATCCCCTCCCCATCTCGAGAAAAGCTGAGAAAGGAAACAAAGGAAAGTAGCTGTGGCTGCCAGGTAATCGAACTTGCACAAACCTCTTAGGATGCCAAAAATCCAATCCTGTTCTTAAAAAAAGAGAAAATCTGGAATTTAGGCTTTTGCTAGATTTTAAAAGAGCAATTCCAAAAACCAAGCACCCAAAATAGCTTTCTTGGAGGTTCAGCTAAAAAAGGTTGCAAGCAAACAAAACCATCCGGGGTTAGCGCGGAGGAGTTCACAAGCCAATAAGAAATAACCCTAATCGCGCCCAGCTAAACATTCTGATCTACTTACGCATTTGGAATTCACATAAGTAGTTTTAGGCATGATCTGCTAATTTATTATCATACCTGGCTTAAGTTGCTGATAGCATGGCTGCTCTGTCCCTCCAGTCCAGAGAACAGACAAGGGGAAAGTTTCTTTCCCAAATTTTAAAAAGTTTTACCTTCCCATTGGCTCTTTTGGTCAGGTGCCCAGTTTTTTTTTTTTGCTTTAGCTGGGGGACTTTTTAACCCTTTACAGGTAAAGCAAGTATAGAACAGCTAACAAGAGGGATTTTACAGCTAACTGATTGTCCATCAAAGGGAGCTATTCTCTTCCTCCCCACGGCCGCTTTATTTATCACAGTGGGTATGTCTACAGTGCAATTAGACACCTCGGGCTGGCCCATGCCAGCTGACTCGGGCTTGAAGGGCTGTTTAATTATAGTGTAAACTTCTGAGTTCAGGTTGGAGTCTGGCCTCCAGGGCCCAAGAGGTGGGAGGGTCCCAGGGCTCAGGCTGCAGTCTGAGCCCAGATGTCTACACTGCAATTAAACAGCCCCACAGCCCAAGTTATGGACCAGCTGCCAGTGTCTAATTGCAGTGTAGAAGTATCCTGAAGTTTCCACAGTGACCTCTGCTTTTGGGTATCTCAGTTTCTAAGAGCTTAGTTTGAGCCACCTCCCGGGTAGGCAGGAATAGAAAATCAGAAGCTACTTTTTTAAAAAATTTTTGGCCTTAAGAGATTTGCCGAAGACTGTGACGTATTAACAGCCAGGGACAGAATCCTCAACACTGCACTTCAAAAGGCAGGACAGGATTCTCAATCTAGCTGAAACTAAAGGAAGTGTAAGGAGGTAGAATGTAATGACCCACAGAGTTCTATCACCTCTATCAGATTCTAACACCCCAGTTCATGCAAAGATACTCATGTGGGACCCCAGACCGTGCACTCGCTTATACCACACTGAGGCAGCAACTAAGGAAAGGCTAATACATCCTTAAATTACCCACATCCTGCTCTTTGGTGATCTCCCACTCCAGTAGTGGGCAAGCTTGCTCCTATTGAGCTTGGGAGGTGCAAGAAATTCACAACCCAGTCCCTTAGAGCTGTAAACCCTTCACGGCTCCTTTAAGATATAAAATTCTAAAGCTCTTAAATCAAGCTGGGGGTGGGGGAGGACTTTGTCAGTCATTTATGAAAATAATTAGTTAATCTTTTGATCAAAGATGAAGCAGTATACTATAAATGGACTATACCACCTGCTATGGATGAGCTTTGATAAGTACTCATTTGTAACTAAGCACAGCTGATATCCATAGATATTAATTCATAAGGTTAAAAAATTCAATCAAAATTAAAAAGTGGCCAATGTGCTGTTAAAAGCAAATAATTCCCCATTACTTACCAAGTATTCATAGTGGATACAGCACAAAACAACCAAGAGTGTACATACACCACAATGCAAATCAGCACATTATAGGATTTTTCCAAGGGGCAAATGGTTTCCTTGTAATAAGCAAAGTTTATGTTGATAGACTTTTAGCATAAACATGCATTACTGACCTAAATGGTAGAGATGGATATTCCAGAAAGCGGACCAGATTCTTCTGGCTTTTTCCTCTCCCTGGAAATTTTCCAATATATTTTCCAATTTTTCAGTAACAGACTTAAAAGTGGCAATTTTTCAACAGAAAAACTTCAAACACAGACTCCAACAAGAAACTGCTGAACTGGAATTAATTTGCAAACTGGATACCATTATATTAGGCTTGAATAAAGACTGGGCGTGGCTGGGTCATTACATAAATTGAATCTATTTCCCCTCATGCTAAGTATCCCCCCACTATTACTCACACCTTCTTGCCAACTGCTTGAAAGGCCATCCTGATTATCACTACAAATGTTTTCTTCTTCTGCTGATAATAGCTCACCTTAATTGATTAAGCAGCTTAAAGTTTGTGTGGCAACTTCCACCGTTCTCTGTGTATATGTATATGTATCTATACAGGCAAGTCGCATCTTACGCGCATTTAACATGCGCGATTTTAGCTTTATGTGATCGGCAAAAAAAAAGAAAGAATAGGGGAAGAAAACAAACAAACAAACAAACAAACAAACAACCCCCCCGCCATTAAGTTAAATGGGTTTTGGCTATACACGATTTCCGCTTCACGCGGTAATCGCGGAACTGAACCCTCGCATATGACGCGACATGCCTGTATCTTCCTACTGTATGTTCCACTTTATGCATCTGATGAAGTGGGTTCTAGCCCACAAAAGCTTATGCCCAAATAAATTGGTTAGTCTCCAAGGTGCCACAAGTACTCCTCGTTCTTTTTCCAATACATAGTTTTTCTTCCTAGTGTTTATCTAAAGGCTTCTTTGTGTCTCAGCTTCCCATAGACAAACTATGGTCCACCAGCTTGCAAGTGCAGTATAGCTATAGAAAGAGGTTGGTGGTATAGAGACCATAGGAGTCACCCTACCCTCTATTCGTTGCAGACACACCAGTAAAAAAAACACACCTGAAAATCAATACTGTTGCATGATGCAGAGGGGGCCATCCTCCAGGCCACTGACCTCTCAAGGCTGAAACCATGCAGGGTAGCTCTGAGGATTGCGAAGGGTGTGGGAAAACATGCTTGAAAGAACGGTGTCCATCATAAAGTGAATGGTGCACAGGGCTGTACAGAACAACCATGTGAGGGTTAAAATCTTTTGAACCAGATTAATATGGACAGGAGGGGAATCCTTTGTGCAGAAAAATAACACCCCAGAGTCTAGGATTAACAGGTGGAGAAGGACCACTAAATTTCCTAAAGTTCTCCAGTGCTTTATGCATCCTTAGGTCCTAAGTGATGGGACTGCAACCACTTCCCTTGGGAGTCTATTCCACCTACTTCACCTCTCTGGTAGTTTCAACAGAATGATTTCACTCAAGATTTACAGCACAGTCTACCCTGAGATCATCTACAACAGGACGCTCCCCCCCTGCCAAACAGTGACATGTCCCTTCATTCCAGGACTATAACACATTTTAATGGCCTTTGTCCACTAGCCCAGCTTACAGACAATGTGACTCCCTGGCTCTGCTATTGGGTATAGCTGTAATGCATCCAAAGTGTTCCCACACTCTTTATCATGGTCCATTATAACACTGAGTCTTACTTACAACATCCTCTTTACAAGTGCATCAATTATGGCTCCTGCATCGTCACCAATAGCAAGCTCTACTACACTTGCAATACACTGTCTTAGTCTGTGTCATCAAGTTTCACTGTAGTGGCTGGCCCTAGTGAATATAACACTAACTACCTTCTGACAGCTGCAGGAGCTGTCTT
The DNA here is from genome assembly GCA_032164245.1 of Sternotherus odoratus. Lineage (NCBI taxonomy): Eukaryota > Metazoa > Chordata > Testudines > Kinosternidae > Sternotherus > Sternotherus odoratus. Next base: position 128,330,680 of record JAVMKO010000001.1, read on the forward strand.
TCAACTCTGGTAGTGGAAATGTCTGTCTTCTGGAGCTGCAGATCCTGGGTTTGATCCTCTACTGATACAATCACTATTCTCCTTACCCAGCTCAGGAAGGTTTTCCTGATGGCATCTCACACCAACTCATGCTGCAGCCTCCTAGATAAATTCATGCTCACTTCTCTGTGTCTGCAATTTCCATATCATGTTTATTCAGAATAGGTTGTTTTTGCTTCTCTCAGCCCTGCGGGGTTAACCCATCTTATGAAATTCAAATGTCCTCAACTCACAGGCTCTCTTGTAGCTCTTCTCTTCTCCTCCCTCCCACCTCCTGCTGTCTTCATGTGCTTCATTAGTCCCGAAAAGAGATGCTGAGAGGAACAGATGAAACACCATATTTGCCCTGTCCGTGGAATGACATAGTCTTCTTCTGGAACCTGTTCCAGTGTTTTACAGAATGCTTCTGAACAAAAACACACCACCACCCAATGCTCTTTATCACAAAACCTGTTTCTAATTCCACTCACAAAAATAAGACTATACCACTGGGCTAAACATCTCATGCAGACAGCATTAAGGAGATACGAATTTTCCCATCAGCTCAGCAATTTTCAGTGCCTTATTGAAGGGAGCTTCCTGTTTTAGGAAATCTTTTGTCTTTCAGTTAATGCCTAATGTGTTGCCCTCTTGTATAGAGCTTTGCTATTGCAAATTGAGATAATGATGAAAATTCCTGCCTGTGTAGCTCGTGATCCTTCGTGCTGCTCATAGCTTCTTTCATGCAAGAATTGCAAAGTTCTTTATGGCTGGGATTTTTAAAGGTGCCTAAGGGAGTAAGGCGCATACCTAACTCCCTTATTTTTTTTAAAAAAAATCCCAGCCTAGACACATTAACAAATTAAGCTTCACAATGCGTAACTCCTCATGAGATGGGTAGGTATGTTTAATGATAAAAAACTGAGCCCCACAGTGATTAAGACTGACTTGCAAAGGTAAATAAATTGGGTTTTTGTCATCTTCATCCTTTCTGGATCAGAGAGTGATCTCTGGAAATAATAGTATATGGACATGTAATTAAAGTCTGGGCAGCCTTAACTGTGCCCCCCTTCAGCATATGCATTAAAATACAATCTTAACTGGCATATTTTTACTCCAGTACTTCATGTTACAGCCTTAAAGCTCCTTTAGTGCATTTTTTAATGGAATGCATAATAAAGGATGAAAATAGGGGTTGTTAGTTTGGACAGTTGAACAAACCTGTTCTGGTTTGAAGTGTGTGTGTTCGTCCGTCGATTTGACGAGGACCACTCAGTCATCTGTGAATTGCTGGGACTGATTCTGTCTGTGTGTGCGCAGATGGCTGATGAGGCCGATCCTTGCACAAAAGGTCCGATGACAGATAGGACAGGAGATGAGGAGGACATCTCCAGCAGGGTTTCTGGCACGGGCTTTTCTGGCTTGCCTCTTTTGTTCTGCTGCAGCCGTCCTTTTGGCCTCACATGATTCGGCACCTTTATACACGAAGGAACGCCATGTAGTCCAATTCATTGCGCTCTGTTCCCAAGAGTCAGGATTGATGTCAAACGCTTTAAGGGCAGCTTTGAGAGTGTCTTTGAAGCGCTTCTTCTGACCCCCATGGGACTGCTGTCCTTGTTGCAACTCGCCATAGAAAAGTCGCTTTGGTAGCCAATGGTCTGACATATGGACTACATGCCCCACCTAGCGTAGCTGCGACTGCATCAAGATGGTAAAGATGCTGGGCAGGTTTGCTTGGGCAAGTACTTCAGTGTCTGGGATCTTATCCTGCCACTTGATGTCGAGGATTTTCCTGATGCTTGTTGTGTGGAAGTGGTTCAGCTTCTTGGCGTGGTGCTGATACACAGTCCAGGTTTCACTGGCATAGAGCAGTGTAGGGAGAACAACCGCCCTGTATACTTCCAGCTTGGTCTGGGTGGTGATGCCTCTTCTGTTCCAGACGTTGGAGTTTAATCTGCCGATAGTTGCACTGGCTCTAGCGATCCTGATATTCACCTCATCATCTATGGTGGCATTTTGGGACAGTGTGCTGCCAAGGTATGTGAATCTGTTCACTGCATTGAGTCTCTGGCCATTAATAATAATGTTGGGCTCAACATAGGACTTCCCTAGGGCCGGCTGATGCAAGACTTCAGTCTTCTTTGTACTGATGATTAGACCAAAGTTTGCGCAAGCGTTGGAAAACTTATCTACGCTGCGTTGCATATCAGCTTCTGAACCAGCGTTGAGAGCACAATCATCAGCAAACAGAAAGTCTCGGATGATGTCTGTCTGTGGTGTATGGAGTATATAGGGAGGGGTAGCACCTCTGGTGGGGGGCAGTCGTACTCCTTTGGGGGTAGCTTGTCCATCTTGGGTCCCCACCTGACACCCAGCTCTCACCTGTGACTCCTCGTAGCTGTAGCATGTGCAGCGGCCACACCACGGACAACGGCTTCGACTGGCCGGCAAAACCAGGTTGAGGGTAGCCGACGGGCCTCAAACTCTCGGTGAGTTAGGGTGTCTACCTACAGCATGTGAAGACTGGACTCGGCGTACTGCGCGGAAGAGGCCACAAGATGGCTCAACGGGCAGGAAAGTGATTCTCAGCATAGCTTTGTGCGTGTTTTGCAGTAGTTGATCCTTAAAGGCCACTTTCTTTTATGGTGTACTGCCTCATGAGAGGTTGAGGTTCAGGTCCCCATTCTCCACCATGAGCCAGGATCCAGAGCAGGTCCACTTCTCCAGTGATGATCTATGGTCTCCCTGGTGACCAAGCTGTAGTGGTGCATCATGGGAGTTGTACGAATGCAGGTGTATTGTGGAGAGGTAGTCCAATGAGGGCGCCTGGCATCAAGCTCCTGAATTACAGCTCGGTGGATGGAAATTCAATTGGTGCTTTGCTCTAGTTGCAGGCACATATTAGTGGGACTTCATAGCTTCATACTCAGACAAATAGCACCCTGAAGCCAATCATTCTCCATGGTTCAAGTAGGGCACAACCTTGCCAGAGGCTGAGTGTACTCAGCTTCTCATGGAAGGTGCTTAGCATCTTACAGAGGGCAGCTCTCTACTTCCATTATGCAGCCTGTTACCCAAGTGTCGTGGGACACAGTGCTACCATATCACGGTAGATAAACCTAATACACCCAAAACATTACATCTGCATGCTTACCTGAAAAGAACAAGGGTCAGTGGGGTAACACAGCAGCACATTCCACATTGGCGGTATGTAGTGATGGAGTGGGGAATTGTTAAGCTGGTGTTCTAGGGTGCACATTTAGGAATCTCTACATGAAAAGAAGAGAAATTGGAAATCTGATATCACTATGGAGGGAGATGGAAAGTAGTTCAGGTGCCTTGTCTAAGTGCAATCCATAAGTTTTATTTTAACTCTAATGTTCTTGAGTGGCAATATGCACTCAAACCACTATGTGCCTGCAACCTTAACTTCACCTTACAAATGTTTTGTGGGGGTTATTTATTATTTAGTGTCATGGATGCCCATAGGACTTCTGTAACATGGGGATGTGATTACACTCACTAATAAAAATAATGGGCAGTAATAAATCTGTCACTGAAGCTAAAAATATTGACCATTATACAAATGACTTGTGGTATGAACTAAATTATTTCACTGCTATTAGAAATTTCAATTGCCACCTTCATACAGGTGTCCATACTTCCTCTTTGGCTGCATTGGATGCTAGATGGAGGGATTGAAGGAAACAGGGAAGCGGGTCACTGCAGGGCAGGGGCTCAAAACTATTGTGGAGTGGTGAATGGGGATGGTAGCGATGAGGGAGTTGGGGCAGATGGCTATTGTAATGGGTTCGAGTGCCGGTGATCAGGGTGACCACAGACTGCACTAATTTTTCAGCCACTTCACTGCTGGTAGCTGGGATGTAAGGGACAAGACAAATCCATAGTCTTTTCCAATTCACATATAGCTTTTCACCCATGGAGTTCGGAGACAGGATGGTACTTTGAATGAGAAGTACACATACAGTGTGGCCAGGGAAGAGCTGTGCTCAGAGGATCCCCTCTGTGTATAGGTAGCAGGATTTGGCTCTTGGCTCCTATTGATTTCTTCCATTGCCTTCACTAGGAGCAGAAGCAAGGTCGTAGTGATCAGACAGAAAACCCGAGTCTAGACCCTGATTAGTTAGTAACTTAAAAGTTGTAGGGAGAATACAGATCAGCGTGAATGAATGAACCCGAGGGGAAGCAGGAGGGTAGGTGTTATGGGACCTCAGAGTGATGAGTAAGCAAAAGAAGAGGAAACCACAGCTGTGAGGAGGGGAGACACAATACTGTGAGGAGGTGATGGAATGTTCCACCAGATGGTCAGGCCACCTCTCATTGCCTGGGTTCAGAAACCTGAAGCATTGGAAAGAAGAGCTGGAGTGGAACACGAAAGCAGCCAGGGACAATTTGTTTGCTCTTATTGTATTTGGGCATGTCTTCTTAAATGCAACAGAATGGCCAGCAAGAGGGGAGAAGTTGGAAAGCCATAGAACTGAGCTGGACTGAGAGCTGAAGCTGAGGATTACAGTACTGGTGATCTATCCACACAATCCGCTGGCAGATCGGGCTGGTGAAGAAGGATGTTCAAACCAGCAGGGAAGGTGAGGTTTGCACCTCAGCTCTTTCACTGCCTGCATGGAAGAGCCTTCACCTGAGTTCCAGGGGAGCCATCTAAACAGGACAGGTGTGTGTGTGTGATATCATTTATCTGATTAGGTCCCTGTAGGCTTTGGCAAGAAAGAGAAAAGGGATAATGCAATTAACAAGAGAAGCAATGTTAAAGCGTGATAGAAAAAGTGAGCAAAAAGTATTTCCTGATGTCTCAACATAAAGAGTCTGGGAAATAACTAAGCAGGAAAAGATTCTCATGCATGAAAACAATGATTTAGTTGGCATTACACAGACCTGCTGGGATAAAACACATGACTAGAATACCAATGTAGGAGGAGATGATCAACAGTACAGAAGAAAAAAAAAACAACAAACCCACGCAGGACAGGAGCAAGTGAGGTTGCAGAATGTTAGATCAAAAAGCTGATTCAAAAATATTTTAGGCCAAATTCATCCCTGGTGTAAATCTGCTGACTTCCAATACCAAAGATGAATTAGATCCAATCTATGCTAAGAAGAAAACCAAATCAAAACAGCCTCATTAAAAAAGAGTTCTGCAGTTAAGTGATCCAAGAAGCAGGATTTAATGGCTGGAGCAGGATCACTGGTTGTCAGGACACCTGGGTTCTTTTTCAAGCTCTGACACTGACTTAATCTCCCCCCCCCCCCTCTCTTTGCTTCCGTTGCTCTCTCTGTCAAATGGTGTTAATGATACTGGACAGCTTCACAGGGGGTTGTGAGGATTAATGAATTAATGTGTGTAAAGTGCTTCCCTGGAGATTCCTATATATCTAAGTCTCTAGCTAGTAGGACTGTAAAGGTAACCTTCAAAATATGAACCCAATGTCACTGATGGGGTGATGGCTGCTTAGGCATGAAGCTACAGCTCTGGTAGAGTTATGAACTGCTCCCATTCAGTTCAACAAGGTGTTGAACCTAAAGCCTCAGGATAATGATTTAAATGGGAATCTTGTTAACAACATCATTAATGAACAAGTAACAAAGAGTCCTGTGGCACCTTAAAGACTAACTAGAGTATTGAAGCATAAGCTTTCGTGGGCTAATACCCATGATGCATCCGACGAAGTAGGTATTAGCCCATGAAAGCTTATGCTTCAATACTAGTTAGTCTTTAAGGTGCCACACAACTCTTTGTTACCTCTGCTATTCCAGACTAACACGGCTACCTCTCTGATTCTTGACATTAATGAACAAGGCATGCAAGGAAGGAGAGGGACAATCGTATCTGCTGCGAGTGGCATCTGAACCCCCACAAAGGGAAGCCACGCCTAAGGAGGCCAGAGGGATGTCCGGACCCAACGGAGAAACAACAGAACCTACAGGACTCAGTGGGGCAGCTCCCCAGAAGGGGAACCAATCCTGTGGCGCCCAGCAGAGCAAACAGTCTACTGTTAAATGTGTCCTGTGGGCACCTGAAGTGAACAGAATAAGATACGTAGTCAGAGCTTGAGAGGGTACCACTGCTTTCATGTTTTTCAGTCTGACTTCTTCCTCCTAATGCGTGAGCTCTATTATGGCTAGGAAAATGACTGTGTAATATACCCCCTTCGTATTCACTGCTTCTTCTCCCTGGGTGTAGTCAGTCATGTCTGTTCACACTAGTGACACAAACGATCTCTTATACTCATGCACTCCCATAGAGCCAAAATGGGTATGGGAGGGTGAGCTCGGGTTCTTTTCAGCCATATGCTGCATCAGGAAAATTGTCAACTATGAACCAACTGCAGAATCTTTGTCCCTAGCAAGTCAGAACACACCCAGCTTGACTCTCAGATCCCAGCTGTGTTAGCAGCGATGGCAATTTACACTAAAAAATGTAGTTTTAACAGAGTGAATTTCTTATGGACGCAGATACAAAGATAGAGAACCCTACAAGGCCATTTTTACAGATGTCACAGTGTGCTACCTTGAGGCAGATACTTTAGCCACTAGGCTGTGCAATCTTTGGTTAACCTCCATGGGGATGCATTAGTGTTACGTTAACAAAGGATACAGCCTCTATTGTTCCATAAATGTAACAAAACCCCAGTGCTGAAAACAAGAACCCCAAATGGGATTTCTATGAAGGTGGCACATGAGGTGCAAGAAGCAAAGGATGTTTGATGGTGAGATATCACCTAATAAAGTGAACAGATCTAGTGATCAGGCAGGCAGCAGTAGAAAGGATACCAACATTAAAGTCCCCCATAATTCAATTTATTTTCAGTTACTGAGAAATGTATTAGAAGAAACCCAACTGGCAAGGAAATATCCCATCAAAAACATTTTCAGACTTGGTGGAGGACAGCTGCTTTTTACAAACCATGGAGGAGATGATAAAGGGCAATAGGAATTTAAACTGAAGGCTACTCCCCAGAGAAAAGGGGCAAAGGCATAGGTTTGAAAGTGGGGTGCAACCAGGGATTGTTTGCTCTGTTATGAGGCTCACTGCCAACATCACACATGGCTCGACTTCACAGAAGCATCGGTGCTTCCGGGGGATTTGCCAAACCCAAATTAACTTCCCAACCTATTGAGCTTTGTGCATCACTAATGAGAACTTGAGACAGGCCCATGTGGCAAAGCACAGATCCAGATCTGACCTTCCCAACTGTTCAGGGAATGCTTGTATTAAGGGTTTTGGCTCAGTCTGCTGCAGAGATGAAGCCAATTGCAAAGTTCAGATGTTTTTTTTTCAGACACAGTGGCTTGATTCTTCCACCACAGAAGGCGAGTAACTCCCACTGATGTCAATGAGAGTTACTCACAGCTTGCTGTTGGAGAATGAGGCCCCACACTATTGGTTCTGACCCATCTCTAATTAGGATGCTAAATTTTCAGCAAACCCAGTTATCAAGAGAGTGTAAAGTTGCCCTCGAGCTGGGGTCTGGAAAAGACAGGAGTGTATTAAAAACCCAGTCCAGAAAGCCCAAAGGCTAGCCTTATCGAGGCAACTTAAAAATACAAGGTAGATTAAAAAAAAATCCATTTGGCTGAAGGGAGGGCGTGTAAAGAATTGCATAGAAAATAAACAGGGAGATTGATTTGAACAGATAGAAGCCAGCTATCGATGCAGGGAGGGAGGGGAGGGAAGCAGAATCAAATCATACTCGCTCAGGGGTGGAAAAAAAGCAGGAAAAGGCCTTATCAAACCAGCCAGAGACAGTGAGGAACCGGAGAGAGTGTCCAAATGAGAAAGTGAACAGAGGAGGGAGAGTGGCAGTGACTCTTTCAATCACTAGTTTTGCTCAGTTTTCTTTGCTCTGAATCTCACAATTAATCCTCCTGGAGGGCAATTTTTCAATATCATCCATTGCTTAAGCATTGTACATTATTCCCCAGCCCAGGAAGACCATTAGGGGTTAATGCAGCTTGAGACAGAGCTCATCCATGCTCTGGAACCAGCTATCCATCCTCTTTATAGTGCATCTGCTGCTAGGAGAATGCCATAGGACCCCTGCCGACATGAAGTCAGAAGACTGGTGGTAGGAGGCACCAGAGACATAGGACCTTTGCACCAATCAACCTAGTCTCCTGCTGATCCTCTTGTATCCATGAAGAGCCTGGGGGATCTGTCGTGCTTGGGGGCTCGCCGCCCCACTTCTTCCATGAGGGAGGAGCTGGGTTGAGGGATAAACCCTACTTCGCCTGAGCAAGGAATGTGAGGTAAACTCTGAGTTTTCCTCTTTGTCCATTCCTGTGAGTTTCTGCATAGGTGGCAGCATTTGGGCTTCTATGCCCCAGTTCAGCAAGGTGCTTAGGCATATGCCTAACATTAAACATGTGAGTAGTCCCATTGACTTCAATGGGACTATTCATAAAGGTTAAGTTACCTTTCTGAATTGAGGGCCCTAGTCAGGAGACAAAGAAAATGCAGGGAGGTTATTATGCTTTTGATCTAATGCCACACAATACCAGCAAAGCATTTGATCTAATGCCACACAATACCAAGAAACTAAATGATTGCGAAGTAGATAATATGGATGAGATACTACTTGACTCAGACTGTAATTAGGGGCTGAAGGGGAATGAGAATGGCCTATAGCAGGACAAAAAAAGTAGTAGAGCAAAATTATGTTTATTATTAAATGAGTATGGGAACGAAATTAGGGAATGGCTCAAAAATGGTTGTTTCAGATTTTTTTTTGTAAGTGTTGAACAAGAAATATAAAGAGCTTTGAACAGAGAAAGTGAAAAAGACCCAGAAGAATAACTTAAAGGACAGGTCTGGAACGTATGAAGGTGTACAGATCAGCTGATCTGCATGACATGCGTATTAGAACACTAAAAAAAAAGTCATAGTACCACTGACAATTAATTCTGAAAAACTGGGCAGAATTGAGGCAATAGGGGAGGCTTAAGAAAAGCAAACATGGTATTAATCTTCTGCAAAGGAAAGAAGAGTGATCCTGACAGTCACTATCCTTTAAGTTTAATGTCTCTCCATAATAAAATAATGGAAGAAATATTTGGAAAAATCAACAACTAGCTCAGAGAGAATGAAACCATAAGTAATAGGCAGCATAAGTTTATAAACATTTTGCTAGACAAATGTAACCGCTTTTTAAAAAATTATAAACTTGGTGGATAAGGGGGAAAGGTCAGAGATCAGATTTTGGATTTGAATAAAGCACTTGATACTCTCTCACAAAATCTTACTTGATGCTTTAATGCAAATGGGTTTAGAGAGGACTAGGGTCAAGCGGAATGGAAACTGTCTAGAGGACCATAAACACATGGGTTTTTTTAAGGCTCTGCACTTTTTAGCTTCTACAACAAACGAGGCGGGGTACCACCCTAATTCACCCCAAAGGAGGACCATCCTGTGCACTCTATGAGGCAGGGGGACCTGTGGAAAAAATAGTAGGTGACCATGCAATTAAACATTTGTATCATAATGCATACACACAAGAGGGGTGAATTAAGGTTATATAGCCAGACTTATGCTGGCATTTCCTAGCTTCCAGGAACCTTGCCTCTCCCTGTCCTGGCAGCAACTTCAGTGGATCCCCACTGACTAAGGTATAAGGGAAGAAGTGGGATCTACAGGAGGGTTTGGGTTTTGTGCTCAATAATACACCCACTTTAATAGTTTCCTCTTCCCTTACTGATGTTTTAGAGTCACTCTTGTTGTCCCTCTCCATAGCTGTTTCTCTGCTGAATGGGCGCACTAACATGATTGATTCTGTTTGGGGGTTTTGGTGTCAATGCGGGGGGGGTTGATTACTTTGCTAGCCTTGACCCATATCCAGAAGCAAAATACTCTAGTCTGTACAAATGGCACTTGGCTGATGCCCTGATCTTTGGTTGGTTTGTGGAGAGCATATCTGGCGCTTCAAATCTGGATGGTAACAGCACAAGGAAACACGAGGAGTCACATTAAAAATAGCCAGTTGCTATCTCCTCTTCCCATCCTCCTCTCTGGGACAGGAATGCATTTCAGTGGAACATGTCCTTATAAATAATGCACCTGTATGCACACTCTCGGTCTATCATTTGCATTTTCCTCCCTATTGCTCTCTCTTCACTCCTGCCGCAGTCTGATCTCTCGCTAGATGTATTTTTCTTTCCTTTTCCAGAACCAAATTTTCTTCCTTATTTAAAAAACAACATCATCTAGGAGACTGAAGTTGTACATTGGTTTATCTGCAAAACAGACACAAGCTTCCTGCACAGTGCACTACCGGTGTGACACAACCCTGCCCCAAAGGGGCCACCTTGAGGGGTGAAAGAGGAGTTCAATCTTCCTAACCCATTCAGTCCTGACAAAGAGTCCTGTGGCACCTTAAAGACTAACTAAAGTATTGAGTCCTTGACTCCCTGTTGACAGTCTTGACAGGGAGACCCAACTGGTGCTTTCCGTAATGTGACGCTGTCTGAGACTCCCCGCTCAGCCAGGAAGGATGGTCTGAAGGGCACTGAAGAAAGTATTGATCTGAGATTCATACAAACTGCATTAAGGAAAGCACTGACGGAGACTGAGGCAATCTAGGGTCAGGACCCAGTTCTTCCAAAGACTTCCTGAAAGACCTTGGGTAAATCATTTAATGTCTCCGGCTATGGCTCCACTAGAGAGCTTACAGCTGCATCGCTGTATGCTCCCTACTGGAGCTCTCCCATTGATATAATGGAGCCATCCCCAATGAGCAGTGGCAGATATGTCAGCAGGAGAAGCTCTCCCACCAACAGAACACTGTCCACACCAGTGCTTAGGTCCGTGTAATTTACGTCGCTCAGGATTATTCATACCCCTGAGTGACATAAGTTATACTGACATAAATGGTAGTATAGACATAGCCCCATTTTACAGATGGGCAACTGAGGCTAATACTTCCTTCGTCTGTTCAGACTGTTTGCTTTTGGGGGCAGGGTCTGTATCTGAGGATACATTTGTATAATGTCTGGGCCTCTGGGCACTACTGTAAGATTCATTAATGTTGCAACCTTATTATTAAATAATAATTATATAAAAATCTTACATTGAGTACTTATGACTTAGGAAATGCCAGAATTAAGATTTCCTGGGCAACCCTACTTTGCCCTCTTGTGTGTGTGCATTATGATACAGTCTTTAATTACACAGTCACATACTATCATTACAGAGGGCTCCGGCCTGTGGGTTTTACAGACGTTTGCTAACAGCAGAGGAACGCTGAGACCCTGGAATTCTGAGTTCCATGCCGCGTTCTCAGAGGAGTGGTTACAGACGTTTCTGCACCTGTCCCCCCCACAAGCCTGGTACTGCCCCAGTCTCAAACTCTCCACTCGCCCCGTCAGTTCTCAGCCCGCCTTGGTGCTAAGTCCTCTCATCCCAGTTCACTCCTTGCCCCACTGCAATTGAAGTTGTTTACCCCTTCTCTTTCGTACTGCAAGAGCACCACAAGTCAACACTGAGACTGAGCACAGAACGGACAATCTCCCTGTTCTCAATTCCAGTGCCACAGTGATCCTCAGTTGTCAGGAGAAGCATCTGCAGGGAAAGTCCGGCTCAGCCCTTGCAGCTCTGGAATGTAGGACGCTACGTTCAACCAGAATCTTGGAGAATTTAGCAGCTAACTTCTCCCAGCTCTCTCTTGATCATGTGCAAACTGAGATTGTCAGAGGTCATAACTTGGTCAAATCGGGGTGAATTTTTACAGGAAAAGCAAATGGCGTCTCACTGACACCAAGGTGACGCTTTCTTTTCCTACCCCCAGCCAAATTTCCAGACCCTGCTCCAAAGCCTGGAGGCACTAGGACATCTCAACTTTTCTGTCCTAAGACTTTTTTTAACATGGCAAAACACCATATTTTCACCTAATCTCATTCTCAGAAGTGGCAGGACCCTTTCAGCTGAAACATTCCAAAACAATCAGCCTGAGACTGACCTCCCCCCCAGCATGAAAAATGTCAGACCCCAAAATGAAAAGGTCGGCAAAGTATAAGGTCTTGTAATGGAAAGTGCTGTGTAACCTCGATTATAGGTATCCCTGTCTTCATGGCCTATAATGATGATGATAATAATGGCGACCAAACAGTGATTAAATGCACAACAATAGCCATAGCACATTAAAGGAATCTGGGGTACTCAGAACATTAAAACATACAAACCTCTGTGGCTCATCATTCCTGTCTCCCCTCCATCGTTGGAAGTCTGAGAGTTGCTGCTGAAGTGAAGGGCAGGGGCCAGCATGCCAGTTCCATCTGTGCTTCTGCCTTCATCTTTCTACCCAGCATTCAGTGCTACTGAGGTGATGGCATCTCTTACCCAAAGAACTGCTTGGGAGTGAACTCGCTGCCATAACTTGGAATGCTCCTGATGAAGTCAGCTGAGGACAGTAGGTCTGACAGCTATATGCCCACTAGGGATGGGCAAACTGGTGATTGGACAATAAAAATGGGGGGGGGGAATCCTTCCCGCAAATCAAACATGAGACAAACCTTTACAGGTCAGGTAAGTTATCAGATGATTCCCTAGGGGGAAGGAAATGAACTAGGTCTGTGAACCTAATAACAATAAAATAATACTTTTAGCACTTCAGCAAGACTCCAGGAACAGTCCCTAGTCTTCACAACTCCTCTGTGATATAGGGTCAGAATATTATTTGCCATCTGACGATGGGGAAACTGAGACGCAAAGTGGTGATGGCTGGATTTTCAAAAGTGGCCAGTGATTTGGAGCAATTCATTATTCGGAGGACACAAATGTCTGAAGCTGGACTTCCATATACTGAGTCACTCAAAATCAATGGTCACTTTTGAAAATGAGTTGCCCAGTTCACCAAGAGAGTTAGAGCTGAATTATAATTTAGGAATACCTCATGTGGGGTAGTCAATAGACTGCACTGGAAACACGGGACCCAATTCTTGCACTGGTAAAACTGGCATAACACCATGGAAAATCTGTCTCCTGACTAGATCTGGCCAAATATTTGATTTGGCAGAACTGAAATATTCCACAAGACCATGCAATTCTGTCAAAAGTGTAGATGGAAAACCAGGCAAGCAAGCAGGCTACCTAACCACCCTGCCTCCCTGCACGGTATCTTGCCTGCCCTACTCCTTGGGCAGCCATCTTCTCAGTGAGTTGTGTATCTTGGAGAGCCAGCTGCACCAGGAGTCAGGTAGCCTGGGGAGGCAACTGCCTGGCAAGTTAGAGACCCAGCTGCCCAGGGAGCAAGTTGAAAAACTCCATTTCTGTTCTGAAATGAAAGTTTTTCATGCTTCTTCCTGTCCAAACGTTTGAATGTTTGACTTTCTAGCCTGATTTAGGAGGAAACTTTTTTCAAAAATGTGAAACTATTCTTGGAAAAAAAAATTCCTTCTCTGGCTAGCTTTGCCTGTGACCTCTACACCCAGTCACTGAGCCTTTCTCCACTGCTTTGGCCAATGTGGTCATTCACACCTGTACAACGTGTGTGTAAAATGCCACCAAGTCAACACTCTCCACTCATTTACACCAGGGGAAGTGTAATACCTCCACATTGTACAGATGTAAATGGCTCCACAGCAGAGAACCAAGTCCACTATCTCCCAACACCATTTCCTGCCAAGAGTGACTAGCCTTCTTTTGGGAAGGGAATATCAGGCAAATGGTTCTTGAATTCCCTAATCTTGTAAATAAAAGCACAGAAGATGGAGGTGGTTCGAGGAGGAGGAAAGGGACATTCCCCTTGTTGGTGACCTTCTCATTGAAACCCGATCCAAAATCTGCTGTATGTGTCCTGCTTTCTTGGGTTGGGAGTATATCTGACATCCAACCCATAAAAGGGTTGCTAAGCAACAGTATCCTGCCCTCAGGGTATGTTCAGCTAGTGAGTGTTATTCTTTGATGTCATTTTTCCATCTTGTGTTTCTGCTGGATATGGCGTTGCGCACGTCACGTCTATAGAACTGGTCTGATCTTTCCAGCTTAGATTCAAACTCATCTGCTCATGTAGTTGAATTCATTTTTTCTAATTAAAACCAGGAAATGTTTTTCTAAGGCCTGGCCTACATGAAAAATGTGTCTCGATTGAAGTAAATTAGTTGAGAAATTGTTTGGTTAAATTCGCACAAGACCCTTGTGTAGCCAATCCTATAGTGGTATAAGAATGTCTTATGTAAACAAAACTGATATAGGGTAAAGGGATACAAAGTGTTTCTAAACTGACTTAGTTAAATCAGCACAAGTTTCCAACACACCTTTGGCCTGTTGAATAAAAATGTTCCATACCCTTAATCAGTGCTTCAGCAAGGCTGGGAGGAGAAGTTAACTGTGAGGTGATACCTTCCTCCCACACTGTCTCTGCCACAGTTCTTCAGGAGACAGTAAGCAAAAGGACTGAGGCTCACAGCAATACGAAGTCATTTGTGAAACAGAAAATAGATGACACTGGCATTGTTTTGGTGAATTTGATTTCTTCCTAGACTGGTGTCAAAGGATCACTGTCGGAGCACCCATATCTCATTAGAACAGCCACACTGGGTCAGACCAATGTTCCATCTAGCCCAGTATCCAACAATGGCCAGTGGCAGATGATTTAAAGGGAATGAACAGAACTGGGCAATCATCTAGGGATCCATCCCCTGTCATCCAGTCTCAGCATCTGGCAGTCAGAGACTTAGAGACACCCAGAACATGGGGTTGCATCCCTGACCACCTTGGCTAATACCCATTGATGGACCTGTTCTATATGAATTTATCTAGTTCTTTTTTAATCCAGTTATAGTTTTGGTCTTCACAACATCCTCTGGCAACAAGTTCCACAGATTGTGCATTGTATAAAGAAGTACTTCCTTTTTATTTGTTTTAACCTGCTGTGTGTTAATTTTATTGGGTGACAATAGGTTCTTGTGTTATGTGAAGGGGTAAATAACACTTCGCTATTCATACTCTCCACACCAGTCATGGTTTTATAGACTTCTATCATATCCCCTTTTAATTGCGTCTTTTCCAAGCTGAACAGTCCCAGGCTTTTTAATCTCTCCCCATATGGAAGCTATTCCATACCCTTAATCATTTTTGTTGCCCTTCTCTGTACCTTTTCCATTTGCAATATATCTTTTTTGAGATAGGGTGACCATATCTGCATGCAGTATTCAAGATGTGGGTGTACCAGTGACATTATGATATTTTCTGTTTTATTATCTATCCCGTTGCTAATGGGGCCCAACATTCTGTTAGCTTTTTAACTGCTTCTGCACATTGAGTGAATGTTTTCAGAGAACTGTCTACTGACTTTGGGGTGACCAGATGTCCCGATTTTATAGGGACAGTCCCAATTTTTGGGTTTATTTCTCATATTGACTCATATTCCCCTCCCCCCCGCCACACACACAAACACTCCTTGTCCTGATTTTTCACATTTGCTTCTGGTCACCCTAACTGACTTCAAAATCTCTTCCTTAGGTGATAACAGCTAATTTAGACTCATCATTTTATATGTATTATTGGGATTATGTTTTCCAATGTGCATTACTTTGCATATATCAACATTGTATTTCATCTACCATTTTCTTGTCCATTTACCAGTTTTGTGAGATCCCTTTATAACTCTTCACAGTCTGCTTTGGACTTAACTATCTTGAGTTTTTCCTCCTGTTCCCATGGTCTCTGCGGAGCCATCTGACAGAGCCCTGGGAATTATTTAAAGTGCTTTTCAACATTTCCATCATGCCTAAGTCCCAGAGGGAGTCTGAACCCAACCCGAGGCAGCTCAATGGCTCGGGTCAGCCCCCTGGAGATGGAGTATTGGATGAACAGGTTCACCTCAATGAGGGGAAGTGTCAATCTCTGTAGGGTAGCGGTGGTGTTTACAAATAGATTTTAGTTAATTGTGTCTGTATTCTATTATTACTGTGCTTGCTATTATTCATCCTACTACTTAGAGGTAATCAGGCTCATAAGTGGTACAAATTCTCTGTGAGGAAAATGCTATATAAGCTCAGAGTCTGAACCTGCTTAAGCCAGTGAGCCACCTCTGAGCCACAGAGCACGGTGAGTCATCAAAGGCAATTACCTGCAGGTCTTGTGATAGGCCCCAGGCCATTGAACCAGGCTTCAGCCAATCCATAGGCAAAGACCCACCCAGGTGATCCCATTACACAGGCTCCAACGAGAAGCCATCGGTCTGCTCAGTCTCACAGTTTGACTGGGCCCACGCCCATTGCTAGTACTGTAGTTTCAACAGACTACTCCTGCTCTAGTCTGTGCCTGTTTCTACGTGAGCCGGCCCGTACTCCGGGCTGCATCTGCTCCTGCCTCAGCCGGCCGCCCAGCAACTCAGAGGGCAGTTTACAAATGAAGTCAGTATCATCCTTATTTTACAGACAGCGAAAGTGAAGCACAGAAAGTGAAGTGACTTGCTCCAGGGCACCCAGCAGGTCAGTGACAGCACTCAGGTCTCCTGATTCACTCCCATGGTCTACTCACTAGAGAACATCGGGCTAGGCCAAAACCCTGTCTCCTGATATCCCAAGCCATAAGACAAGCTCTCATTTGAAACTAGGGTGACCAGACAGCAAATGTAAAAAATCGGGATGGGGGGGGCGGGGTAATAGGAGCCTATATAAGAAAAGGACCCCAAAATCAGGACTGTCCCTAGAAAATCGGGACATCTGGTCACCCTATTTGAAACCATGCTCCTAACATTGTGACCTGGGCCCTTCTCTGGTTATTATTCCCTGGGTTTTCTCGGGAGCAGTGTCAGACACTGAACAAATGGTGCTTTGGAGTGGCCTCTCTTCCATTCTAAGGAATTAATGATAATTTCTTTTTTCAACTTTCTTTAAAATGTTGGTCTCATTTTGCCCCCTCATACTCCTTCTGGGGATGGCAAGTGCCCCACTGAATGAAAGGGGAAAGAGAGGACCAAGAAGGGAGTCAGTGATAAAAGCAGGACTAGAATTTAGGCGCTCCTTGGCACCAGTTGCTCTAGGCCAATGGTCTCATTGGCAAGATCTGCATGAGAAGGTAAGACCACAGCAAACCAGACTGGGGCAAACAGGCCTAGAGCTTCCAAAGAGAAATCCTATGGATCAGAGCACAAGTGACTTTAAAGAGCAGTGTGGTGAGGATGCAGGAAGAGTTGGAGAGTGTGCAGTGAGAGAATGGGGTTGAGGGGGAGACAGCAATTTGAAATTCACATACACATATGCAAAAGGAACAAGAGAGCCGCTCCCGCTCCCCAGTACAGTGCAAACCCAAAATACTCCCAGGATAGAACTGCTATTAGTAGAACTAAATCCCAGTTCCAAACACACCCAAACCTTGGGGAAATGTGAATCTGGGACAGTGTCTAACCCAGCGGTTCTCAAACTTTTTGAGACCGTGACCCCTTTTTGTACTCCGGCGGCCCGGCGCGACCCCTCCGCCGAAAAGCTTCTGAATTACAAACCCACTCCCCCCAAAAAACCACAACCATGCCGGACACCCTGGCCCCAGTCCCCGCCGCGGGCGGGCTCCCGGCTGAGCCCTGGCCCCGGTCCCCGCCGGAGACCGGGGCTCGGAGCTCGAGCAGCCACCGGGGTTCGGGGCTTGCCGCTGCCCGGGTATCGCGGCTGGAGCCGCCGCCCGGGGCTGGCGGCTGGAGCCGCCGCTGGCGGCCCCCGAGATCGCGGCTGCTCGGGCAGCCGCCGGTGGCCGGGGATCCCGCAGCAGGGAGTTACTGGGGTAGGGTCTGGCGACCCCCACAAAAGTGGCCCGTGACCCCTCAAGGGGTCACGACCCCCACTTTGAGAACCCCTGGTTTAACCGGTACATACAATACCATATGGTTAGAGATGGTTAGCCATGTGTTACCAAAAGTATCCCCCAAAACCTGCTCGTCACAGATAAAAAATATCACCATTCCGGGTCATAGAGAAACAGATGCATGTGCCATGTGTGGCTGACACATCTGGGACAGTGTGTTAGTGAAAGAAGGAGAGAAGAAATGCTCAGTGTGAAAGAGAGGCAAAGAGCATGACAGAGAGATGGGATGTGGAAGAGTAGGAAGGAGGCTACATAAGGTAAGAATCAGCACAGCCAAGGTGCACGGGGGGAAGGTGGCTTGATATAACCTTTGCATTTATACAGTCATAGATTCCAAGACCAGAAGGGAGCACTGTGATCAACCAGGCAGACCTGATGTATGACACAGGCCATAGAGCTTCCTCAGAATAATGCCTAGAACAGATCATGATTAAAAAATTTCCAGTGAAAGAGAATCCACCATGACCCTTTGTAAATTGTTCCATTGGTTAATTACCCTCACTATTAAAAAAATAGATGCCTTACCTCCAGTATGAATTTGTCTAGCTTCATCTTCCAGCCAGTGGACTATGTTATACCATTCACTGCTTGACTGAAGAACATGTTATGAAATACTTATTCCCAGTCTCGATGATCATAATCTGTAAATAAATTATCTTCCCCGGGGAGCTAGGCAGATTTCCAGTGGAACCCTGGTTGCAAGGCAGGATTCCAAAGTTGCCTGGTCTTTCAGCAGCTCACCTGCATGGCTCCTCAACGGCCTGCCTAGTGGGTTGATGGGGAGCAGGGACTCAAGAACCTGGAAGTCTTGGTTCCCAGGCTCATGGCTTCTCAGCAGCCTGGGTTATTGGGCTCTCTGGCACTGGGGCAGACTGCCCGGGAGCTGGGGATCCTAGAATCCTCTGCTCTGGGGCTGATGTAATGCCCTGAAGCCGAGGGTCCAGGTAGAGAAGGGTGGAACACAGTCATTCCATGCAGCAGAGAATTTTGAAATGTTTGAGGTTTTGTTCTGAATTGGACCAGCAACCAAATTTCAAAATTCTCCATCAAGCAGAATGACTGTTCTCCTGCCAGCTCTTCAAAACAGGACACAGTTTGCTCCGTGTATATGAAACACATGTAAAGTTTGTGGTAAATGATTTTTACTACTAGGAATCAGAGATGGGTGCTGGGTTTTAACAGGAGTAAGCAGCAATCAGGTTTTGGCTTCTCCAGCAAATTCACAATGCTCGTAACAGCCCCTCCCACTCACTCTCTTTTTCTCCTTTCTCCATTTCCTCATGTGAGTTTCCTCTAATGTTCACAAATATGTACTGCATTTGCTCCCTCCTACTCTATTCCATTATACAGCAAGAGCAAATCCAGAACCTTTTATCAGAATCTATACTTTAGTCTTCCAGATAAAACAGGGTTCCAGTCAAAGTCAATCCTGCTGTTGGTCTTTGGGTGGCAAAACCCAAAACGAGGCTTCCTCAGCCTCTCTCTTTCAATAGTTAATTAATCTTAATGACAAAGGGGGGGGGGTTTACTGGTACTGTATGGAACAGACGTGATAGGAAGAGGCAGCAAAATGTGTGATGGGAAATTTAGACTCTGTTTCCCAGCTTATTGTAATGCATTCCAATGAGAGGAAATAGCTGGTTCGTTTATTTCTGCGTTTTAAACAGGTTCTGAAGCCCACTGGAGAAAGAACCTCCCTTTCCATGCTGCAATTTTCTGTGTTTGCTTGTTCCCCCAGCTCAGACCTGAGCAGTGCCCTGAAGCAGCTGTGCACTGGAAGGGCACTGTAGTTAATGGGACATGCAGATAAGTACTTGATGCATACCATGGTGCTTTGGAAACTACCACATTACCCACCACATTATGGCATAAAACTCATTGGTATTACAGATGGGCTCAAGTGACATAATTTCCATCCAGGTTTTGAGCCCTTCTCATCAAAGCCTGAGGAGTGTTCAGAGCCATGGTTTGGGTTCAGACCTGTATAAAGTAGAGCCATTTGAAAAATACAGATGCAGGACGAGGTTGGGATTTCAGCCACCCTCAAAGTTCACAGAGGGTTGGTTCAGCCTGGCCTTTAAAGTGATATTTTAATGAGGTAATGCTATTTTCTGTCAATAATAGGCAGAAGTCTTGATTGTGTAATGAACAAGCATGTGTCGGTAAAATGCTGTCCATCTACTCACTTTTCTCCTGTGGTAAGTGACCTGTGCTTTACTTGTGCTAGTGTTCCTTCTCCTCCTCCTCCTCATTGACCCCACCAGTGCTCTCAGTGCTACTGATCACTCCAGCCTTCCTTCAGACTTCTCTAGCTCTCTTGCCTCCTGGTGAGAACCATGCCTTTTTTGGCTGCTATTTATTCAGGGCAGTTTGACAGAAAATTTGCATATTCCCCTTGCCCCTCCCTTAATATGGCTCTGTCATTAGCTTATCCCTGCTACTAGCTTCTAAACCTGGTGTCTTGCATTGATGGCTTTAGCTTGGGCCCTCACTTCTGTGTACATGACATCCACCTTCACATCTTCCTCAGCTCACTTTCATCTCTCCATCTGACATTTATCTGTCTGCGTGGCCTCCCTCAACTCCTGGCTACACTGTAATTTCTTGCTACTCAGCATATCACAGAATTCACCTGGAAAGAGGAGTTCAAAGTTCTTCCTCCTCTTGCAGAAGCACTGTGGCTCCATATACAAGGCACCAGCCTGCAACCCAGGATATGTGGGTTATGTTCTTGCCTCTGCCAATGACCTATTGTGTGCCCTCAGGCAAGTCACTTATCTACTTGTGCCTTAGTTTCCCCATCTGTAAAAAGAGGTGAAACTCACTTGTCTTTTTAAAGCACTTTAAGATCTATGTATGAAAACTGATAGATAAGGGGACTGCTAAGATAAAGGAGTTATCTTTAAAGCCCAGCAGTTGTCTAAGGTCAGGAGTCTGGACCTAAGGAGCAAATTAAAGATCTTAATCATTTATTTTCCACCCACACGGGCATCCTCTGTCAAACTCCTATCCCCAAATCTGAAGCACGTGCACAAATCAGTCTTCCCTTATTCTTTCCTTTGCTGAAATCTGTATTCACCCGGTAATCACTTCCTGACCTGCTCGCAATTCTCTCTATTGTATTCTTAAAAAGCCATGCCAGGTAAACCTCAGGGAGTCAGGAATAGTGCAGCCAGATGACTGTTTGATGCCAACAAGTGGGAAATCTTCATCTAGGAGTCCAGCTCGGAACTGTCTTTCTGGCTCCCAAAACTGTCTCTCCAGGTTCAGTCTATCTCTCTGAGTGCATTGACTGAATATCCACCAACAGCTCCGTTCTGCCCCCTTTCCTCCTCCCCCATTCCTGATCTGCCCTTCCCTCCTCATTATCTTACTGACACCCTTCACCTCCCCCTCCCACTTTCCTGCCCCTTTTATTCCCCCTCACTCTCCCACTCACTCTGTTCCCTCCATTCCTCCTCCTTTGAGTGGGGCTATCTTCCCCGGTTGTGTGTATGAGTCAGTTGCCATCATTTAGCCATGCAGACCATATGGATTATTTTACCTCTCATGGCAGTGAGGTTCTGGAGCAATGTGTGAAGAGTGCTACCTGAACAACTGTTCTGTGTAGATTTCCATTCTGCTGAACCTACTGCAGCAAAAGGCAGCTTTGTGGTCACCTTTTCCTGCATACCACATGGTGGTGCTCTTGGACACAAGAACATCATCCCATTGCAATGATGGCCAGCCCAGCCACAATTTCAGAAGGGCCCACTACTAGTGAGGGACTGTGATTTGGAACCTAACCTGATCCAGTATTAAGCTGATACCCCAAAAATCACAGACCACTTTTACAATTTTGGTCATGCCATTGTGAACCCTTCACATGCTCGAAAAAAGTCTTCCCTTTTGTCCCCTTTCTCTAGGATGCTATTTTTCTCCTCCTTTCCTTTCTTATTCTTCCCTTTTTTACTGTCCTTTTGTCTCTTTCGCCTTTCAAATTCCCCATCCTTCTCTTTCTTTATATTCTCTCCCTTCACAATTGTTCTCCCCCCCCCCCCCCCTTCACATTGATTTTCCCACTTCTTTCCTCCTCCTCTCTCCCTCCCCACTGCTCTCTCTGGAGTTTATACTGCATTCAAATCCACATGAAGTCTTAAAAGGCCCTCAGCACAGGGGTTAGATTTTGCTTGAAATTGCAGTCTCTCTCCTCCTTCAGCTTTTGCTGCAGTCCCAGTCATTTTGCATGAAAACAAAAATCTCTTTTCTATTTCGCTCTTCCTTTCATGACTCATTTTCCAACCATACCCCTGTGAATTGGCAAGTGCAGCATTAACACACCACCCATTGCAAGCGCTCCAGTCCAGAAAGGCCCAGAGAATATGCTACCTCTCCATGGGGATCTGACATAGCTAGCCATAGAGAGAATTCGATGAGCTCCCTCTAAGAAACTCTCGAGTGGAAATTCACTGGGAGCACAGTGCAGGCTTCACTTATTGGGGGTGCGATCTAGCAGTCAGCACACAGTGCGGCTCTGACTGCCATTGGTAAGGCTGGAACAATAACAATATTACAAAATACTTCATAAAGATCCTCCGACGAAAAGCATCTCCTAAAAGCACAGGATCATTATGAAGAACTCTGGAAAGGGGGAGTGTCATTATTTCCTTAGCTATAACGTGGGTATAATTCCCCCCCTCTGAGCCTCAGTTTTCCTAAGGTCATCCAATAAATCAGTGAGAGAAATAGAAATACAGTCCTGATGCCCAGTCCCCTCCTCTAAGCACTAGGCCCTACTGCCCCTTACAGTATTCGTAAATTGAGCAAGCCATCGCTAGTGGTTAGAGCAGGAGATTAAGAGTCAGGACTCCTGTGTTCAATCACCAGCTCTGCCACTTAGTCACTGTGTGACCATGGGCAAGTCACTTCACTTCTCTGCTCCTGATTCTGCTCTCATTCACATTAGTGTAATCAGGTATTACTGTACACCATTATCGAGTGAGATCAGAATCAGTCCCTCTGTGCTTCACTGCGGCGTGATTATAGCGATACTGACCCAAAGGGACATAGGATGAATTAGTGAATGATTGTAACGTGCTTTGAGATCCTCAGATGATTGGTGGGAGAAAACAGTGATAGGTTGTCCCTCTCCAGCTCCTTCTGCACATGGGTCTCCAAGTGTTTCAGTTAACTTAATTACTTCACAGGGCAGCTGAAGTTTAATAAAGTAAGGCAACAAATCCATGGCTGGGTAATTCACGATTGTTACTACACTGTGCACCCATGGTCATTTGAAACTTCATAGCAACAGCAGGGATAGAACTCAGATCCTCTTGTTCCAAAATCACAGGCTTCTGCCCATTTGAGCAAAAAAGGCTCTCTCGATTAGTTGTTAGCAGAGTAGACGCTATGAAGCACAGCTGAAGAGTTCTGGGTGGGGTCAGTAGAGACAACACACACATTAGTCAGTACATTCAAATATGGAAATGCATCTAAAGACTTAAAAGTGAAGCGTATCACTCCCCGTCATTTGCAGCTTGCAATAAGAGGAGATGAAGAATTGGACTCTCTCATTAAGGCAACAATTGCTGGTGGTGGTGTAATACCACATATCCACAAATCTCTTATCGGAAAGAAAGGACAACAGAAAACTGTCTAAAGGATATCGGTATTCCTTGTTATCTCAGGACTCTTACTACTAAACAGTTGTCCAGTGTTGGTGATTCCAGTGGACTGTATCTGTGAAACACAATTTTGCCTTTTATAACTTTGAGAAGCTAAAGCTCACTGAGCATTGTAACAAACCAAATTTCTGCATTGAAGTCTTAACCATATTTAAGTGTTACCATGGCTTCAAAGAAGCTGTTGTATCTGTAGGGAATTTTGATTGAGCTGACTGTTTTAGATCTGTTTGATTTTAATGTGAAGCAGAAGTTAAAGGAAATGTTTTGGTTTTGTACAGACTCTTCATCCACTAGAGTGGAAGTATTCAATAAATGTTATATCAAAAAAAAATATGTTTTAACACAGAGTCCCCACTGGAATCATCTCCTATAGAACTATGTGAGTGAAGAAGAGACTCAGTACCCCAGAAGATCTCTGTGGAGGAGAAAACTGCTGGGGCTTGAATATACCCAGGGACTCTGCTAGGGTTCTTGGGTTTGGGTCCTTCTGGATTGGAGTAAAAAATAAGTGGTGGCCTCTCTCCGACATTAAACCCTTGCGTCACCAGAATGAGACATCTGAATGAGACGTAAGTGGTGCAGATCTGTGATTCTCTCCTTTCTTCCATGTGGGATGAAATAGCTAAGTGACATTTAAATAACGGGGGGGTCTAGAGATGTTTAACACCTCAGCACAATGAGTGGGGCAATTCACCCCCTCCGAGCTGTTCTTCCAGGGTCCCTGCAGCCTCACAAAGATGTCTCTGCATCAGTTGCTCTTGGTTCACTTTAGCAGTTATGGTGGTAGAGAAACTCTCCAAGAGTCTGATCTTTTATTAAAAAATGGAAGCTATATTCTGGAGAAGAAGATATTCTGGAGAACAAGACAGTAGCTTCAAAGAGGTGCTGGTCTACATGGTGCCGGGGCGCATAGAGACTGTATCTGACACCTCTCGGCACCACAGACACTCAAACTGTGGATGATTTAGAGAAAGCTAAAAGGGGACAATAATCTCCCACCCCAATGTGCAATGCTAAAGTAACAGGGAGAGGAAATCCTCCCACAGCTCATTGCATGCCTTAAGAGGGTCAGTAAAGTTGCTCGTTGAGCTCTAGACCATACAGTGAGCTTTGCACATGCATGCTCACAACCATTCTGTGTAAGGGGCCTTGGATTCTGCTTGACTCAGCCTGGTCACACTTTTGCTCGGTGCCGGTTTCACCTTCTTCACACCATGTGAGGCGGAAGGGAAAATGAGCCAGGGGACCTCAAAGAGGCAGAAAATCTGGGTTTTATTCCCAGCTCTTCCATTGATGCACAATGTGATCTTGAACAGACCACGTTCTTGCTTGGTGCCTCAGTTTCCCTATTTCTGAAATGGAGGTGATAATGATACCTACCTCACACGAGCGACATGGTGATTTATTAATACATGTCTATAAAGTACGGTGAGATCCTCAGACAAAAGGTGTTACAGAGGAGTATTATTAAAAGAACAGAGTGAAACTCCGCCAAACCTCTTGAACTGAGCTGTCTTGTCAGCCTGTATATTTTCACTGCACCTTTGAAGATGAGACTCCGCAGCTCACGCTACTTTCCTCCAATTCAGTGGGTTTTAAGAGGCCACGGGGAGACATGTTAGAGTTAAAATGGAATGAATATGTCTTTGAGCCTCCAGAATAATGAGTATTTCCCTTTCTTTACCATTTTGGATCCAGATGAGATGCTGTTCATTCGCTGTCATTCTGCCAAACAAACAATTTCTCATTGCCTCGCAACTGAACTCCTAGGGTCAGACATTTGCAAGCAGATGAACCTTTTTTGCAAGTATATTAAGCAAAGGAAAGTTAGGCAGGAAATTTTAATTACTTTTCCATTCTAAGACAGCTTGTGCTGTCACCGTTATAAACCACTTTTGATTCTGCATTGTGCCAATGCTGGATATTCCTATTGTTTGCATTAAGGTGGCGATCTCCTTAGTGTCTATGCACATTTATTAATTATTACTAGTTAATGCCACAGAGCGGCCAAAAGGCGAGGCAAGATAGCATGAAGATAGCAGATGAGAACATAATTCCTAGTTCTGGCACAGACATCCTGTGTAACCTGGGGCAAGCCACTTAGGCTATGTCAAGACTGCAGTCACAGGACAATTGCACCTCAAACAGACATACCCAAGCCAGCTTCAGTCTAGCCAGTAGCTAAGCTAGAGCAGTAAAGCCATGATAGCACAGGTTTCCATGAGGGCAAGCTGCCCGAGCATATATGCAGGGCTCTGGGCAGGCCGGTAGAGCTCGCATTGGTGGCCCGTGCTGTCATGGCTTCACTGTTCAGTACCCACGCTAGCAGATGAAAGCTAGCTCAGCATATGTACTGCATATGGCAGGCTACTACCAGAGGGGTTTGTGGTGAGAGAGGTAACTACAGGTAAATTGGGTTCAGCTGAGCAAGGCTGCCAAAGCAGGATCAGCTGAGCCCAATTAAAAGGCTGATAGAGACCTTTTTAAACCCTCCTCCCCAGCTAGGAAGGGAGAGAGATAGAGGGAGTGAGTCGGCCAGCAGGTTGGTGGCAGCAGGACAGGGAGCCTCTCCAAGCCGGGAGACTGTTTTCCCTGAACAGAGGGTAGACTCAGCCCGAAAGGAGTGACTAGGGGAAGAGAGAGCCTGCCCTTGGGCTCTCTGTGTGATTTGCCCGGGCAGCACTTGCCTCGCCGGGGCTTGAAGGACTGGAGCCCAGTGAGCCCGAGGTGGCCCCTTGCCACAGTACACAAGCTGCAGTCATACCCCATGAATGCAACGTATCCGGACCCTTAGCCTTTCTGCTCTGTCCCCCACCCCTCTGTAAAATGGGGGTAATAACTCTGTTCAACTTCACAGGAGTGTTGTGGGGGTACATTCATTACGGCTGGCGACTAGCGTCATATACACATCTGTATAGCTAGAAAAGGCTCAGATCAGAGTTCTGTGGTGCTAGAAGCTGTACGAATACTGAGGAAGATAAGGTTTTCTATGTAGAGCTTACAGCCTAATGTAAAACTATTCCATCAATCAATGCAGCCGTTCCTTCCAGGAATGGAACTAAACTGTCTCTCTACTAATCCCCCTAGATCCTACTACAAATGTGGGCAAACTTTTTGGCCCAAGGGCAACATTGAGGTTAAAAATTATATGGAGGGCCAAGTAGAGCAGGGAAGCCTGGCCCCGCCTCCTACCTGACCACTTCCCACCTCCCTCAGAACCCTCAACCAATCCAACTTCCCCTGCTCCCTGTCCCATGACCACCCACTCCCGAGAACCCCCTCCACTCCTAAACCACCCCCCAGGACCGCACTCCGCATCTAAGCTCCCCTTCTCCTTGTCCCTGACCATCCCCTCCCATGACCCCCCAGAGTGCCGGCAGCATGGTGCGCTGAGGCTCCAGGAGAAGTGGGGGAAGGTGGAGAGGGGCCACAGCAGCCTCCCCGGCCGGTCGCTCAGGGGCCGGTCAGGAAGGGCCCATGGGCTGGGTGTGGTTCTTAGGTCAGTCTCACAGTAGAGATTGAGCTTTATAGAGGTGCAAAGAGTTCTATCAGAATTAGTCCATAGATTCAGTCCAATGTCCAATATCGGGGGATCCAGAATGGAAGTGGAGACCTCAACCTTGTATCTCAAGCTTCCCTTGATGAATTTTAAGCAGATTTGAGATGAAAGGATCAGGTCCCAGGAGCCCTTTATACAGTTCCCATGCAGCCACATGACAGCATGCAGTCCTCGGGTTAACAATAGTATCTTTAAAAGAACCTCCTATTTCCTAAACAACACTGGCAATTAACTACATGGATTAGGGTGACCAGATGTCCCAATTTTATAGGAACAGCCCTGATTTTGGGGTCTTTTTCTTATATAGGCTCCTATTACCCCTACCCCCGTCCCGATCGATTTTCCACACTTGTTGTCTGGTCACTCTAACATGGATTAACATAAGGCAATTTTATCTTCTACCATTTGCAGGTGATTTACCACACACTTCAAAGAGATATTAAGACAGTGATATCACCACATTTACAGTTCATTTAAATGTTAGCATCTTCTTTTGATCTCTGAATTAACAGAATACTGCAATAGACAGGAACTGTTTGGCTACATTAACCTCTAACAATATATATAAATATAAACATACCAAACACAAAGACTATCTACTAATATGTCTCTAAAGGCTGAATCCGGTCAATTAACCGGCTAGTTGTGTAATCCTTTCTGGTCCTGTGTCCCAAGAATGCACTTTTTTGGGGGGGCAAAGACATATCCTTTGAGCCAAACAAAATGTTCCTATTGAAATTGTTGAGGCCTTATCTGAAGTACTGTGTCCAGTTTTGAGCCCCACACTACAAGAAGGATGTGGAAAAATTGGAAAGAATCCAGTGGAGGGCAATAAAAATGATTAGGGGGCTGGAGCACATGATTTATGAGGAGTGGCTGAGGGAACTAGGATTGTTTAGCCTGCAGAAGAGAAGAATGAGGGGGGATTTGATAGCTGCTTTCAACTACCTGAAAGGGGGTTCCAAAGAGGATGGACCTAGACTGTTCTCAGTGGTACCAGATGACAGAACAAGGAGTAATGGTCTCAAGTTGCCGTGGAGGAGGTTTAGATTGACTATTAGGAAAAACTTTTTCACTAGGAGGGTGGTGAAGCAGTGGAATGGGTTACCTAGGGAGGTGGTAGAATCTCCTTCCTTAGAGGTTTTTAAGGTCAGGCTTGACAAAGCCTTGGCTGGGATGACTTAGTTGGGGATTGGACTAGATGACCTCCTGAGGTCACTTTCAACCCTAATATTCTACCGTATGATTCTATGAAATATTCCCCAACTTTCAAATCTGTAACGTGACACTCAAAAACACTTTTTTGGACACAAAAAATGGCACCCAAATTTTACAACAGCTACATGCTCTTGGGCATGCATGTAATTTCTAAATGCAGTTAAATAATTTTAAATAAAAAAAATTTGACTCTCAACCTCCTAATATTTGCATGTTCTTTAATCATCCTTGATAGATGTATGAAAATTGCTTGTTGGTTGAGTTCACCAGCAATTTAAAATTGCAGTTGCAGGAAATAATTACAGATGGTTTATAGAACAGAAGGATAATTTGATCTAAAAATGTGATCCGATGCTCTTGCACAGGGGCATATTCTGCTGGGAGCGGAGGGGGTTCGTTTGTAAAACAAAAGAGGAAAACAGTGTGGACGTGAGCAGCGGAAAAGCAATTATTCTCTCATTATATTGGAACAGATTGTGTCTGGCTCCTGCATCAGTGTGAAGCGTGTGGGAGACAAGGGCACACAGAGCCCCTCAGGAGAGCTGGGGCATAAACTTCCACAAAATGGAGAGAGAGGAGGTAGGGCCATGATCCCTGTGAAGCTGTCCGGATGCACAGGAAAAGCCTGTTGCCTCTCTTAAAGGGCAGTGTAATGGGCACATTGCCCCTGTGTGCTGGGGAGCTCTGGGATGAATTAGGTCTTCCTGTGCTCTGCCTAGGGGTACTTGGCTCCTTTGCCCCCCCTTGTTGGTGGTAGGGTGACCAGATGGGAAGAGGGAAATATCAGGACACACTCAGTGGGGGAGGGGGGGGGAAGAAGTGGGGGGCGGAGGGGAGCAGGAGCGGGCCGTGGTGGCTAGAGGCTCTCTATCTCTGCGGGGGGGGGGGGGGGGGCAGTGGGCTCTCTGCATTCTTCTCTGGCAGGCAGGGCAGAGACAGCTTTCCTGGCCATTGCCGTGGCCTGCCCACCTACCCCTGAATGCTGTGCTGTCTCTGCCAGGGGAGGTGCTGCTGTCTCTGCCGGGGGAGGTGCTGGGGGGAGAGCAGTGGGCCCCCCTCTGCCTGCCAGCGCTGCTTGCATGCAGGCAGGGCCGGCGACAGGGGGGTACTACGGGTAGAGCTGTACCGGGCCCCGGACTTGAGGGGGGCCCCCTGAAGTCTGGGGACGGGTACACAGCTGTACCCATAGTCGTCCCCCCTGGGCACCGCATCTCCCTGACCGCTCTTTCCCCGGCTGTGTCCGGCGCCGCAGCCGGCTGCCTCCCGAGCCCTTCAGCCGGGTGCTCGTCCTGCGCCCCAGGAGCCGCCCCGAGGCACCCCCGGCTGCAGCGCTTCCCCCGCCCACCCGCATCAAGAGCCGGGCCAGCCCTTGGCGGGGTGGGGGGCCCACAAAC
Source organism: Sternotherus odoratus (assembly GCA_032164245.1). Classification (NCBI taxonomy): domain Eukaryota; kingdom Metazoa; phylum Chordata; order Testudines; family Kinosternidae; genus Sternotherus; species Sternotherus odoratus. The sequence continues at coordinate 128,360,362 of JAVMKO010000001.1, forward strand.
GCTCAGAGTAGGGGGGCCCCAAATGCTCAGAGTAGGGGGGCCCCAAACGCTCAGAGTAGGGGGGCCCCAAACGCTCAGAGTAGGGGGCCCCAAAATTTCTGTCGCCAGCCCTGCATGCAGGGAGGATCCACTCTGCCCGCCCTTCATGTTCCCGGGACCCCGCCTGTCTCTGCCGGCCGGAGGGGTGTGTGTGTGTGGGGAGGACGGGACTCTGGGCTGGCAGCTAGCTAGTAGCATTCTTTGTCCTGATTTCGGGACTTTACAGATGAGCCCTGCCTGCGCACAGCTCATGCTGCAGCACATGGCTGCCTGGGGCAGTGGGCGGGGCCGTGCTGCCTGCATGAGCCCTGTGCAGGCAGGGCTCATCTGTAAAGTCCCGAAATCGGGACAAATTGCGTCCCAACCAAAGTGTGGTCGGGACGCGGGACAAATAGGCAAAAATCGGGACTGTCCCGATAAAATCGGAACGTCTGGTCACCCTAGTTGGTGGCCAGAGGGTACAACAAAAGGGGCAACAATGTTAAAGCTCTACCACAACAGTGCTTTAAGGTCAGCTGTGTACAGGCTGGTACCGGCTTCTTACCAGTACGCTGTGCCGGCCCACTTTCACCCTGGGGGTGTGTATCTGTGGCAGGAGGAAAATGCGGTGTTTGATTAGGAATCAGAAATGTTCTCCCCGATCCTGATTAAATAGAAGGCTTCAGTTCGGCCTGTTGCTATGAGGGGGGAGGTAGGTGGGGAACCCCCTCTCCTGCTGCCGCAGGAGCAGCTCTGATGAGAGCCGGGTGCTCTGAGCTGCTGCTGTCCCTCCTCTTCTACAGTCCCTCAGCAGCTCCCCCGCTGGTCCCCAGCTGCATCATGGGGGAGGAGGGTGAGAGCAGGTCTGGCTGCCCCAGGGTCTGATTCCTGGTGGGGCTGTGGGAGCCCCAGGGAGAGCAGCACTGGAGGCTGAATGGCTCTGCCTGAACCTAGGGAAGCACTAACAAAGGGTGTCTCCCCTCTCCCACAGCCAGCCCAGGAGCCGAGGAAAGGGAGATGCTGAGAACCACAGTCACTGCCCCTGATTCTCTGCCCAGCCTGGGGGCTGCTCTAACCTGTACCGGTTGGCAGTGGTCCCCTCGGCCCCATAGTGCATCTGGGGATAGCTGGACTGCGGTTTGTACCCACTATTTGTCTCCCCCCCCCATGCACACCCTCCCGCTCACCCCAAGATGTCCCTCTAGCAAGGGCTGTGAGGAGAGCCAAATATGCTGAGAATCCCCAAGAGAGGATTTGCAGGTGCCCCAAAATCTGCCCCAAAATCCTGTGGATCCTTGGCCTCTTTGCAATGAAAGATTCATGCTTGAGGCTGTAACAGTCAGGTGCCACTGGCCTATGACCTCAGAATAGAATTCTTCACTTAATCGCACTGTGCCTCAGTTTCCCCATCACACTTAGGGAAATCACACACTAAACATACTTCCCAAGGCAGGGTGGGAAATCCAGTGTGCAAAGTGTTTTGAAAACATGAATTGGTGGGGATTATTATTACTACCAGCAAATGCATACCGTCCCCTTTCCTCACCCGCACTATTGGGGTCCCAGAGGGACAGCATCTGTTCCCGACCAATCCAGACATCTTACATAGCCAAAGAAGTGCATGGTCCCAGTAGGCGCATGCCAGGTTAATGACAACACACAGCTCAGCTCGCAGCTAATAAGATTTAAACACAGGCTAATGACTGCATGTTTTCACTTTAATCAACACACAAATCGCCCTTATATTATTATGTTTTTCCCCCAATTTAATTTATAATTGAATTATGCTCAAGATCGTAATTGTTGATATAATCCACCTCTCAAATTTCTAGCTCGGTTTACAGGGCCAGCTCTAGCTTTTTTGCCACCGCAAGCAAAAAATAAAAAGGGCGGCTGGATTCTGTGCTCCAAAGAATGGCCGGAATGCTTCCCCTTAGAATTTGCCACCGTAGGCACGTGCTTCCTCGTCTGGTGCCCTGACGGTTTATGCTTCACTCTAACCTTTCTGTGAGCTGTGGAGAGGGGGCTTAGTTGCACAGTGGGTGAGTTAGTGCATTCATCTGCTGAGAGCTAGATTCCCATGTGGATCTAATCACATGAGAAAGGAGTTTGACAACCTAACCCTAGAAGATGTTTGGCCCAGTTGCAAATGGCTGGTCTACACTGGGAAAATGTATCATTATTAGCCCTGGTCTACACTACAGCACTACATTGCTCAGGGTTGTAAATGATCCACACCCTGAGCGATGTAGTCATACCGACCTGAGCACTGGAGTGTAGACAACACTATGTCGGCGGGAGACGCTCTCCTACCAACATAGTTACTGCCTCTCCCAGAGGTGGATTAACTAAGGGGACAAGAAACGCTCTCTCCTGTCGGTTTAGAGCATTTTCATTAAAGTGCTACAGCAGCAGCACTTTAAATGTAGACCTGCCTTTACAAAACACACCTGAATAACTGTGATGCTAAATGCAATTTTGCCCTTGGTGTGCACAAAGACAGCTGTGCTTGAAAATGTGTTAGCTTGTCTGGGCATATTAGGGTTAGCCCCGACAAGCCAACATAGTTAAACGTACTTGTCTGTGTGGGTGCTAAGTCACATTTAACAACACATTAGTTAAAATGTGTTAATTAACAAGTGTCTTAACATGGAAGATTGCACCAGCATAGACACAAGGCAGGGCATGACTGAGGACATTGGCAGAGCTATGTGGGGAGCCCAGGACTGGAATAACAGGAGAGGTTGAAGGTCAGGAGCGAGCAGCATTGGCTGAGCTGTGTGGGAAGCCCAGGACTGGCATAACAAGGGAAGTTAGGAATGTCAATACCTTTGAGGATCTGGGCCTAAATCTCCACCCACTAAATGGAGGTAGTTTTATTTTCCAAAGACAGGCCTTCCCTGGGTGGCAAAGTTGGCGCTTGATGCAAAAGGCTGGTCGCTTGTTGGGAAACTGGCATCTCTTCCTTTTCAGCTGCAGTGTGTCCCTGTGGTCACAAGCCTTTGCTGTCTGTCTCCCAGTTCAGGGATGGCCTGCCGGGCGGTTAGTCCTCTCTCAGGTCCCTTGTGGCTGAGAGCAACTCAAGAACTGTGTCCTCTGCTGATGCTGCAACCCAACACCCTGCAGCCAGCTTTCCCCCATAACCATTGTCCCTCCTCTTGGGCTCAGCTTACAGGTCTGCAGGTTGCCCTGCTTGTCAGTCAGGCTTCTGGTCCAACACCTCCAGCCAATGTGCATCCCTCCAGTACAGGCGAGACAGGCCGTTTCAGTTCCAGTCTACTCCTGCGCTGCTCTCTGTGGGAGCTACTTGCATCAAGTCCTCAAACTGGCAAGGGGTCCCCATAAGCATGTTGTCACCCTTTCATACCTGCCAAACTGCAATCATTTCCCTCTGACACTGACCGACACCAACAAACTCTATACATGCCTATCTTTATCCTTGTAAGATGCTGTCACATACAAGCACTGTGGTCAGCAACAGAGGTCACGCCTAAGCCTTTTTGTCCTGAAAACGAAGGCTTTGTTCTCGTGAACTAATGGAGAGCTACTTTAACCATGAGTAAATAGCTAGCAGTTAGAATTGCTAGGTTCAGCCACTACAGGGGGACACAATCACACATACAAAGCTTGTGTAATTTCTCCTGAACAACAAAACAATCCTGGTGCAATGCTGGGATGCTGCATCTCACAGCACTTGTGGCTTCCACACTCAATGAATTTTGTAGCTCCATTATCTTGTTCCCAAGTGAGGCTTCCAGGGTGTGGGACAGACCCATCAAACTTAAGCATGCTGCCTGGTGACTGCAATGAAGACAGTAGCCATATACGCCCATCATGCTGGCTGGTAGCAGCCTCTCACATTTCAAAATGGTTTTATGTTAAGGCTACCTAATGGGGGCTGGTGAATGACCCCAGATGCCAAGGCGATGGATGCCTTTATTGAAGCCATAGGCAGAAATCTGCCATCTCCAAAATGTCTGTTTGGGAGAGCAGGGAGGGTACCGAGGGGAGACAATAAAAGTTCAGTCTATTTGCCCAAGTGTGGGATATATCGATCTCATAAAACATTTGGCTACAGACAAGGTCCAAATTCTGGCACAGTCAGTTCAGCCCTTGATTCTATCTAGCAGATAAACTGCAGAGCCGTTTACCGTGTGAGGGGCTTTGGAGGAGACCTTTCAAAAACACAAGGTCAACTCCCAGCTGCATTGAGGGGATAGTGTCATGGAACTGTAACTATGAGAGAGTCGATTATCCTGACATCTTTGGCCAAAATTTCCCCCTCTCCCCTTGATATCTAGTGGGTTTGTGTTCTGCTTGGCTGGTGTGCTCTGCCCCAGAGGCAGTAGCATTTCAGCAGAGCTGTTTATCAATAGCTTTGGGATCCTTTGGATGAAAGATACTAACTGCAGGTAAAGCCTCATTATTCCAAATGTGCAGCGGGTTAGGAAAACTGGTTCACCTCCTGCCTGGGTAGAGGTGATGGCTCTGCAAACATGCTCCAAGAGGCCGAGCCCTGCTGGCTCTGCAGCAGCTCCACTTTGGCTATTTTAATAAGTGTTATCTTTACAAATCTATTAGCGTTACCAGTTCCATTAAATTGCCATTAGACTGCCCATTAGCAGCTGCTGTTGATAGTTTCATGCAGAGGCCTCAGCATGGGATCTCTCTCTGCTTAGGGCAGAAGGAAGAGAGGAGGATAGAGGCGCTTGGACTAGTCACTGAAGTGGAGAGAGAGAGATCACCATTCCGTACTGCGCTTCCCCAGAGATTGCCAAAGCGGGAGCTATTGTACTCACATCCTTGCCCTGGTAGGGCAGGGACAATGCAAGACACAAGTTTGAAATAAACTAACTTTGCCAACCACCCATCAGGTTCCCCAGACACGGTTCCAGGGTCCAGTCCTGTTCTGTGACTCCTCAGGGCTGTCAATCCTGCTCCTCCATTCTGCATAAAAAAACATCACTGTCAAATATTCAAAACAAAAAACAACCCCACATGCAACTATTGGGATAGGAAGAGCCAGGCAAAAAGCAACAGAAGCTTCTAAGGGCATGGCTACACTTGCAGATGTAGAACACTGTGAGTTAAACCAGCCCTTGGAGACCCCAGCAGGGAAATCGCTGCCATGTGTTTACAATATCAGCTGCAAGCGCAGTGGTATGGCCCCATTTGCGGCGCTTGCAGCGGTGCATTATGGGCAGCTATCCCACAGAGCACCTCTTCCCATTTTGGCGCTATGGCTTGTGGGAAGGGGACGTGTGGTGCAGTGCATTCTGAGTCCTGTCCCAATGCCCCGCGATGCATCGCTTCACCTCCCAGCAATCCATGTGCTTCCATCCACATTTGACACCATCTTTCAATGTGTTTTGTACTGCACACTCTGTCTTCCCTTTCAGTCTGCAGGAATGGATCCTAAACTTGTAAGGAATATGCTGATGGGTCTCGCCAGCATGTCACAAATTGCAGCTGAGTTACTCCATAAGCTAAAAAGTGACAGTGAGGAGTCCAACGATGATGCTGACTTGCATAACGCAAATGACACGAGATTGCTTGTGGCATTCATGGACATGCTCACCTCCGTGGAATGCTGCTTTTGAGTGGTGGGATCACATCGTCATACAAGTCTGGGATGACGAGCAGTGACTGCAGAACTTTTGGATGAGAAAAGCCACTTTCATGGAACTCTGTGCTGCGCTCGCCTCCACCTTGCGGCGCAAGGACACGACATTGAGAACTGCCTGCCGGTGAAGAAGCGGGTGGCTATTGCAATCTGGAAGCTGGCAACTCCAGACAGCTACTGATCGGTCACTAACCAGTTTGGAGTCGGAAAGTCGACTGCTGAAATCGTGTTGATGCAAGTATGCACGGCTGTTAATCGTGTCCTGCTCAGAAGAACCATGACTCCGGGCAACATGCATGACATTGTGGCTGGTTTTGCACAAATGGGTTTCCCTAACTGTGGAGGGGCAATACGTGGGACGCATAGTCCTATTCTGGAAGCAGACCACCTAGCCTCTGAGTTCATTAATCTGAAGGGGTACGTCTCCATGGTTCTCCAGGTGCTTGGATCACCATGGGCATTTCATTGACACTAATGCAGGCTGGCCCAGAAAGGTGCATGATGCACGCATCCTTCAGAACACTGGCCAGTTCAGGAAGCTGCAAGCCGGGACTTCTTCCCAGACCAGAAGATCACTGCAGGGGAAGTTGAAATGCTCATTGTGATCCTTGGAGACCCCGCTTACCCTTTAATGCCCAGTCTCATGAAACCGTATACAGCAGAGGTTCTCAACCTGGGGGTCATGACCCCCTCGGGGAGTCAGGGGGCGATTCCTGGGGGGTTGCGAGTTCCCTGCGCCACTGAAGTGCTGCCGAATAGAACGCTTCCACTTCCATCATTGTGTATGCACAAACAGTTGAGTCTTTAAGGTGCCACAGGACTATTTGTTACTTCTGCAATTCCAGACTAACACGGCTACCTCTCTGATAGTTGAGATTATGTTTTCCATTGTGCATTACTTGGCATTTATCAACATTACATTTCATCTGCCATTTTGTTTACCAGCCACCCCATTTAATGAAATCCTATTGTAGCTCTTCACACACAGTTTTGGATTTAACTATCCTGAGTTACTTTATGTCATCTGCAAACTTTGCCACCTCACAATTTACCCCTTTTTCCAGATCATTTATGAAAGTTGAACAGCACTGGTCCCAGTATAGATCGTTGGGGGACCTCACCATTTACCAATCTCCACTGTCAAAACAGACCATTTATTCCCATTTGTTTCCTATCATTTAACTAGTTACTGATTCATGAGAAGAGTACCTTCTCTCATGACTGCTTACTTTGACTAAGGGCTGGGCTACACTGGAGTGGGGGGTCGACCTACGATACACAACTTCAGCTACGCCAATAGCATAGCTGAAGTTGCAGTTATCTTAAATCGACATACCTGACCATCCCCATGACAGAGAGTCGACCGCAGACGCTCCCCCGCCGACTCCACTTACTCCTCTTGCCGAGATAGAGTTCTGGAGTCGACAGGGAGCACGTTTGGGGATCGATTTATCACGTCTAGATGAGACACGATAAATCAATCCCTGATACATTGAGCGCTACCCACCGATCTGATGGGTAGTATAGCCATACCTTTAGAGCCTCCCCTGGATCACCCTTGTCCCCATAAAGGAATTCGGATAAGTGAGGCTGATTTCCCTTTGCATTAGCTGTGTGAACTCTTCCCAATATATTATATTCACCTCTATGTCTGATAATCCTGTACTTTACTATAGTTCAGTCAATTTGCCTGGTACGGAAGTTTGGCTTACTGGCCTATAAACTGCCAGGATTGGCTCTAGACCCTTTTAAAAAAAATGTCTCCGACCCTTTTTTAAAAAATGTCACATTAGCTATCCTCTAGTCTTCTGATACAGAAACTGATATAAATGATGGAGTACATACCAGTCAGTAGTTCTGCTGTTACATATTAGAGTTCCTTCCTACTGGGGACAGACACTAAGCAGACTTATATTGCACAGCTATGCCTGTGCCCCTCACTCCTGCCCTGAAACCCCCTATTTCTCCAGTCCTGGGCTTCCCGCACAGCTCTTCCAATGCCCCTCACTCCTGCCCTTCAGTTCTCATAGTCTCTCACCCTTTCCTATGAACACACACTGGTAGAGCTCTGCCAATGTACCTCAGTCCTGACTCTTGGTTACGGTTGCCAGGTTTCCAGTGACCCTAGTAGCTCTGGCCAGCACTGCTGACAGGCGGTTAAAAGTCCGGTTGGAGGGGCTAACAGGTTCCCTATCTGGCTCCGTGTGGCTCCCGGGAGCAGCAACATGTCCTTTGGCCCCTAGGCATAAGTGGCCGTGGGGGCTCCATGCACTGCCCCCATCCCGAGTGACGGCTCCAAAACTCCCATGTGTTGCCTGGAGCCTTCACCCCCTACCCTGTGCCCTCTTCTGCACCCAAACTCCCTCCCAGAGCTCATACCCCCACTTGCACCCTCCTGCCCTAGCCTTGAGCCCCCTCCCACACTCTGAACCCCTTGGCCCCCACCCCAGAGCCCTCACCCCCACCCATATCCCAATCCTCCTGCCTGGTGAAAATGAGCAAGTGAGGGTCGGGGAGAGTGAGCAGGGCCAGGGCCTCAGAGAAGGGACAGGGCAAGGGAGTTCAGTTTTGTGGGATTAGGACATTGGCGACCCTTCCCTTGGTCCTTCTAGCTACGCCAGTTCCCAATATTCTCTCAGTCTGAGCAGAGTCAGCCAATCATGCAGAATTGTGTTTAGCCAAGTCCGGTTATTGTGATGCTGAGAAAAGAGGGAGAGATTGAGGCCATCAAACTGATTTTTATTGTCCGTTGTAACTCCAGAAGGGAAAGCTGGTGGATTTAGATTGGTTGCTAACATGGAAGCCTCATCAAAGAGGCTTTTTCCTAAGAGCATTCAGTGCAATTCACAGACTGATTGGAGGCTTCAGACATTGAGTGTGGATTTGTGCTTGAGCTGGACAAGACATTCAAGTGGAAATCTAGCCTGGTGTCTTCAGATCTGCTGAACTGCCCCAGAACACGGCAAACTCAGAATTAGCAGGCAAACTAGCAAACTTAAAGGCTGGGAAATGCTCAGCCATGAGCACATACTTCATTTTCCCTGTCCCCCCAATGCAGGCAGCAGGATGGGGTGGGGGGCTACCCATTTCCCCTTGACTCATCAAATAGGGCCTAACCTGCAGAAGAAGTCCTTCCCTGGGGGAGGGGTATAGAGACAGCCCTTATACACAACACATGGAGTTTGATTCCCCTCCCTGCAATTCCACTTCTGCTGGGTCAGAGACCCAGATGAGTTATGGTCCCGTGGGTGCTTGTCAGGACGCCTGCTGCTGCCATGCCGGCCCATCTTCTGTTTGCATTCGCTCTGGTGGTTCGCTTCTTCATCGGCAGCACAAGTAGTCAATCACATGGAGAACCTAATTATGTGGTAACGAACCCAGGTGTCCTCCTTCTCTCAGTGTAATAGGACATCTGCTGCTACTCCAAGAGCACTTTGTGGTGACTGACTAACAATGGCTGTAATGTATAGCCAGCAAGAGAGAACAGCTCCCCTCTTGCCCAGCATTCACCCAATCAGGACTAGGATGGGGCTGGGAAAGTCAGGACTCCCAGCAGTTTTGCACAAGGATGAGACACTGAGTGCCTGAAGCGAACCATCAGACTGTAACTCTGGCCCGGAAGCACCTAGGCAGGACAGATACAGTGAACCCCTATGGAAATGTTGTGCTTCACATGGGACAAAAGAGACAGGACTGGGGAAGCTTTATGGAGTCTGCTGTGCATGAAACGACCCTGTGGTTCTCTCTAGTTCCCATACAGATTGGGACAGTACCACCCACAACCGTGTCCTGGCCTGGGCTAAACAGTCACGAAAGGAGCTGACAACTCTGCTAAAGGCAGCTCTGCCCTGTGGCCAAATCCTGCCATCCGTGCTTAGTTCTGAGTAGAGCTGAGCAAATCATTCACAAGCAATAATCTCTTGGCTGAATTAATTTGTCTTTCTGTCTGGGCAAACAGATTGGAATTCTCCCAAATCAGTCCCTTCTCAAAATGCATTTGTTCTATGGCTTGCTCTAGAAAGTTGAGCCATATTGCTTAGTTGTGATTGGTCATACAAGCACCAAGGAGTTGTTTCTCCTTCCTTCTCATAAGGAAGACAGGTTTCTGGTGTGAATACTTGCAGGAAGAGAATTTACAATTCACTCTACACAGGTATTTTCATGTGTAAATGTAAAATTCATTTCCCTAGAGAATGTCTGAGTAAAAATCCATCACTCAAGCATAAAAGGCTCTGTATCCTGCCTCTGAAAGTGGCCAGTGTCAAATGCACCAGGGAGAGGCACAATCCTCTCTCCCTGAATCATACAGGATTGTACTATGAGATGGGAAGGGCACTTTCTTCCTGACCAGAGCTAGGGATTAGTGAAAACCCTGAAGCAGGAGGATTAATTATACTAACATGTATTGTAATAAGCATAACGGCAAACGCTGTTCCTATTCATAGTGCTGTCTGCTTCTATCTGCTTGGAATTTACCAAACCCTATCACTGTAGGTGAACAGGATACAAATCCAGTTAGCAAATCTATACCCCTCTCTTATCCCATGAAAATGCTCCCTCCTTATCTCACTGACAAAAAGGCCTTGGAAGCAGAAGTACAATGAGACACACTTTGTGCATCTCTCTCCCTCAGGCAAGGAAGGAATTTTGGAAAGTGCTTCAATAAGACGTTTGAAAACCTTCTTGTTTAAACTGCCCCACATTTGCTTTTTGTTTACAAAACCTTAAGCCACATTTTGGCTTTTCTCCTTTCTTTTCAAATGAGTGTGTCAATGTCATGCTCGGGAAGCGAAGTGACTAAAAGCCGTCAGTAGAGCAGGAGCAGCCGGAATCTGATGACTTGGCTACACCGGCGCTTTATAGCGTTCTAACTTGCTGGCTCAGGGGGGTGAAGAATCACCCCCCTGAGTGCAGCAAGTCTGAGCGCTTTAAAGCGCTAGTGTGGACAGGCTCCGAGCTAATCCCCTCATGGAGCTGGATTACCAGGAGTGCTGGGAGAGCTCTCTCGCGTGGCCACACTCGTATGTCAAAGCGCTGCTGCGGGAGCATTCCTGCAGCAGTGCTTTGAAATTTCAAGTGTAGCCAAGCCCTGAGTTCTACAGGCTTCTCCACCAACATACCGGTGTACCCCACACAGTACCCCCTTTGTTTCCGTCCAGAACCCCACACACTTCTGTCAACGCATCTCACCTCTGACCACCAGCACCCCTAGTTAACCTCCTTTTGTTTCCCCTAGCTCACATACTACTTGCCCAAATACTTCATTTTATTCTATGTTTATATGATTAGAGTGAAGATATCAAGGGAAGCCCCTCATCAGCTATTTCAGTTCTGTCGCTACACCAGCCACTTGTGATAAGGTCTTATTTCTTAGCCATAAATGTCACTGGCCTGAATCGACAGCTGTTCTGAACTCCAAACTCTTTGAAACCAATGGCAGTTGTGTGCACGAAACAAAATGGCAGGACAATCAGGCCCCATCAGGTCAGTAATGGCACAACACAGTAATGTATTTAAATATTTGGATTATTTGTTGGGTGCCAACACCATGCAGATATCTCTCACCCCAGAAGATAGATAACATCCCCTGAGGGGGACATTGCATGTTGATAAAATGACCACGTGACTGATACAGTGCTCAGTGCATGTGAGAATACAGTAAGTCCCTTCATGAATTAAGGTTGACATTTTCAAACATGGCTCATGATTTAGGGGTCTGATGTTGGTAGACCAGCTGCCAGTTCATGCCACAATCCTGAGGCCTCACGGGAACACTGTCAAATGCACAGCCGGAACCCAGTCTGACTCCCCTATTTCAGAGACTGGAAAACTGGGCAAGTCAGGAAAGTATACATAAAAGGGCACAAGACCATAAAAACAGCCGTACTGAGGCAGACCAATGCTCTATCTAGCCTGGTCTTCGGACAGTGACCAATGCCAGGTGCTTCAGATGGAATGAACAGAACAGGGCAATTATCAAATCGTCCAGTCCCAGTTTCTAGCCATCAGGTTTAGGAACACCCGGAGCATGGGTTGCATTCCTCCAAGGAGTTACTTCTTTTCTGAACCCAATTATACTTTGGGCCTTTTTTCGGTCACACAGTGAGTCAGTAACTGAGCCAAGCATAGAACTCATTTCTCCCGTGGCCTAATCCTCTGTTGTAATCACAATGCCATCCTATGCCCCCTGATCCTTGCCCATCCATGATGCTAGTTATACATCTCATTCTTGGAGTGAGCAAACCATCCACGAGTACCAAAGTAAATATCAAGTATGCAGAGAGGAACTTGACCTTTCTATTGTTATCTGTTGCAAGTTGATTTTCCGATCTATCTCGTCTTTTACCACTGGAGCTCTCTGTATCCAAAAGGAAGTATTTTATTAGAACGATTAGTGCCTGGGACTCCCTGTGGCTTCCACTGGGCAACAACAAAGCAAAGCACAAATGAAAAAAGAGATAATTTCTCCAGGGAACGGAAAGAATTCCAGTGGGATATTTTTAAGCTTCCTCAGGCCATGGTAGTTCTTTCTACTGCCACATCCCTGGTGATTGGTACGTCACCTCCCTTCTTTTCAGGCACTGGGTAAAAGGGAACCTGGGATGGTTCCCCCCTCTAGTTCTCCGCTCAGCCCCAATGCAAGTCAGAGCTGTCAGCTGAGCGTAGCCAGAGTGTGGTGCACTCCAAATACTCCTCCCCTCCCTGTTGCTACTCCCCTCACCCTGAACTGGGCCCTGTGGAGTAGGACCCAGCCATGCCAATGCTATCTCAACTGGGGACTCCCCACACCAAGGGAATCCTTGTAGAAAGAGGAGGGGGCAGAGACTTTCTCTCACAGTCTCTATGTCCATATTTCAGTCCTGTCCCTCTCTCCCCCCTGAACTTGCAGTCCAGGTTCCTTCTCCTCCACATGCCTCCCTTCTCCCCATGCCATCTGCTTTGTTCTTCTCCTCTGCTGCTGGTGGCTGGCAGCCTCAGTGCCCGAGGATGTTTCCTATTGGCTATATAATTAAATCTCTGTATGCAGGGTCCATTGATTAGTAGGGGGCTAGCCGAGCTGGAAGTTTCCACCTACCAGGTTGTAAAAAAGTGTAATGGCATTTCTGGCAAAATTAGCCTGAAACCCTTTGACAGTATCACGCCTCCGCATTTGCTCCTGTTGGGCAGACAGCTGATGTAGAATCGCTTGACACCCAGCTTTGGAAAAACCTCACACAAACCAGAGCTATTGTGTCCTCCAGCAAAACGTAAATCCTGATTAGGAGTCTGAAAATTCAAGCTGGCAATTTCCCCCCGGCCTGTGTTACACACGCCAAACCAAATACTTATGGGATCTTGCGGGACGACGCTCTATCTTTCAGTGTACTATTGACTACATGACAAATAAGATTTCTTCCAAATCGAACATTTCTCCTGAAGATTTAGATTTAGTCTCTGTCACAATTGGCGGCGTCTTGTAGAACAGTCAATTCATTTGCTACACCTCATCTGGGCTGTTGGGCTTGGGGCTTTAATATGTCAGGAAACACTTGTGAACCTCTGAAGTGCTCTTCACACAGAAACAGCAGCCGTGCTGCTGCAAGGTACTGCTTCGTGGCTGCAGCTGTGAACTGAGCATGCTGGCAATCTCATGCAAAAAGCACAGGAGGCAGTGCGTGAAGGATGAAGCTTTGCAAGAGCACCTAATGACTTAGGAGCACAACTCCCATGGGCTTCAACAGGACATGTGCTCTGTAACAGGGTGGGGCTAACTTGTCTCTCACAAGTGCCCCAGTGGAGTACACGTACCTGCACTCTCTCTCTCTCTCTCTCTCTGGTTACAGAGTCTCTCAGCCTCAGGCAGAGTCACATACAGTCTGTATGTGCAACACAAGCAAAACAAACCTCTTCCGGGGTACACAATCCAACAGGGGCCTCTCCCAGTATCCAACAATTGGAACATCTCTTGTTGCAGCCCTCCTGGGCTCAGTCCCTTAAATAGTCCCACAATCTTTGAACACAGTCCCAGACCTGCTATGGGGCCATACCCCCAGGGCTTCCTCCTTGGAACCAATGTCTTTGCTTTCCCTGGGCCCAGCTGGGTCACTAAACAGTTCAGGTCCCTTTCCAGGAGTGTATCAAACACTAATATCACAGACCCTCTTCAAGGTCTTCAATCCCCTCTCCTGGGCCTAGTTCAGCTCCCGAATCTGAGATTAGGCCATGCCACCTGAGGGCAGTGGTGGGCGGGAACCCACTCCAGGTCCCCACCCAGAAACGCTACAAATAGCAGTCACATGCTGCTGCTGCCTCCCCTTTAACTCTGCTTCACCCTTACCTCAGGGTGCCCCAGCAGTCTGCCAGGAACTCCTCTGTGCTCCCCTAGTCCCACCAACCATGAACACCACTAGTGCACCTCGGCCTCCCAGCAGCAACTGACTGCTGCTCTAGGTTGCAGCTCCTTTTGCTGCCCCCTGCAACCTCTCTTTGATTGACTGGTGGATAAGGAACTGGTTAAAGGGGAGACAACAGCAGGTCAGACAGAAAGGCAAACTGCCAGGCTGTCAAGCTGGAGGAAGGTTGCCAGTGGACTTTCACAGGGATCGGTTTGGGGACCAATTTTATTTAATCTTTTTATTACTGACCTTGGCACAAAAAGTGGGAATGTGCTAATAAAGTTTGCAGACGACACAAAGCTGGGAGGTATTGCTAATTCGGAGAAGGACCAGGATATCAAACAGGAAGATCTGGATGACCTTGTAAACTGGAGTATTAGGAATAGGATGAAATTTAATAATGAGAAGGATTTAAGGATTAATAACAAGAATTTTTGTTATAAGCTGGGGACGCATCAATTGAAAGTAACAGAGGAGGACAAGGACCTTGGAGTATTGGTTGACCACAGGATGACTATGAGCCGCCAATGTGATATGGCTGTGAAAAAAGCTAATGTGATCTTGGGATGCATCAGGCGAGGTATTTCCAGCAGAGACAGGGAAGTGTTAGTACCATTATACAAGGCACTGGTGAGACCTCATCTGGAATACTGTGCGCAGTTCTGGTCTCCCATGTTTAAGAAGGATGAATACCAACTGGAACAGGTACAGAAAAGGGCTACTAGGATGATCCGAGGAATGGAAAACCTATCTTGTGAAAGGAGACCCAAGGAGCTTGGCTTGTTTAGCCTAACCAAAAGAAGGCTGAGGGGAGATATGATTGCTCTCTATAAATATATCAGAGGGATAAAAACCATGGAGGAAGAGGAATTATTTAAACTCTGTACCAATGTGGACACAAGAACAAATGGCCATAAACTGGCCATCAGGAAGTTTAGACTCGAAATTAGATGAAGGTTTCTAACCATCGTAGGTGTAAGGTTCTGGAACATCCTTCCAAGAGAAGTAGTGAGGGCAAAATATCTATCTGCCTTCAAGATTAAGCTCAATAAATTTATGGAGAGGATGGTATGATACGATAACATAATTTTGGCAATTAATTGATCTTTGACTATTCATGCTAGATAGGCCTGGTGGCCTGTGATGGGATGTTGGATGGGATGGGATCTGAGTTACTACAGAGAATTCTTTCCTGGGTGTCTGGCTGGTGAGTCTTGCCTACATGCTCAGGGTTCAGCTGATTGCCATATTTGGGGTTGGGAAGGAATTTTCCTACAGGGCAGATTGGCAGGGGCCCTGGGGATTTTTTACCTTCCTCTGCAGCGTGGGGCATGGGTCACTTGCTGGAGGATTCTATGCACCTTGAAGTCTTTAAACCATGATTTGAGGACTTCAATGGCTCAGACATGGGTGAGAGGTTTATTGCAGGAGTGGGTGGGTGTGATTCTGTCACCTGTGTTGTGCAGGAGGTCAGACTAGATGATCATAATGGTCCCTTCTGACCTTAAAGTCTATGAGACTGCTTCTCTAGGGGACTTGGAGGACTCAGGTCTACCGCTCCTTTTTGGGGATGGGGTGTTCCTTGATGGCATACATTGGTTTAGGTTGCACATGTAAGGCCTGGTCTATGCTTAAAAGTTAGGTCAATTTAACTATGTTGGTCAGACGTGTGAAAAATCGACACTCATGGTGCTGAAACTGTGCTGACCTAATTCCTCCTGATGTAGGTGCAGCTATGTGAACAGAAGAATGCTTCCATCAGTGTAGATGCAACGTCCATCAATCTAGCTACCCATGCTTGGGGAGGTGATGTTCCTACACCAATGGAAAACCCCCTTCTCCTGGGGTAGGCTGTGTCTATACTATGGGATTAGGCTGGCATAGCTACAGCAATGTCCCTATAGACATACCCTAAATTAGCAGTGAAGGTTGAATAAGGAGCTACATAAGGTTTGGTCCTAGCTGATTTGGCACTAATTTGTTTAAAGACAAGAGGCTGATCATTCCACCTAGCTCCATCTCCACAGAGGATGTCAGACCACAACCACTAATGCTGCTGGGTCCTAAGAAATGGAGGAATTGACCCAAAAGTTATAGGGGGAACAAAGGGATGGCTCCCCAGATGATCAAAGTCCCTGTCTCCCAAAATTGCCCCATAGTACCATATCCTACAGTCATACCACAAAAAGTAAGTGTGTCTGGGGTCTTCAGAGATTATCCATACTTGAAAATTTAGTTGTGCTTTAACATGGGCTAATTAACACATGATAACTCAGCCAACTGCACGCTCTAATGTAGACACTACACAAATGCCTGCTGCTGGACACAAATGTTGGCTCCTGGTCACATTAACATGACTAATGTCAATTGTGTCCTGTCTACATTAGAAGTGGCAATCTTGTCAATCAACATATGTGAAAATGACTAAAAAGTCAAGTGTAGTGTCACAGGCTGGCTCAGCCTTGTTTGTGGCCTGGCAACCCAGTGATAATTAGTGACCCTAGCTGAAGGTGGTAGGGAGGTTTCAGTATAACAACTGACCCCAGCTGTGGGGAGGAAATTAGGCAGGGCTATGAACGCAGAGCTGAGCACACTCCCAAGGCGAGGTAGAGCTAAGAGCAGCAGGGGAATATAGCTAGAGTGCCTGAGAGAAGCAGTCTGGTAAGCGTTCAAGGAGTAGCGTGAAAGTTTTGAGATTACAGAGCCTGGTAACCCCATGAGCTGGCAGAGGGGAGAAACAGATGAGATGAACTTGAGGTCTAAAGTGGCTGAGAGTCTGTGTTTAGCTGGGGACAATTGAAGACAGACCCCAGAAAGGGGAGTCTGTGCCTGCTGGGAGAGTGGGAAGAGAAGGATGGTGTTTTTAAACTCTAAAGCAGCCAGACTTTAGAGAGGCGCTGTGAGATGAGATGCTGTATGTTAATAAACTAGTGCCTGAGAAAGGGGTGCTAAGATAGAACTCAGAGCTTGGCTGTGTACTGAAGTGCTCTGGAGAGAAGGGAAACTAAGGATGGGTGCTGCAGAACCACTCAAGACCCTAGGGGGCATTGTAACATGGGCATGCGTGCCTGTATGGCAACATGCCTCATAGGTAGGTGCATGACACTGTTCTTCCCAGCACTGTCTCCTTTAGTGCTTGTGCCCCCCTGTCCTGCCTACTCTGTGGGTTCCCTGTCTGAGCACACTATGTCCCAGTCATGTTTTCTCACCTTTGGGTCCAGCCTAACAGGTGTGTCTATCCCCATTCTCCCAAGTGTAATGACCCCCCCCCCCCCATGCACACAGGAAAGGGAGCCGGCTAGTTGTCCTTCTATAAAGGAAGTGTTCTGTGCAACAGAGAGGAGCCTAGCATGGCAGGCTGGCAGTTTGCTGCTTCATTCAACCAAACACACGTTGCCACAGGAGCAGGGACAAAATCCCCACTGACTAAACAGGATGGAAGGGAGGGGGTGGAGCATGTCACCATACCATAATATTCTGGGTAACCCGGTTAACCCCTTGATGACCATTCTAGGATACCCTTCTGGGGCCTTCCTTGCCTGTAGCTAGCTGCTCTGACAAGAGGGGGATGTTGGACTCTTTCCTCTGGCTCCCCTGCCTAGCAGAGCCTAGTGCTACTATCTCTGCATGTCACCTCATTAGCAGAGGTAAGAGCTCTGCTCATCAGCTGTTAGTCCCACCAGGCAGCGAGGGGATGAGGGAGGGCTCAGCTGCTACTTTGGGGTCTGGGACTGCCCTCCTCTACAGGCTCAACATTGGGGGGATTAATTGTGGGCCCCCAATCACACAAACCTTAAAGTAGGGAAATGTCCTGCAACTACTTATAATGGCACCTATGGCCCTAAGTAACCTCTGGGATCCTTTAGTTTTGTTCTCAGAAGGTGCCCATCACCATATCACCTGAGCTGATGTTTTAGATTCCTTCTGCCTCTTCCTTGGTGTATCATTTCATCCCACTTCTCTATACTAACCTATCTGGGTTTCTTTCTCTCTCTTCAGTTCCAAGCCTGGCCAGCCTTCAAATGGACTCAGCTCCGTTATAGGCTAGACTCTGCACCACTGGCTGAAGCAGCATGAGCAGCATCTCTCCAGGAATGAGAGGACAACAGCGGCAAGGAACCAGAACGAGAGAGCCAGATGTTCTCCCAAGCCCATTGCGTGAGTCAGGATCCAGAGGCTGAGAGAGCGAGTGGCCTGTGTGTCCTGCTTGCAGCATCCGAGACAGAAGCTTCTGTTCTTTTCCATCCCTCCTGGGTGTACTTGTCATGTCTGCCTTGAAAGCAGTGCTAATCTTAGCAGAAATGACGGGGGAGCTGCTATTCCACAGGCTTTCCCGGCCCTCCAGGAAAGCGATTTTGGGGGCAAATCTGAGGGAGGCTATGGTATCAGCTGAGGGTTTGCCTGTTGTTGTGAGCATGAGATTTGGGAGCTGACTTTCCTCACTTACTGCTGTAGATCAGCATTAACCCAGTGGAGTTGCATCAGTCTGAGTGAGAAGAAAATTGACCCAAGCAGTTGAACCAGCTCTTTATGAGGCACTGTGTGTGGGAAGGCGGGGGAATGGGCAGTGGAAGGAAAGAGAACTGGAAAGGAGAGATAGTCATATGTATCTAGAAGAGCAAGAGATGAGTGTCAATCCCATTTTCTTTCTCTGAGTGACCTTGGCACCAAGTGCCTTAATCTTCGCTGACCTCGGCTCTTATCGGCCCAGGCTTGATGTGACCTTCCTGCTTTCCAAGCTTAAACTTCTTATTCTATCAGTCACCATTCTCCCCCCCCCCCTTTTCTTTTGTCCTATTTTAATGAGCAAAGCGCTTATGCAAATAGGAGGAGGAAGTAAATTCCTTGAATGTGGAAGGAAATTTACCAGGCAACCCACACAGACAGATTCTGATTTCATTTACACTAGTGTCCCAACATTGGCTTCCACTCCTGTTTTACACCAAACATGAGAGTAGACTCAGGTCCTTTGCCTCCCCTGACACTGTTCTTTTATGGTTGGCCCTGCACCTTATCTTGGGATGGGGCAAAAAATCAGGGGTCTCAATTCATTACCTGACATCCATCTGGTACACTTATTTTCCCCATGCAAAAGGGGTAGAAAATGCTCCCAAATCAGAGTGGTAGGTCTTTGCACAGGTGTATAAATGATTAGACAAGGTGCAAGGCAGTTAAGAAACAAGTTTGCCATTGGCCAACTGGAATGGGAATGTTAGGTGGGCAAAATTCAGCTACCCAGAATGCAATTGGCTCAGAATATGGGGTTACTCAAAGGCTTTTTTTAATTTATGTGCCCTTTTAATAATCATAACACTTAAAATGTGGTAAAACTTTGTATGCTCAAAACACTGTACAAACATTAACTCTTTTTATGATCTGTGAAGGAGGAAAGATTGCACTCCCTCCCCTTTGTCTTGCTTTCTGGCCTATGCACCATTTTTGTACTGATTTACTTTATTTATCTAATTTAAGGTGGGTGATTCTAGAGCTACATTGTTACACAGGTAAAAACTCTAGAGTGGACGTCATTATACTGGTATAAAGGTGGTTGGTTATCAGGAGTAGCTATACCCATATAAGCATTTTATACAGATATAATTGAGACCATAGCATGGAGTTGAATGATTGTAACCGTCAAAGGTGTACAACTTTCTAGTGTAGACAAGCCTTTAGTAATATTGAGGGTGTTAAATTTAGTCTCCCCTGGTTTTGTTAGTTGCAGTAATGTTCACTGTGAGCTCTGACACCTTAATGAAAGAGGTGGGTGTGCAAGCCTGAAGAGAGGTTTCCTTTACCTGAAATGTAAACCAGGCATTGCAATTACACGCGTGTGGATAGGCCAAGTGAAAATCAAAGGGTGAGGTTTTCATGCTGAGCCTCTAAGGGTCTGTGCACACCACAACTGAGCGAGAGGTGCGATTGCAGTGCATGTCGACCCACTGCTTTGCTCTACCTACAGGCAGAATACAGGGGGTTTAAGGTACCTTTCAACCACCTTTATGTCCTCCTGACTGTGACTTACTCTGGAGGTTGGAGTGGTCCCAGCATCGTTTTAGATGTGATGGCAGAGGTGAAACTAAGCCGGTACGGGCCAGTATGGAGTACCGGTAAAAAAAGGGTGCAGCAGCGTACTGGCAAGAAAGTGGAGCACTGAGTACTGGCTCACTTTCACCTCTTTTGGCTGCATAACAAACAGTTTCAACTCAAAGCTAATAAAACCTTGGAAAGGGAAAACTCAGTGTCACATTTGTTTGTTGTTTCTCTCCCTTTCCTCCTCCAGCCAGGCTGTGGAAGGCAGCTAGGCTCCGTGCTTTCCCCCAGCCTGGCACTCAGTAGTGGCTGCAGTGGCTCCCCTCTAGCTTGCAGGGGGTCTGGCTGAGGGAGAAGCCTGCCCAGGATGCCTGATGCCTACATAAGAACACTTTAAACTCAGCTGTTCACTCACTGGTTCAGCAATATATACAGCAGGGTTCGGCAAACTTGGCATGCGGCACCGCAGGGTAAGCACTCTTAGTGGGTCCCGCTGGTTTGTTTACTTGCCATTTCGCCGACCGCGGCTCCCACTGGTTTTTCGCCGTCCTGGTCCAATGGGGGCTGCGGGAAGTTAACAAAACTGCAAACCCTGTATATGATGGGCCCTATATTTCAACCCAGAGGCACTGCCACACCCCCAGAGGCCCTAATTCCAGTATCCCTGCCTTTAGAGCCCCTTTACATTGTGCTGGCCCTTTTATCTGGGGTTGAGGAGCTCACCCAAAGAGTTTCAACAGTCTAACTAAAATTCCCTGGTCCTCTCAGTTGTTCAACTTTCACTTTTGTGACCTTGATGATACCAGTCCTCCAGTCGCCATCAAGTGTTCCAAGGCAGAGACCTGAATTTCGAATGTAAACAAAAAAACAAAGTCAAAAATACATTTATTTTCAAATGTTATTTCATGTTTCTAAGAGGAAGCAAACAGGACAGGAGCCCAATTAGATTTCCAGTTCAGATCACCTATAGCTCCCCTTTTGTGGTGAAAAGTGCCCACAGGATCTTTAGAGTTACAACATAAGTTGTGCCCGGGAAATAGATGCACATGAGCGTTAATAGGTAACACTACAAGCTGACTTTACACTCCTTCCTCACCCGAGTAGTTATGGGAGGAGTGTGTGCTCACCACTATGAGCTCTGCACAACTGGGCCTCAAACTGGTATTTTGGAGAAGGCAGTAGCTAACTATGAGGAATAAGGCTAAGGCCTAAAACATGTCAGTGGGACCCTCTGCTAGCAGCTGGCGTGTGGTTACTTCCTACAGCAGCGGTTCCCAACCAGGGATCCATAGCCCCCTAGGGGGACGCAAACAGCTTTCAGGGGGCTGCTGAGTAGGGCCAGCATCAGACTCGCTGGGGCCCAGGGCTGAAGCCCCAGTGCCTCACAGGGGCTGAAGCCCAAAGCCCCACTGCCTGGGCTGCAGCCGAAGTCTTATCAACTGAACTTCATGGGGCTCCCTGTGGTAGGGGGCCCCAGGCAATTGCCCTGCTTGCTACTCCCTAAGGCCGGCCCTGGCTTTTATATGCAGAAAACCAGTGGTTGTGGCACAGGTGGGCTGTGGAGTTTTTATAGCATGTTGTGGGGGCTCGGAATGAAATAGGTTGAGAACTCCTGCCCTACAGTCTCAATCTGAGTGCTCTGACTCAGATGATCGTAGGGGGTTTCAAGCACTTCCCTTCAGCAGGGTGAAGAGATCTATCCAAAGGATCAGAAAAGTTGATAAGCCTTATTTTTTCCCCAGGTCTTATATGAACCTCCCCCCCCCCCTTCTGACCTGGAGGTAGGCCACTATCCCTTGGGGGTGATGGCATTAGTAATGAGAGCACACTGACTGCTAGCTCATATAGACAACATAGCTGCCTTCCATACATTCCTCTCCCAGGAGACTAAAATGTACGCTACCTGCAGATAGCCCGTCCCCCAGCCCCAACCAACAGTGGGCACTCCCGACCCTCTCCGGCTGCTCTCGATGTGCATTTGTGTATGTCTGCTCTAGATGACCTGTGCAAAACTCCATTGGTTTTATACAGATTAATAGAGATTAATAGATTAATATGCAGATTAATAGAGCCCTGCAAATCCGTGGATCCCTGCTTCATATCCATGGACTGTTTTTGCGATAGTGGAGTGGTTGCGGATACAACCGCGCAGGGCTCTACTCATCAGCGGTGCCTGGCCTGCAGCATCCGGCTTGGACAGCCCAGGGGTGCAGTGTGCTCAGGGCTGGCAGCAGCAGCCGGTAACTGTGGCTGGGCAGCAGGTTGGAGTCGGGGCTGTCCAGCACCCGCTTGTCATGATGATGCCTGTCCAGCAGCTCGGGCCCCTCAGCCAGCACCAGCATCCCCACCATGGGTCAGCTCTGCAGCACTGGCCATGCTACCAGTCCCAGGCCTGGCCCTCTGGCACCTGGGAAGCAGGGCCCACCCTGAGCCACAGGGTTTGAACTGGGTGGGGCCCCAGTGACCCACCTCTCCGCCCCACCATGATCCAACATGCACTGCTGCTGCCATGTGCTGTTGTTCATGAGCCCCGGGAGCAGCACCTGATGCAATGGCCCTTCTCCCAGCCCCCCACTCCACGCTGCCCCTTCTCCTCAAGCTCCCAACCACGGGCTGCCCCTTACTCCCAGTCCCCACCCTCATGCTGCCTCTTCCCTGCAAGACCCCGCCTCCTCCGTCCCCTCCCCCCTTGTCATTAGCCCTTGTGACACAGCTTGCTGCTGCAGGTGCAGATACAGATAAAAGTCAGCTAGTGGCAGGGCTGTCCTTAGGATTTATGTGGCCCTACACACTATTATTAAACTGGTGCCTCTATGCCCGACTTGGGACACAGCCACCAGCCCCGCCCACGGACCCCCCCAGAAGAAACCTCCTCCCCCCCACCCATTGCTGACACACACCCAGCTTCCTACGCATGCCGCAGCCCCGGCTCGCAGCCCTGGGTGGGGAGGGATGAGGCAGCAAAGGATACCGAGCCGCTTGGCCTGCCTCATGACGGCGGAGAGTCACAGTTCCCCGAAGAGACCCTTGTACCTTCTCCCTCACACAGAATGCATCGTGCTGGCGCATTCGGCTCTGTGAATACGGCCCCCTCCTAAGGAGACTGCAGCACACACTGGGTGTGTGGGAGCCGACCCACTCTTACCTGCTGTCCCAGTGGTGCCACAATTTTTCCGGTACCCTTCGCAACTGTGTATGCTGCATATGCCTAAGGATGGCCCTGGTTAGTTCATTGCAAGTCAGATCATAGGTTGATTATGGTGGATGTGTATCAGATGCAGATCCACACTTTAGTATCTGTGCAGGGCTCTACAGCTGAACAGTGCTGTAAAATAATCTGAGGTGAGTGCATATATATTTATATAGTTATGTGCACTTCATTAATCCTTGGGTAAACATTTTCTGTAAACGGGCCAGAATGGAGACAGAGGCCCATAGGCCAAGGGTCTCCCTGTTCTTTGAAGACAACAACCCCCTCAGACCCAACAAACTCACTACACCAAACACAGGTCTTGCAGATATTTATCCATAAAGAGCGATGTGTAAGGTATCATAACTTGTCAAGATTTATAATCGTTGTGAGATGTATGTCCAGGTAATATTTAAGGAATAATGTATTTCCATTGAAAGTATGCTTTATGGACTTGGAGTAAAAATTAGTCACCCAGGGATAATATGTTTCAGTGATGGCCCATTCAGGCAGGAGGGAGTTGTCACCCTCACCCTGCTGAGCCAGTGATGCAGTGCAAGGCTCAATTGTCTAGCCTCACTCCGGCCCAAGACTTTCAAGGGGAAACCATTAGAGACAACAGCACACAATCGAAACCGCTTGAAGATTAAAAAGGAACAGTACAACAAGACAGCGGTTCACCCTGTCTAGGAACAGACACAAAGTATTGTTTCACTATAGTACAGAGGAATGGGAGGTGCTCTGTATCCTTTCGCTGCAGAGACATCTTGAAGAGCAGAGTGTTTTCATGAAAAATTGGATCCTGCTTCCTATGTTGCCAGGCAGCTCTCCAGCAGACAGAACTTGGGGGTGGGGGTTGGATGGGGGCTGGGTGGGAGTGAGAAACCTACTGTATTAGATAGGAAAGGTAACTATTAATGAATATGGACTCGGGTTTGCATTGTAAGAGTTTGTTTTGTATTGTAGCCATTTTTTTCTGCCACTTTCTCTTGTTTCTAGTTAAATCTTTCTTCTTTCTTTAACAAACCCACTTTTGTGTCGAGTACTGTGTTTATAGGAGTGGTGGTTTAAGTTAAACTGGAGCACACTACTCCTTCGGGGGCAGGGGATCTGGGATTTCTGTGAGTAGCCAGTATTAAGGGCAGGATATCACAGGGAATGTTTCAAAGGAATTTGGGGTTTGGGGTGCACCTCTTCATACCCTGCAAGGTGAAGACAGGGCTGGCATAGTGGTTAACAGGCAGGTGGTGGTAGGAAGTTAACACCCAACAACCACACATAAGGCTTTCTCTCATTAGGCAGTGGTTCTCAAACTTGTGCACTGGTGACTCCTTTCACATAGCAAGCCTCTGAGTGTGACACCCACCCCTTATAAATTAAAAACGCTTCTAAATATATTTAACACCATTATAAATGCTGGAGGGTGGAACCTGACAGTTCACAACCCCCCATGTAATAACCTCATGACCCCCTGCGGCAGGGTGAAAGTAAAATGTCTCTTACCGTAACAGGCGGGAGGGGGGCAGCTTTGTGCCCCTCCCCCTCCCAAAGGGGCATGGCCTCAGGCAGAAGGGGCGGGACTGCAGGGGAGTCAGCTTCCCCTTGCCAGTCAGCCCATCCATGTCGCCCAGGGCTCCAGCCCCGGCGGTAGCTGCTTCTTTTGTTCCCATGGATGGCTGGGGAGGGACAAAAGGGGTAGGGACCTGGCAGGGCTGCCAATGGGGGAGGGCACAAAAAGAGCCACAAAGTTAAAGCACTGCCATGGCAATCCTTGAAGCAGGGTCCTTTAAAGCACTAGGAGCTGGTACAGCCGGCCACTTTTTACTGATACACCGTACCGGCCCATTCCACTTTACTTTCACCCCTGCCTTAAGGGGTCTTGACTCTCAGTTTGAGAACCCCTGCGCTAGAGGCAGGCAATTCAGTCCTGGATACTCTGGGATCCATCACCCAGAGCTCTCAAAAGAGAACAGAGGTTTGTTTCGCAGGGCCAAACGTAATGGCTGTCAGCCTGGAGAGAGAGAGGCATCGATCGCTGCCGTGGAGCTGAGTGACTGCGGAGAGTAGGGAATAAAGGGCAGGGTGAGAGGCTCTGTGGGAGCTCTGCATGAGTGGTGGTTGTAAGGCACCTTCTTTGAGCTTGTTTGGTGTTGGTGTTTCTACAGCTTCATGTGCTCCCCATAGGTATTCCTTCACCCCATGGGACTAGGCAGGTGCAGGGGCATTTCATTCTGTGTCCCCTCCTGGGGCCTCACTTCACTGCTCTTACCCTGCAGGTCTGAGAAGAATGGGACATACAGATTGAGATGGTCATTCCCCTCTACAACCCTCATGGCATCAGCAAAGTAACTATTGTGCCTCCCTACTCCCCTCCTTCATCCCCACCTGGCTAAATTTCTCCCTTTTTCCGGCCGGATTCCCCTCTGTCCCAGGACTATGTCAGCCATGTTCACACTCACTGTTTACTCAGGCCAGCACTTATTGTCACAGCTCTGCGAAATCACCTCAGTCCTGTCCCTCGGTGACCTGTCTAGCCAGGAGCAGACAAAGAGGACTCCCTTCTCTGAGCTAATTCCCTCCATTTTCCAGAGGGCTGTTTGATCCTCCCATGAGAAGGGAATGGTGGTGCTTGTATGAGCATATGTCTTAACTCATTCTCTCAGTTTTCAGTCGAACTCTGCATATTGAGTCCTCACCTGGTCTAAACTTGTATCACTGAAGTTGGTGGAGATATACTGATTTACACTGGTTGAGGATATGGCCCATACCTTTTAAAGCATATCCCCACACCTAACTCCCAGACAGCCAAGCACAGGTAGTGTTGTCTAGTGGTCAGAACAGAGGCCAGGGAGTCAGGAGCCCTTTGTTCTATTCACTGTGTGAACCTGGACAAGTCCCTCCCCCTCTCTGGGTCACGGTTTTTCCATCTTTACAGTGTTAGTTGCCCCTTATGTGAAACCTGCTACGTAAGTGCAAAGTGATACGTGCTTTCAATCTGCCTCTCTCTCCCCACTACTCATCTTGCCACCACTCTCCTCCATGTTGACACCCCACCAATATGGAGACCCACCCCACCATTGATGGGATGGACAGCTAGACCTTCTGAAGAGAGCCATTTGTGTTGCTCTACAGGCAAGGCAGGACCCCAGGGCTTAGAGAAGGCAAGCAGAGGGCAGCTGAGTTGTTCCTTTTCACTTCCCACTTGACTCAAGCATTTGCGTCACATTTGTGACCTAATCAAACTGCCCAGGGAGTCCAGGGCCAGATTCTCTGATCTCAGTCGCACTGGTGTAAACTGGGAAGAGAAGAAGGGAAAGGAAGAGTTTTATAGCCAAAGCAGGTTCCAGCTACATGGCTAGTAGTAACCAAGGCCATGCCTATACTACGGGGCCTACAGCGGCGCAGCTACAGCTCTGCAGTTATGACCACAGAACCCTGTAGGAGAGACACAGCCTACAGTGACAGAAAGGTTTTTTTTTAACGTCACTGTAGGAACACCACCTCCCAAAGTGATGGTGGCTAGAAGCATTCTTCTGTGGACACAGCGGCGTCTATAGCAGGGGTTAGGTTGGCATAGCTACATCGGGGTGTGGATTTTTCACAGCCCTCAGCTCTGTAGTTATGTCAGCCTGAGTTTTTAATGTAGACTAGGCCTAAGTCTGGTGGAACACAAAGCAGATAGGTCAGCATATGCCTCTGACTGGGCTGGGGAAGGGCAACAGAGCAAGCTGGCTAGAAGGGCGAGGGGTGCTCAGAAGCAAACAGCTGCTGAGATCTTGGTAACTGCTTTAGTTAGACGATCTATCACTTCTGACATGCACAGACACATTGGATTTTTTCAGCTTTCACACCTCTCCCAGCCATAGATTGCATTTCAATATCAAATATTTCCTTTGCTCTTCCTGTGCAGCGATGGGGACTGTCCTGTGAACCCCTCTTCTCTCGGTGACAGGGCAGAGAAGAGTGGGTAGGGAAAGAGAAGGACAGCTACATATTGGAGACGTGATGGGAGGAGGTCCTTCGCTAAAGGAGGGATGGAAGAAGCAGGTACTTAGCCCATAAAACAGCGGTCCCCAGACTTTTCCATGTTTCATCCCCCCTTATCCTTGTCTTCCCCTCGCTCGGTCCCCAAGCCAGGGCCGGGAGCATGGTCACAGCTTCTGGGGAGGAAAGGGGGGAGGCAGACAGGGGGACGAGGGCCAAAGCTGGGGCCAAGGCCGGGCATGAAGCCATAACTGGGGGAAAAGGGTGGGGGTAGGGCTGGAGCAGAGCTTTGAACAGAATGGGACTGTATGGCGCTCCCTCCCTGCCCCCCGGGGGGGCTGGCCCAGGTCCCACTGGGCCCCCTCAACATTTTCCCGCACCCTCCTAGGGGAATGCACCCCACAGTCTGGGGACCTCAACCATACTAGGTAATCGTTTTGGCTTCAGCTAACCATCTGGAGTTTTAGCCTAATTGAGATTCACTTGTTAAGGCCATCCTCCTCACTCACTCCTTCCCTTTATCCACAATGCCAAACTGAGCTATACCAGTATAAACCCTCCTTGCACCAGTGCAGCCCACCGCCATGAGGGGTTTGTACCACCATAACTCAGTCAATGCCGATACATCAGCGCCCATTTTCTTAATGTAGCCACGGCCCTATTCTTCACTGCCTTGCATCTTGTGTGTCATTAACTCCTGTGCACAGTGGAATACCACCGTTTGGACGTGGTCACATTTTACATTCATTTTGCACAGGGGTAAGCGACACACAAGATGCAAGGCAGTGGAGGATCAGGCCCAATGTGTACATTACATCACAGGCCCATGGTGACCTCAGTTAGGCCCAGAGACTTTTGTGGCATTTTTGCCAGCTTTTACCAGGCTTAGTCGTGGGTAAATGTTGCTTGACAGGCCCGTGGTCTGATATCTGGTCTATGCTACTATGTTCATAAGAGTCTTATATGTTTACATCTGAAGAGATTGCTCTGATCATTTAGTCCAGGGGTCAGCAACCTTTCTGAAGGGGTGTGCCGAGTCTTCATCTATTCACTCTAATTCAAGGTTTCGCGGGACAGTCATACATTTTAATGTTTTTAGAAGGTCTCTTTCTATATCTATAATATAGAACTAAACTATTGTTGTGTATAAAGTAAATAAGGTTTTTAAAATGTTTAAGAAGCTTCATTTAAAATTAAGTTAAAATGCAGAGCCCCCCAGACCAGTGGCCAGGACCTGGGCAGTGTGAGTGCCACTGAAAATCCATCTTTAGAGCAACATCCAGTCTTGATTTATAGACTTCCAGTGTTGGAGAATCCACCATCTCCCTAGATAAATGTTAGTACAGTTCATGCAACTACTCAGTCCTGGACTTTTCTAGCACTGCTTTATGCATGTTTTTGCAATCAGAGGCTCCTTTAGCCTCCCCGACAGACCACAGCTACCTGTGAATGGAATATATTATACAAGAGCAGGGTAATGGGGAAGGAAGAGAGGGGAAGGGCCAATTAAAACTAGAAGCCCTGAAACAATTAAAATCAGGTGATTGACAGAGCCGGCGAGACGAATTGACTGCAGGAAGATAACCTGTTTGTGAATGCAGACCCATTTTATCTTCCGCCAATTAAATTAAGTTCTCTTTGGCCTCCAGATTATTTTTTTATATATATATAAAAAAACCTAAATAAACATTGTTATGCTGCATACATCTTAATACTTCTAATCTTCTGACTAGCAGAGCAAAAAATTAATATCCTCCTGTCTCGGTAAGAGGGAAACCAGAAATGCCATTGGGAGGAGGAAGCAGGAAAAGATGAGCAACCAACCTTCCAAATGCGTGTGATTGCACATACAGAAGCCAAATACACCTCTTGGTTACAGAGATGCTTGGGGCAGAACACAAATAATGGTGGGGAGGGGGAGGAGGAGAAGAGGTGGTGTTATGTCACTTTTTCACTTCTTTCCCTCTAATCCTGAGGACAGCCAGCTTGTTTGGCCCAGGTGTGACATAGGGCTGGTCTACACTAGGGGGAGGGATCAACCGAAGATACGCAATTTCAGCTACGTGAATAATGTAGCTGAAGTCGGCGTATCTTCGGCCAACTTACCTGCCGTCCTTATGGCGGCGGCGGTGCACTCCCTTGTCAACTCCAGCTTGCGCCTTGTGGCAAGCTGGAATTCCGGAGTCGACGGGGGTGCCGCTGGCAATCGATTTATCACGTCTTATAATCGATCACCAAAAGATCGATTGCTACCCACTGATCCAGCGGGTAGTGAAGACCTACCCTAAGGGCTCATCCTCACTAGCGGGGGGGACTGACGGCAGAAGTTTGCATATCTGCCACTTACTTATCACCCATCCCCACGGCGGTGGCAGTCGGTGGCGTGCTCCCCCGTTGACTCCAGCTTGTGCCTCCCGGCAAGCTGGAGTTCCGGAGTTGACGGGGGAGCCGCGGGCAATCGATTTATCGCGTCTTAACGAGACGCGAGAAATCGATCGCCAGAAGATCGATCCCGGACTGCGGTAGTGAAGACCATCCCTAAGACCAGCTTCAGGGCTGCTGTAAATTACCAGTTCCTGGCGATGACTCCCTAGAGGCCATTCTGCTGGTATACAACTGCCAAAATGCAAGGTGAGCTGGACGTGTCACCCAAACTCTACTGGGATTCCCCCTACACTGGTGACAGCAGGAGTGAGTGGAATAGAGTTGGCTAGTCTAGCTTTATACCACCCACGTATTCCCCTGTACAAAAAAAATCCCCAGCTAGCTGTATCAGACAGCTTCCTCCCCCCGCACCTTTGTGCTGCCGGAGCATTGCAAAAGGGAAGGAGTGGGACTGAGGATCTGGTCTACAGTGTTTCAATTCAGAGTAACATGAGATCAGAAGGAGGCCTTTAATGTACATGGACCTATTGAGTCTGTGTCTGATCTCCTTCCCACTTACGTCAAATCTGGAGTAATGCCACAGAACTCTGTAGAGTCACACTGGTGCAAAGCTGTGAAAGCACCACAGAATCAGATGTATATGGGCTCGATTCCCTTGTCTTGTACCTACTGGACTCTCTTATGCCTGTGCAAAATGGGGTTAGAATACTGCCAGGCAAGAGCAATGGGGTTTTACACCTTATTTGCACTGATGTAAAATGGTTCAAGGCTGAGGAGAATGAGGCTCAAAGTGTCTGAATGCAGAAGCTGGGTGCCCCAAACGCAGGCTAGCCTTAAAGTAAGAGATGTTCCCCGTTCCCTCTGTTTCCATCATCTGTGGATGTGTGACCAAGTGAGCATTCAGCAGGACTCGCTGCGGAGCCCACACATATCCACAGATGGAAGAGAGGAGGAGGCTGATGAATTTTGCATGATCTGAGACAGAACATGGGTTGCTCTCCCTCAGAGTGGAGAGCAAACACAGGCGGCTCTTTAAAAAAAAAATCAGCCAATGCCTCCCCAGCCTGCTTCCCCCTGGCCCCACCTTGCCTCCTCACAGCCTATCTGAAGGCTCTTTGGAGTATCTATGGTGTATGTGATTAGCTGTGCACTCGGTGCTTTCTCTGAGGTGCAGCTAGCTCACCACAAAACAGCTCCCCTTTCATTCCTGCGTCCCTGCCTGGGATTTGGAGAGCACAACCAAGATGTCTTTCCACCTCTCCACCCATCCCTGCCCAGGTTTCCCATTCTGAGTTGCAGCTTGTGCTACAGAAAAACATTGTCAGCCATGCTCTGGAGTAGCTGCCTGGCTCCTGCTCCATCTCTGCCACAAAGACACATGAAAGAGCATGGAGTCTCTTGGGGCCTGATTCTCCATTGCTTTTTGTCCTGTGCAGTGAGAATGGCAGAGCTTTACACTCACAACACACAGGTATAAATGATTCACAGAAGGGGCCTGATTCTTAGCTACCTTAAGGCTCCTATAAGTTGCTCTGCTACCATAAAGGGGACTTAAAATGAACAGAAAGAGCCCCTTGAGAACACTGCCGGAGCAGAGGGTAAACCTGGCCTGTGGAGAGCTGTAAGGGCATGAAGCCCTGGCCCACGAGCAGATGAGGCGCACAGTTGAAGTGCATTGCCCTAAGGGGACTGAGCGTGCTCTCAGAGTATAGGAAGCACAAAGCTTGAGGCCACTTTACATTCCCCTGCTTCAAGTGCAGGAAAGGAGTATCTGGGCCCATGGCGCCAGGCTGTGGAGAAGCATGTCTGCAGTCTTGACTGCTGTACATCAGTGGCTTGCTCCCTGTAGTGAGAGGGGAAAAAGTCTGTGGACTTGCAGGGGAAACCCAGGACACAGGGCGGCAGAGGATCTGTATCCTAATCCCGGCTTTGCTGCAGACTCACTGTGTAAACTTGTCAAGAATCAGAGAGGTAGCCGTGTTAGTCTGGAATAGCAGAGGAAACAAAATCTTGTGGCACCTTAAAGACTAACTATAAAGTTTTGAAGCATGAGCTTTCGTGGGCTAATACCCACTTCGTCGGATGCAAGCAGTGGAAATGTTTAGAGGCAGGTCTGGGAAAGTAGGTAAGAACCAGGTGGGAGGTGAAAAGGTTAGTCCAAATAAGCTGAACCAGTTTGTTATCTCCGATCAGGGAGTGTGGATTATTCTTCTAGCATTTGAATGGGGTGTGTGAACATGGAGAGAGGAGAAACAATGTCTGTAATGAGCCAGCCATTCTAGATCTTTGTTCAGTCCTAGAAGGTGTGTGCTGAATTTGCAAATGAATTGAAGTTCTGCAGTTTCCCTTTGTAGTCTGGTCTTGAAGTGTTTTTGCTGCAGGATGGTGACTTTTAAATCTGCTAATGTGTGTCCAGGCAGGTTGAAGTGTTCCCCTACAGGTTTGTGTATATTGCCATTCCTAATATCTGTGTAAACTTGGGCAAATCACTTCCTCGTTCTGTGTCTCATTTTTCTTACGGGGAAAATAAGGAGACTCTACCACTCCCCCGCCTTGCATGGGGGTTGGAAGGCTGAATCCATTAATGAACAGTATGGTTATCAGTGGGCCTTTGGCAGCTGGCATAGTTTAGAGCAACCTGGAGGTTTCTGGAAACTACAGAGGGTGGGAGGGTGTGGGTGTGTGCTGGAGTGGTACTGGGACTGCGGAGCACAAAGAGCCATTTTGTGTGCAGTGGTTCTTGGTGATATGAACCATGCTGGGGTGTCCTAATCCCTGCCTTTGGAAGACTGTCTCAAAGAACTCACTGGCAGGACAGTTTACCTGATATTCAGCTTCAGTGGTCCTTTGTTTAATTTCATCCCATTACCCTTAACTAGACTTTCTTGGACCAGTCTGCCACTACCACTGCATCTCTTTCTTATGAGCTTCTTTCCACATTTCCTGCTGTCCACCAGCTTTGGCTTACCCGCCGCCGAAATGCCGCCGAATCCGCGGGGCCGACATGCCGCCAAACGCCGCCTAACTGCCTCCCTGAAAGTGACCGTCAGGCTGCCCGCCCCAGCCACGCGCTTGCTGCGCTGGGGCCTGTAGCCGCCCCTGATGCCTGTGCCTGTAAAGTTGAGGGGACATTGAGCAGATGCCGGAGTTCGTCTTTGTAGATACATAGTTGCACAACTGGGTCCCAGGTTTCCACAGCAAATGCTTCTCATCCCCCTTGTGCACATATATGCGAATCACCAGAGATCCTTTCTGTGAGATGATTACAATGTATACAGTATACATAGAACTATAAAAATGCTACATACATGGGTATCTAAGGATATGGGAAACATCTGCATTATTTGCCTAGTAGCATGTTCTGTTGTTAAGTGCTGCTGAAACCCTTGCCTGTTCTGTTATTCAAGCCTTTACCTTCCCCCTGCATTCATCTAGTGTGTTGGGCCTCTCATTTGCCATTAGGCTCACCCAGTTAAGACACTAGATGGGCTTTTCAGCTGCTGCCTCCTCCATTTCCATTTTAAAATCTGTTTATTTTTCTTCAGCAAATATGGCTGCATTTCAAAAAATCATTTCAGAACAAATAGAAGGGCTAAATGAGGAACAGGCCCTGTCAGTATTTAAACAGGAGGGCGAGTGTAAGGTGTGAATTGATTTTGGATCTCCTCCTCAGGGGGGTGTAGCAGTCTCACCTGGAATCCTAAATACATCTTTGTTCTGTCCAATTGCAGCTCAGTTAAGAGTATAAGAGTGTGCCCCGGGGAGAGGGTGCTTTAAGAGCTACTGGCCAGAGAGCAGGATGGGAGTAATAAAGCAGCAAGGCGCTCCTTGGGGAAGTTTAGTTTGGATGTTCTGTAGCTCCCTTTCTTTAGCCTGGGGGGCTCCAAGTGTCTTTAAAGATGCAGTATTAGTGGGGGACCATAACCTACTAGAGTGTGGCTGGCAGAGCTTGCAGTTAACTCTTCCTGTGACCCATCCTGAGATGATTTCCCTTCTGAGTGCTTTGGGTAAGTGAATGACATGGAATGAGACTGCCTCTTGTCTAGCTAGAAGCTAAAGCTGGGTGACTAAGTGTAAAGTCAAGGGAGTTTCTCTTACTCCTTCCCTTTCTGCCTGTAGTGCAATCCATTAGGTGCCTTGTAGATGAGTTTATCCCTGTGTGAAAATAAAACCAACAGAGAAGCAAATCTGCTTCTCAGCTGATATAAATTGGTGTAATTTTACTAAGTTCAAATGAGCTGATTTAGGCCAGCTGAGACTCTGGTCCATAAAGTCTAAAGGGTAGCTAGCATTTTACACTTGCTGCCATGACTTCCCTGGGACTCCAGTAGAGGCCTGCTACAAAGAATTCACATGCACAGGTGCAAGGCTGTGGAGTATCTTGGCCTACTGCTGTTGCCTTTGAGGGGTTTTACTCTAGCCCCACCTTGAAGGTTTGTCCTGGTGACTTAATACTCTTGCATCTGAAGAAGTGGGTTTTTTACCCATGGAAGCTTATGCCCAAATAAATCCCTTAGTCTTTAAGGTACCACCTGATGCCTTCTTGTTTTAAGACTGTTGAAGCTCTTGGCTCCTAAAGGAGCATGGGTCAAGCTGGCTACCACTTTACATTCCTGTAGTGTTTTTGTGTTAGCTGCTTCCACAAACCAGAACTGTACTGCACTATTGCAAAGGGTATGAGTACCATGTTACAGATCTCAGCACTGAAGAGCTGAGAAGCAAAGTGATGTGCCTAGGGTAACAGTTGTGTGTGGTGGTGTCTTTTTTTTTTTTTTTTTTTTGGGGTGGGGGGGAGATATCCAAGCTGTCATGAGCGTTCAGAAGCTCCAAATTTTTGTTCTGGGCTTAATCACTAAGCCCTGGCTCTCTCCAAAGGCTTCCTGTTTGATCCCAAGTGGGTTGAGTCTGGTATTCTTGGACTAGAACTGCAGTGGTAGCTATTCTATAACTTATGAACTTTCAGGGGCTGGAATACAGAAAGGCATTGCTTTACTTCGCATTAGTATTTGAAGAATTTGCTCTCTGTGGGGCCGCTTAATGAGGTAGCCTGTGAGGGGCAGAACCACTTTCTCTCTCCAATATTCAATAATTGGGTCCAACATTTATGTATAAATGCATCTTTCCTATTTCATCACTGAACAGTCATTGGTAGGTCAGCTGTTGGGCTATGTTCATCCCATTGGCTAGTCAGCAGGCAATAGAGCATCCTTTCTTCCTAGATTCAGAAGGACGGCCTCATCCTCTGTCCAACACTACATGTGGTGTCACCATCTCACAGAAACAGGATGGTTCAATGATTGTTACTGCTCCCTACACTGGGTGTTTCTTCATCAAGAAGGTAGGACCACTTCCATCTGAAAGTCATAGCAAAGGCATGCACACCAGTTACCTGGAGATCCTGTTTTCTGGATATTGGGAACAGTATTCAGTCTTGTGGGGTTGGGGAGGAGGAAGGGTTGTGGGATGGGGAAGAAGAATGTGGCTGAAATCACGTCAACAATCCCAAATGGAAGCTAAAACCAAAGGCAAGCCTTTGCAACTAGAGCAGGAAGGAGCTTTTTCTCAATCACTGGCTGCTAGTGCCTTCAAGTTAAGTGTCTCCAAGACCTAGCAAGCTTCCTTCTCATGCTTAATGTGCCCTGTACCCTGCTATTATCCACTTTAGAGACCACTGCAGTAATGAGGAAAAGTGTGAAGTCATGATGACTAGAATTTTACTCCTCACTTGTAGGAGTTGGTGGTAATGTTTGAATAAGCTAAACAACCCTCTTCAGTTGGCTGAGTTTCCTTCCTGTTAAGGAATATCTCAAAATGGCTTTTTTGTTGTTGTGTATTGGCTAATGTCCACTCTTGACTTATGCCACAGTATAAATGAGACCTGACTCCCACCTAAAGTCTATGGGAGGGAGCAGTGACAGAATTAACACAGAGCCTGCTTGTCCTTTCCTATCTCTAAAAATTAATTTCCTCTATAATGGAGTCTCCATGGCAGAATCCAGGTGAGAACTCAACCCAACATGTAAGGTGGCTCTCTGCTACTCCTGCAGTAGGAAAGAAGGCCCCTCTGTCAAAATTACAAGGCTGTTTACCACAACTCAGAGCAGCTGAGTCAAAAGTTTGTGTGCTCCCCTATTTGGGTGCTCGGGTGGGAGTGGAAAGACCCAATACTACAACTTTTCAATCACCACTAATCAACAGCTCAATATTCAAGGTTCTGGATTTGAACACCAACTTGGGGTCCATCTGTAGGTGAAATGTTTAGACAAACTAATCGTCTAGCCTCTGCTGAGGGTATAATGCCATTTGAGGGAGTTTTAGGAGCCAGAGTTCACAAGCTCTAGTGTGTGTGTGCGCACGCTTCTGGATTGCTAAGCACTCTGCAGAACATGTTCATGGTCCTAGACATCCTGGGTCTGAAAGCCACTCTGCTGAGAATGGGCTTTGGTATGGTCATTGTTACTTCACCCATTTAAGGAGTATGGTTTGTTAACTTGTGATGGGGGCTGGGAAGAGAATGGGACATCTGCACTTTACTGTTAGGACTAGGAAGAGGAGGTGGAAAATCTCTAATCACCTTGGCTTGGTTTCCATCCACTCTTCCTGCAGAATGGTTATTTCCTCATGACTATCAGGATTGAAGGAATAGCTGATACTGGGGAAGTATCTTTCCATGAAGAAGAACTGAGATGCCCAATCCATCTGCCAGGTACAATTCTAGATTTCAGTGTCCCAGCCTGAAATTGTACTAGCTGTTCTTTGTGGGGGGTGGAGAGGCAAAATATTGTGTACCTTAGTGTCAGTTCACCAGGTCAGATGGTGTTGGGCACACTCTAGAGATGCCTCAGACCTAGAATACACGGAAGGCTAGACTTGTGCATAGTGAACCCTGGCTGCCACAGTCCCTAGAAGAGAGGTATTCTGCTATATGGTTGAAGGTGGTGGTTTGACTTGAGCTAACATTTCTCTTCTCTCCAGCTCTAGATGCTCCAAGTCACAGTATGTGCACAGCTGTTCTGCGCACAGACAAGCTGCCGTGTGTTACACCTCCAGTCTCTCAGGAAGAATGTGAAGGGAAAGGCTGCTGCTACAGCCTTGGTGACCCAGTTGCTCCTTGTTACTATGGCAACACAGGTGGGTTGGAATCTTAAAGCACATCTTGGGGTGACCAAATGGAATCTGAGCATCATAAGCAGGTGTCTAATGTAGTTGGGGAATGATAACTTCAGGGTCTGAGCTGCTGTGAGGTTGTTCCACTGGAATTTGGCTAGCCCAATCTCAAACTTTAAGGTGAAGGGACCATCATGATTGTCTAGTCTTGCCTCCTGCACATTGCAGGGCACAGAACTTGCCCACCCCCTCCTGTAATTGACCCATAACCTCTGGTTGAGTTATGGAAGTCCTCCAATCTGAGGGATAGCTCAGTGGTTTGAGCATTGGCCTGCTAAACTCAGTGTTGTGAGCTCAATCCTTGAGGGGGCTATTTAGGTATATGGGGCAAAAAATGTGATTGGTCCTGCTTTGAGCAGGGGGTTGGAAGGGACCTCAGGAGATCTAGTCCAACTCTGAGATTCTATAAAATGAACCGAGCTTACCAAATCGTTCTTATTGCCTAGCTTCGGCAGCTCCCTGCCTAGCATGCTCATTTGCTAGGCACCCAGGAATGCAATTGACCTCAGTCTCTCCACCATAGGAGACCAAGAACTATCATGACTTTGTGAATCCGTGTTTCTGTGGTGTAGGCTTTTTTAGTCTTCTGAATGTTTGATGCCATGAAGTTCAGCATTGCAATATCTGTCAATTGTGAATTCCACAACCCTAAAAGCAACCATTGTAAACTCAGTGGTTCTCGGCAAGCTGTAGAACAACATCCCATGGTTCAGAAAATGAACTGAATCTGGATAAAATGCTAGCCCTCTGGCAAGCAAACACCATTATAGGGTATAGAGCAGGGGTCTCAAACTCAAGTGACCACGAGGGCCGCATGAGGACTAGTGCACTGGCCCGAGGGCCGCGCCACTGACACACACACATACCCTCGCTGCCCCGGCTCTGCCCCCACTCCACCCCTTCCATGAGGACTAGTGCACTGGCCCGAGGGCCACACCACTGACACACACACATACCCTCGCTGCCCCGGCTCTGCCCCCACTCCACCCCTTCCAAGAGGTCCCACCCCTGCCCCACCTCCTCCTCTGAGCACGCAGCTCCCCATTCCCTCCTGGAAAGCGCTAGGCACCACCAACAGCTGTTTGGCAAACAAAGCAAGAGCAATATAGGAAGTCCAGAGCTAGAAACACGTGCGGCCCAGACAGGCAGCAGAGAAGCCTCCACTTCTGGCCCCTCCGTCCTGCAAACTGCGATGGGGGGACCGGGGGGAGGGGGGGCGCCAGGAAGCTTGGCGGGCCGCAGGGAAGGGCTTTGCGGGCCGCATGTGGCCCCCGGGCCGCATGTTTGAGACCCCTGGTATAGAGCGTCCTTCCTCCAGGCCTAGTCTTGGACCATAATTCATGGCTAGTTGACTTTCATACCTGTTGCTGCTGGTGAACTTTCCCAACTAATTTTGGAGGCCTGTCTGAGTGGCCTAACTCCTACAAGCATTCCTTAATAGCTTGCTGCCAGAAACTACCTCCACACAGTCAGGGTCAGGCTTAACTGTCAATCCTAAACTTAGTAAGACTTTCTTGTCAAACTCCTTGCTAGCTCCATCCCTTCATGGGAAGGAGGCAAATCAATTAAATTCCATCACTAATGAAACCTTGTGAGGGGCTGGGAATGATGATGGTAAGGCCTTCCTAACTTTGGATAGGTCTGCAAAACTGTCACCCTCCTCCCAAAGTAAACCTGACCTCTCACCACTGCACACTAGATATGCCTGTAGGTGTCCTATGACTAGTAAGGTGACATTAATACAAAAAAATCCAAGGTGAGTTTGGGGCCATATCTTCCACAGGCCTCAGTTAAGACTGGAGGCCCATTGAGGGAGGTTGTATACAACTAGATAAGAGCACAATCCCTGCTCTGAAGAGCTGTGTGGGAATTATCATAGGTATTCTCCCAATACCTACTGCAAAAATAGAAGCCATTGTTTGACCAGCTTGCATCCTTTCCCAAAGGAGGGATTTGCTTTCAAGCGCAAAGACTCTCCCTCTACGTTTTTGGGCCCCATCTGATTTGGGAAAGCGAAGGCTGGCTCTGGTACTACAGGGAGCAAATCTGTTTGAAGAGAGGCTTGCTAAGGGACAAAATGGCAGCATTTGCAGTATGGCATCTAACCAAGCCTTTCTGCTGCTTATCTTCCAGTGACAGCACAGTGTACCTATGATGGCCAGTTCTCCATAGCAGTCTCTAGAGATGTGACTTTGCCACCACTGATCCTAGACTCCATGCATCTGGTCAGTGGGCATGGCAGCAGCTGTATCCCTGTGGCCAAGACTAATGCCTTTGTCCTGTACAGATTCCCACTCTCTGCTTGTGGAACCACTTTCCAGGTAAGAGGGCAGCAGGAAAGGCAGATGGTCTTTCCTGATCACCATGATGTCTCTTCTCTGCTGGGTGATGGTCTTTGCTGCTGCTTGTCAGGATCTGAGTGGGATAAACTAGTTTCTCTTGAGGGTCTATGGCTATTAGAAATTCAGGTTGAAAAGGGTGAAGAGGTGGACACCTATTTACTCCTTCCTATGGGTGAATGAGAAGTGGCTATTTCATGAATGACAAGAATGGCTCTGCTTTCCCTCAAACTGAACATCTATGGGAGCAAATAGCCCTTTATCTCTGGCTATGGCTCAGGCTGCTCTCACCACTAACTGCCTATCTATGCCTTAGGCAAGAGCCAAAAGGCATAGCTGGATACCCAAGAACTCCAAGTTCTTCCCATTTGGGACAGACCCCTCTGGAGTCCTTGCCATGATTAATGCTAATTCCTCTGTACAGGGAGCTGGAGACCAGGCTGTGTATGAGAATCAGCTTGTGGCAGACAGAGATGTGAGAAGCTGGAGCACTGGGTCTGTCACCCGGGACAGCACCTTCAGGTACTTGTGCCTGTTAAGCTCTGGGAAGGCCTATATGGGAAGGGAGTTCTAGATTCCTCTACCCTTCTGGTGATGTCTCATTAGCAGTACTCCTGTACAAGACTCTGCTAAAACTATTCTGAAGGGCAGAAATCTGCAGGTGGAGTGTGTCTCTTCCTGCATGTTCAGGAAGGGACTGCCTAGCCACACTCCCCTCTGCAGAGAGCTACTACCAATCCCCTGGATACAGGTTTTGAGAACCCCATATGGACACGCTTTACAATTCAACTTAAACCCTTCCCACGTGACAAGCATAACAGAAGCCACTTTTGGACAATAAGAAAAGCATCTTGGTAGGGGCCACCAATCTAACTAGACCAGTCTAAATTAATACCTGGGGTTGCATCACTGCTTTGTGTATGGAATCTGCCTAAGGTAGACTATGGGGAGGGGGTGGGGGCTGGGGCAACATGGGGAGAGGTGGGAGGAATAGGACCCTACACCCTAGTGTGTGCAGCTGACTGGCTTGGGATGACCAAGTAGCCTGCCTCACCTGACTGGATAACTCAAACTATGGTGGGAGAGGAGGGACTAGGACTTGGAAACCTTCCCATATCTCCTCCTTATGCATTTGATCTCACTTGTGGCTGTAACTCTTGGAGACTCCTGAAATTGCTTGTGCATCTTTCCCTAAATATTACTAGTTGATAACCATCTAGTGTGAGCCTGATGGTCAGGTGATTACCTCATGGTGGGGAGTGGGGGTGGGGGGGAGAGGGTCAGGAGCCACACTAGCTGCACTGCATGGCATGGGACTAGCTGGCTGCTAAGGGGAATAGAACACTCATTTGAATCTTCCTGTGCACACCAGGCTCCATGTCAGCTGCAGCTACTCCACTGGGGACTTCCTTCCACTCAATGTGCAGGTCTTCACCTTGCCACCACCTCTTCCAGCCACTCAGTATGGCCCCCTCACTCTGGAGCTGAGGATTGCTACAGGTAACAGTGACATCTACCTTAGCAGAGGCTAAAATGCTTGGGGCCCACCCTACCTGGGTACTCTTTCTAGAGAACTCCTATTGCTGCCAACAACTAAATGGGGGGGAGGGACGATGGGACAACAGGAAAACAAAGTTCTCAATGTTGTAGGAGATTGGTGGTGACTCCTATAGGGAGCTGCTACTTTCTCAAGTCTTAGTCCTGAAGTGGCAACATTAAGTACATGGAGTAGGGAGATGCAGGTCCAGGGTAACATTAGTAGTTTTTCCAGGGTCTGAAGAGCCAAAAAAAACTATTGGAACTCACAGAACTTGCAATAGCAGGTGCTTTCTCTTTCCTGACTGTAAAACATCATCTCTTCCTCAGTTTCCTGGAGTCCTTGTCCTTATGGAAAAATTATTTCATAGCTATTAACTACTAAGGCATCTAGTGTTACTTGCTGTCAGACCAGATTCTGGGTTAGTTTGAGCACTGCTCTGATGTGAAATAGCAATTCCTGAGCAAAGCTCCACATATCTGAGTTTGTAGAATCATGACTTACCACAAAGAAGGTTCTCTGTCCTGATGCTCTCACTCAGCCAAAGTGTAACTCTCACCCTACAGACCAACAGTATAGTAGATACTATGTCAACCGTGACTATCCTGTGGTGAAACTTCTGCGGGATCCAGTCTACATGGAGGTCCGAATCCTGCAAAGAACAGACCCAAACCTAGTTTTGGTTCTGCACCAATGCTGGGCCACCCCAAGCACTAATCCCATGCAGCAACCACAGTGGTCCATTCTGGTGGATGGGTAAGTAAATGGTTCAGGGAATGTATCAGGCTGTGGAAGGCTACTAATGGGCTCCTGTCTCACTGCAGCTTGTCTCTCAGTTGTCCATACACAGGTGACAACTACCAAACAGAGCTTATCCCTGTGGGAGCTGCTTCAGGGCTGCAGTTCCCATCACACTACCAGCGCTTCATCATCCGCACCTTTACCTTTGTGGATGTTGCCTCCCAGAAGGCACTTAGTGGACCGGTAAGCCTTGTGTAGTTCAAACTGCCATGATTCAGAGCCTGTGTGAGGCTTGTCAATCATGCTGGGAAAGTTCCCCACACTGAGGTTAAAGCTTGGTAGAATCTTACTTAATCCATTACTCCTCCCCCCCCCCCCCCCACCACCACCACCACCCCCCCAACACTACAGGATTATGATTTAGGAAGGAACTTGACTGGTCTTGCAGCATTAATCTTGGGTCCTGTGCTGCCTCCCCAGCACTGCAAGCTCTGAACAGAAAGTCCAAGTGATGGTGCTCAATGTTCCCTCTAATTTTTGACAGGTGGTGTGTGCAAATTTCTTTTCCAATTTTTGTGCAGTGTTTTGCCATGTGATTGGGTTTAGGATTTTTGCACACATGCACCACTTAGTGGTGGTGGCTTCTACCTATCCAGATGTCCTAATCAGCAATGAGCTGGGACGCCTAGTTTAGCAGCCAGTCTCCTTCACTCTATACACTGAACTATTTGGATCCAGATACCTTGATGTTGTGACCCCTCTGAATGGTTAACATTCAGAACCATATTTACTTCCCCACCCCTTCAGTAGGTTCTAGGTCTCCCAGGGAGACTTGGCTGCTTCATTGATGAAATAATGCTTTGCAAAGCATTAATTTATAGGTAGTAGCTGCAAATTCAGCTAAAGGTTTTCTTCTATCGCCCTCTATCTTCCCTTGCAGGTCTACTTTCACTGCAGTGCTTCAGCCTGTGTACCATCTGTAATGGAATCCTGCATAGCTCGCTGCCCCAGGACAAGAGGTAAGAGCTATATGCCTGACTTTAGAGGCACCAATGCTTGCACAAACATCTTTCAGGATGGAGGGCTTCAAAGATCTTGTGCCCAAGGTCCTACTTTCTGTGGGCTGGAAATAGCTTAGTTGAGCACCATGGGTTTTTTTAACTTCACTAATGAGTGGGAAAGGCTGTGCTGGGTTCAAGGAGAGATGCCAAGGTCACTTGCTTGGAAGGATGGGATATCTGACTCAAGAGTATAACTGATCTCCTGCCAAAGTGAGGTGCTTCAGGAGATGCTAAGGTTAAATCTGACATAGGTCACTTAATGCTGACACTTTTGGCCTGGCACTCAAGCTTTCTGCCCTGGAGATACTAAAACAATACACAAGAGCTACTTGGCAATGAGGAATATTTGGAGGCTCATTGGTGTTTGAGGATGACTTGAGTAATGG
This sequence comes from Sternotherus odoratus, assembly GCA_032164245.1. NCBI lineage: Eukaryota > Metazoa > Chordata > Testudines > Kinosternidae > Sternotherus > Sternotherus odoratus. Next base: position 128,403,198 of record JAVMKO010000001.1, read on the forward strand.
TCTGAACAAACACTGGAAGCCATGCCCTAGATATGGGCAACATGTAAAACCTGTATAAGGTGAGGAACCAGATGAGAAGCAAGGCCTGATAAGTAGAGTTGGATGGGGGTGTACAGGGTCTTGGATACTAATACCACCTTGTCTCCAAACAGCAAGAAGAACACCTGAGAAGCAGGCTTCAGGAAATGCTCCAAGGAACTTGGTGACCACAGAAGGACCTGTGGACTTCCAGAACACAGAAGCAGATCAGACCCTTGGACAGAAAGGTAGTAAATGGGGTGGGGTTGGTTGTCCAAGTTTATTCAATGGTTCTGCTGTAGTGCTACACTTGCCTAGAATTGGGGCATGCCTTTGGGATGAGTGGAGGATGACAATTGTGACCCTAAAACAGTGATGTTCCTTTCCCCTTGGGGACAATTCCTGTAGGGAAAAACTCTGAGCAGTAGAATCCAGGCTCTAGGAGTCATAACCAGTTCTAGAGTAGAACAAAAGCCTGAATGTCACTATGACAAACTGAGGTCTCCATAGAACAACCAGGCTAGGGTTTGGGGTTCACCAATGGAGTGCTGACCTCTTGCATAAGTTTTTCATCCCTTTATGCTAATGCTCAGACTGCCTGCAATTTCATCCTTAGGGTTGGAAGAGACCTCTGGAGGTCATCTAGTCCAACCCCCTGGTCAAAGCAGGACCAACCCAACTAAATCAGCCACAGCACAGGCAAAGTGGGATTATGGATGCAAGGTGGGGAGGAGCTTCAGAAGCCTGCACCTGCTAGGCCCCCCCAGGAGTTCAAAGGTAGAATCCCCTCCTACTGTGCCCTAGGGAAGGAACTGGTGGCCTTAAATGAGTGTCCACATCAACACAAGTCCCTCCTTGAGTGGGACTAGTAAACTGGGACCATGTCTGTTCAAACTCAGCTGTAGGGAAGTTGAGAGCAGTGCAATAGCTAAGGCACTTGGAAGCTGATCTCTACAATGTTAAGTAGCATCCTTCTGCCTTAAATTTACCTAGCAGTAATGCCTCTTCCACCTTCCAGATTCTAGGGGTTATAGGTAGAGTAAACTGCAATACTATACCAGGCACTTCCAGCAATGGAAATAGAGCAGGAACCTAGCCACCATTAAGTGGTTGTGGATAAACTAAACCTGGTGGTGGTAACTTATTCCTAGAGTTCACCTTTGCCTGAACTATTGCTTGATCATCCTTTCCTTCTCACAGGCTCCCAATGGACTAGAGATCTCCTGTCCCAGGAATGGGAGCGAGTGATGGTGGTTGCAGGAGGAGCTGGTGCTGTTGCTCTAGTTTTTGTTGGAGTAAAGTATTGGCAAAGACAAACACTTAAACAAAAGACTATAACCCCTCAATAAAAGCATATGGAAAAAATTGTGGCTTGGAACTGGCTTACTGGGGGGAGAAAAAGCAAAGCTAAACATGAACTCTAAGGGACACCTGAAACTTCATGCAGAGGTACAGGTCTCCTTCCACTGAATTGTGGACTCTGTACTAGTGCACACAACCCTTCACAGGTGTCCTCACCTACACTCAATTTCCCCTAGCCTTAATCCCAGCATGCTCACAGCTTTCAAAGCTCTGCAGGGATAGAGCAAAATAAGCATGTCTCCCTCTGTGGCAGGCAGAATGGAAGTGTCCCAGGTGTGACAGATTGGCTTTCTTCATGTCTTACCTGGAACAAGAAGTCTTATATTCTCGGTTCTCCTCTTGTCCCTACGCTAAAGTGTGTGGGTCCCTCCCCTTCCCCTGGCCAATTCCACCTGCTTGAGTTGGACTAAGTTGCTGTCAGACTTCTTGGATTGCTCAGGTAAATAGGGTGTGGAAAGTTCACAAACTGAAAGGACCAAACCCCCCTCTTCACCTAGGTACTCTAGCAGGAAAAGCCAGTTGTGCCACCCCAGGACTTGTTAGAAAGGGTCAGTGCAATCTGGGCCTGGAGAACTTCCCTGGTGCTGTACTATCCAAGTGAGAAGCAGCCTTGGTTTGTGCATGGAGGAAGTGGAACATGCACTCTATAGTGGTAACCATGCAGTGGAGAGGGGGAGGAGATTTGGAGTTCTTAGTGTCAGCTGTTCCAGCTTCAAGGTAACTTCACCTTCAGCTACTAGCTGCTTCCTTCTCATGGGGGTTTTGGGTTTGTAGCTTTAACCTCACAGGGCAGGGGTTTTAGGCTGTGTAGATCACTGAACCTCATCGTGCCAGCCTATCTAAAGTGGGGGGAGAAGGGGAGGCAGGCAAACTTTTTGGCCTGAGGACCACATCAGGGTTCCAAAACAGTATGGAGGGTGGGATAGGGAAGCCTGGACCCTACCCCTTCAGAATGCCCAGCACATTCATTCCTCCTGCTTCTTGTTCCCTAACCCTTACCCAGCCCCACTACCCCCTTACCATGCCATTCAGAGCACTGGCAGCACAGCTGGCTGTAGGGGTGGGAGCTCAAGGGCTGGCTGGGCTGGGCAGGACAGTCCTGCAGGCCAGATGGGGTCCACATGCTGCAGTTTGCCCATCTCTGGCATAAAGGCTGCTGTCTGTACTTTGCTTTCTCTTGGAGGGCCCTGAGCAGTGTCTTGCCAGCAGTTACAAGTTACCACACTGCCTCAGTACAGCTGTTTGTTCAATATAAAAAGTATGCAGCAATGATGGTTAGTAGGGTGTAGGTCACTGGATACAAGAATGATCAATTAGCCCTATGGGTCTCAGGAAGTATATGCCTAGTGGGAGGGGTTTATGCCCCAAAGCCCTGTCCATTTGTTGAACCAAGAGGAAGATACTGAGTCTATTGAAATTCACACTTCATAAGCCCCAATTCTTGGTCCCCTGGTGATTCCAGGACCACAAAAAATACACTGGCTATATTCATACAAAGGGCTTTGCGTATTCTGCAAGCTTTCATCTGGATCCTCTCAAGATAATGGTGTGCCTCTGTTGTTCATCTCTGTCACCATGGCTATTATAGTCATCCTGCTATGACCTGTTGATGGTGTTGCCTGATTTCCTGAATAGCAGTAAAGCACTTTTCTCCCCAGGGCTGTAAGTTCAGAGTAGGAAAGAGAATAAGGAATAGTAATGACCAGAGATCAACCCATTATCTCACCAAAATGAGATGCTGTCTGCAGCTGATCAGGCAGATCTTCATTTTACTCTTGGCTGGCTTGAGCATTGATGTAGCTAATGACACTGACCCCCAGGATTAGCTTTCAGCCTAATGATACGAGTGCTATTGAGGAGTTAACTTCACTCCAATAGTGTGAGTGGTTTTAGACTAAAATGCTACTGCAATTATTGACTTCTAGTCTGGCTCAAAGTATGAAGATCCTATTTAAAATTCGCTCTTGTGGCTCATTTTCAGAGGGAAAGGGGAGGTCCTAGAGACTTGAATCACAGCCTTCAGGACACTTTACTGCTTGCCTTTTCCAGCCCCCTGTTGGGCTAAACTTGTACAGCCTCCAACCTCTAGGTTGCCTCGGTAATTACCAAACTTCCCAGGTACTGACAAACAGGCTAGGGACACCATTCCTTACCCATCCTGGCTAATAGCCATTAATGGACTTAACCTCCATGAATTTATCCACTTCTCTTTTAAACCCTGTTATAGTCCTAGCCTTCACAGCCTCCTCAGGCAAGGAGTTCCACAGGGTTGACAGTTCGCTGTGTGAAGAACAACTTCATTTTATTTGTTTTAAGCCTGCTGCCCATTAATTTCATTGGTGGCCCCTAGTTCTTATATTATGGGAACAAGTAAATAATTTTTCTTATTCACTTTCTCCTTACCACTCATAATTTTATATACCTCTATCATATCCTGCCTTAGTCTCCTCTTTTCCAAGCTGAAAAGTCCTAGCCTCTTTAATCTCTCCTCATATGGGACCTGTTCCAAACCCCTAATCATTTTAGTTGCCCTTCTCTGAACCTTTTCTAATGTCAGTACATCTTTTTTGAGCAGAGAAGACCACATCTGTATGCAGTATTCAAGATGTGGGCGCACCATGGATTTATATAAGGTAATAAAATATTCTCTGTCTTATTCTCGATCTCTTTTTTAATGATTCCTAACATCCGCTTTGTTTTTTTTGACTGTCACTGCACACTGAGTGGCTGTCTTTAGAGAGCTATCCATGATGACTCCAAGATCTTTTTCCTGATTAGTTATAGCTAATTTAGCCCCCATCATATTGTATGTATAGTTGGGGTTATTTTTTCCAATGTGCATTACTTTACATTTGTCCACATTCAATTTTGTTTGCCATTTTGTTGCCCAATCACTTAGTAGAGGTGACACTGGAGACCTACCAAAGGCAACTAAAGGGACACATCAGCCCAGTGTGCAGATGCAATTAAAGAAAAGGCAGGCTTTTTGTTTTCAACTAAAAGGTGGGCTACAATTTCCTAGCTCTTCTCCTGTGCTCTGACTGTATTTGTTCTTAGGTGGCTCACCCAGTCTAGCTAGATAGATAATAGTTCCTTTTCCATTTGAAACTGCCAGGATTGTCTGAAACTCCTTAGTGCTTCTCTGTGTACCCCAGAGAAGAGCAAGACAGCAGTAGGGAATTCATTGGGAATTGTTCAGCGAACCATTTTTGCATTGAAAAAGTCAATTTGTAGAAACCAAGTGTGTTTGGGAGAAAGGGTGGTGCTTGATGAATTTCTCTAGGGTGACCAGATGTCCCGATTTTATAGGTACAGTCCCGATATTTGGGGCTTTTTCTTATATAGGCTCCTATTATCCCCCATCCCTGTCCTGATTTTTCCCACTTGCTCTCTGGTCACCCTAAATTTCTCAAGTCAAAACAATTTTGGAAAAAAAGATTTGAAATTGATGAAATGCCCCATTTTGACATGTTTGAAAGAAAAAAAAATCCAGTTTCCTGGTTCACAATGACTTTATTTTGAAATTTGAGCTCATTTCTAGTAAAAATATATTTTTTATAAAAAGTTTAAAAAATGAATTTTTGATGGACCCAAACCACAATTTTTTTTCTGGTGTGCGTGCACAAATATTTTTGAGATTTTGACTATCCTGATTTGGGCCAAGAACATTCTTCAAAAATCTGGAATGTTTTCTTAGAGCAGGATGTAGTTTTCTGCCCAGCTCTGTGCAGAAGCCTGGAGAAGCATAGGAAGGTAAGGAAATAGGCTCATAGTTGGAAGCAGTTAATATTTGTATTCCGAGGACTGATAGGACTGAAATAATAGAAACAGTCCTTAGCCCATGCCCTCTGCCTGCCAAAGGCAAATAGCATTTGAGTAACTGGTCACAGCAGCTGTCTCTTGTGTTTGCAGGTCCCTGGCTCACCGTGACACTGAAGGGGGTCCCTCTTTCAAACTGCTGGGTGGGAGGGGGACTGCAGCATTGGCCTCTCCTCTCCCCCTCCTCCCTGATGCCTTTGTTCTCTGCCTTAATTCCCCTTTGAAGGCTGATATTTTATTCAGCAGCCCCTGCTGTGCCAGAGCCCACAACAGAAGTTTTTCAAACGTGTTCCATCAACAAAATGATAACAGTTGGTCTTTGAAACTCCGGGAGCCCTAGTCTGAGAGGTGGTGCTGGGGAAGGGAGGGGCCCCAGGAAATGCACTATTTGTTTGGAATAATGAGGTAAAAATGTGACATGAGGGGGGTTATTACAAATAATAGACTGAGAACTTCAAACAACAGCAGAGAGTCATTAAAAACAGCAACAGTTAAATGCCTAATTAGCAGGTACCATGAAAATGGAATTTACTGCTCCAGAGCTTCCTGAGGGAGAGTCAATACATTTGCAGCTGGGATTTTTTACCCAGGCACATAGGAAAGTGTGAATGTGTCCAGCCTGGCTTGGAGTCTAGCCTAGGTGGCTCAAAATCAAAGCTCTGCCCTGCCGGGGAGAGAGAGAAAGAAATATGCCCGCCAGAGCCAGGTGTGTTTGAGCTCAGCCCAGTTCTGTCTGTCTCTGTGAGCTGTTCTCTGTGGGCCTGTAGGAGGGAGGAGGTATGTGTGAGGTCTCTGTGAGAGAGACACATTATACTTCTGTGTCCAAGAGAGAAGGAAACCCAAGAAAGAGATTTCCTCAGATTATAAGGCTTGAGACTTTTCAACAAAATGCAATAACAGCATGAAAGTGATGACAAGATGGCATCATGCCCTTGAATCAGGCCAATGGACACAAGTGACATAACCCCAACCACAGTTTGAGAATCTCTCCAGGAAAGACTCCCTCTCTCTGAGAACTACATTTACACTGTCATTACATGCATAGCTTAACAGTCCAATAAAGTATTATTGAACTGAACTAGGTGTGAAGGAAGGAGTGTTGTGTGTGAAAGAGAGAGAGAGACTGACTGACCACAGGTGTGTAAATTATTTGCATACATGTGTGTGATAAGATGCTAGCTGTGTGAATATACATTTGAGACTGAGAGAGCTGTATGGGGATGTTTCATACCTTTGAGAGTATGATAAAGGGCATTAACCCTTTAGCACAAGCTGTGAGGAATCAATAGGATTAGTCAGAGATTTTTTTTAAAACCTCTGCTGCTCGGGGTTTTGTGTTAGCTGAACCTGTGGGTTACACAAGGCATCTCCAGCTGCAGCACTAGGCGTGGTGGCTGGTGGAAGAGAGCAGGACTATTTCATGTACTGAGGAGCTGCTGCAGGGTATTATCTTCACCACAGAAGGTATTATTCCTACAAGTGAAGCAATGAAGGGGAACAGGAATTGGATATTGAGGTCATAGAGAAGACCAGCATGAGACACCACTTACATGCTAGGAGCAAATATAACACGATATACTAGGACTAGGGTTTGACTTAAAAGGTTTTAAAGTACTGCTCTGAAACCACCACACATCAGCTGAGTGCTGGCAGGGATGGGGAGGGGAGTCTGTATTACACTGGTGAATGTATTGTGGCCGTAGCCCTATGATTCAACATTTCTAGAACAATTTCTGGGAGGCCAAAATGACTGGGACTCCAGGGCACGTATTACAAGGAGTTGCCAGAAACGAGCTAACAGTTCCGCTCGGGAAATGCTGGGTCTCTGCTTTGCTGTAATGATCGGTACAAAGGGGGCTACCTGCTGAGACACCTTGAATGCATTGCAAGAGATTTTGCTTTAAGGAATGGTACAAAGTCAAGATGCTGCAGGCAGCAGGAGAGAGAGAGAGAGAGAGAGCGCACCATAATGAGGGATCAAATGCACAAACTCAGGGGGCTTTTGACGCCTAGCTCTTTTTGAAATGCAGTGAATAGTACCACAAAAGCAGGTACGTACCATATATAAAAGCAATGGAAATATAGTGGAGCTGCACAAAATTCACATTTCTGGTGTGCAGGGATTTGTATGAATCTTTTTGGGTGCTTAGATCTAGGTTCGGCCTATCATACAGTTAGACGACCGCATTTGGCAAATCAGACACAGTGCCTGCTTTTGCTTCGCTTAGGAGCCCTAAACCTCTGCTACTTTCCTTGGACTCTTATTGGGAAGAGACCCTAGGCCAGAGAGCTGGCTCTGGGGCAGGTCCCATTCTCTGTGCCTGCTCTGGCCCAGCTGCCACTGGAGAAAAGGTGTAACATATTGGCAAAGTGAGGTATGTGTGTCTCTTGCTGAGGCTAACCTAAAGAGGATAAATGATTCCATTCTTTAGTCCAAGTGGCAGAGGCCTGTGTTTTGGAGCTATGGGTTCTCTGCGGTTCAGTCCTTGCTGTTGACCCCTTTAAGGGCTATCAGAGAAGCCATTAGAAAAATTAACATTTGTATTTGGAACCCACTTCAGACATATTCAGGGAGGTTTAAAGGGCACATCTACCCTAACAGGCTTAGAGCAGCACGAAGGTACTGATGCAGCTGCACTGCTATAGGACTGCTTGTGTAACTTCTCTACGTTGGCAGGAAAGAGCTCTCCTGTCAATATAATAAAACCACCTCCACAAGCAGCTATAGCTATGTTGGTTGGAGAAGCTCTCCTGCTGACATAGCGCTGTTCATACTGCCACTTATGCTGGAGAACCTTACGGGGCTCAGGGGTGTGTTTTTTCACACCCCTCAGTGACATTGTCATAAGTATAAAGTAGCTTAGAATTACTGTTTTACCTGTAAAAGGTTAACTTGAAAGTAACCTGAGAGGAGATGCTAATCAACCTCGGGAACAAAGAGAGTTTTAGTTTCGGTTTTGTCTCTTGCTCTCTCGCTGTTCGCCCGGCTTTGGGATGAACCACACCTATATCTGTACTCCTCATACCTTTCTATAATCTTCTAACAAGTCAAGTTCAGCAGTAAGTGTGCCTATATCACTTAATAAGTAAGTAAGTATGCCTATATCACTTGATAATTGATCCACAGTGTTTCTTTGCTGTTAAGCTTTAGCAGAGGAAGAATTCCCGGAAAAAAGGGGGGGGGGGGGATCAGTTATGCTATGTGATGCAAGTGGGTGGTTTTTCTATTGATTTCTGTACAAAGGATTTATGCTTCTTTTTTCTCTAAGTAAAATCTTTCTTTTAAGACTCTGACTGTTTGTTTCCATTGGATTGATCCTGGTTTGGATTGGGCACGTCTCACAGAAAGTGAGGGTTTGGGTCTTTGTTTTTCATGTCTCTCCCAGGTGAAGAGAGGAGATTTGAAGGGTGTTACAGGGGGGTTCCAATTTACCCTAACCCATGGTTTTGGGGGCTTAAATTGGTGGTGGCAGCGTTTCCAAGCCCAGACACAGGAGAAGTTTGTGTTCTGGGGAAAAGTTTTAACCTAAGCTGGTAAAATAAGTTTGGGGGGTTATTTCTTTTTTTTCCATGCAGGTCCCCATGTCTTTACCCTAGAGTTCAGAGTGGGGAGGCAAACTTTGACAGACATGCATTTTGCTGACATAAGTAGCAGTGTTGAATGGCCTTAGACTCGTCTTTTATTTGAAGGAAGCCTAAATCTGCAAACAAACTAGCACAGGTTGGAAACAAAGCCATAAACCAGGCTCAGGCTCTCTCGGAAAGTTGGTGATTCTCCCTGAACTTTCTCTGAATTTCCACCTTGGAAAAAAACAGGTGAGTTTTGCATAATTCTGGAATATGCTGTGAAGTCAGGATACTCTCAAGAACACGCTTTAGGGTGTACTCATACTCCGGAGTAGAACACAGCACAGGCACTGTATGTTAATTTTAATCTGCCAACATGAAATTGCAGTGAACACTTGGAAGTTTAAAGCAAACTATTTTAAATTAACAGAGAAAATGGAAAAGTTTGTCAGAAAACGTGTATGAGAATAAAGGCAAGTGGAGCTGTGAGGGTTCTGATATCACAAAGAGCGTTTAAAGGGGCTGCACAAATGTTACTGGCATGAATACAAATACATATTCTCATGGTGCTTTCTCTTCCCACAAACCTGCTGGCAAGGAAATCTTCCCTGTTGTGAATGTTCATGGAAAGTAAATAAAAGGCCCCATGAAAGAGGATGGGTTGGTCTTATTCAGATGAATATTTGCAAATACTGTTTTTTACTTTTTTCCCAACTGTACAAAAGATGTAGCAAAAGATGGGGCTTGAGTATGATGTAGACAGGAAATAGAGTATGGTGCTTGGGAACTAGCTTAGATCCCGAGAGCTCGAGATTCAAGTCCCTGCTCTGCCGCAGATCTCCTGTGTCACCTTGGGCACATCACTTAGCTGCTCCGTGCCTCAGTTTCCCTTTGTAAAATGGGGATAACAGGGCTTGTCTTCCTCACAGGGGTACTGTGATGATAAATTCTTTAAAGCTTGTGAGGTGCTCAGTTACTACAGTAATGGTGGCCACATAAATAACTAAAACAGATAGGTTAGCAGAAGGCAAATCTGATTAGTAGTTTGATCTTTTTTTTAAAAAAATTATGTCTTCAGAGTGACTCCTGTGATGTGGCTCATGAAACAGAGGCACCGCAAGTTAATGTGGTCCGCTGTGTCTGGAACAGTTGGAATAGGCATAGCTCTGTACAAAATGGAACGCAATACACAATGGAATTCTATTATAAAGATCCATTAGAACCATGCCCCTCTTTTGGGATTATTATAGGCAAAGGATTGTAGTCCCATGAAACAGGGAGCCTTCCAAATAGCTATGTGCACAAGAGAAAAAGCTCTATCTTGCAAGGACACAGAGGGTTCTGCTAGATATTTTAATACCAAGGTGGGTCTCTCTGGTTATAACTGACTCTAATTAGCACACCCACAAACTGTGACATTCTTTACCTTCAGCCAAGTGGCTTTTAAATACTAGGTGTGAAATTCTTTCCTGTCTTTGGAAAACATAAAAGAAAATCACTTTCCATCAGATGCCTCACTGATCACTGAGGCATAGACATCTGCACACATACAGAGATTATTTTGGGGGGAAGTGAGTTTTGATCTCTAGAGCCAAATGATCCCTAGAAGGGGTGCTCAGTAAAACAGAATTCCACTGTATTATCCAGCTATAAATCATCCCAAGAGAAGAGATGAGTGTGTATGAGTCACAGGTCATTGATTCCCTATTCTCCAGAATGAGGCTCCACAAAGAATTAAAAAGAAGGTTTGTAAGAGCTCAAAGACTGCAACATTCCCCCAAGTCAATCTTATTCCTTCAACTACTATTAATTAGTATATAATTTATTCTGGGCTGGGCTTCACTGGGGGGGGGGGGGAGAGAATCGACTGAAGATACACCAACTTCAGCTATGTGAATCTTCAGCCAACTTACCTGCCGTCCTCATTGCGGCGGCAGTCGGCAGCACGCTCCCCCGTCGACTCCAGTTTGCGCCTCTCGGCAAGCTGGAGTTCCGGAGTCGCTAGGGGCGCCGCAGGCGATTGATTGCTCGCGTCTTCACGAGACACGAGAAATCGATCACTAACAGATCGATTGCTACCCGCCGATCCAGCGGGTAGTGAAGAGAAGCCCTATGTGTATAGTGCCATAGGCACGCATAGCACTTTACATAGTGAATGAAGACACAGAGTGAAATTCTGGCCCATGGATTTCAGCTAGAGCTGGCTGGAAAATTATTTTTTCCACAGAAAATGAAGACTTTTTAAGCCAAAAAAAAAAAAAAAAAAACCAACCCCAGACATTTCAGCCCAAACCCAAATAGTTTCATTTGGAAATACCATTACAGTTCCTCCTGGGAGTTGTAGTCTGGGTGCTAATACTCCAATTCTCCTCTATAAGGTTGTGCTCCCTTGTAGGACTACATGTTCCACGAAGCCCCATGTTCACCTTGCTTGGTCAGCTACCATGATCAATCATGGCAGATGTAGTCTGGCTGGGGAGTCTGGCTGAGGAAACCAAACTACATCTCCCATGAGGAACAATGGTGGCATAACCAAACTGAAATATTTTCATTTTTAGCTATAAACTGAAAACTTTGGGTTTCGGTCTTTCTGTTTTGTTTTGATTTTTTTTTTTTACAAAAAAAAACAAAAACCCACCTAAATTGCCACAGACAACTTATATATTTTCATGAAAAACAGTTTTAATGGACCTATTTTCAACCAGGCTTAATTTCACCGACAGCGTGGGTGCCTGAAGAGCGTGCAGTCTAAAATGATAACAAGAAGACAGGATGCTGGGGGAGCTGTGACATGCAAGGAGGTTAGAGGAAAGAATACAGAGAGTAAGTTTATGAGGCTGCTTGGGTGGTACAAAGCCCATTAAATTAGGTCCTTGATTTTTAAAGTTGTTTTCATGACAGTATTTTAATTGTATTTTGTTATTTAAAGAGAAAGGTCTTTTTTTTATAGAGAAATTATGGGAAAAGGTGGGTTTTGGGACAGGATTTGGAGGGAAGGAAGGGTATGTGACATACATGATTGGGGAGGGCTTTCCAGGGATAATGGGCAGCATAGGAAAAGATACAGAGTTCACATGTGGTAGAAGGGGAAAACAAACAAACCTGGAGGAGGAAGGGGGGGTCGAAGAAACCAGACCGACAGCAGAAAAGTCCATACGATCTATTTAGTCTGATATCTTCAGATCCCAGTTCAGCTCAATCCTTGTTATAAAATCTAAGATTTGGACTCTTTACAGAGCTTTAGACTGTTTTAATTTTGGGGAAGTAATCACAGCACTTAGTGCCTTTCATTTGCAGATCTCAAAGCATCTTACAGAGCCAGGGAAGTTACGGTAATCCTATTATACAGATGGGCTCACTGAAGAGAAATGATTTACCAAAGGGGATGTCAATAGCAAAGCCAGGAATAGAGCCCATATCTCATGAGTCCTAGGCTGGTGCTTTATCCACTATAATACACTGGCTAAAGTAGTTCAATAGCATATCAAGTATTTGAACAAATGTGCTTCATTAATAAGTCAAAAGATTTTTTTCCTAACTTGTAAGTGCAATAAACTCTGCATGAGATCCAGTGAGGGTTTTTTCTGCCTCTCCTGGACACACCTGATGATACAATCCAGATTTATCTGCCAGCCTTGATGCCTCAGGAATCCCCTAGTTCATTGCAGGTCCAACAAGAGTAAATGCAAGAAACAGAGGTAAGTCAAAAAATTCCATTTGACCTGTACATCCTCAAAGTTTAGGGCTGTTTGGATCTGGGGTTTGAGATAGGATCAGCTTGAAATTCAGATCTAGAGCAGGCCAAAACCTCCTCAAAGTTTATGTTGTGGGGTTTCAGATCCAAAGTTCAGGTGTGGGTCCCTGTGATGGGGTGGACTGGCCCCACACTGGAGCAGAAAGGGTTAAGGCAGCGCTCTTAGCAGCAGAAGCCACTCCCTCTCGACCCTGCTGGACATGCTCCAACTGCTGCTACAGTATAAAAGGGAGCAGCCTAGCTCAGTCTGGGCTGACTGCTGAGGAGAAAGGATGCTTGGTAGAGGCTCCAGCCCAGGAGCTGTTACAGCCCTTACCAATGGGAGCCGAAGAGCCCGGACTAGGGGCCTGCTGCCAGCGGAACCCCAGGGAGTGTCCAGTGCTGAGGAGCCTGGAGGCTCCAATGCCCTATGGACCCTATGGACCGCAGTCAAGCTGGTAGGAAGTGACTTCTGTGCATCCGATGAAGTGGGCTATAGCCCACGAAAGCTTATGCTGAAATAAACTGGTTAGTCTCTAAGGTGCTACAAGTATTCCTGGCTTTCTTTACGGATACAGACTAACACGGCTGCTATTCTTGAACCAGAGAGGATGGGTGAGTGATACCTTCTACCAGCATGAGGTTAGCATGTTTTGGTAGGATTCCCTGCTGACCCAGTAGTGGACCACTCCACCACTGTTAGGGCCCTGGGTAGGGGCCCGGTGGAGTTGGGTGCAGGGTGGGCCTGGGCCCGCCCTCCCAGTGACAGTCCCCAGGTGCTGGCCCTGAGGCCGCACTTCCCTGAATTTGAGGGTAATTATATCGACACCGTCCACTAGGCTGCACTACCCTGGCCATTGGACTAAGCAACCCTGGCTTCACCATGGGGCTACCACACCCTTGCTCTACCCTCAGGGTGATGGGGTGTACTGGCCCTGTGATAGTCCCTCTCTAGCAAAAACATGATTTTTACAATACAACACAAATATAAATACAACAGATGTGACCTGAAGATGCTTGGGGAGAAGATCTGTGGAATACAAATGGGACTATTTAGGGAGGCTGGTGGATAAAGACAAACCCAATCATTATCTCTGTCATCTAGACTCAACCTGGGTTGCCAAGTTTCACTACACCAGGCCTAAATTCTGACCTTGACTAAGGAATGACAGAGTGCGCAACATGATAGGAAGAGCAGAACTTGCATGTATAGAAGTTCACTAAAATGTCCAGCATTCCAATATTACATAGTTACTGGAGTGCACCAGGACTGTCCATTGCAACACCTCACACCAATGGATCCTATTTCAAATTTTTCTTCCTCGTTTCCGTACTTGATAGTATTGTTAGAATAGATACACAGGCACCTGTATCGATGGCTCTTGTGCGATTTGAGCCCGCAGAGATCAGAGTCACTTTTCAAAGGTTTGTCAGCTTTCCCATCGTGACACGTTCCATTGCCTCAGGACCTTCATCCCACTTGAGATGGCTGAATGAAACATCCTCTGAAAACTCTGATCACAGGTTTTGCTTCCCCCCAGTGGTGTCTGGTAAAAGAAATCTTCTAGTCTGGACATGCAATACTAAACTGAGAGGGAAAATAACAGTTGCATTAAATAATGAACTAAAGCACTGGGAGTTTGTTTGTTTTTCATCCAGATTTTCTCTCCACTCAAAAAAATTGTTTTTGAGTCAGTTTCAGGCCAGATTGACAGCCCTGTGGAGCAGCATCCTCTGTGTATGCACCAAATGGGTATAGCTAACAGAGTGGGAGTGCAGGCTTTCACTCTGCTCTGTCAATGTGCTTCAGGCCAGTGAGTTCCAGAAGTAGGAAACTCTAAGCTAGCCCAGTTTTGTAGAGCCCAGAGGTATGGATACTTTGAATGAGGCCAGGAATGGGTCAGGCATCTTGAACTAGGTTCACATTGGTCCGTATTTCCCCAGACATGTCTGGCTTTTTCATCTTTAAATAGCCATCTGGGAGGAATTGGTAAAAAGATTGAAAGGTCCGGGATTCCCTCCCCTCCTTCCCATGCAGAGTGCGACACGACACGGCTGATAGGGTGCCTGGGGCTGATTGAGCCACTCCCATTGGCCTCCAGCAGCCAGAGCCCCTCCCTCGCTGCCCCTCTCCCACTGTGTCAGCACTCTGCGGGGGAAGGGCTGTACGCTCGTGGAGCAGCGCCGCAATGTGTTTGTTTGCCTCCTATGTGTAGCCAGCCAGCGTCTGAGTGACCTGGTAAGGGGAGTCCCGGTGGGCACCAGGGAGCAGGGGAGGTTGGATGGGTCAGGGTTTCTGGGGGGGCCTGTTGGGGTGGGGGTGTGGAGAGGAATTGAAGGAGTCAGGGGACAGGGAGCAGGAGAGGTTGGATGGGTCAAGAGTTCTGGGGGTTCTGTTAGGGGGCGGGGAGTGGTTGGACAGGTGTGGGAGTCCTGGGAGGTCTGTCTGGGGGTGGGGGGTGGATAAAGGTTGGGGCAGTCGGAGTAGGTAGGGGGTAGTAGGGTTCTAGGGGGGCACTTAGGGTGTGGGGGGGGTCTCAGGAGGCAGCAGTCAGGGGACAAGAAGCAGGAAGGCTTAGGTAGAGGGGTGCTGTCCTGGGGGGAAGTTAGAGCAGGGGTCCCACGAGGGGGAAGTCAGGGGGGCGGGAAGTGGGAGGGAGTGGATGGGGGCGAGGAAGGGGCGGGGCCCACCCCTGTGGCGGGGCTCCCACCCCTGTGTCACCCCTGTGGCGGGGCTCCCACCCCTGTGTCCTTCCTCTTTTTTGATTACCCAGTGAAATTAATAGTCAATAGGTTTAAAACAAACATAAGGAAATACTTCTTCACTCAGTGCACAGTAAACTTGTGCAACTCATTGCCATGGGATGTCATGAAGGTCAAACATATAAATGGGATAAAAAAAGAATGAGTTAAGTGTGACATTTCACTCCATATTCTTTATGAAAACATGCTTATGATATGAATATGAGATAACTGCGATGTACTTTATGCAAGATGAGTCTTGCAAGATATTGTTGGAAAGGTTATAATTTACTAAATGTGATTATATAAGTTGTATACCCGTATCGTTTCTATTTCTGAAGTTAGGAATAGTGACTATGTATCTGTATTTCAGCTATGCTACTCTGGGTGATGCTTACTGCTAACACTTCAGGTACAACAACGGAAAAGCCAGATAGGGCTGATGATCCATCAGCGAGGACAATGGACTGTGAAAAGACTTGGCCTTCCTGCGGATGCTCCATACTGCCACTGAGTCATGGACACTGTGATACTAGAGTCAGGTGGTCTTGTCACTTGATACTATACATTACCTGGAACTTCTTGAAACTTTCCACTGAAAGGGAAGGGGGATCAAGTTTGGGAAACAAAAGATTCCCACCTTATGAAAATCCTATTTAAGGGTGGGGAGGAAGACAAATAAGACTCCTCCTCTTCATGGCCTGTCTGCCCAAGAAGAAATTCTGCTAAAGCCACCTTAAGGAAAGGCAGGGGTGGGGGGCTCCAGTCTGAAAAGAAATATAACTGGAAGCTATGAACCACAAACTTTGTAACCTACCTAAAATAATATTTAGGGTAAGATATTACATTTTATAGCCTGTTTCTTAAGTGTATTGAGCTTAGCTTGCATATTTCATTTTATTTGCTCAGTAATCTGCTTTGTTCTGTCTATCTCATATAGTCACTTAAAATTCACCTTTTGTAGTTAATATACTTATTTCTTGTTTATAATATAACCCAATTTATGTAATTTCTAACAGGGGAGGGAGGAAGAAGTTGTGCGTATCTACCTCCACATTGAGGGAGGGGACAAATTTCATAAAACTTTGGGTTTATCTCCCAAAAGGGATGGGCACGTGCGTGCTGTGGGAGCTCTCTCACACAGCGCTGACTTCAGTGTGTGTGTGTGTGTGTGTGCGAGCGCTACAAGAGACCGGAGAGCCTGACCCAGCAAAGCACTAAGAGGGAACCCAGGCTGATTGAGCAGGGGAGACTCATTAAATCCTGGCACATCAGGTGACACCCCAAAAGTGTCCAAATCTGTCACAATGGTGTAGTCAAGCAGAATAGTGTGCACACTTATTGCACACCTGAAACACTGGTGGTGATTTTAAGCGAGGTTTAAGTATGAGTGGCTAGAGAACACACAAAGTGGTTACCAGTTTGTTATTCTGTTTGCTTATTTCAGGCAAGAGAATTAGGAACAGAAAAAGTACGAAAATGAGTGAAAGTGAAGCTACCAAGAAGTTGGAGCTCTACAGGTTGCAGGTAGAGGCAACTGAAAAAAAAATACACTAGGGACAGCTGGAATTGAAGCCGATGGAAATTTATGAGAAGAAAGCAGCTCACGAGAGGGCCATGGAGATCCAAAAGTAATCCCTGGAATTGAAAGACAAAACTGGAGGAAAAAAAGAGGCATGGAGGAGCTAGAACCTTTCCCCCACCCCCACCAGGGGGTCCCACCTCTCAAAAAATCCACAAGTCCGAGTAGTTGAACCCACCATATAGCAAATCTTGGGACATTGCTGAATACTTCATCATCTTTGAGAGGCCGTGTATGATCCATGTGATTCCTGATGATTGAAAGAGGACCACTTTGGTTACAAAATTGACTGGGAGAGCTCTGCCCAAGGGTGATGCTTCCAATTAAATTAAGGAATTGGTTTTGAAATTCAGATTGCACCTGAAATGTATAGAATAAAATTTAGAAGCCTTAAGAGAGGGGCTCAATTAGGTAATGTGGCCTATGGGAACCAAATGAGAGATGATCTAGATAAATGGGTGAGGGGAAAAGATATTACAAGCTTTGAAGGCATGTGTGATCTGTTTGCTCAGGAACGTCTCCTGAATATGTTTAGTGGTGATGTAAAATAGTTTTTATGGGATAAAAATGTGGAAACGGTCGATGAAATTGCAGTTTTTGCAGATAAATTTGAACAATCCCAAGCAGCTAGCAGGAATAAATCACAGGCAGGGAGGTTTAAGTTTAGTGGGAAGCAAAGTCCCTGTTTTACCCCTGGGAAGGAGGGTGGATGGGAGGCTGGACACTCAGCTCCCCAAGTTCACTCCTCCAGTCCTCATCCCAAATCTTCTGTGAAAGCAGAAGAGCCCAGAAGGTGCTATCATTGTCATTCCACTGAGCACCTGAGTACGGTGACCAACTGTCCCGATTTTATAGGGACCGTTCCAATTTCTGGTGCTTTTTCTTATATAGGCTCCTATTTCCCCTCTCTCCCGTCCTGATTTTCCACCCTTGCTGGGTGGGTACCCTAAACCTGAGGAACAAATGCCCTGTGCTGAGTGGAAACAAGCAGCAGGTAACTTATGGAAATGATGCTACTCAGAGCACAGTGCACCTCAGGCAGTTCCCACTTACCACACAGGATTTGCCCAATGGTTGCCAATGCACATACAGGCAGTAAGCACATGAAGGCAGTGAAAGTAAACGGTATAGAACTCCTTGCACTGAGAGATACTGGTGCAGACATCTCTGTAGTCAGGAGAGACCTGGTTCAGGAGAAAGACATACTGCCAGGACAGATGGCAGAGCTTTTGTTAATAGGGGGGGTCACAAAATTTTGTGCCTTTGGCTAAAGCACACATGGAAGCTGAGGATTTTCAAGCTGAGTTAGCCGTGGACATGGCTGTGGTTTCTCAAAATGCTACACAAGTTCTTCTGGGAAATGACTTTTTCAAGGTGGCTAGGGCTATCCAGGGGTCTGTCAACAGCAAGGAGAAATCTTGTGCTGAAGCCACAGTGGGAAGGAATGTCTCTTTAATTCCTCGACTACCCTGCAAAGCAATTTGCTGACAAAAATGAAGGAGGGTGGGTGAGTAAAAACCAGCTCCTATCCTGTGACTATCCCCTGTGGGGGGGGGAGGGGGGGATGAGATGAGTGTTTTCCTGATAGGAGGGAGTCTGTCCAGGTTGCTGGCCGCCAGGAATTGGCTGTTAAGCAAGAAACAGAACTCACTGTAAAATACATTGGAAAATATGTCAACCTAGAAGAAAGCGCAGAGAAAGGGGATGAAATCCTGGAGACCATGGTGGTGGTTAGGGATTCCATGGGCTCTGTAACTGGAGGCAAACACAATTCAAGGAGGCAGGAGGGTATAATGCTTACCAGTGAAGGGTCTGTGCTGGCTGTTTGCTACAAGCCCATGGCTGAACAAGGGGGAGGATGCTGCACTGGGGAACACAGAGGTGTGTGCCTGGGGCGTGTGTGTGTGGGGGGGGAGGGGAGCTTGGAAAAGGAGTTAAGAAGGAATGTGGGGGAGTGTCTGCCCACTTATTACCAGGAAGGGTTTGCCCAGGACAAATTTGCTGGATTTGCATCTGCACTCCCAGGTACCTCACCTGTGGTTCAGGTTTTAAGAGGGAACTGTGTAACTGACCTCAGGGAGGGAACCAGCCATTCAGCTGACCTCTGGGGAACAGAGAGGGGTGACCAAGGGTAAGGATACCCCAGTCCAGGTCCCACTATTGCAAAATGTTTTTCCTGTTGCACTTGTGAATAAGAAATTCTGTCCCTTTAGGGCAGGGGTGGGGGAAGGGGTTTCTTCCAAGCATTCTGGTGTCAGTGGATATGCAAATGAGCCATCTGAAGAAGGAGCGGAGACACTAGTCAGGCAGGTAAATGATCCTCACAGGTAAGCATCAGACACTGAGTGATGGTGGCAGGAAACTCAAAGGAGAGAGAGTGAGAGAGAGAAAGTGTGTGTGTGTGTGTGTGTGTGTTTGCGCAGGCACATGCTGCAAGAGGCCAAAGAGCCTGACCCAGCAACGCACTAAGGAAACCCAGGCTGAATGAGCAGGGGAAACTCAGTTAAACCCCAGCACATCACGTGATACCCCAAAGGGCCCAAACCCATCACAGTAAGTTTATGGGGGATACGTCTGTCAATGGCTATTAGTCAATATGGTCAGGGACACAACCCCTAGGCTCTGGGTGATCCTAAACGTCTGACTGCCAGAAGCTGGGACTGGATGCCAGGGGATGGCTCACTCAGTAATGTTCCTGTTCTGATCATTCCCTCTGTAGCATCTGGCACTACTCAATGTTGGAAAATAGGATACTGGGCTAGATGGACCATTGGTCTAGCACAGAATGGCCACTCTTCTGCCTTAGACCTATGGACAGAATAAAAATGTGTTGCCAATGCTAGACAATCTAGACATTCAAAGTATGTCTGTTGGTAATACCAGTTTAATTCTTGACACATTTTGTTTTTTACCAGAGAACAAGCAAGACCGAGACTACATATCGTCTGAGCAGGCGATAGACTCAACTGTCTAGTAAGTTTTTTCTCTCTGTCTATGATTCTGTGATTCATTTCCACGTGGGTATAACCTGACTGGTGGTGAGAAAGAAGCATCTATCTTCATGAAAACACTGCCCCTTCTGCCCTGCCTAGATTCCCTTCCTCTCCCCTTGGTGCTGCTAGTCTGGATATGTGTCAAATCCCCACCATTCAGCAGCCTACATCTGGCGCTCCGTTATTATCGCTGATGCTAATCTCTGACCGCAGAACACGGGTCAGAACCAGAAGATAATTGCAGCTCCAATCCGCCAGGCATGGTCCTTTGTGAGTAGTTAATGAATGTTCAGGAAAATAAAGCAGAAGGAAGAAGAGGGGGATTGTGGTTTGCATACAGCGAGATAGAGCATGAATAGGAGATGGAAAGAGGGGACAGTTCACTGATGGGGGGGACAAAGAATTAGAAAAAAATCATTTGTATTATATCTACTGCTGCATTTTTCCTGTTTCAGCCGAGCAGCCGCTGCTGCCTTGGGCCAAGCACAATTGATGCAGCAGTTCCTGTAGGAAGGATGACATGCTTCTTGCTTTTGTGGCAAGGAGGGCTTTTTTATTGGGGGAGTTCGGGGCCCCCCCCACTCTTGAGGTGGTGGGGTACACCTCAGACAGCCCCCGCCTAGGTATGCGAGATGTTGCTCTCCAACGTGGATCAAACACCTGCCACTGCTGTTCGCTTCATCTTGCCAGCCCAGCTAGCAGGCCCGTGAAGCCATCCCAGAATTACCTGTATCCTGACGTCGCATCGATAACTCTGGATCATGAGGTGACTGTGGGGTGCAGCGAGAGGCAGAAGAAAACAATGTCGTGACCCCGGGCTGCATGGGTGCCCGTTTCCCCGTGGGATTATTATGGGGCAGCTGGGCCAGTACAAACGAGCAACCCCCCTAACCAAGGAGTGGAGGAGCTGCTTCCTGAGCATGAATTGAAGTCACTAGGGATGAAGTTAGAGGCGGGGGAAGGGGGGATAAATGAGTGCTGAGTGTGTTTGTGTCCATACAAGTCCTGTCTCCCTAACGACCATGTTAATGTGCTTGTAAAAAGATATGGCGTGAGGGGGACGTGGCTGCAGGCTGATTAGCATTTTATGGTGGAGTTAAGCTGCATGACAAATGACTGGCTGGTTGGGCTGCTTTTACAGTCCAGCAAACTCCACTTTTACATGCTGGAAGGGCTGGTTGTTAGGGATCTCCCCCCTCCCCACCTGCCACATGAACATTATTATTAACTACAGAGTGGCTGAGAAGGGAGTCCAACAGAGGGGCTGCAAGAATTGTTGGGTGGTGATATGAATCGGCTCTCCTTCTGAGTCCGTACTCAATCCCGTGCCCCAGCATGGCTCTAGGGGGCCCAGGGCTGCTAAAGTGCTATCTTTTGGTTGGGAAGAGAAAGTGAAATCTAGACCTGCTGCTGTCATCAAAGAAGTCCTCCTGCGCTTTTCATCAAGATAGCAGTATTAGCCCTGGTATCCCAGCCATAGCCCAGCCCACCTTCTTAAATTCCTTGTGAAGCTTCAATTGGATATTGTATTCTTCTTCACTTCCTGTTCTAAACCTTTGGGCAGTGTTGCTGAGGGCTATTATACAGCTTGCAGCGCACAACTCCCCTCTCCCCCCGGGCCATGTGCATTTTTGTGTTGGTCCCCATACAAACGTAGTTCATAAAGAGATGTGGGATTCTGCAGGATAGAACACACTCTGGAAATCTTTGGTGCAGTGTCAGGATTCAAAACATTCTGCAGTGCCTTACAATGGCCTGGGTTCACGACTCACTCCCCCCACGCCCCGCGAGGGACGGCCCGACGTTCATGGCTGGAGGGGTCATTCAGCATGCAATGGCCAAGAGATGGACAGAGCTAAGGGAGATAAGAACAGGGTGACCACACAGCCCCTTTTGGCCGGGACAGGCCGTTTTTTTTTGAGCCCTGTCTTGGCCATTGGCTGATCAAGCAAACGATCACGTTGGCAAGAGCAAATGGGACAAATGCCCACTCTTGTCAAAAAAGTGGGGTGTGGAGGAATGTGCGGGGGTAAGCGGAGATGCTGGGGGGAGGCTGGGCTGGAGGGGTGTGGGAGGAAGGGTTCTGGTGCTTGAGGGGGAGGCAGGGTTCGAGTGACTGGTGACACCCCCGAGCAGGTGTCCAACAGGGTTCAAGTGATCAGTGACAATTGGGTGCCTCATGTGAGCAGCTGTCCTGTTTTCCCTTTGGGAAATATGGTCACACGAGATAAGAAAGGAATGTAAACCTCGCCATGGTTGCTGAGATGTGTATTTACATAGCAATCCTCTGGGGTCTTTTTATTTTGTTGTTATGAAAGTAAACTCCTTTCAACTAGCTTTGCATTCCTCCACACAGCCATCAGCTCCCACACACATGCTTGTGCACGGCAGTACACAGGCCCCCACCTCAAAGGTTTCTTATCAGTGGGTGTAAATATACTTCTGTGTCTATCCACCCACTCCTGGAATCATCAGAAAGAGAGAGACAGAGACAGAGAGAATCCAGCTGTATAGCCCGTGGGACTGTCAGTGAGAGGAGTGAATCCAGTCCAGCTATGTACGTATCCCTGGCTGGGAACTGTCATACAGAAAGAGGGCGTCAATCGAGCTCCATATCTTCACCTGGAGAGAGTCCAAGAGGGAAGGAGTAAGGCCAGCTGTATAACCTCACCTGGGGACTACCGGAAAGGGAGAGAAAAAGTGATCCTTTAGCAATTGTTATGCAAAGAGGAAGTTAATCCAGCTGTTTTATCTCCCATGGGAGTGTCAAAGAGCCAAAGAGAGAGGCATTGGCTACACTGGCGAGTTGGAGTGTATTAAAGCAGCCTTGTACCCTGTAACTCACTCCCCATCCACACTGGCAAGGCACGTAGAGCGCTCTGACTCCGTGGCTAGAGCGCTCCTGGTACTTCACCTCGGTGAGAGGAATAATGTTTGATGCATCTTGGCTGAGACACCCCAGCGTCAGTGTGAACGAGGTGCTGCATTACTGGGCTCTGATTGACCTCCGGAAATGTCCCATAATCCCCTTAAGTCAAGTGGCCGCTATTGTCATTGTTTTGGAAACAGCTGTAGGAATGCCCGATGTGCCCTTTTAAAGCTCCATTTCTGACAGCCGGCTGCTTACCTGATCCAAGACAAAGCAACCGTTACTGAGGAATGTCGTTTGCTTTGAGTGAGTGAGAGAAAGGTTGGGGTCTGAACTTACAAGACAGCATACTCTCAGCACCCCAAAAACCCACTCTTCCCCCATATGCACAGACTGTGGTGCTTTCCCTACTGTGCTCTCCAAAGCCTGGTATAACTCAAAGCGCTCTACATCTGCAAGTGTAGCCAAGCCCAGAGATTCCTTGGGGACTGTCTCAGAGACAGAGGGCATGGTTACACTTACGGGATTATAGCGCTTTTGGTTATAGCTGTCCCCGTATACAGCAATAGGTATTGCGATAGAGCGTGTCCACACTTAGACCTGCCAGCGCTATAGCATGGCCACATTTGCAGCACTTCAGGCGGCATTAGGAGCATTGCATTAGGGCAGGTATCCCACAGAGCACTTCTCCCAATCTGGCACAATGCCTTGTGGGAAGGGGTGCATCACTTGCAGGGCATTCTGCATCCTGTTCCAACTCCCCGTGATGCTTCACGTCACATCCCAGCAATCCCTGTGTTTCCATCCACCTCAGGAGCCATCTTTCAACGGTTTCAGCAAGGTGCGTCTGTCATCCATTTTCAGGTGCCGTAATGGATCTGGAACTGCTGAGGAACATGCTGATGACTGTCGCCAGCACAACTCGCACCACAGCAGAGTTCATTCTTGACGTGGAACGTGACAGTAGTGATGGGTCTGAAGACGAGCTCGAGCCGAGGAACGCATTGGACACAAAACTGATCGTCGCTTTAACGGCCATACTCACGGCCATGGAACGCCACTTCTAGGCACGGGAAACGAGCACTGACTGGTGGGATCGCATCGTCATGCAAGTGTGGGACGATGAGCAGTGGCTGCAAAACTTTTGCATGAGAAAAGGCACTGGGTCTGTGTGCTGAACTCACCCCCGCCCTGCAGCGCCAGGATACCAGATTGAGAGCTGCCCTCCTGGTGGAGAAGTGGGTGGCTATTGCAATCTGGAAGCTGGCCACCCCAGAGAGCTACCGATCAGTGGCCAAACACTTTGAGGTGGGAAAGTCAACCGTTGGAGTCGTGTTGATGTAAGTGTGCAGGGCCATTAAATCGCCTCCTGCTACGAAAAATCATGACTCTTGGTAACATGCATGACAACGTGGCTGGCTTTGAACAAATGGGTTTCTCTAACTGTGGAGGGGCGATAGATGGCACCAATATACCTATTCTGGCGCCCGACCACCTAGCATACAAGTACGTTAACCAAAAGGGGTACTTCTCCATGCTTCTCCAGGCACGTGTGGATCAATGTGGACGTTTTATTGACAATGCAGGCTGGTCGGGAAAGGTGCATGACGCATGCATCTTCCACAACACCGGCCTGTTCAAGAAGCCGCAAGAAGGCACTTTTTTTCCAGACCAGAGGATCCCCGTGGGGGAAGTTGAAATGCCCATTGTGATTCTTGGCGACCCCGCTTACCCTCTAATGCCCTGGCTCATGAAACCCTACACGGGGAGCCTGGACAGCAGCCAGGAAAGGTTCAACTACAGGCTGAGCCGCTGTTGAATGACTGTGGAGTGTGCTTTTGGGCGTCTCAAGGCGCGCTGGTGCTGTCTTTTTGGGAAGCTAGACATGGCTGAGGGAAGTATCTTTGCGGTTATTTCCACATGCTGTGCCCTACATAATCTTTGTGAGTGGAAGGGCGAAGGCTTCACTCTGCAATGGTTCTCGGAGGTTCAACACCTGGAGGCCACGTAGGCACAGCCAGAGAGCAGGGCTCTTAGAGGGGCCCAGTGCGAGGCTGCAAGGATCAGGGATGCCTTGAGGGAGCATTTTGATGCTGAAAGCCAGTTCTAATGGGAATTGCAGAGGGAGGAAGAGTGCATTCTTTTAATAGGATAAGGTATTTGGTTTTCCGTAGCCATTAATAATATATGTACACTGAATAAATAAACCCATTTATTAAAAAGACAATTCATTTATTGAACAGCTACTTCAGTTGCTGAAATAAAAGGTTATGAAGAATGTGTGAGGGAGGAGGGGAGGTGGTGCAATTGGGGTGGGATGGGGTCAGTCAGAGATTGGCGTATGTCCGGATCTCATACCCTCCAATGCCCTCCGAGTTTCTGTGTTCTCTGAACCCCATTTGTGGAGGGCGATAATGCATGTTATTAGGGGTTGAGTGCAGTGGATAAGGGTCCTGGGTCTGGGGGTTGGTTGGTGAAGACAGGGGGGTTGGAGGCAGCTGTGGGTGGTAATAACCAGGCCGCTGTTGATAGTGGCCCTGAGGGGACAGAGGGCCAGAAGGGGAAGGGTTTGGGGGCAACTGATCATGGGGGGGGTGTGAGAATGGTGCTTCTCCTCCTGAATGGCGGCAATCCGCTGCATAGTCTCTACTTGCAGCTGCATTAATGAAAACAGCTTATCAGAGCTTTCCCACCGGTAACTCTTGCTCTCCTGGCATGACTTCTCCCTCAACTTGCTCTCTTTCTCCTTCCGCTTGCTCTCAGTCTCCCGCCACTGCTATACAATTTGATTCTTCATTACAGCCTATTGCATTACTTGCTGTACTAGATCCTCTTTGCTCTTTCGTGGCCTCTTCCTAGCCACCTCAGCCTCTCAGCTGGTGATAAGAGTGATGCCATAGTCAAGGTCGAACCCAGACAGGGAAACAAAGTGAAAAGTATAAACAGAGGATTCCCTTGTACGCAACAGACAGAGCACTGATACCCCTGCGACGGAGTCAGACCAGAAGGGTATAGGAGAGTGCTGGAAGGCAGGTATATCAGCCTCAGGATGTGCAGGTCTCTGTTCCTTGGATAGCCAAACAAAGGCTACTCCAGGCCAATCAAGACACCTGGGGCCAATTAAGAAGATTCTAGAAGGCAGTAGAAATAGCTGGCCTGATTGGGACACCTGAAGCCAATCAGCGGCTGGCTGAAACCAGTTAAAAACCCTCCCAGTTAGTCAGGTGGGTGTGAATGTCAGGAGCTGTGGGAGGAAGTTGTGCTGTTGGTGAGACTGAGTGGTAGACAACATATACGCACGGAAGGAGACTTGAGGTAAAGGTGAAGAGAAGTTTGAAGAAGCGGGGACTGCGGTGGGGAAGTAGCCCAGGGTATTGTGTTTGGTGGCTAAAAGGTCAGCCATCTTAGCTGATACTATTAGGGTCACTGGGTTGGAGCCCGGAGTAGAGGGTGGGCCTTGGCTCCCTCCCCCTTTCTACCTCCCCTAACTAATCACTGGCTTATGATGAAAATGGCTCAATAGGCTGTGACCTGGTCTCTAAAGAGAGAAGGGAGGGTCACAGTGAGCCTCTGAGGCTAGCACAAACCACCTGGAAGCGCGGGACCCACAGCGACAAGGCCAAAGCTTTGCCACACCCAGGATTCCCCATTTGTCTGTCCCATTTGCCTGTCCCACAGAGAGCACACGGACAGCAACGGAGCCCCTGCCATGGTGAGTTGTCTCAGGATGCAGGGGGAATGATTGTTTCCCTGCCTTGCTGTCCTATGGCTTTGGGGGAGAGCAGGGTATTTGTGGGAACCATACTCTGAGCACTGTCCCAACATTCTCTGTGTAGGTATTCGTGCTGGAATAGGTATATTCCACTGCTGCGGGTGACGGAGCAAGAAAGGGAGGCATTCTAATGAGATGCGGCTTCCGCCCAGGGCCATATGCAGCTTGCCTCTGTTCAGCAGTGCTCCCTCCACCCCTCGTAGAACAGTGGCGGGGACTAGTGACCGTGGCCAGGACGGGCCATGCTGGCTCTCTCGAGAAACCTGCACAGGCACATTGCAAGAGCTCTTATTGAGACCTTTGAAGAAATCACTGATGACGATTACCGCGATGTGATAGACTACATCAGTGCACTATTCCACATGTAGGCAAGCATGCGGCAAGCATCCCTTTCCACCCTGGCCAAGCTGCCTGCCTTCCCAATAGAAAAGTAGCTGTACCTGCGCAATCCGCTGCTGCAGCCCTGCCCCCTGCAACCGCTGGATGCTCTGGATGCCCTCCGGGCTTGAGAAGGGTTCCTGGCTGCATGTGTCCTGTGACTCCTCCATGCCCTGGGTCATAGCTGCTGCCGCCTCCTCCTCCTCCTCCTCCTCTCCGTCCTCCTCCTCTTTGCCCTCCTCTTCCCCCCTCCCCCCACTGGTGGGCTGGGAAGTGTTCGATGGAGTGCATGTTGGATCACCAACAAGTATCACATCCAGCTCCTTGTAAAATCTGCAAGTGACTGGGGCTTCTCTGGAGTGGCTGTTTGCTTCGCGAGCTTTGCGATAGGCACTCCTAAGCTCCTTTACTTTTACCCGGCACTGCAGAGTGTCCTGCTCATGGCCTCTTTCCATCATGGCCTGTGATATCTGGCCATATGTATCATAATTCCTGTGGCTAGACCGCAGCTGAGACTGGACAGCCTCTTCCCCCCAACAACTGATGAGGTCCATCACCTCGCTATTGCTCCACGCTGGAGATCGCCTATTGTGAGGAGGCATGGCACGTGGAGTCATGGCCAAGCAAAATGGTCACCTGCAAAGATTCCCTGAGGAGCACTCCACGCCTGGCTGGAGCAAACAGGAAGGGGATTTTCAAATTTCCCTGGAAATTTAAAGGGCAGGTCTGACGTGTGGTCACCTGAGGATGGGACAAAAGAGTTTGAAAGTGATGACCAGAGTGGCTCGAACAGGAATTATGGGCCAGGCTGGAGACTAATTAACGCGCAATGGGTGTCCACGTTCGCGCCGTAGCGCTACAGCAGGAACGCTACAGCCCTTATTCCCCATGCAGAGGTGAATTACCAGGAGCGCAATAAACTCGGAATTATAGCGCAATTCGTGCCTTGCCAGTGTGGACGGGTAGTGAGTTATAGCGCTCCTGGAGGCTTTATAGCGCTATAAAGTGCCAGTGTAACCAAGGCCAGAGGGTGTGACTCCAACTGCACATTGCTCCTGGAACTGTCAGAGAGAGAGAGCAGGAGAGGGAGGGAGAGAGAAAGAGAGAAAAAATCCAGGTGTCTATCCCCTCCCCAAATCAGGGGCTGTCACAAATCCCAAGGTGGAGACCTGGTTACTCACAGGAGTGGGGCAGGTCTCATGCCATAGGTCTCTCACTCCCTGATGCAGGGGAGCAGATCCTGCTGCCGAACAGTGAACAGAGGGACTGCATGACAGAAAGCATTTATCCAGTGCATGCCATGCTTTCTGAGTGATGGAAGGGCTCCATCTGGTTAGAAGTCGCAGTATATAACTGCTTATCATATAATGTCACTGGGAAGTCAATTTTGGGGGGGAAATGTGACAGATATTGAATAGCCTAATGTCAAGAGAACATCCGTTTTGTGCAGGGTGTTTTAGAATAGTGACAAAAGTGGATCGCGGGGACGATCAATTCTGCAGGTGAGCATGGTGGGCTTTGCAGTAGGAGGGGCACAACCTGACTTGAGTGATGACTCCTGCAGGGTCCTGCAGCATGCACTGTGTGTGTAGCATGTGCACACACTGGACGATCCGTTAGTTATTAATGTCCTGTAAATGTAATGCTGTCTTTTTTTTTCCAGTTTACACAATTTTACCTCCTTGCTATACACCCCCTAATGGTCTCTCTGAACAGTGGGTCTTAACCTTACCACCATCACCACAATGCACATGCTTAAATGGTTTGCTGAACTGGGGCCTAGGGCTATGCCATATGTTTGCAGGTAACCTGAGCCATGCAAAATGACTCTAATTTCCTATCTCAGTGCTAACTCAAACCTAGTGCTAGATGGATAAGGCAATATTAGTGAGAGAGCTAAAATACTCCTTCCAATTTATAAAATGAATTAATCTGAACTGTGCTCACACCCCTGTTATATTTGCTTTCTGTCAATATTTGAAGTGTTGGATTTTACTGCTAAAAAGTGCCTACCTAGAGTTAATGTCTCCTGGAACCTTAGGCCCAGTCTCCACTTCAGACTTATCTCAGTATAACTACATCGCTCAAGGGTGTGGAAAATCCATGCCACTGAGCGACATAGTTATACCAACCTAACTCTGGTGTAGACAGTGCTGTGTCAGAGGGAGAGCTTCACTCGTTGACATAGCTACTGCCTCTCCCAGAGGTGGATTAACTACATGAATGGGAGAAGCTCTCCTAATGGCAGAGGAGCATCTTCACTTAAGTGGTAGAGTGGTGCAGCTGCATTGGTGAAGCTGTGCAGATGTAGCGTTTCAAATGTAGGCCTTCAGTGGAAACCCACTCAAGCAAGTTCTCCCTGTGCAAATGCTTGCGTGCCCCATCCAACCAAAGATCAAGAAGAATACAAACAACCATTCCTTCAAATCACAAGTAAGCCACGCAGCTTGAAGTCGGTCACTTCATGGAGTAAAATATATGGAAAGAGATTCATCAAATAAATCCAAACAAGTAAATGAGAGGAAATTGTCATTTCCTCAGGGATAGTCCACAAACTGAAATTTAAAAAGAGGCAATATTCATTGAGTCAATTGTCTGTTAACTTACTCGGTACTGCTTGGAACTCAGGCCCGGTTTGTCAAAACACGAATGAACCTGTCAAGTGATTCTGAGACTCATTTACAGTATTATATCGAATGTATGTAAACACTGTAGTCAGGGGTTGAACTGGAAGCAAATAATAGCAGCAGTCTCTCAAAGCCTACACACAAGCAAGGCAGCATCTAAAAATTATGCTCCTCCAATTTAAGATGCCAACAAGAAATCCCAATAATAGGAGACTTCATAATGTGGTTGTACCTCTCCTTTCTTCTCTCTATTGATCAGCAGTGAAATAGTTAACAACGTTGTCCTTTATATTGTCCTCAGGAGACTGGAGCCCTTGAAAAGCATAGGGACAGTTCTCATCTCCCAGGGCTGTTGTTTCAGAGGAATTTTCCTGTGCATTTCAGATGGGAAGGTTTTTTTTTTTTTTCTTTCAGATTGTCACAGTTC
Organism: Sternotherus odoratus; assembly: GCA_032164245.1. NCBI lineage: Eukaryota > Metazoa > Chordata > Testudines > Kinosternidae > Sternotherus > Sternotherus odoratus. The sequence goes on from JAVMKO010000001.1 coordinate 128,433,087, forward strand.
CACAGCCATGTACTTATGAACCTTTAAATCTCAGAAACAATTGCCCAGAGGGTCACCACAAATGCATTTGTCTATTGTAATGCACACCAGATCCTTGGCAAAGTTGCATCCAGTCTTAGTCACTGGCTTGAAAATGACTAGTATTCCATCATTTTTGTTGATGGACTGTCTGAAAGCGTTAGAAAAAACATATGAGCCCAGCCTGAAGCTCAAGACAGTGGAAGATGTCCTTGCACGTTTGCCAGTAACTACCAGCCATGCTCGTTATTGAAAAATCCATAGTTGCAGAGCAACTCAAACATGCAGAGTGACTAGAAATAGTGGCTGAAAATGTAGAGCATTTGATTAATGATGAGGAAGTTGCAGCTAGAAGAAATAATCTTATCAGGCAGCAGCATATTAAATGTGCCCAGGTTTTGACTAGTGCTAGGCAAGTAGTGGAACAAATAATAGACCATCTTGAGGACTGATCAGGGTGGTGCATGATATGGAAGCAGGCTACGCCCCTTTGCAATTTTCCATGGTAATGATGATGATATCTGCACCCTTTTGTGTTTATCTCATGTGAACACATGTGCACAAGTAGAGTGTTGTTCATATTTGTGATTGTGAAAAAGGGAATTCCAGGCCTGCAGTCAAATTTGTTTTGTGACAGAAGCAACAAAGTGCAAATCTAACCAAAGGCCTTTAAATTAAATGTTAGAACTGCGTAACAATCAGCAGAATCCGTCCCGTCGCACGTGCAGGGTAATACAGTTCCATGTTTCCGCCAGAGCTGCGTCCCTGTTCTCCCACTGCAGGAGGTAAGGAACTCTTACTGACTTGTTCTTCCTTGATTACAGTTCCAGCTTGGTCTGTCTTGTTAAACTAGGATTTAGATTACAGATACTCAGGAGCATGCACAGTTGTTTCCCACTACAACAGCGGCATGCTGTGACATATTTAATTACACATGCAATTATACACTTGCACGCAAAGTGGCATCCTCTGCACAACGTGACCTCATATGGATGGTGCATGTGATGTCAAACTATGTGGAGGACGCCATTTTGTTTGTGCATATGGGGGCTGGACAGAATCGTCCCGCAGGCAGAGCCAGTCATGGGGCATGACCAGCATGCCTTGCATATGACGATGGCTTGCCACTGCTCTACAGACTAAACATGCTGCAAAGTATGTAAAAATAAACTCGGGACAACCAGTCATTTGGAAAATAAGGAAATTCCTACCCACCATTTGTAGATATTGTATGAGTAACTAAATGCAACAACAAAACAGAGCAAGAGAGCTAATAATAATAATAATAATAATTCATAATTTATACCTAGCTCTGAGCCAGTCCTGGCATTCTGACTGGCAGAGCCAAATTGTCTTCTGTGCTGTCGATCTGCCAGGTGCAGACTCCTCGTACAGTTATGCTGGAAGGTGTTAATGGCTGCCATCAAGTGGGTCTTTGATCTATAGACAATTACAGACCTTCTGAAAGCAGATGGGTGTGCTAAATGGAAAGCGTAATTAAATGCCCCTTTATGTAGTGATAGCTGGAAGCAATAGAAATAACCACACAATTTCTTTTCCTAACGGAAGCAATCCTGCAAGGCCCCAAATATTGGCTAACAGCTCCAGCCACAAGGGGCAACCATACTAAGGCTTCTAAGTACCTCCTGTCTCAGGCCATGCCGACACTAGAAAATTAAGTTGATTCATGTAAGTCGACACTGAGCCGCCGATTTTAGTAAGTCAAACTTGTGTGTCCACACTACGGTCACTGTGTTGGCAGAGTGCATCAATGAGCAGGGCACTGCACTGTGGGTAGCTATCCCACAGTACATGTAGCCAAGTGGAATTTTGGGTTGGGCTTGCAATGCCTTATGGGACCAAAACATTGGCGAGGGTGGCTACGGAAACATGGCATTAATCTCCCATGATGCACTTATCTTCCTCCCTCCCTCCCTGAAATCAACAGCAAACAATCCAAGCCTTTTTCACACCTTTTTTCGTAAGCCCGCTCAGCTGTACACTTGTTGTGAGCATTACAACACCTCACACCTTATCCTGCAGTATTTACATAGCCGATACAGGAGCAATGTGCTGCCATGCAAGCAGCCCTGCTGGAAGACCTAGAGTGGAGGAATTCTCAATTGCTGGTGACAGTCACGCATCACCTTGACATGGTCAAGTGCCATTTCTGGGCCTGGGAAACAAGCACTGACTGATAGGATCTGTGCTAGGGTGCTGAGCAGAAGGACTGCAGAATCAGTCCCCTGCCACGCCAGCCCTATTTAAGTTCATAAAGTGGAGCTGGTTGGAGAGAACCTGTCCTAATTGGGGAATGACAGCCAGATGCCAGCCCAGTTAGCCCAAGGCTATATAAGAGGCTGAAAAGAAGGAAGCCAAAGTGGTGGGATGGAGGTGAGTGAGTGAAGGCAGGGAGAAAGTCCCTTGCGCCTGGGTTCAGACACAAGGAACCTAAAGTTGTGTACGCTGTATGGTCAGAAGGTGGTAGAAGCACAAACTTGTAAATAAAAGCACCACCGGTTCCTGAACCCAAGGGTCTCTGAGCGACTTTATATGAGCTTAGCAGAGGCAGAGGACAGTGGAGATGTGAGTGGCAATAGCTCTGTGGAAGCTTGCAACACCAGCCTGCAACCAGTGGGGGGTGGCATCAATTTTGAGTGGGTAAATCTACCATGGGATCTGTTGTGATCCAAGTTTGCAGGGCCATTGACAGACTTCTGCTAAGAAGGGTAGTGACTCTGGGCAATGTGCAGGACGTAGTGGATGTTTTTGCCGCGATGGGGTGCACCCCCCAGAGGCTTTATGGAAATATGCTTATAACTGTATATGTGACATAACTGGAATATGGTTTATGCTACATATGCCATGTAACATAGCTCTGTAAATGTTATGATCTATTGAATCTACTCCTCCTATTTGTATGCATGTATCATTTTTGTGTTCAAAGTTATGAATATTGGCTGTGTACTTTCTTGATTTTTAAATAGCCGTGGTAAAGCATTTGGTCAGTTTTTTGAGAAAGGAACGTGCAAGTTAAGTGCCCAGTCAAGAAACACTTAACAGTCAATGGATCCTCGGAGGCTCCAATCCACATAAGAAGTCTACCAGAGGATGTTCAAGGTAGCATGTGAACCATGGCTGCTACCTGTAAGTTCTGAGTCAAGCATGGACATGTGACTTGTCCATGTGACTCCAAATCACCATTTTGTAACTGGATCGTATGCAGGGGAGAGAAAGGGTGTCCACCAAGAAGAGAACCTTCCATTTGGTCTTCAGCTGGCTCAAGAGATAGCCTCCCCACCCCTAAGGATACCTGAAAGAAACTGAAACAAAGGACACAAATCACAGGGGGTGTGAGTGATTGCTGGACCCAGACTAGAAGAAGGCTAGTCTGTAAAAGGAAGCTTACTGAAACTCCTCTGAGGGTGAGGTTTTATCTGTATTTAGTTTATTACTGTATTAGACATAGATTTTCCTGTTCTGTTTTATTTTGCTTGGTAATTCACTTTGTTCTGCCTGCTATTACTTGGAACCACTTGAATCCTACTTTATGTACTTAATAAAATCACTGTTTACTTATTAATTATCCCAGAGTATGTATTAATACCTGGGTGGGGGTGGGGGTTTGCAAACAGCTATGCATTTCTCTCTATCAGTGTTAGAAGGCAAACAATTTATGAGTTCACCCTGTACAAGCTTTATAGGTTTGCCAAGGGAGCTGTCGAGGTGACGAGGCACCAACAGCCTGAGTAACCAGCTCACCTGCAGGAAGATCTCACTTGTATTTCGATAGCGTGAATCAGTCATTCTAGAAAAGCATTCACCCTACTGGACATACCCTGAATACTATGTCAGTCACTGAGACCTAGCAAGGGCTGAGCGCTTTTGAGAACCAGGCGCCTTATTTAGGAACCTAAATATGGACCTAAGAGCCTAACTTCAGGGCCCTGTGTTTGAAAATCCTGGCTACACTCTCAAGAGAGTCCTGGCAGTGCTCCAGCCTTGTGTGTGGGAGGGCAGTGTAACCACCAGTCCAGTCAGGAAAGGATCAGCTCATCTGTGTGGAGACAAAATATTTGCCGTTGTACTAGGCATGTCCTGCCTTGAATGCAGGAGACTGGACTAGGTGACCTCTCAAGATCCCTTCCAGTCCTACACTTCTATGAGTCTGTGTAGGATGGCTGATCCCATTATAGCCCGATAGGAGGCCCTTGTTGGATGAGGGGCAAACAGGAGTCAGCAGCCTGACCAGATAGCTCTTACCAAAGAAGTATTTAAAGGAACAGATCACTGGGAATCTCATGTAAGTGCCAGGGACTGGGGTGGGATCCCAGTTCCAGATACAAAGTTTAGGGGGAGTTTGGGTACAGCATATAGTGCCAGGTACATGAGGCAAATCTGACCTGCTGCTTATATAATACCTGGAACAACACAGAGGAATTCACAACAAAGGGGCTATTAGGGGAAAAAAGAACAGGAGGGGAGTTAGCACCCCAGGTCCAGTCATTCCAGCACAACTAGAAACTCTATTTTATGAGTCTAAACTGATTACACATCCTGTTTCCCTTTGATGATGTATAGAGAGAAAGACAGACTGTCCCTTTAAACAGAAGGGCAAACCATGGGGGTGAGGTGATCTGATTAGTCTGCAAGATGAGCGGAAATTAGTTATTTTCATCCTTAATCACCCACGGGATGGGCCAATTATCAAGCTGTTAGAGACCTATTAGATGGTTGGGAACTCACCCTTCCTCACCTCCCTCCTGTAACCTGGCATGAAATTATTGAAGTCACTCAATTTGGCTCTGATTGAAATCCATGAAGGGAGATCTCAGCTGAGCATGGGGTGGCTGAAGAGTACTGATTCTAATTGTCAGTGACACTGCAGCTTCCAGAAATTGGATTATTGATTTCGCCCAGGACGTCTGCCTGAAAATGGAACCCTCACATTTGTGGGAACAATGTCAGTATCTTTATCTTGCGATCTAGCCACCCGTTTGCTTTTCTAAAGCATTAAAGGTGGCCAAACTTTCTGCAGTGGATTCTTATCTAGCTCTCCCCCCCCACACCCCACTCCCTCATGAAGGAACTGCAGCCTGTGTGTTGTTCCCAACTTGTCTGTGCTCTGTTTATTTGCTGTTTGTTATTGCCACGGTGAGATTGTCAACCTTAGTTAGTGGTGATTGTGTGAGTATCATTAACAAGGATTGTGTGATCAAGTCACTGGGCCTTTGATTGTCCTTGGGAGAGGGTATGAGCAGTTTGGGGAGGTAGGAGGAGCTAAAGATAAGATTAGGGAATTTTTAAGGTATATTCATTTTTTTTCTTTTCCGGGGTATTTGAATTAAGAAGGCTTAACAATACATCAGTGCGAGAAAAATAATAGCACAGATTGGAAAAGATTAAAATATTTTTTTCTCATCACATTCACAGAAAGTAACTGTTACAGGTGGTGGCAGATGTGGTACCAGCAACAAAGTTTGTGGTTATATCTTTATTTGCTTAGGTAGTTGTCTCTGTGCCAAGGTTTTGCAAAACGCTAATGGCAGAGTGCGACTGTATGCCCTCTGTTTCGTATGACTGCCTTTTTGCCCAGGCTGTGGCCTGTGGTTTTGTAAACACTTCCCACTTGTGGTGCTCTGTTGTCATTATGCGCTGGGGGGCTGACGTTAAAGGTATTTAAGTGCCTAAAGATGTAGATAGGTGCCTACTGGGATTTTCAAAAGTGCCTAGAGTATTGATTCTTAAAGGTATTTTGGTACCTGATTTCAATGTGCATTAGGTACCTTTGAGGTTGTAGACCTAGGTGTCTAGATGCTTTTTTATGCAGCTGAAAACCTTTATAGAGCTGGTCCCATGTCCCAATAAATCTCCTATACCTACATTTGCAAATGCATTTTTAAAATTTGGTCTACAGTTTGCTGTTACCTAACTCCACTCAACAGTCATTGTCACAAGGGAATGAATAAGTGCTATACAGTAAAACCTCGATATAACGGACTAATTCGGGCGAGGGGGTGTCCGTTAAAGCCGAAAGTCCGTTATTTAATCATTTTTTAAAATGATTAAATAACAGGACTTTCGGCTTTAACGGACACCCCCTCGCCTGAATTAGTCCGTTATATCGAGGTTTTACTTATCCCGGGAGCCGGGAATCAGCCCGCCCGGGTCCCAGGTACTGGGACCCGGGCGGGAGCTGTCAACCCGCCCGCCCGGGTCCTGGCTGCTGGGACCCGGGCGGGAGCCGTCAGCCGGGACCCGGGCGGGCTGGCAGCGGGGAGCCGGCAGCCAGCCCGCCCGCTGCCTGGACCGGGGAGGCAGCGGGGAGCCGGCAGCCAGCCCGCCCGCTGCCTGGACCGGGGAGGCAGCGGGGAGCCAGCAGCCAGCCCCCGAAAAAACGGATTTTGGATGCATCGGACTTGCTCATAAATTTTGTCCGTTGCATCCGAAGTCCGTTAAATCGGGGTCCGTTAAATCGGGGTTTTACTGTACTGATGTACATGTATGGGCCTAGTTGGGAAGGGCATAGGGAGGTTTCCATTATGCTTTCTATATTATTCAGCACTCTGGCAATCAGTTGGGGGACCTTCTCCATGAAGCTGTCCCTCTTCTGTGTTAATTCATCGTTGTTATACTGGGAACTGCCTTTATGAGCAACAGTGCGCTACAATGAACAAGAGAAACAGAACTGGAGGGAGGGAGGAATTTAGCAGAAAGACATGTTGATTTTATAGAGATGCTAAAAGATAGTATTAGTGTGGACACCACAACAGAGCTTAGTTATCAGACCTTGCACTCTCCCTAGAAGCAGACCACAGTAATATGCAATATCTGTTTTGCAAACAATGGGCCAAACTCGGTGCTTCTTACATTGTATGCTATCTAAATGAAGTCAACTTGATCGTATTAGGTATAAATCTGCTCACAATTTGGCCCTTTTCCTGATTTTCCCAACCAGAGATTGCATATTCTAGTTTAACAAACCAGGGCAGATTAGGAGTACTGCCGGGGTGGAGAAATTAGTACTGAGAGAAATAGGAAACTAGGTAACCCATGTATGGGATGAAAATACCCTGCTGCTGCTGCTGTGTCTCATCCTCCTTTCGGGGAGATACATTAAATAATTGATCATTCTTAGTTTATATAGCTAAATTTCCCTTTAGCATCCACATGAGCAAATGCTGATCTCAGTCACACAGCTGTCAATCCAACCTACCTTTAAATGACTTTATTGGTGTCACCAATTAATACAGAGGAGACTCTGGGACTTCTTGTGATGCATCCTGTGTGAGGAGGAAGAGGATGTTACCACTGCTGTTCTTGGCTATTTCCCTCATTTAATTCAGTCCTTTATTAATGCACAGATTTCACTTAATAGCCCTGGGTCTGATGTTTGTTCTTGGCAGCGAGCTGCAGGAAGGAAATACACTGTAGCTGTTCATGGCTGTGATGGGATGTAACCCTGAAGGGGTTAATGTGAGCCTGAAGAGCCAATTAGTGTACCTGGCTGCATCTGTAGGGAGAGCCAGGCCTAACTGAACAAGAAGCCCAGCTGGGCAGGAGCAGACTAGATTACAAACCTAGAAGTTTGCAGCAGCAGGGAGAGGCTGGAGGGAGAGGGCCTACAGCTGCTCTTTAGGAGTGGAGCAGAGCAAATGATAGGAGAAAATCCAATGGGGAGAGTTTCTCCCCAAACTGTCCCCTAAGCCAGGAAGGAGGGTCAATCCCAGAGAAGATGTGGGAAAAGAAAGCCTGAGAGAGCGACATGGGAAGAATCCCAGGGAAACAGCAGAAAAGACTAGACCATGGCTGCTTGTTATAGGGTCCCTGGGCTGGAACCCAGTGTAGAGAGTGGGCCTATGGTTCTCTACTAGCTACTGGAGAGTGGTACAGGAGTGTTGCTAGCTGGACTGGAGACTTTGTTTCCCAGAAGGGGAGGACCGTACAGTGAATTGCTTGAAGGGTCCAGTCACAAAGAGAGAGCACCCTGAGTTGTGAAGAGAGAGGGAAGAAGGTCATGGCTTGCATAACCAATGGAAGAAGGCACCGTCTGGGTGAGAGCTGATCCCTAGAGCAGTCACAAGGAAGCACCATCTATGGTGAGTGACCCTTATCACAATGACCAATGGACACAAAAAGGGATCTGGACATGTTGGTCTGAAACAAACATTGATTCAGGATTTGGGAAATGTTCCTACTGGTTTCACTCAGCTCTGTTCTCTCTCTGTATAGAGGTCTAGTGGGTTCTGAGCCCTGAAAAGGAACAAGGGGTAATGGTCTCAAGTTGCAGTGGGGAAGGTTTAGGTTGGATATTAGAAAAAACTTTTTCACTAGGAGGATGGTGAAGGACTGGAATGGGTTACCTAGGGAGGTGGTGGAATCTCCTTCCTTAAAGATTTTTAAGGTCAGGCTTGACAAAGCCTTGGCTGGGATGATTTAGTTGGGGATTGGTCCTGCTTTGAGCAGGGGGTTGGACTAGATGACCTCCAGAGGTCCCTCCCAATTCTGATATTCTATGAATATTTCAGGAAAACAAGCAAATGATTGGTTCTCTCTTCCCCTCTTGTCTGTGTTAAGCATTCAGATTCTACGATGCTGATAGATGCCATATTACTACTTAGATAAAGAGAGATCTTATCTGTCTCTGTACTTGTATGGCACTCAACATGTGCCCATTTGTCTGTAATGATAGCTGGATTGATCACATCAGGCCAGGCCTTTCAAGATCTGTGGCTTAATTACTGTTAGCTGACCTAATACTGAGCACCTTTTGCACTGGTCTAACCTGGCTGCTAAGTCACGGTCCGCACTGGGCCAGCTAATTCACTGGTATTCAAACACTACATTTTTTCAGTATGGACTGGTGATAGATGTGCAATGTTACTGTCCTTTAAACTCCGGTAGCTGCTGTGTAATTTAGTCTGTATTTAGGGGATTAAAAATCCCACAGGCCCAAAGTCTCCCTCTGCTGATGTAATTCTCTACAGCATTACTCATGGTGAGAACTTTTCCAGGTGTTCTCAGGGGGAGTGAAATGTTAGCCGGGTTTTCACCTTTAGGATAGAAACATGTAGTTTAAAAGAGTAAGTTTAGAAAGAGGCAGAAGTGTGGGTGGGTGGGGAAGGTCAAGAGAGAAAGCAATGATGGGGGTTTGTCAAAACAATCCTGTACAACAGCAAGGAAACTTCAGAGCAAAGGAAAATTCCCCCAAGAGCTGAGAGAGAAATGTCCACAGACCAGGGCTGGCATTTGTTTAAGAGCAGCTCACGATTTCTCTAACTTGTTACTGCTCTAGTACACAGCAATAGCAGCAGCAAAGGGTTTGGAAAATATTACACCTGGGCAACCTTAATTTGTCAATCAAAATCTGTGACAAAGTGAAGCCTTTATTATGACTTTAACTAGAGCTGGAACTGTTTTAATGAAAATCTTTCATTTTAAAGTGAATTTTTTTACCAAAATGAAAACTTTTGTGGCAATTGTTGTTGTTTTTTTTTCTCAGATTTAATTCTTTTTACCTCAAATTTCCTATGAAAGTTTTTTCTGTGAAAATCCCAAAACAAAAAAAAATCCTCAGTTGTCAAAAACTGACATTTTTCTCACTTCGTCAAACATTTGTGAGTGTGATGGGGTTTTTTTTCTTTTTCTTCTTCTTCTTCTTCTTCACTGAACCCATGAAAGAGACACAGAGAGAAATTACCCCAGAGTTTCACTTGTCACAGATTAGTGATCCAGGTACCATTACAGGCAATGGCAGTACTTCCAATGACTTCAGTAGGCTTTGGATCAGGCTCTTAATATCAGTTCAGGTTGGCCTTATCCAGGCAAACCCCCCAATGACTTCAACAGGAATTTCACCTGGGAAAGGTCTGCGGTATTAGGCCCTTCCCTCCTCCATGTCTCCATCTTCTCAGCTGTAAAACAGGGGTGATGATAATAGTCCTTATGTTCTTATCTCCAAAGGGAGCTGGGAGCTTTAATGTATGTTGGGAAAGTGCTTTAAGATCCACGGGAGCATATTGCTGTTCTTTACATGCATATCTGTGCATTGGAATTTAGTATTAGTGAGAGGTACCAGACATGGTTAAGAATGTGATGCTTCCCCTGTAGGAGGCTAACTCCCTGGCTGGCCTTTTCCATCCGTGGCCCTGCCCACACTCTACCTCTGCCCCAGGCCATACACCCCACTTAGCCTTCTCACTGCATTACTCCTCTCCTCCCGCCACCTGCCGTGTCCATCCTATTCCCCCCTGTCCAATCCAAATACACCCACCCCCACACTCGCCATGTCCCTGCTCTCCTCCATCTCCCGTGAGATCTCCGCATCCCTCCTCACCACGTCCTATCTGCAAGAATGGAGGTGGGGGATGTCTCTTGAGGAAGGCAAGAGGGACATGGCAGGGACCTCTGGGGGATGTGTGGAGTGGAAGAGAGGAAGGACTCACCGGGCAGTGGTGGGGCCTTGGGGAAGGGGTGAAGCAGGGAAGGGAAGAGGTGAAGCGCAGGTGGGGCCACCAGTACTCAGAGGTCTGGTAGTTGGTCAAGGGCAGCTGTGGTGGGGAGGCTTAGCAACCTCTGGCCTATTATACCTGCCACCCATTGTGCCAGATGGGCAACCCTGAAGACTGACACACTCTTGTTGTCCACACAACAAGTTTGGTGTGAGTAGTAGCAAAACAAGCTTCCTTGTGCACAGCCCTCCCAGCGTGCCATCCTCTGTCCAGGAAGGACCAATTTAGGGCTGGGTTAGGAATTCAGGGCCTGATTTTCATTACACTGGTGTACAGTCAGTAGAAGTGAATTTTTATTCACGTCAATGGAGCTGCTCCTGTTTCACACTCATGTGAGAGGAGAATGGGCGGCTGAGTCTCCCTGAGTCACTTGCTAGCACATCCATCGTTCCAGAAGATAGGGTCTGGGTGTTCATAGATCTGGGTTTAGTTCCTGGCTCCACCACTGACCTGCAGTGTGACCTTAGACCAGTTACTTAAGATCTGCGTGCCTTACTTTCTCCATCTGTAGCTCATGAGGTTTGCCCACCTCTTGAAAGCACTTTGATCTCTGTGTTATGAGTGCTAATTGTTATTTAGTAAGTACCCGTCTAATGCCCCCAGGATAGCCAGTAAATGTACCAGTTGTGATGGCAGTTGGACACTGGTTAATTCCAGGGTGAAAGAAGCAATGCCAAGGGGCAGAATAGCTTGCTGCTGCTGTTGTAGGATTCTCTCCTCTGACATAGGCACTGATGTTTGTTTTACTCCAGCGGTGCTCTGCCCCTGCTCTGCCCCCTCCCCCAAGTGCTTGCCTTCACTTCACCCCCTCCCCCAGGCCCCTGCCTGCCACTTGCTGCTCTCCACCTCCCCCAAACCCCGCCCTGAGCCCCTGATCAGCTGTTTCGTAGCATCCCTGGGCAGCTGTGGCTGGTGGGTGCTAAGCACCCACTTTTTTTTTTTCTGTGGATGCTTCAGCCCCTGAGAGTCCACAGAGTCAGCACCTGTGTCCTGTGGTGCTTTGTCTGTCTGAGTTCTGTATGATGCTGCTTTCCCATCCACTCCCTTGTTCATGGAACGCAGAAGGAATGTTCAGCCAGATCTTTCTTGTTCCCTGGAGAAGACTCTCTCATTTTTTTTTCTCCCTGTCTGTATAGCATTCCGCTCTGCGGCTGTCCAGTCCCATTGGACAGCGAGTGCTTCCTTGAGCAGCTTTGAATATTCCACCTCTCTCTCCTTTCTGTTTTTGCGCACCTCCTTTCTATCTCCCCATAAAAAGGTGCAAGGGGTGGAGAGAGTTCAGGGATAGCCTGTTCTCTCCCCTGTCCCCACCAGCAGCACAATCTCCCCCCACCAATTAACTAATTTCCCTGCATTATTCCAGCAGTTCATCCCAATCCAGCCTCTCAGAGGGGGGATGTTGTCCCGATTTTATAGGGACAGTCCTGATTTGTAGGGCTTCTTTTTAAAAAAATATAGGCTCCTATTACCCCTCACCGCCTGTCCTGACTTTTTTTGCCTTTGCTGTCTGGTCACCCTAGTTGAGGCCTACTCAATGGCCGGCACCTTGCAATATATTTCTCTCCTTCTGAATCTAGCTCAGGCTCCCTGATTGATGGAAAGGCAACTGGCTCTGCTTGAGAGTTGACCAAGCCTATGCCAGCCGCCAGTCTCCTAACCTACCTCTTGTTGTGGCGCATCCCAGCGGAACAGATCGTGAAGTAGCAAAAGGAGAAAGAAAAAATGTTAAGCCTGGGGACAGATCCGCCAGTAGCTAGCTGAACAAATGCAGGGGCACAAGGGAAGTTATGGTAAAAGTATGGTGAGGAAGCACCCCCACTGCCTTTCAAGATAATACTTTGTAAGCCCCTTCACAGCTGCCTGGTCAAGCAGAGGTTCAGATGCACATGAGAGATAAGTCAGATCTGTGGTGCACTGGTTTAACTCTTTAGCCAGTGGCCTACCTGTGTACAAACAACAATGCCCTGTACTAGCTCCTTAGTCCCTTCCCAAATGCCCTGACCCTCATTCCAACTGGTGGATCCATCTTCAAACCTCTGGATAGATGCCTCAATCCACCCCCACTTTCACCATTTGGGTTGCCTCCTTCTCCATAGGGGAACCATTATTCTCAGGGACTGGCTGACTAGAGTAATCAGGCTGGTGTTAAACTAATAGTAAAAGGAGAGTGTAAAAAGAGGGAACATACGAGCAGTCAGCGCAAAATTGAAATTCTGAGAACAAAATTAATCAAGCGACCAAAGGACATGAAGAGAAGAAATTCTTGAATAGCCTATACACCAGTGCTAGGCACCTGGGTAACAGAAAAGAGGAATTGGAATTGCTCATTTATGAGCACAAATTTGATCTAGTTGGTATTACTGCAACCTGGTGGGATGAGTCACACAATTGAATGTTAAAATCGATGGGTATAACTTATTTATGAAAGATTGAGTGGGCAAAAGGAGAGGGGGAGTGGCACTCAACGTCAAAAATGGCATTTCCTATTTCCAAGTCGCTGATAACTCAGAAGAAAATGATCTTGAATACTTATGGATCAATGTCCTAACAGTTCTAGCTGGTGTCTTCCACAGCCCACCAAATCACACTAGAGAACAGGATGATCACCTCCTTATGCACCTATCTATAGTGAGTAGTAAAAAGGGCTATGTGATCATAGGGGACTTGAATATGGATGAGGTTTCATATTGCCAGTACTAAAACATTCTTGGAATAAGGAAATGGTCATCTAGAATGCAGTCAGCATGGGGGAATTCTTTATTAGACCTTGTCCTAACAGATAAAGAGGAACTGATCACGTAACTAAAATTAATGGGAACTTGGGTACAAGTGATCACAACTTGATCACATTTATAATGTGCAAGCAGAATAAAGTCCAGACCAGTGCTATATACATGTGGTGCTTTAGCAGGGCCAATTTTGCACAGCTGAAAACGTTATTTGCCAAATCAGCTGAGAGGAAGAATTTAATCATAAAAATGTGAATCATAATTGGGAATCATTTAAAAACACTTCAGTAGATGTCCCTCCCTCCCCCCAAAAAAGCAAATTATCCCAAATTCAAAGAAGGAGGCCATCCACATTTTTTAAAAACCACACACACACACACAACCTGGTTTAGAGGGGAAATGAAAATTTTAAAAAGTAATAACAAATAGAAGAAAGGGAAGTTGATAGTAATGAATATAAATCAGAAGATGGGAATTACGGAAAAGTGATAAGGGAAGCAAAGGGGCACAAGGAGAAATCTATAGGCCAGCAGAGAGAAGGACAAGAAGAGTTTTTGAAATATATTAGGAACAAAAAGAATCCTCACGTTACTGATTCATTGCTAGATCAAAATGGCAGAATTATCAATAATGCAGAAAAAGCAGAAGTGTTCAATAAATATTTCTGTACTGTATTTGGGGAAGAAACAGATTATATGGTCTCATCATATGGTGATAATGCTCTTTCCATTCTACTGGCATATCAGGAGAATGTTAAACAGCAGTTAGTAACGTTTAGATTTTTAAATCAGGAGGTCTAGATAACTTGCTTCAAATACCTGGCTGAGGAGCTTGCTGGACCATTAATGTTAATTTTTTTCCCCAATAAGTCTTGGCGCATTGGGGAAGCTCCAGAAGATTGGAAGAAAGCTAATGTTATGCCAATTTTTAAGAAGGGTAAAGGGGAATGACCTACCCTGTTTCCCCGAAAGTAAGACATCCCCCGAAAATAAGACGTACTTCCAGTTTTGCCTCTCGCTGTAATATAATGTAATGTAATTTTGGGAGCAAAAATTAATATAAGACACTGTCTTATTTTCGGGGAAACACGGTAGGTAATCATAGGCCTGTCAGCCTGACCCAGATCCCAAGTAAGAGAATGGAATGGCTGATCTAAGAGTTGATTGATAAAGAATTAAAGGAACAGAGAGGTAGCCGTGTTAGTCTGGAATAGCAGAGGTAACAAAGAGTCCTGTGGCTAACTAGGCTAACTAAAGTATTGAAGCATGAGATTTCGTGGGCTAATACCCACTTCGTTGGATGCAAGCAGTGGAATTAAAGGAAGTTAATGTAACCAATGCAAATCAACCCAGGTTTATGAAAAATAGATCCTGTCCAACTAGATAGGTTTGTGGATGAGATTATAAATTTGGAGAAAGATAATAGTACTGATGAAATATTCTTCTGTAAGGCATTTGACTTAGTGCTGCACAACATTTTGATTGAAAAACTAGAAGAATATAAAATTTAACATGGCACACCTTCAACGGTTTAAAAACTGGCTAACTGGTGGGTCTCAAAATATAACTGTAAATGGGGAATCGTCATTGAGCAGGTGTGTTTCCAGTGGAGTCCCACAGACATTGGTTCTTAGCCCGAAGCTACTTAGCATTTTTATCAATGATCCAGAAGAAAACATAAGATCATAACTGATAAAGTTTGCAGATGTGACAAATTGGGGGAGTGGTGAATAATGAAGAGGGCACGTCACTGATACAGAGAGATCTGGATTGCTCAGTAAATTGGGCACAAGCAAACAATATGTTTAATACAGCTAAATATAAATATGTACTTGTAGGAACAAACAATGCAGGCCATACTCACAGTGGGAAGTGCGGGGGGGCTCTATCTGGGAAAGAGGTGACTTAAAAAGATTTGGGGGTGGTGGACATGAACTCCCAATGTGATGCTGCACCCAAAACAACTAATGCAAACCTGGGATGCATAGAGAGGGGAATCTCCAGTAGGAGTAGAGAGGTTATTTAATCTCTGTATATTTAATTGCTGCTGGAATCCTGTGTCCAGTTCTGGTACCCATAATTCAAGGAGGATGTTGATACATTGGAGAGAGTTCAGAGAAGAGCCATGTGAATGATTAAAGGATTAGAAAACATGCCTGATAGTGATAGACTCAAGGAGCTCAGTCAATTTCACTCCCTCCTTGTACAGACTGTAGGTGCATGAATGACTAATGTTGCCCACCGGGGCCTGGACTCTAGTGTATAAGGGCTCTACTACTGGTGCTTGCTTGGGGAGATCTTCAGCTCAAGTGTTGGAGCTAGGGATAATTGTGTCTGCAGTGTATGTATTCATAACATGAATGCTTTGTATTGGATCTGGTATTGAACAGGGAGCAATGCTGTATGGGGAGCACAGCTTAGAGTTTGGCCCATCTGGAACTTTCACATGGCACCTCTACTCTGCTTTGGTGGGGAGTACAGCACCAGCTCAGCCCAGATTTAACAAAAATGGGCATCCCCGTGCCTCAGTCTGCATGCAGTCTAATGGGGAATAGTAATAATTCTTCATGGTTATCAATCTCAAAGCACTACGCAAAGGATCACCCTTGTCCCCATTTAACAGATGGGAAAACTGAGGCACAAAAGGGTGAAGTGACTTGCCCAAGGTCACACAGCAGGCCAGATCTGGAGCAGGGAATAAAATGCCTAAGTTCCAATCCAGAGCTCTGTCCACTGGCTCACACTGCCTCCCTTGCTCTGAGATTCAGTCCGGAGGTTACTCACCTTTAACTTGCTCTGATCCTGGTCAGCAAGTGGTGTTGGGCTTCATTCCTGGGAAAGGCAGGGAGCTCCCCAACTGGCCTATTCATGTTAAAAACTGTCACTGCCCCTCCAGGAGTTTGATCAGTCCAGTTCCTCTCATGTCTGGGGGCGGAGGGAGAGGAGTGTAGGACTTGCTCAGCTGCTGCAGAAATGACGCAGGTTTTGAAGACTGTGAGCAATTAGCATGGCAAATTGCAGCTTCTTGAGAGGATACACAGCATCACGTACACCCCGAACAAGAACACAGCTCCTTAGTACAAAAGAAACCCATTTAATGCATTAAATATGTAATTAATGAACTGAAGCTTTAATATGGTGGAGACATTACATGGATCAAGATACCCAAAGGGTTACTGGGGCAGAAAAAAATCTCCCACTGGGACAACACGCTCCTCTCTATTTCTTTGTCAGTTTCCATCTGCCCCAAGAAGCTGAGGCCCTCTAGGTCCAGTCTCTCCTAGCTGGGTTCACTGAAGGGAATGGCGCAGGAATGCAGGACTGCACATCTTTCACTCCCAATTTCTTCCAGCAAGAACTAGTGGAGGAGCCTTGGCTTGGAATGATTGTGACCCCCCCCCCCCCGGAGGAGGTACCATAGGAATGGATAGGAATAGGTAGCATAGGAATAGGAATGGATGCTCGGACAACATGTGGTGAACCTAGTATAAATAATACCCATAAGCAAAACATCTGGTCTTGGCTTCTCCAGGCAGGTGACACCGTAGGAAATGGTAGAGGCGAGAGCTCACAAATACACCAGTCACAGATCTTCCCCGCGGGAACAGAGAACTGGCTGTGGCAGAGCTCACTGCGCCTCCAGTCTCAGCCACTCTGTACAGGAGACACTCCAGGGATGGAGCAGCAGCACTGGCTATATGGTCGGTCATGGGTATTCCGGGGACAGCCTGTACCCGCAAGAAGCGTTGTCAGGAAAGGGCTAGAATGCTGGTGGGAGATGAGTCTCCCAGTCACTCCCAGCAAGAGCCGCCGTAGGAAGTAGTGTGGGAGCACTTGTTAGGTGGACAGGGATGTGGGATCCGAAATGATTCTGGTGGTTGTGTCTCAGTGTAAGAATTACTCGAGATGATCAGCCCCCCGTTTATGGGCACCTTGGGATTTGAAAGGAATAATAAAAGATTAATCGAGAAACTCCTGAATGAATTCAATAAAAATGACATATGGAGCGTGCACAGTGATGTTTTTATGATTAGGCTGGCAGATAATTGGAAAGAGCAGATTCTGCCCCACGCTTGGCCAGTCCCAGTATCTCAGAGTTCCCTTTGGTTAAGTGTTTTTTCTTGCCAAGAAACCAGCAAAATGTGTTTCAGCTTGGATCAGAAAGTGCTTCAAGAATGTTCTGGGGGTGATTTTAAAAAATGCATTTAAGGTTTTTTTAAAAAGGACCCCTAATGCTGTGGATTTGGGTCTGTTTCAGTGCATGTTGGCAGAGCACAGACTGAAGTTCCCTTCCAGTTGCACCTCCCTCTGCCAATGCACCCCAGTCCTGATCCTGCAGTAAATTTGCTATTCCCAGCACCTCTCCTCTTCCCACCGCTCTGCCAATGTACCTCACTTCTGAGCGGTCACCCCGTGCTCTTCCATTTTGAAGAACGGAGTGTCATTGTACCCTATTGTATCCTGGCGCACACTACCCACTGCTGTTGTAGTCCTGGGCCTGTATGTGACTCTTGATTGTCTACTTCAATCCGGATCTGCACTGTGCCTTGTTGTTTTGGTTCTAGATTCCTTCACCCCTTTTCAGTGATGTCAGATCACTGCGTTTCCATGCTAACCTCCAGCAGCTCCTGCTATTCCAGTCCTGGATCCCCTGGGCACTCTCCACTCTGGCAATGTACCTCAGTTCTGTCTTGCAGCACTCTCCCCCTCCTCCTCTCCACCATCCCATCTACTCCTATCCTGGCTCCCCACGTTCAGTCAGCAGAAGTAGCTAGTTGTCAAACTGGCGTGGCAGTTTTACCATGTGTCCAAATGTCCACCAGTGACTAAGATAAAACCACCTCAGCTCATTCCAATTGTCACTCTGCTCTCCTGAGGTGAAGAGGTGAGATTACCTCCTGGCGCTGAGAGTAGGAAGAGAGGAATGTTTGCTGGCATTTTATTGACCTTTCAGCTCTTTGAATTACAGGGGGTCTCCTGCTTTCTCAACCCTGATGGTAAGATTATCAGTATTCAACCTGAGCAGTGCTTATTGCCAGCTTCACTCTCAGTCAACTACCAGTTTCCCTGACCTCCTTCTGCCCTGCTAACTATTATCATTGAAGAAGCTGTTTCGTGATCTCTGTGCACAGGTCCAGCTGGCTAGTCTCCGTGTTCTCCCAATTCCCATCTCTCAGCTTTATCACGGAGAGGGGTTTGACCTCCAAATCCGGATTTCAGCACCTCCAAAGTTCAGGGATGGTCGGCTCGCTTGGAATTCAGGGTCTAGACCATTATAAAGATAGGGGCCATTGCCAAAATTCAACTCCAGCATTGAATTTTCAGCCTCCCCACATCTCCATGTTTGGGAGTGTTAAGGTCCAGTCCTACTGATATGTAGACATCTCTGTGGTAGTGGGCAGCATTTAACCACCATGTCTACTTATTGCCAATTCTTTCTGCATAACATCATTGAGATAACAGCCCTGCCTATCCATCCCCAAAACTAAAACTCTTGTCCAAGTTCTTGTTATCTCACACCTTGTTTTGTTAAAACAAGCAAAAGGAAGTATTTCTTCACAAACGCACAGTCACCTGTGGAACTCTTTGCCAGGAGATGTTGTGAAGACCAAGAATTTAACAGGGTTGTAAAAAAGAACTAGATAAGTTGCTGGAGGATAGGTCCATCAATGACTATTAGCCAGGATGGGCAGGGATGGTGCCCCAAACCTGTTTGCCAGATGCTCGGAATAGGCAACGAGAGATGGATCATTTGATGATTGCCTATTCTATTCACTCCCTCTGAAGCACTTGACATTGGCCACTGTCGGAAGACAGGATACTGGGCTAGATGGACCATTTGTCTGACCCAGTCTGGCCATTCTTATGTTCTCAGTTATTGCAACATCCTCTCTGGATTTGACAAATGCAGTCTTGTCTTGCTTATTCTCATTCAGAAACCTGCTGCAAAAATCATTTTCCCAATCTTCATTTTGACCATGTCACACTTCCCTTTGAATTCCTTTAGTGGCTTCCCATTCTCTAAAGCAGTGGTTTTCAACCTTTTTTTTCATTTACTGACCCTAAAATGTTTTTGAATGGAGATCGGTCCCCTTTGGAAAGCTTGGACATAGACACGTTGAAAACCCCTGCCCTAGAGCATCAAACATAAGATGCCTGTATTCATTTTCAAGGCCCTTCACAGTCATCCTGCCCACTAACACCTGTCCTCTCTTTCACTAATGCTCTGTTTATTACTCGTCTCCAATCAGTCTGTGCTTGTTAAGTTTTCAAACAAGTTGCTATGTGTTTTCTCCCATGCAGCCCCTCATGTTTGGGGCATGCCCTGTAAACATCTGCAAAGCTACCTCATTGCCCACCTTTAAACCCTCAAAACTCTCCTTTTACGTGATGCCTACAAAAGCTGACGTATTAGCATTGATTCAGCAGTCATACCAAGGATGAATGTGGCCAGGTGATGTCAGTGGAATGACTTTAGGGGTGACTTTAGGGGTGAAGTTAACCCATGTTGTATATACATCTTTTTTTTTTTTTTTTTCCTGAGAAGCTTGGTCTCTGGCTGGTACCTAGAATTTGGAGACCAAGCTGAGTGGAGTGGAGAGCAGGTCAGGAGCCTTCAAATGCTATGAAACCAATCTTTCCTAATAACGTAACACAATTAACTTAATAAATCCTCTTTCATCCCACAGAATTCTAAAGTGCTTTACAACTGGAATAATTTCTCCCCATCGCTGAAATGCAGCTGCTTCTTGGATGGAAGTGGGAACCGCCTGACAGTAGAACAACCTGTTAGTACAGCAAGTGAAGAGGAATGCCATGTCCATCTGCAATCCCAGGCGGGATTTAGGGAGGGAGAAAGGAATGGCTCCTATTGGAGTATGCCTAGGACATAGAGTCCAATGTCTCTATGTTTTGCCAAAAAAAACCAATAACAACAAAAAACAAAACCCCAAGGGATCTTAAATGACTACAGATGGTCAGGGCCTAGGTTGTGTGTTTCATCTGAGCTGTGATACCTTTTTTCAGAGTCCCTCAAAGATATACTGCGTTTGGGTGCACTCCTGTGCATACTGAATGTGGTTACTCTGAGCCTGTGATTAGAATGCACCTGTTTAATTCTCTGAGGCTTGTGGATTAGGATACGGCGCTCTGATTTATTTTGTCTGTGTTCGGCTGCGTACACATCGTGTAGAGGAATTTGGATCTAATCTTTGCCATCATTATAATTAATTAGCTGTTATTCTTCAGCATGTAATGGTGACGCTAGAGCCCTTACGTAGATCTGTGTGTTCCTCACACACTCAGCCGCAAGGAGAGATCTGCTGGAGAGATAGTTGTTAATTAATTGTTTAGTTTATCAAAACAACAGGTTGGGATAAAATCATCCCTAGTGTTTCTCTGCTGGATTTGGTAGAGTTACACCAGGGAGGGATTTGGCCCAGAAGTCCCCTCCACACACACACCTTTCATTTCCTTTTTAATATTTTAATTGCACTAACATTGGCTGCTGGTTGTGAATTTCTCCAAGTGGGGAAAGGGAGGGAGAGAGGGGAGGATGTCAGCCTGCTATATGCCACCATTTAATACGATTAGTATATTCTCCTCTGCAGAAAGCAGAGCAAAAAATATTTCTCAAACACACAAATACTAAACAGCATATGGTGAGAAAAGTGAAGCCTGAAGACTAGGGGCCAGAGCTTTGGAGTTGCACTGGCTTATGCCAGCTAAGGCTCTGACATGAGGTCAAAATTGTCTGTGCCCTCTGATATGTGTGTCTGATTACTCATGTATGTGTGTGCATTACTGAGCATCTATGTCTGCAACTGGTGTTTCTGTGGATTTCTTATGAGTGTGTGTTGTTGAATTCGTATGGATGAGTGACTGGACACGTGGATGGACAGGACATGTACCTGCAAGTTTGTCACTGAACATACGTGGGGCTTGTATGTCTGTAACTATCCATGTCCGTGAGCATGCACACAGCAGCACATGGAACCCGGAGAATTTATCTAGCTAGGCATGAGAGTATGTGCTTGGAGCGGAGAGTTTGTTACCAAGTGGGTGTGGCTGTGTGTACCTATAGGTCTCTGCATACTGAATCTTTACACCAGAGTGTCTGGGCCAGCACACAGTTGTGTTCCCGCCTGTGTCTCTGGGTATACAGCATGGTCTCTCTGTCCAGTGCATGGAGAGGCATCTGCATATGTACTCCTGAGTGGTGCTGCAGGGTCTTTGCCGCTTCTGTTTCTGTGTGTATCAGTATGGCAGCAGCTCTTTGTGTGCATTTCTGGGTATATCTGGGTATCCCTGTGTGTGTGTGTGCCCCATGTCTGCCCAGTACTCAGTCTCTGTGGACACCGCTCCCCCTTGTACTCGCACCGTTACCATACAGGCAGACTCCACGTTCTCCCTAGGCACAGTTACATCCACACCTGTTACAAACCCTGCACAGAGACTCTGGTTGCTGTGTTGAGCTGGATTTTTTCCTACCTTTGTAAACTTTCATGGCAGGTGTAATCTGTGTCCACTTGAACCACATTTGACGAGCTAAAACAGACACGACGTATCTATGCAGGGACTGACTCCAAAACACCAGCTGATCTAGGGCACTGATTCCCACCGGCACTCGAATAGGCTCCCCAGGCAGGGAGACTGGCCACTTGTGCCTGCCTAGCTACCCACTAGCGAGATCAATCTAATAAACTATGCCAGCATGCTAGGCCAAACTTATTCCTGGTGTAACTCCACTGATTTCAGACTGGCCTTCTGTTCCGCCTTCCCCCAGGCCATTCCATGGGTGCACCTTTCTCATCACTGCATGCATGAAACTATCCTCCTTCACTCAGCCTTTCCATCATGCAAGGGGTAGCTCTACTGGAGCTCCCATTACCTGGCTCCAGCTGAGCAGTAACTGCATCTTTCCAAGGGAAAAGCAGCATAATCAACAGTCTTTACGGAGAAGTCTGAAGGAACAGAAACGGAACGCTGATGTGGCGGTGGCCGCCTTGCTTCATGTTCTGGATTCTTTCTAGTTTTTTCTGCAAAGGTCAAAGAGTTGCCTCAAGAAAAGGGCTGTTCTCTGAATCCTTTCCACCACGGTCCTTTTTCTTTTAAACTAGCCTAATTCCTCAGGGCTGAGGTTCTCACAGGGGATTCGGTCTTCTCTCTCAGCAGGTTTGACGGCACTTAAAGGAATAATCTGTATTGTGAGACACAGCGCTGGAACATCTGCAACCTACTTCAGCCCTCACATGGGCTGCAGTAGCTGGCTAGGGAGGTGGTGGAATCTCCACTATTGGAAGTTTTTAAGAGCAGGTTAGACAAACACCTGTCAGCTCCCTGCTCCCTCTCCCCTTAGCATGCTGCATCCTCACTCCTCTGCTTACTTCCAGGTGTATCTCACCACCAAACAGCTGTTGGTGGCACTTAGTGCTTTCCAGGAGGGAGGGGGTAGGAGTGGGGAGCTGCATGCTCGGGGGGGAGGTGGGCTGTAGGGGATTTGGGAGGAGGCAAGGACGCAGGGAAGGGGTGGGGCCTCATGGAAGGGGTGGAGTGGGGGTGGGGCCAGGGGCAGCAGGGGAAGTGGTGTCAGTAACGTGGCCCTTGGGCCAATGTACTTGTCCTCACGTGGCCCTCCTGGTGATTTGAGTTTGAGATCCCTGGTCCAGATAATACTTAGTCCTGCCATGAGGGCAGGGGACTACACTAGATGACCTCTCGAGGTCTGTTCCAATCCTATGATTCGATGATACTCTTCCCCAAAATGCAGCTAGCAGCAGGAATCTGCCCATTGTAAAAGTAATAAAGGGGGTCAACAAAATAAATGAGTCAGAATTTGACTGAAGAGACTAGTGGGAAAGATTTGATGCCAGAGTGTCCTGACCACTGAGCTTTTACCTGAAGGGGCACCAGCCATCCTCACAGCAGGGCAATATCCTTCTGTCCTGAAAAAGCTTTAATGCATTTCACTAAGAGGGGGCAATCCACTCCCACCCCCCTGGGACTCGTCCATTCCTTTCCTTCATGGATGTTCTCTGACCCCACATGACCCACATAATTTTCCTTCTAGGGTCATGGCAAAGCTAGCAGAGTGCCAGAGAGCATAAGCTGTCTCAGAAGGTGAATGTTTAGGAGCAGCAGGTCCCAGACTCAGAATCCTACAGCCCCAGCAGATCCAAGACACCTTCAGGTCTATTGAGAAAGGGCAGCCATCTCAAGACACTCATTCTTCAGGTGACGTGTTGTCTCAGTTTGAGGTGTGTTTGTGCGGCTTTTTAAGATGACACCAGCTTTTTCTTAAAGAGACAGGACATGTACCCCTCTGTGGGGCTGGGATTGTGCCCTGCTTTGGGAAAACAGGTGTCTCAACCCTGCTAGAGACCCTCCGGCTTTACCCTCACCAGGCTGTGCTTGGACCTGCACACTGGGCCTTTGCGCATTTAAACCCCACTTTGTCTGGTCAGGTTGAAGTCACGATCTCTGGCTCTAGCTTCTCTGGCATGATTCCAGGGCACAGATGGTCTAGCTGCCTTAGGCCCCGAGGACCAATTCTGAAACACCCCCCCCCCCACACACACACACACTCCAGTAGCTTAGTACACCCTTTTCCAGAGCTTCACTTTTGTGGACATTCTAGTCTAGAGTTCACATAGACCATGTGATAGTTGAAGGAAACGGACCCAGACTTTGGAGAAAGATTTCCAAACCATCTCCCTTTACTTTAGGCAGTATCAGAGAGATACAAATCTATGCAAAATATGAAACCTCTGTATGCCACTACCTGGCTCAGTGTTCCCACCACTCTTTAGTGTTTTGTGGGATTTGGTGAGAGTCCCCTCTCCTGGACTTCACTCCTCCAGCACATGCTTCTCTTCCTGTTTTGGTTAGTCAAAGAGATCTATTCCAAGACAACCTGGTCCTTTTATAACTTCTAGTCCCCTTTGCCATGAGGTCTGTGTGATTTTGAGTCACATCACCACTCATTGCCTTAGTTTCCCCAGCTGTAGAATTGGATCCTGATCTATATTGTAACACACTTTGAGTTATTGCATGAAAATCTAGAAGGGGGGGGGGGAACGAGACAAGTTAATTCCTGAATCTGATTGGGCCTTCTCTGTAGGGCTAATTCCTTTCCCATCTACCCCTGTGCTCTGCTATCCAGTCACACATGGCCTGCAGCATGCCTGTATCTCTCCTGATTTCCTTCTCCTCTGTGTGAGCCCAGCGTGTGCAAATATACTGTACACATTGCAACAGGGTGCTGGTGTGTGTTGGCATGTCTGTGCGGTAAGGCAGCCTGTGTGCATGTGTGTTGTGACAGAACATGTGTGGACTTGTTTGTGTTGTGAGATCCTATGCCTAACCTCCAATAAACACCAGTCAGAAAGTGTACCAGTATCTTCATAACAGCTGCCACAGCTGAAAAACTTGCCTGCCTTATTAACACTCCACTTATCTGGAATCTGCTCACTGAGCAGAAACTGCACCATAAATCCTCCTGCAATTTGCATTCCTCTTCGCTGTTGCTCATTACCACTGACCTCACTCCTTCTGCTGGAGCTGATCAGCCTCCCACCGTCCTCCTGCCTGTAAGATGCCTCTCCATTACCACAACCTATTAGCAGCAGTAGCGCCTCAGCTAGCTCACTGCTGCTGAGTCAGGAAACTTTCCCAATTCAACTCCTCTTTCATCCCTCCCACCCCAGCCTCCAGGAAGGAGTAAGTGAAAGCCAAAGTGGCCCAATCACTCTCTCCTGCTTGTTCCAAGGCCAGGCTCTGCGTCTTGAGTGTCTAATGCCCACTGGTTGTGTGGGGTCATTAGTGGACCTTCAGCCAAGCAGGGAAGAGTGAGAATTGGATCAAAAAGCATTTGAAGCAGGAAACACTTGCTGACCAGACCTGGACTCTTTTCAATTAGCTGCAGTCTGCTCTGTGTGTGTGTGCGTGCGTGTATGTGCATGTGTCGGTTTCATTGCCCAGCTCTTCCGTCTGTGGTGTGTTTCTTTCATCCCTCCCTTTGCTGCTCTAGGCTCCTGTTCTGGTTTCTGCCTCCGCATTAGCCCCCGTGAGAGACTCAAAGCAAACACACGTGCACATTTCACGAAGTTCAGAGGGGGGACGTGGGGAGGCTGAAACAGCTCAGAGAATCACACATTGACCCTCCCTGATCTTTCATCCCAAACGTGAACCACTTCCAAAGCAAGGGCCAGACTCTGGTTTCTGAAGTGCGGTCCCATGGTGGTGGGGGAGAGGATGCAAGGGGCCCTTTCCCCTTGCCTTGTGCATGTGTTTGGGTGCAGCCAGAATTCTGTGTTTATCCACTCAGCACAAAGTGATGGGGAATGAGCACCACTAGGGGTGCTAGACACCAGAAATGGGTGAAACAAGGGTGCGGCCATGGTCCTGCCTCATTCTGCCCCCAGGCTGGTTCTAGATTTTAAGGAGTGGATGCTACCACGTTCTAACTCTGGCGTGTGGTGCCTCCTAGTACACCTGGGGCCTTAGATGTGATGTTGCAGCCCCAGTTGTTTTTTGAGGTTCAGAAATATTCAAATCATGCGTTTTCCTTTCACTTCACTTCCCCAGTTATGGCAGAACATCACAAGACACCTATTTTCTCACAGTATTACCGGCTGTGGCTGGAAGCAGAAATAGTGGAAAACTTGTGATAAAGCCTGATCTCCTGGCCAGAGTCCCATGCAGTCTGTGAAACTGCAGACCTAGAATTTGCTGCAGATCCTGCCTCTCGGCACAAAATTTTACTCTTGAATCAAAGCTTTCATTCAGACAAAATCATTTTTCTCTATGGTTGCAAAGAAAACTCTAAACTGAGTATAACCAATGAAATAGTGTCCTGATCATACAGACCACCTGAAATGATAGCGCTCAGAGGTGTGAACTGCTCCATTCATCTTGATAGGGTGTTAACCCTGAAGATGACAGCTCTTATCCTCATGTGGAATAATAAGTGTCGTTCAATTTGTCAATGAAGCTCCACTAGTTCACAATAAGTGAGGATCTGGCCCAACAATTTAGATGCCTACATTGTTAACCATTTCATTGCTGAGTATTTTAGAAGCAGCATACATTGAATGCATTTATCGCGCAATCCTAAATGCCTCCCACCACTATCCACCCCAAGGCCCAAAGTTGCAGCTGATCCCCACCCAACTGCCTAAATCTCCAGCTTCTCTCTTGACACCTAAAAAGCAGCTGTGTGTTGCCAAAATAAAATAAAAAATATCTGTGGGCTACTGAAAACCAGGGGCAGAGTAAATTAAATGGAACTAAATAAAAAACATGTACTGATTGCATTATTCATATATAATAAATTCAAGAATAGATATTTTGTATTGACTCTTCAAGCTGGTGCAGAATCTCTAAGGCTGCAGCATGATAGTGCCACAAACATCAGATAACTTACCTAAGGATTTAGGTCCCGTTTGCTGTGGGAAACATAGGGCCTTGTTCTCAGTATTTCCGGTCACTTTTCTGCAGGCTCAAATTAAGCTTTGGACCCAAACTCTTATACACCAGTCTGGATTCCAAGTGTCATAAGGTCAATCATTACTAGATCAGGTGTCATCAAGATAATAGTGGGCTGGTCTTCACTCGGGGGGGAGAGGGAGGGATCGACTGCAGATACGCAACTTCAGCTACGTGAATCACGTAGCTGAAGTTTGCGTATCTGCAGCCGACTTACCTGCCATCCTCACGGCACCAGCAGTTAGCGGCGCACTCCCCTGTCGACTCCAGCTTGCGCCTCCTGGCAAGCTGGAGTTCCGGAGTCGATGGGGGCGCTGCGAGTGATCGATTTCTCGCGTCTTCACCAGACGCGAGAAATCGATCGCTAACAGATTGATCGCTACCCGGCGGGTAGTGAAGACCAGCCCGACGTGCCTGAGCTACCAAGTACAGGTACAGGATTTTCTTTTGACCCATTAAAGAGGCTGAGGCTAGCAGCAACATTGGATAGAATTCCTGAGCCAAACTTTCCCAGAGTTTGAGAGTATTTGGTGGTTAGGTTCAGAGCATGACAGTGCCAAAGAGCCAGCTGTCAAGTTTAGATCCACATCCAACATTTAGATGAAGGGACACATGGATGTAGGTTTATGGTTGGGCCCCTTTTCTGTTTCCCTCCATAGCCCTGATTGCATTTCGGGTGGCAGGGGAACAGATACTTTATTTTGTCCTTGTAACTGTGACCAGTACTTTATACTGGAAGGGAGAATGAGCCACCATCCCCAGATTTCCTTCCTACAGGCCCAAGGCTGGCTCTACCTTTTTTGCAGAAAAAAAAGGGGGGGGGGTGGCCAAACTGTGCTGCCCCAAGATTGACCAAAATACCGCTCCTTACAATGTGCCGCCCCAGGCACATGCTGCTTCAGTTGGTGCCTGGAGCCGGCCCAGTCAGGCAGGTCCCTGTGCAGCAAGGGCATGCGCATGTTTGTCTAGCAGAGCCGGGGGACTGAAATGCAGCTTCATTCAAACACACCTCACGTAACGCTGGGGGGTTGTAGATCTTCCCCCCCCCCCCCTTACCTTTCTAGTCTTGATGGCAACAAAAGCAGAAGGGGGGGGAAAAAAGGAAAGAAAGTGAATTGCTTAATGGAGGAACTCTGCCTGCATATTTAATATGCTGATTTTATTGAATAAAAGGTGAAAAACTGCCTCTTGTTTGTTGCTTTCCTGTCAACCCATGGCAAAAAGGCATCCTTTCCCTTGACTGGTGCCTTTTATTACTCTGTGGATTCCAGAATGTAATTATACCGTAGATGTGAGATGCATTACACACACAATTGCTGTTCGCCAGCCAAGCCTGTTTGTTAACCGGGGGAGATATTTTGTTCAATTGGTTTAGCGGGCTGGGGTTTTTTGTTTGTTTTGTTTTGGTTGGTTTGTTGGTTGACTTTTTTTTTTAGGTTGTTTCTTTCCAAACTGTACCACAGCTGCTTGCGAAAGGACTTCTCTTCCGGGAGTGGGAGTTGGGGCAACCTGAATGAACAGCCCCTTTCCACAGAGCTAGGCTGTGCAGCCTGAGAAGGACATGCCCGATTGAAAGTGTTCAGGGATCTTGTTGTGGATCTCTCTTCCCCAGCAGGATACGGCTTGGTTTTCAGGCAGTTGTGTGAGCAGCTAGTTGAGGGTGATTTATCTCCAGGATTGATTGGTTGGGGGGGTTGTTTCCTCCTGAAAGGCTGGCAGAGACTTACCAGATTTATCTACATCCATGTGTGCACAGTGAACTCCAGACAGTCCTGAACTGGTGTTCATCTCTGCAACATTTTGCATACCTAATTCAAGCTTTAGTTGGATCCTCTTGTTCCTGCAGAATTGAGACCTCAGGAGAATGTCACTTCTTATCAGAGTCTCAGGAATTCCCTGCTTTTGAACACATCAGCAGCTAGAGATGGGCCTGAACCACAACTCTGGATTGGAACAGCCACCAATATTTTTTAGGACATTCAGGGTCTGTCTCCAGATTGTGTGGCCCACATCAGACCTACCCCAAGAGCATCATTCCTTGTGGAATTTTAGCATTCCTTGCTTCTAGCCCTGGCCAGAGCCCAACCTGCAAAGGGGAGAAAAAGAGAAAAATAAGCAGGGGGGATACTGAATTAATCAAGCATTCATCAAGATTTTGGTCAAGAGAGACGTGAAATGAGGAATGCAGATTGTAATCTGCACCCAGATTTCTGCCAGCGTTGGTGGTGGTTTGATCCGGGGATTTGGCTAAGGCCCACCTTTTGGTTTGTCCTCCAGATACTGGCAATTGCAGAGCAGGTTACTGAAGATCCAGAAAGAGTGTGATGAGCACTTCCGAGAGACGAGATGCCGTGAAGCAGCCCTAGAGCCTTGCAGCAACTTTCCTCTGAATTCCCCGCTGAAACATGTTTTCTGAAATGCAATGAGGGCTGTTAGAATTGCATCCCTTCCATCCATCAATCGAGGTGCAGTCCTGCTGTGACTTTTCCATTTCCACAATATCCTTCCTTTAATAAGGTGACCAGAATGGAGCAAGAATCATTTCCTTGTTATTAATTATTACTGTTACTGCTACAAAGCAGAGTGCTCAAGGGTGTAGCACTGTCATCCTTGAGAACCTTCTTCTGAATGCCACTTTATCTTCTCACACCCTCCTCCCCATTGGTGGTTTAACCCTGGCCCTCCTCTCAAATGGTGCTTCATCCCTTTTCCCCATACATTTGGCATTTTATCCCTCCAGTCTCTCGTCTCGATTTACATTTCATTCCCTTTTTAGGCTTTGTCTACAAGGGAAAGATTTCTCTGACATAAACTAAAGTGTGAATTTAAATGAATATAGTTATACTGGTATAGCCTGGCCACACTGGGGTTTACTGGTATGAGAGGAAATGAGGAATACTTGTAGCACCTTAGAAACTAACCAGTTTATTTCAGCATAAGCTTTCGTGGGCTATAGCCCACTTCATCAGATGCATGAAATGGAACAGAAGTAAGATGGATTTATACACACAGAAAGCAAAAAAAAAAGTTGTAAATTACCATACCAATTCTAAGAGCCTGTTGAATTTGGATGGGCCATTATCAGCAGGAGGGAAAAAAAGCCCTTTTGTAGTGAAAATTTACACTGTTTCTTATCTATGTCTGACAGTTGATTAGAATCTGTAGAAGAGACTAAACTAGGAAAATGCTATCAATTACTATAAAGACAAAGCCACTCATAGTCCCTGTTTAATACTTGGTTGATAGTGTCCAATTTGCAAATTAATTCCAATTCATCAGCTTCTCATTGGAGTCTGTTTTGGAAGTTTTTCTGTTTTAAAATTAACACCTTTAAGCCTTTAATAGAATGGCCAGTGAGACTGAAGTGTTCTACTGTTTTTTGAATGTTATGATTCCTGATGTCAGATTTGTGTCCATTTATTCTTTTGCGCAGAGACTGTCTGGTTTGGCCAATGTACATAGCAGAGGGACATTGCTGGCACATGATGGCATATATCACATTGGAAGATGTGCAGATGAATGAGCCTGTGATGATGTGGCTGATGTGGTTAGGTCCTATTATGGTGTCAGTTGAATGGATATGAGGACAGAATTGACATCAGGCTTTGTTACAAGGATAGGTACCTGGGTTAGTGTTTTTGTTGTGTGGTGTGTGGTTGCCGGTGAATATTTGTTTCAGGTTGGTGGGCTGTCTGTAAGCGAGGACTGGTCTGTCTCCCAAGATCTGTGAGACTGAGCGATCATCTTTCAGGATAGGTTGTAGGTCTTTGATGATTCGTTGGAGAGGTTTAAACTGGGGGCTGAAGGTAATGGCTAATGGTGTTCTGTTTTTGTCTTTGTTGGGCCTGTAGGTGGCTTCTGGGTACTCGTCTGGCTCTGTCAATCTGTTTTTTCACTTCCCCAGGTGGGTATTGTAGTTTTAAGAATGCTTGGAAGAGATCCTGCAGGTGTTTGTCTCTGTCTGAGGGATTGGAGCAAATGCGGTTATATCTTAGAGCTTGGCTGTAGACAATGGATTGAGTGGTGTGTCCTGGATGGAAGCTGGAGGCATGTAGGTAAGTGTAGCGGTCAGTAGGTTTCCGGTATAGGGTGCTGTGTATGTGACCATCATTTATTAGCACAGTTGTGTCAAGGAAATGGACCGCTTGTGTGGATTGATCCAGGCTGAGGTTGATGGTGGGATGGAAATTGTTGAAATCATGGTGGAATTCCTCGAGGGCTTCTTTCCCATGGGTCCAGATGATGATGATGTCATCAATGTAGCGCAAGTAGAGTAGGGGCGTTAGGGGACAAGAGTTAAGGAAGCATTGTTCTAAGTCTGCCATAAAAATGTTGGCATACTCTGGGGCCATGCGGGTACCCATAGCTGTTCTGCTGACTTGAAGGTATATATTGTCCCCAAATGTGAAATAGTTGTGGGTGAGGACAACCTGGTATGAGAGAGTCTTTATTTGGTTTAGCTTATGTCACTTGGGAAAGGGTCTAAGCTTAATTGGGGGGGAAAAAACCACTCATCAAGATGTTCACACAGGGAGCTATGCTCTATAACTTTAATCTATAGATTATAATCTATAACCCATCAAAATATGAGGAAAAACAGGTCCAAATGTTAATAGCGGGCACTTTCAAATGTTTACTTTTGCAAGTTCATAAATCCTATATTGAATCAGTTAAATAGAAAAGCCAATTGTCCCTTGAAGTAGCATTGTGCCAAATTTGGAGATTGAATTCAATAATTAAACAGAGAGATTTTAGTCTTGCTTTAAGTGGAAATCTCAATGCAACCTTAGCAATGGAGTTGCTACTGAAGCCTCTGTAATGTATCCCGCAAAGTGTTTCATTAATTTGGAGTTAAGATTGTCAGACTGAGACTCCATTGATGCAAACCATCAAAAGCAAGGAAATAATCAGTTGAATTATTCAATATTCAGCTCTTCATTTTCTCTTATCAATCTTAGCTACCTCCCTTTTACCACCCACAATCCACATCTCTCAAAACTCACCAACAATCAATGTGCAGCCTTCATTTCAATCCCGTTTATTTGTTAGATGGACATGTTTTGATGAGAGATGTGACTTCCATGATTTACATTGTATGTAATTCTGTATGTCTTTTTTTTTTATTAGAGTGTGTGAAAGAATTAACTAGATTGCACATGGTGGCCGTGAGAAAAGTTGCCCTCTAATGTTGAGGGAAAGTAATGGAAATGGGGTGATCTGAGTTACTAAAGAGAAAAATTAGAGATTTGAAGACCATATGTGTGTGTAATTCTGTATTATAGTTATGGCCAGAGTTAAGGTTACTAGGACATAGGGAAGTTTCCATCTCTTGGCCACAATATTTCCAAAACCAGAGACATTACAATTTCCAAGGAATCCATTTTCAGTCCATTTACAAAAAGGCTGTTGGTCAATTCCCTTTGGAGACTGGCTATTGAAACAACTCCATGAATATTGATTGAGACACAGAAGGAAATGTTTATCATTCTTAATTGAAATAAAATCATTTCAACTGGTGTTAAACATTCAAATAGAAACTCCATTGCATAATGCAAATACAACTATTCATTTGTCCATGACACAACAACAACAACAATGCATATAGAATGGATTTAGATATATAATAGCAGCTGACAAAAGGAGGAGGTTTGCTTTACCGGCATATAGGATTGATTCATTAGCTCTAAGTGTGGACAGGGGGTTCATATCTTTTATAGTATCTTGGATCAAGAGTGACAAGAAGTTGGTACTCTCAGCCTAGATCTCTTTGGGCATCTGGCTATGTTAGACAGTCACATTAAAACTGGGCATAATTCAACATGATTAGCTGGTTCTGCTCAGGAAGGAACTAGAGCAGGGGTCTCAAACTCAAATGACCAGGAGGGCCGCATGAGAACTAGTGGACTGGCTCGAGGGCCGCATCACTGACACTGCCCCCACCCCCACTCCACCTCTTCCATGAGGTCCCGCCCCTGTCCACCTCCTCCTCTGAGCACGCAGCTCCCCGCTCCCTCCTGGAAAGCGCTAGGCACCGCCAACAGTTGTTTGGCAAACAAAGCAAGAGCAATATAGGAAGTCCAGAGCTGGAAACACAAGCAAACAAAACTAATTTAACGAGAAATTACCAGCCTCAGATGATTCAAGTATTTTTCAAATGTAATATGCTGATAAATCTGACAGAAATTTCAGCCCATCTCAGCCTAATATCAATTATAATTTTATAAAGTCTCCCTCTCCCAAACTGGTCCTTATAACCGTTCCCCATCCCCACTTACTCCTGTAACCCAGCTCCCTGTGCCCCATCCCCAAATCCCCACCCACTCATCCCTATTACCGAGCAACCTGTTCCCCTAAATATCTCCCCACTCATGCTTGTAGCAGCTCCGTGTTCCATTCCCAAATCTCCCCCAATCACCCTCATAACCCTGCTCCCCGTCCCCAAATCTCCACCCCTCACCCCTGTAACTCAGCTCCCTGTACCCCAGTTCCCTGTACCCCATCCCTAAATCTCACCCCACTCACCTCCCATAACCTTGTTCTCCATCTCCAAATGTCCTCCCACTCATCCTTGTAACCCAGTGCCCTGTTCCCAAATCTCCCCCCCACACCTCCTAGCTTCAATACCCTCCCACCCCAAGCTGCCCCTCCCTTTCCCCCGGTCTCCTCTCTCTGTCTCCTTTCAGTCTTCCCGGACTCTCCTCCCCACCACCCCTTGCCCGAGCCCGACACTCTCCACAGGGGATACTGGTACTGGGGCATGGCAGGCAGGGGGCGGCGCAGCAAGCCCAGGCAGCTGCAGCTGGCCAGAGAGCCGTGGAATGGGCTCACCTCTGGCTGCTCTCAGGGCAACAGCGCCCACCTGGGGGTGGGGAGGCTTCTTTGCTGCCTGGCCGGGCCACTGCCAAGCCCCGGGCGTTGCTGCTGTAGCTTCAATGAATGGGCTGGGGCAGCGCTTCCCAGGAGCCCTCTGCAGCGGCAGCCGGGAGCGGTAAGCCTCCCGCAGAGGGAGGACGGTGGGGAGCCTGGTTTACCGCTCCTGGCCGCCGCTGCAGCTCATTCATTGAAGCCGCAGCAGCAGTGCCTGGTAGCTGGGGATTGGCAGCGGCCCAACCAGGCAGCAGAGAAGCTTCTGTTTCTGGCCCCTCACTCCCAGAAACTGCTGGGGGGTGGGGGGCAGGAGGCGCCAGGGAGCTTTGCGGGCCGCAGGGAAGGGCTTTGCGGGCCGCATGTGGACCCCAGGCCGCATGTTTGAGACCCCTGAACTAGAGTAATACCCCGGGGGCTGCAGATTCAGACTGAGGTGCAT
Organism: Sternotherus odoratus; assembly: GCA_032164245.1. Classification (NCBI taxonomy): domain Eukaryota; kingdom Metazoa; phylum Chordata; order Testudines; family Kinosternidae; genus Sternotherus; species Sternotherus odoratus. Next base: position 128,467,135 of record JAVMKO010000001.1, read on the forward strand.
TGGGGAGCCCAGGACTGGCATAGCTGGGGGGCTGCGGAGCAGGAGTGAGGAGCATTGCCAGAGCTGTGTGGGGAGCACAGGACTGGAATAGCCTGGGAGGGAGTTTGCAGGTCAGGAATGAGGGGCAGTGGCAGAGCCACGTGGGGATGGGGATACAGGATTGAGCTGTCTGTACTATGCCTAGCTCTAGTTAATGCTACGAACTCTTACCTTTGATAAGGACAGAAATCACCCACCCACATGCCCGCTCACTAGATTTATAGGATTAAGATGTGCAATAATTAATTAAAGGGTAATAGTCTTCATTTATCTGATATATGGGTAAACTAACTGACCCCTCAGCCTGATGGGCATTCAGATAACGTTCAGAATCCTTTATTCTGAAAGAAGTAGCAGGAAGCACCTAATGAAATACAAAGGTGAGCAATTACATTCTGCACCTCTCCATTTCCCCTTGCAGTTTAAATGTTATGGGAAACTTCTGCATAAGGAATACAGGATTTAGGTTATGTCTGTGCTACGGACCTTACAGAAACACAGCAGTACCACTACAGCTGCGTCCCTGTAAGGGCTCCTGCCAGCATAATTAAACCACCCAATGAGCAGCATTAGCAATGTTGGCAGGAAAGCCTTTCCTGCCAACACAGTGCTGTCCACACCAGCACCTTTGTTGGTGAAACTTACACAGGTCAAGGGGTGTGTTTTTCACACTGCTGACAATAAAAGTTTGACCAACAAAAGTGCTAGTGTAGATATAGCCTTAGGAACTATCATATTGGATCAGACGAGCAGTCCAGTCTCCCGTCCTTTGGCCAATACCAGATGCCTCAGAGGAAGGTATAAGAAACCCCACAGTGGACAATTACTGACTAGCCATCCAGTAGGTGACTTTTCCTCCTGAAAGCTCTCAGTTAAAGGTTCTTTCCCTAAACTGTTGCGTTCTATTGCATGTTGCGTTGCAGTGTGAAAGAGCTACCGTGATACACAGTTCAGTGGTGAGAAGGCACTGTGATTTCTCCGGTGGGAGTTTGGCTGAATAAGGCAGGGGTCTCCAATCTTTTTGATCGTGCACTGCAAGCAGAATTTTATTTTTGAGCATGCACCCCCGGGGGGAAGCCCCGTCCTAGCCCCACCCCCATCCATTCCCTCACTTCCCACACCCAACTGTCCCCCTCAGAACCTCTCCTCACTGCCCCGGCTGCCCCCCAGGACCCCACCCCCTATCTTAGCCTACCTGCTTCTTGGCCCCTAAATGCCTCCCTGGGGCTGGCCCTGCCACGGCACCCAGCTCCTGGGGCCAGTCCCGCTGCAGTGCCTGTCTCCTCCTGTCGCCGGAGCTGCCGAGGCCGCCTGGCTCCTCCGGCCGCTGAGGGGCCACAGCGGCCCTGGCCAGAGGAGCCACGTAGCCCGAAGAGCTCTGGCCAGAGCAGCCCGGCTCTTCTGGCCGGGGTCGTTTGGCTCCTCCTGCGGTGGCGGCACCTGACTCCTCCGTGGGTGATCTTGCGCACCGCACCCCCTGGGCTGCGTGCACCCCAGTTTGCCGACCACCGGAATAAGGACTGACCAAAAACTGAGGGTCGCATTCTGCAGCTCAGAGTTTGTCATAATTGCATAATTTTTGGCTATCTTTGAGGTAAAATCTAGCCTTGTCTCCACTAGGACTTTACACTAAGTATATAGTCAAGGTAAACCCGCCTCCCGCAGGCCCCCCCCGCCCGATCTCCCGCCGCCCCACCGCCGGTCTCCTACCTGCCGCGGGCCCCAACCCTCGCATGTGCTGCGGCCGTGTGGCCCGTCCAGAAGCAAAGGGGGACGGGGGAGGCTGCTGGGTGCCGGGGGAGGGGGCTGGTGAGCGCTGCAGCGGCTGCCCGAGCTGCGCCTCGCTCACAGCCCCGGCGACAACGGGTACAGCTGAGTACCGGCCCCGGACTTCAGGGGCCCCCCTGAAGTCCGGGGCCCGGTACAGCTGTACCCGTTGTACCCCCCTGTCGCCGGCCCTGGTGAAGCATACAATTGACTTGGAAGCACCAGTCCAGTGAAAATCAACAGGAATGATGCTTTGGAACATCCTAGCCGACTTGACTAATGTTAGCAGGACTGGTCCCTGAATAAGCATGCCAGGGTTTGATCCATTCCAATGAACTGTGTTTGTCACAACTATGGTTTTTCTGGCACAAAAATAAAAAAGTAGAGAAATCCAGTTAAAGTACTGAAATAATGCAGGGGGACAGCCCTCCATTGCTGATGGACTTTGACCTTGTAGGTATTTTCTACCTCTAAAGGCTTGTCTACATTTGCAATAATAGCAACACCGCTGCCGCTTTTCAGTGTAGACACTACCAATGCCGATGGGCGGCCGGAGCGGGGGAGGTTTCTCCTATAGGCATAAATAATCCGCCTCCCCAAGAGGTGATAGCTAGGTTGACAGAAAAATTATTCTGTCAGCCTAGCACTATCTACACCAGGGGTTAGATCAGTATAACTATGTCACTCAGGGGTGTGGCTTTTTCTAGGCCAACGAAGTCAGAAGGTGTGTGTGTGTGTGTGTGTGTGTGTGTGTGTGTGTGTGTGTGTGTGTGTGTGCGTGTGGGCTGGGTCTTGCTTTCTTAGGTTTATCCAGCTCCTGTCTCATTCAGCTTTATCAGAGAAAGGGATAGGCTCTTGTAAGAATTGGCCTGGAGGTTTCAATACTCCTAACCCGTTCCAGGCATCAGATATTGTGGGGACGGAAACACCGTCCAACCTTTGACTTGCTTATTTCCTTTAATCATCAGGCATTCAGAGGAAGGGGGAAGGGTAGACTGTCTTGCAGAGGTGTATTTGCTACATTTACTTTTGATTGAGCATTGCACTATGTTGAATGGAGGACATTATTATTCACAAAAAGGCATCCTAGAAAGCTTCAAAGCAGGGCAGAAAAACTTCAGGTTTTAATACTAATTAGAGGCGCCTGTCTCCCAGGTGTGAAGGGTTTATCTGTGAAAAGCAGGAGATAGTGTAGCAAAGGAGCAACTAGAGAACTGAAGATCCAATACATGGCTGAATGGATTAAAAAAAAAGAGAGAGGAAAAAACCAACAAAACCACAGAAGATAAAATAAGATGTTGTGTGGAATATGAAAGGTTTGCAAAACAGCTTAGGGTTTATTTCCAAACTCAAAAAAGCTGAAAATAATACAGTAATCTGGAGCAATAAGAAGGAAAGATTTGTTTTTAATTCCTATTATTTTGTAAGGATTTTTGTGTTTGTTTGTCAAGGCTACACTTGTTCTTCACGCAGGCTTTGTCCCACGTCATGACAGCTAGATTGCATGAAATGTTGGCAACAGAACCCCAAGCCCCCCATAGGTTGGCATCAGTGGAGTCCCATAGGAGTAAAAAGCTTTCTCTGGTACTTACATGGCCCCATTGCTGTAGTACCTGAGCCTCTCACAATCTTTCATGGATTTAGAGAGGGAAATGTCTCCCATTTTACAGAGGGGAGCCGATACACAAGGATACTTGTGGGTATGGCCACACAAAAGCTATGAGGAGTGATTCTCAGTATGGGTAGACATACATGCACTAGCTGCAGTGGCATAGGCTAGCCATCGACTGCAATCCCACTGGAATTCATACTTGAGTGGCTAGCCTCAGCTGCCATGGCCACATTGCTGCTACCAGGTGCTAGCTTAAGCAGCACTAGTGTCTTTATGTCTATATAGCTGCTAGACATACCCTAAGTGACACAGTCACACAGAAAGGAGAGATCGAGACCATATGGAGGAAAGGAGGGACAGTTTGCCCGGGGTCCTCCATTTGAAAGGGCCCCCAGAATGACTAAGGAGTGGCCAGGCCAAATTCTGAGCAAGTGGCATTGCAGCCTGGAGCATGGAGTCACAACGCTACTCAGGTTTGGTACCCACCAATGAGAATACAGGGAGCGACTCAACCTCCCAGGCTGGGCCCAGCTCCCATCATCAGACCAGGCATGAGGCAACCCACCAGACCAGCAGCTAAAAGGTTGGACCTGGGTCAGTAATATTGTTTCCAGTGGTAGTGGGACCGGAGTTCAGGGAGGACAGGTTTGGAAGTGGACCCCAGGCCATATGCAGGGCAGAGCCACCCCATCATCTCACTCCCTTTAAAGTATTTCATCTCCATGGTAATATTTTTTGAAAGGTCGGGAACCTCAGTTTCAAATTTTGCCCAGGGTCCCCATAAACCTCTGGGTGGCCCTGAGGAAAAATGGGGACTTGAACCTGGATATCCCAAGTCCCAGGCTAGTATCTTCTCTTTGCATCCAGAACAGAATTCCACTACTTTTGTGGATGACTAGAGAGAAATTCAATCAGAACAAAAAATGTAAATGTGAAAATTACAAGGCAGTATTTAAAAATGAATGAAAATGTTTCAAACTCTCCTTTGCTAGGAGTCCGACAGCTGTGTAGCCCCAGGGGGGTCACCATTTTAATGACAAACCCCACAAGAAACACAGCCTGTGAACACACATCAAGACAGGAAGATCAGAGCGGTGCCTCCTAGAGACACAGAACAGCAGGAGATAGCCACAATACCTTTTAGTTAGAAAATGTAGCAGAGTGCAAAGAGTCAGACGAATCAAAAAGAAAAAGAATAGAAATAAACAACTAAATAAAAATTAGCATTTACTGTAAAAAGATGCATAACAAAAATGCCTAAAGAATGTGATAGAACTTCACACTAACCTAACTATATAATACGTGATAAGCTCTCATCTCTCCTGCTACTTTATTCAATTTCTCCACTAGCAGATAGGACAGGAAGGGTCCTCCTGAGTCACTGAGTCTAGTTCCCTGCTATCACAGGCAACCCTGTCATATAATCCCATTCATAAATCCATCAAGCTCTATTTTAAAAGTAGTTAGGTTGTTGGCCCCTGCTAGTCCTACTGGAATTCTCTCCTGAAAAAGCAGAAATAGAAAGCATTTGGAGCCAGGCAATAAAAATGATTTGATGCCTTGAAGGATTTTCAGATAAGGAGAGATTGAAAAGATTAGGATATAGTTCAGACAGAAGATGAATAACAGGTGACTTTAATTAATGACAAGAAGTACTTTAAAAAATACAGCATATTACTACCCTGTGGAACTCGCTGCCACAGATATCAAGAGTTTAGCAGAATTCCAAAATGGAGTAGTGATTTCTACAGATAGGGAGAGCGTAGACAGTTACATTAGGTAAGATAGATAAGACAAAACATTTATAAGAAATATCAGCCCACATGGTTCAGGGCATAAATCCAACCCTAATTGCCAGAGCTTAAGAAACTTCCCCTAATATTAATGGATAATTATCCATTATGGGTGTTTTACATCTTCCTCTGATGCTGGTCACTGTTGGAGATGGGATATGACATTAGATGGGCCATTGGTTTGATCCAATATAGAGATTACCACAGCCTTTTTAAGAATACGGCAATCTGCTGTTCCTTGTGTCTTTGGCTGCACCACTGACCTTGCTGTCTTCATAAAACACGGCTGCTTCCCACTTCTTTATTCATATTTACATTGAGTCTAATCTACTCTTTCATGCATTTCACAGCAATAGTGATTTTGCAATGTTTTACTTGGGATCAAGACACAGGAAGCTGAGTGACTCGCTTAAGACCATGAAATAAGTCAATTGCAGCTGTTCTGAGAAATCGTCCCGTATCTTTGCAATCTCTTTGTGCTCTTTCTCTGCTCCTACCAAGGACATGCAAGGAGTGTGGCAGTGCATGGTACTCCCTGGTGCCTATGCAGCTGAAGCGACGGGGCTGGCAGGAGAGGCAATAAATAAAGTAGGTTATTCTTCTCTGAAGAGAAAGAAGGGATAAGTATGGCAGGAGCCTTCTGTGAGATGGGAAAGAAGGAAAGTAAAAAATGGTGCTCGCAGCTTAGCCAGTTCTGTTACTTCCTCTTATGACCTGATTCAGCAGTCCCCCAATGGGAGTGCTTGCTTCAGTAGGTGCTACTTGGCATGGAGAATGGCAGCTAAATTGGGCCCAGCGTATGCACAACTGGCCCTTGTGGGTCCCTTTATGTGGCTGGCTGGTGTAGCAGCCCCATTTTGCTTGATTCTGTTCTGACTATAGTAACTTTTGATTTAGAATAGGGTGAGAGCAGGATCATACCTATGGACTCTCCCACCGGTTTCTTGCTTTCTATCTGCTTATATGGTCCCCACCAACATAGGATCTTAGCACCTTACAAACATTAGCAAATGATTATTATTTGTATTATCATCACGTCTAAAAGTCCCTGTCCTAGACCATGACCCTGCATGTATCCTCACTACCATCTCTGAGGCAGGTCTATGTCATTGGCCCCATCTTACATAGGGGGACATCAAGACTCATAGACTTTAAGGTCAGAAGGGACCATTATGATCATCTAGTCTGACCTCCTGCACAACGCAGGCCACAGAATCTCACCCACCCATTCCTGCAACAAACCTCTCACCCATGTCTGAGCCATTGAAGTCCACCAATCATAGTTTAAAGACTTCAAGGTAGAGAGAATCCTCCAGCAAGTGACCAGTGCCCCTTGCTGCAGAGGAAGGCGAGAAACCTCCAGGGCCCCTGCCAATCTGCCCTGGAGGAAAATTCCTTCCTGACCCCAAATATGGTAATCAGCTGAACCCTGAGCATGTGGGCAAGACTCACCAGCAGACACCCCGGAAAGAACTCTCTGTAGTGACTCAGATCCCATCTAGGGTGACCAGACAGTAAATATGAAATATTGGGACGGGGGTGGGGGATAATAGGAGCCTATATATGAAAAAGACCCAAAAATCAGGACTGTCCCTGTAAAATCGGGACATCTGGTCACCCTAATCCCATCCCATCCAACTTCCCATTGCAGGCCACCGGGTCCATCTACCATAAAGAGGTGAACTGACCTCACAAAGTCTGGGCCAGAGGTGGAAACTGAACCCAGATCACCAGTGCAGTGCTTTATCTGCAAATCCATTCTGCTACGGGTATATCAAGGCAGGTGATAAGACTTGATATTAGGATATTCTGGATACATTTCCTCTTTGGTCCTTTTCATCTCCATTTTTTCTTCTTGCCTGCCACAGCTTCCCTGTGGTCCTATTGTGATCTCCAGGTTGGAATTTCCATTGCTTACATACAATCTTCTTGAATCATAAAAACCCTCTTGCACTCTGCCACTGAACTATGCTCTTTTGCTGATTTTTTGTGATCATTAGTTTTCTGGGGTATGTATCCCTTCTGAGACCATAATAAAGTGAACATTCATTTGTGGAATTGGCCTTACGTTAGGAGTCAACATGGGCCTGAGATGCAGCTGGGGTCCCACTCGGGGCTTTTCTAAATACTGGGGTATTAGGCACTGGAAGAGCATAGGCCAAAGGCCACAATCATTAATGCGCTGTATGCAAATTCTGTGGATTCAGAGGCCTGGCCTACGCTAGGAATGTAGTTTGGTATAATTACGTTACTCAAAAATGTGAAAAATCCACACCTGCGAGTAACACAGTTAAACTGACCTAACCCCCGGTGCAGACAGCACCAGGTTGATGGGAGAATTCTCGCATCAATCGAGCTATGACCTCCTGGAGAGGTGGATTACCTATGCTAGGGTGACCAGATGTCCTGATTTTTATAGGGACATTCCCGATTTTTGGGTCCTTTTCTTATATAGGCTCCTATTACCCTCCACCCCCATCCCAATTTTTCACATTTGCTGTCTAGTCACCCTAACCTATGCCAATCTTCACTGAAGCACTACAGCAGTGCAGCTGCACCATTGCAGTGTTTTAAGTATAGATAAGCCATGATTCTCTAACATTTCCCTGGTGGCTGTTCCAAGTGAGAGTTGTACTTGTATCCAGAGTTCATACAGTCAGTACACTATTGTTTCTATCACCCTTTCCAGTGCCTCTGTGCTACACGTAGAAGCAGGTAAAGAATTCACAATAAACAAATTGTTTGGCGAGTTTAGCATTTTCTTTTCCTGTTTGCAAGTTGTCCGTGCCCAGATTGTAGCTCTTGCAAATTTGTTTCCTATTGAAAACCGTCTGACTAATGCTTGGTGCATACATAGATCAGACTGTGGGTCACGTGCAGACTCTTTGCTGCAGGTATTCTTTGGAGTAGTCAATATTCAAGCTGCATGACTGGTCACTGAAGTGACGCAGTCTTGTTCTTGTTCCCTGACTAGATGACTAAGCTTTGTTAAGTACTTCTGCCAGAAATGAGGTTAGTTGTGTGATTAAATGGGTTTCACCTGCAGGCTGGAAATTTGCTTTCAATGAACTTTTGTACAAGGAAGACTTGCTTGTTTGAATGCTCTGAAAAAGCAAATAAAAGGGAGTATGAAAATGGGCAGGGTGAAATTATATTTTGGAGTCCTCAAAATGCTAGTGGGTAATCTCTCTTGCTAGCCTCCTGGGTCTGGTCATGATGAACCTCCTTTACAGTACACAAAGCCTTTCTCTGAACAGTTCCTACTAATGTACAGTACCAAGTGACCTGCAGTACCAAGTTGTGAAATCCCCCTTTAAAGCCAAATTTTAAAACAGACCAAACAAAATCCTAGCAGTACAGTAGCAACCACTAGTCCTGGACGGTCAAAGAGATGGATTGAATGCGATGAAATAAATCTTTTCTGTCTCTAGACTCTGATTTTCACAATATCATGTCAGTATAGTATCTGGAAATCCAGTCATCGTGGTTCTGGAAGCATTACCGCCAATGCAAACCTGATACACTTTCAATGTCATGAAAGTGAGACTATGTTCATCTCAGTATAGCTGGGAGAACTTTGCATGTTGCCTTTGAACTGATGGAACAAACAGGGATCACTCATCAAAAGCAGTATATATACTGGATTATGTGAATTTCACTCAAGACTCTTTCCCAAGTGGGTCAGAATAAATTATTGATGGAAAGTACTTTGGTCTAGTGCATGGAAATTATAGCCATGGGTACTCTAAGATACCTCAGGCTAGATAAACAGAAGGCAAGTGGCTTTATGTTTATCCCCAATTCAGTCTTTTAACTGATCTAATAGAAAAAGACGAGACTTAAGATTCAGACCAGCAGGACCTACAAAATTGTTCAAATTGAGGCAGCTCTAATGAAAGGAGTGTGACTTTAAAATGATACATGTTGGAAATTCCTTGTAGACTTGGTGCAATGCATTAGAATTAGTCAATGCAGTAAGACCGAGTGGAACACATTAGAAGTAGAGTTGCTGTGATGGATACATAGAATACATTAGCATAAGAGCAATTACAGTGGACCAGTAGAAAATATCAGAATTAGCATTGCCAGGATGAACTGGGTGAAACACACCAGAAATTGAGTCACTATGAGTCATGAAAAGCACAAGGGCCTGAACATTGGTCATCCTAATAAGTCATTCTCAAAATGCTGAACTATTAGATTGTCTATCTACTAAACGGTGGGGCTGGGTGATATTATCTACTGATAGTATGGAGTTTAGTATAGTGGCTAGCAGAGATGATGAGTCAGGATTACAAGGTACTATTCCTGGCTCATTTTGAAACCTTGGGCAATTCATTTCCCCTCTCAATGTTTGTTTTCTCACTATGATAATGACACTGTGTTTTGTTCTCTTTTATAAGGGCCTAATCCTCCAAAGACTTACATGCATGTCTAATTTTATGTACCACGAGTTGTCCTATTGCCTTCAATGAGCCTACTCACATGTGTAAAGTTCAGCACATGCATAACCCTTGCAGGATTGGGGCCTTAGAGCACTGTGGATGACAGGTACTTAAATGAGTGTTGGTGGGCCTATGAGTTAACACAATGTAAGTATGGTCCTATCAACTAGTCAGGCTGGTGCAATTTTTATTTTTCCTATTTGTTGGGGGTTTGAATATTAAGGGGTTACATGTGCTTTTAGAAGCTTAATAGACCTGCAGGATAAGAAATGTAGGTGTGCCACTGAATGGCTGTATCTGTGCCCAGAAATCACTTCCCTAGGTCCACAGGAGACTGAGCTGAGGCTAGAAAACTCATTCCTTTCTGATGGATTCTAGACTGGGCCCAGAGATGAATGCCTCATTTCACGACTTTATCCATGGATCTACAGTATGTTCCTGAGCTAGTTAAAATTAAACTTAGCTATCAAAATGCTAAACTTGATAGCTCATTTATCTTTCTGTCTCACAACTCTACATTACAATACAGCGGTGATTGATTTTGCATCTTCAAGGTACTATATGGTATAAAAACTAAGAGAAGATTAATTAAAAGCCATTGCATCCAGACAGGTTTTTAAATAAGTTTTAGATTTAGACAATATATCAGCTGAAGCAGAAAGATCCCAAGCCCAAGAGCCTGTAGCTCCAAGTGTGTTTCTCTCCTCTCTGCTTGGGGACAATGAATAGGTCCACTGGTGGTGAACTACCTCAAAGATGAATTTGGCCAGGCAGATTGGTGTGGTGCAGCAGAATGCTGTCTCTTATTTGTAGTGTTGAGAGTGATGTCCTCCTTCAGGACTCTCACCCCGGGGTCAAGATGTCATCAAAGCATCTGAGTGCAGAGTTATGGGAGGCGGTATTAGGATAATTTTTTCGGTCAATTTATGGCAACAGTAACATAGCAACTCACATGGACTATACTTAGGCCATATGCAGACATTCTCAGATAATTAATCTGTTCGTTACTGGACTGAACTAAAATATCATCCCCCCAAGCTCCAGCCCGAGGCACAACATCTACACTGCTATTTTTAATGCCATAGTGTGAGCTGTCAACCCAGGCTCTGAGACTCTGATGCAGGCTGCCACTTGCTGAATTGACATATCCTAAATGGCCTAAATTGGGCCCACATTTAGCTGCAGTTGCACCATTGAGCTTGCAGCTACCTGAGTCTAGAATTTGCAAGTGAGCACTGGAGGGTGGTGTTTGGACATGGGCCAGCGTATGAGAATCCCATCGGTTTCTGTAGCATTGCTGGCTAGAAAAGTCCACGACATAGTCAGTCCTCATGAGATGCCTGGAAAAGCTTTGCATGCTCAAATGGATTAAATAAGCAGAAGATAAAGCCTCTGGGCCAGGTTTTCCAAAGCGCTCAGCATTCACAATTGTAGCTTGGCCGTTTTGCTCAGATGCCTAAATGGGAGCTGAGCCGAGAGCGTCAGAAACTTCCAGTGCCCAAACCATGGCCCCATTTCCCTGCGCTGCCCTTTCCCCCCCTAAGTCCTGGTGCACCCCCTTCTCCCCAAAGTCCTGCTTCCACATCGCTTCCCCCCCACCCAAACCTTCCTCCGCCCCCTTTCTGGGGCCCTTGAGCTGAGCTCTTTTCAAAGTCTGGCCACTTATTTGGGTGCCTAAAGGGGAGCTGTGGGATGACGAGCTCTTTTGAAAATCTAACCCCTGGACATTTGGGTGCTAATCTAAGACAACAGTTCTCAACTGGGGCCTGGAGCAGCTGATGGGGAGAAGGGGGGCTGCAAGCAGGTTTCGGGGGGTGGTCCGCCAAGCAAGGCCGGAGTTAGACTTACTAGGGCCCAAGGGAGAAAGCCTAAGCTGTGGTGCTGAAGCCTGGGGCCCCACTCCCGCCACCTTGGGGTGAAGCTAAAACCTGAGCATCTTAGATTCATGGGGCCTTCTGTGGCGTGGACTCCCAGCCAATTGCTACCGCTTACTGCCGACCCTGGCTTGTATATGCAGAAAACCAGTTGTGGTGGCATAGGTGGGCTGTAGAGTTTTTATAGCATGTTGGGGGTGGGGGTCTTGGAAAGAAAAAGGTTGGCAACCCCTGGTCTAAGGTAAACAGGACCAAACCTTCTGTGGCTTGTCCATCCCCGGTCAGAGCTGAGCATCTAGTGACAGGGAGGTGGGACAGTCGCAGTTGTTAGGGATCAGGACATAGGTGGTCTGGTCCAATGGTCAGAGCAGATCTGAGAACAGAGCTGAGAGTCAGCTCCAAGTCAACTGCTGATTTCCAAAGCCAGGGGTCAAGCTAGAGTCAGGAATTGAACATGCAGAATGGAGCCAGGGTCAGATACTAAAGGCCAGAGCCACGAGTCAGCCCTGAGTAAGATGTCAGAGCCAGGACTGGAAACTGCTGGTCAGAAGCAAGACGTAAGGGCAGGCACTGGAGGAGAGGCAAGGATCAGGCCTGGAGTAGGAGCCTGGTAAGGACCAGGAGCAAAGCCAGGGTGAGCTAGGTGCAGAGCAGGAATCAGGAACAGGGTTGGGTGCAGGCACAAGCAGGGTCCAATGCAACAACAGGAAATCACCTAGTTGCTCAGACAACTTCCTGAACTTCTGTCTTAAATAGCATGACTGGACTAAACGGTAGGGCGGGGTGATCCTCCAGTCAGAGCTCCCAGACCCAGAGGTGATGCCTTGGCTGAGGCTGTACTCCTAACTCTTCAGCCCACTAGCTTTCAGCAGCCATTGGGTGGGGCCAGGATGTGATGGCTGTCTGGGAACTCGCAGGCCTGGGTTTGAGATACTGGGACATCACAAGAGTAAGAAGAGTGTTGAATCACCTCAATCACTTATTAGACTATTTTAGAGCAAACAGAATAGTGTAGGAGTGATCGTCACACGTAGTTGACAGGAGAAGGCGGAAGAAGAAGGAAGTCAGCTCAGCTGGAAAAGGACAAAAGGGTGGTTGGTGGAGCTGTTGCATTATCAGGAGAGTACTTAATACACATTCAATCCTCCCGACAGCTGAAGTAAAGTATTTATATCTGACACAGCTGCCATGAGGACATTAAAAATCTCCCAGTTTAGTGTGTACTGTGATGTCATGGCAAAAGGCCTTGATATAATGAGTCTGAGTTGGGGATTTCTATTCTGGGGTGACAAAGTGGTGTCGTAGCTCTGTGTCCTGGGATATTAGAAAAACAAGGTGGATGAAGTGACATCTTTTACTGGACCAACTTCCACTGGTGAGAGAGACAGGCTTTTGAGCTTACACAAGAAATACAAGGTGACAATAATACTCCATTTTACAGAGACTCAGCAAAGGTCTCTGTTTAATCCTTTGGGCCCAATCTCCTCAGCTACCCTGGCATAACTCAGGGCAGAATTGGACCCTTTATCTCCCATTTACAGGGCTCCATAAATTAGCAAATTTTTGAGAAAATCTTTTTTTCACTTCAATTAATTTCAATAAATGAGACAATTTCCGAGCTGTTTGGTCTACTCCCTGACACAGGTAATTAACTCTTTATATTAAATCACAGACTCATTTTCATTTCACACTAATTCCGCACCCATATTCTTGTCTTTAAAGGTTATCTGTCCAAGATGTGTCAGCCATCAGGCTCTGGTGTTTTTCTGCATTGTAAATGGGATGCTTCTTACACATGGCGTTCAAAACTAATTTGAATTTAAATCATGTAACAAAAGGATGTCTCCCTTCACCTTTTCAGCACTTGATTGTGTGGGTGTGAATGAATCCAAAATTCATTTCTCTTCACTGAGTTGACTACTCCAGGCACCTAGGCTAGGCAAAATCCTGATGCTAGAAGGAGGGCAAGCAAATAGCTACTAGTTAGGGGTAGGCAAACTTGTCTTGCCTAATGTCAAATTCTTGCAAACATCAGATGTAAATAAATTTAATTCAGATACTTCCAGATTTGTGTTTCCTTAGGAAAGACTGAAAAAAGGAGCAGAGACAGAGACGATCTTCCCTGAACAAGTAGGGTGAAAATGCAGCAGAGAGGGAGGCAACTGAAAAACCGATAGTGAATATGAAATAGAGGGCAGACAGGGGGAAAAGGAAAATACTAATACAAATAGAGAGACAGCTTCTGCAGTGTCCTGGGGCCACCACGTTTTTTCAGGGAGGGCTGGAAGGTTTGAGCCGAAGCTGTTAGCAATGTATTTTATTTTATTTTTTCAAAAGGGTGGCACTCATCTTTGCAGGAAAAAGACCATGTGGGCCAACATTTTCAAACCTGGTTGCCTAAAGTTAAGTGCTTAAATCCATATTTAAATAGCTAAATAAGAGAGGCCTGGTTTGGCAAAAGTGCTGAACAACTACTAGCTCCTGCTGGCATCCAGCGAGAGCTGGTGGGTGCTCAGCACCTCTTGAAAATTCAGAAGCTAATTTAGGTGGCTAAGTGCAGACGAAGGATCATGACACCCTGCCTTGACTCATCTGGGCATGGAGTTTTAATTAGGAGACCTGTCTAAATTCATGATGATCTAAAAAAAAATTTGTGTGAGATTAGCAAATCCTAGAACTCCACAGAGCAAGGCCACCCCCCCACCCTGTTTTTAATCTATCCCTCCCCTTCATTTTCCTCTCTCCCTGTGCTCCCTCTCCTTGACTTTCCTCATCCTCTTCCCTCCCTCGCTTCCATTCTCATCCTCTTCTTCTCCTGTGCCTCCCTCTGAATGGGAACTTGCTTTGCTATTGTTAATAGGAGTGAGTAGCTGTGGGCAACTCATGCCTTCCAGGGAGCTGGAAGTGGTTTTGGTTTCACCTACTCTGTTTGGGTGAAGGCTCTGAGGCCTTCCCTCTCCTCCCAGCCCCAGATTCTGATGTATCTGCCTCTCTTTCTCTTTAATTCTTCCACTTTGAGTTCCGTAATAGGTTGTATGTCCTCTGGGAGGATTCGGTGCAGTTCCTTCAGTCATCCAGAGGAGCCCACTAGAGAATAACATAAGGTGTGTCCCAAAGAGGGTGACTTTTAAAGCCTTTAATCGCTATGCGAATTACCAAATTGTGCACAGCTGTAGAGCCAAATAACCCCAAGACACATAAGGGATGGTAGCTCCTTTATTCCTCTAAAGAGCCCTTTCCATCAAGGAGAACATTTACAGCTAGAATAGCGTCTAGCTCTGATGGACCATCAAGATGGGCGAGTACCAACAATGAGGAGGCCCTTAGGACTTTGAGCTCTGTCTTTTTGGATCAGAGCTAGCATGGGTAAGCCTACCTGAGCTGGAAATCACATCTCCAGCTACAGTGTAGCCACACCCATAATGGGAAAGTGCTGGAATAATAAGAAAATTTCAACTGCAAACAGGAAGTAGCTGCAATCATGGGGTGAATTTTCAGCACGTGAGAAAAGGACATGGTACATCAGAGGCCGGGTAAGTAAGATTTCCATCGCATTTTGTCCCACCATCCTTGGGGTGCTGGGAGCCAGTTCCTTAATAGGCATTGGTGAGGGACTTCTGCAAAGACTTTTTGAGAGTCCAAATATGTTCTTCTTTATCCATCATGGCTGGTGCACTCAAAGAATTCTCGTAGATTGCAGCGAGAGAATTTTCCTTTACCAAAAGTATGTTGCTTTGTCCCTCTCATATCATGTTTCTTTTGCTGTGCTATAATTCTATAATGAGTTATCTTTTCAAGCAATTTTCCTAGCTGCAAGTAAAGCTAGCTGGTCTGTGATTCCCAGGATCACTTCCCAGCCCATTTGTATGGGCCCAGGATTATTGGACAATTTTAGAAAAAGCATCTGAATCATCAGGTGCCTATTTAATGCAAATCTGCCCGTAGGGTTGTGTCCACTGACTGAGATGGCTGACTGGCAACTATGTGTGGGAATCTGCCACATTCCCCATCACCAAGTGAATTGCAATTGGCTCCTCCTGTGTCTCTGCAAGTGCAGGTTGTTTCATTTTGAAGGTGCTTTTCAAACGCAGTGGGGATAACGCACTGCCTTTTCCTGGCTGGTATCCACATCTCTTTGCATTCAACATACCTTATGTAGAAACGATTCACATCCATTTATTGCGGACTAACCTGAATCTTTCAGTCGTTTATTAGACCAGTGGTATCCAAGGCTGATGTTATCCTCCAGTGATGGACAGGCTGAGTTTACTGGATGTAACAGCAGCTTGGGATGCCACTGGCTATGAGGTATTATGAGCCAGCTTATCTGTGGAATCTTACCCACCTGTCACTCATCTGGCATGCAGTGTGGGCTGGTGAAGAGACATTATGTGGAAGAAGGAAGAGCTGGGTTCCATTCACACTTCTGTCAGTGACTTTGGACAAGTCACTCCGCTTGTCTGTGCCCTTTCTACAGGCTGCACAAGGGTGTGAATAAGAACGCACCCCCTTTGCAATGTGCTTTGCAATTTATAGGTGAAAGTGCAAAATGTGAACATCTGTATAAGGCACTCGTTACTCTGTCCAGTTGTTCCTATCAGTGCATTCTTTCCTTCCTCTCCAAGACCTCCCAAGGATTAGTGCTAGGTGACTGTTCTACCTCCCCCAGTTTTCTTCCATGTGGCATTCTCTAGGTTCCCTTTCTCACTCCTTTTGTTCAGTGAGTATGTAAAGCTCTTGCTGGAGAAGATGGTGAGAGGTTTGGGGAAGCAGAGTTCTCAGGAGGCTGATGAGACCAAACTCTCGCCTCCACTGAGCACAGATCATGTTCTTATTGATCTCCCTCAGCCATAGTCACAGAGATAAGAAGCAGCTCACTGGCTGTGGCTCAATCCATTTAAGATGGAGGTGATGGGTGTTGGCAGAAGGAACTATTCAGAGACCCAGACAGAGACCATGGCTGCATCATGTATTGAAGTTGTTTACCTGATTTCCACCAGGATGAGTCACAGTCTCTTGGTCCTATTGGACTGTCACTGCTCCTGGATTTCCAGCTAGCACTGGTAACTTATGATACCTTAGCTGGCCATTCAGCTAGTCCTGTTTTCATGCACTCAGGATTCACCCCAAGATTGCTGTTTGCAGTTGAAATTTCCACTGTAGATATACACTCAGTCCTGACTGACCCACTTTGCTTCCTGCTTCCAAAGAAAAGGAAAAATAAGGAGAGTAAAATAAGCTTAACCAGATTACTCCAAATCTTTAAAACAGCTTCAGAGATGGGATCAGTTTGAGATTTGGACAAAGCTTTCAGTTTTATTTCATCTGAACAATTCACCCTGTCTCCTAAATCCAACCTGGGTTTCCGCCCTTTCTGACGAATCAGAACACATACCAGTTGTTTCAATTAGTGATGGGCCTGAGCTGCAAAATTTGGAATTGGAGCTGAACTTCTCCAAAGACCAAGGGAGTTCAGATCTGAGATTTTAGTCTGGGCCAATTTCTAGCTTCAGTCGACATTCCAGCTTCACCTTCTGATCCGGGGCACGTAGCATGTATCATCAAGGAGGGAGACTAAACAAGATAAAAACATGTGAGTGTAGCTAAGGCCCCAAAACTCTTAGGGAAGAAGAGCTCTGTGTAGTTCAAAAATGTGTTTCTCTCACCAACAGAAGTTGGTTCAATAAAAGATAGTATCTCACCCACCTTGTCTGTCTAATATCAATGCAATACCAATGTAGTTCCAATAAAATAGCATACAATAAGGACACTAGTTAGTAACCACTGCATTGATATGGAAACTAGAGTGAGTAGCCCATCAAACCATTTCAAAGTTCCCCTTTTTCTGCTTTTCCAGGGTTTTCATTTTGCTCAGGGATCAGCCTGTTGGCCTCTTGGAATCTGAAGAAGAGGCTTAAATTGTATTTTTCTTTCCCTGCCCAGGAAAAAAAAAAAAAAAAAAAAGCCCATGTAAAGAAACCAGAGATGGCAGCATGTGAGAACGGCTGCAGGAAAAGCCACAGTCACAGGAAATTACCTTAATAGAGTGAAAATTAAGAAACGACCAACAACACAGCCTGTCTCCAGGATACAGGAGGTATTTTTATGCCTTGCCAATTATTCTGTTTGCATCAATTTTGGGTTATTTTGAAACATTTTGTTTTTTTAGGAGCTGAGGAACTAAAGAGAAACAGGAACAGGATAAATGCTTAAAATATTTAATTTTTGTTTAAATGGGGGGATAATTAATCTTATCCTTCTGCAAGCAGGAAGGGAAGCAGCCAGCATTCATTCAGTCTTTTTCATGTTGCTTTATGCCTGTAGGTTGGGAATGCTAATGAAATTGTTTTGGTGGTGACAGAAAAGTGGGTAAAATGAATTAGAGGAGAAGTGTAAATTCCTCCCTTTTGTGATGTGCACCTATCACTACAGCGCCCCCTGGCATCAGGGGATGATGTTGTAGGGATCTTCATCCACTGGTCGTTGGCCTCTGTGCACAACTGAGCCTTCCGGCTGAAAGGTATTTGAATCTGATCCGTTTTGTGCAACAAAAGCTCAAAGTAATGTCCAAAGGCCTCTGAACTCACTCTGCTTTTCTTCTGGGCTCTGTCTTCAAACTCCTTCACTACTCCAAAGTCTTCTCCCCCAGCTCCAGCCTTGAGCATTTGCACTGCAGATTGCATTTTCTGAGCAGTCTGTTCTCTTAAAACTCTGACCCCTTCACAGAACTCCCTCCAGTTCCTCCCTTCAAATTGAATTTACCTTTGATGAGGCCCAGGAGTGCTATTAGGTTATCGCCTTGTCAAGGCTGAATCCTCCTTCTGTCACTTTGAGTACAGAAGATGGGGGCCCACAAGGATTAAAAAAATTAATACTTGCCACTCCAGGCTGGTATTAAACTCCCAAGGTTACAGCTTTTCTCTGACTGTGGCTTGGTAAATGGTGCCACCACCCAAATGCAACAAAAAACCCAAACCCTTGGACCCACAAAGGAGCACTTGGGAATTCCTCCCTGTGGGGTACCCTCAAGCCCTTTCACTCCTCCCACAGGGGAAGAACTGAGAAATAAAACAAAAGAAATTAGCTGTTGCTACCAGCTATTAAAACATGCACAAACCTCTTAGGACACCAAAAATCCAGTTCTTAAAAAAGGTAAAGTTTATTAAAAATAAAAAACAAATAAAATACATCTGGAACTTAAGTTTTTGCTAGATTTTAAGAGCAATTCCAAAAATTAAGTACCCAAAATAACTTACTTGAGAGTTAGCTTAAAGGTGACAAGCAAACAAAAGCAGAGGAGTCCACAAGCCTTAAAAAATAAACCGAAAAACCTAATCACACCTTCCTAAACATTACATTTTTGGGTTGTTAAAAGCATTTTAGATATGATCTGATGGTTTTCGTATCTGGTTCAAACTTGACACAGCATTCCTGCTGCCCATCTCTTCAGCCCAGAGAGAACAACAGTCAAAGGGAAAGCTTCTTTCCCCATTTTACAAAGTTCTACCTTCCCATTGGTTCTTATGGTCAGATGCCCATTTTTTTTCCCTTTACCTGGGGGAATTTTTAACCCTTTACAGGTAAAACAAGTAGAGAACAGCTACCAAGAGGGAATTTACAGCTAACTGGCTGGGTGTCCATCAAAGGGAGCCTCCTACCCCACTTAATTTATCACACAAGGCATGGCTACACTTGAAACTTCAAAGTGCTGTTGCAGGAATGCTGCTGCGGGAGCACTTTGAAGGGTGAGTGTGATCAGGCGGGAGCGCTCTCAACACTCCTGGTAATCCACCTCCATGAGGTGATTAGCAGTGCTCAGAGCCTGTCCATACTAGTGCTTTAAAGCGCTCAGACTTGCTGTGCTCAGGGGGATGATTTTTCACCCCCCTGAGCCAGCAAGTCAGAGAGCTATAAAATGCAAGGTTAGCCAAGTCCACACCTGATGCCTCTTCGTCCCTCCACTGAAGGCTGCAGCTGAGAAGCAACTAGTTACAGTAAAACCCCGATTTAACGGACCCCGATTTAACGGACTTCGGATGCAACGGACAAAATTTCCGCTGCATCCGAAATCCGTTTTTCGGGGTCCCACCTGCGGGCAGGCTGGCTGCTCCCGGATCCCGCCTGCGGGCGGGCGGGCTGGCTGGCTGCCGGCTCCCTCCTGCGGGCGGGTGAACGAGCTGCCAGCTCCCGCCTGCGGGCGGGTGAGCTGTAGGTTGCCGGCTCCCGCCTGCGGGCGGGTGAGCGAGCTGCTGGCTCCCGGGTCCCGCCTGCGGGCGGGCGGCTCCCGGCAGCGGGCAGGCGGGCTGCCGGCTTCCGCCCGGGTCCCGGCAGCGGGAGAGCTCACTGCCGGCTCCCGCCCGCGGGTGGGCTGACAGCTCCCGCCCGGGTCCCAGCAGCCAGGACCCGGGTGGGCGGGTTGACGGCTCCCGGCCGTAAAACCTCCATATAATGGACTAATTCGGGTGAGGGGGTGTCCATTGTCAGCCGAAAGTCCGTTATTTAATAATTTTAAAATATTATTAAATAACGGACTTTCGGCTTTAACGGACACCCCCTCGCCCGAATTAGTCCGTTATATCGAGGTTTCACTGTACTTATGGCTCAGGTGCAACAGATGTAATTAAGTAGCTCTGAAACCTTTCTTCCCTCCGATGGGTTTCATCCCATCACCCTCCCATTTTTTGCTCAGTGGCAAATGAACTTATGCTGCCTAGCAAGCACACCCTAAACTTCAGGAGATAATGGAACAGCCTAGGGTAACCAGACAGCAAATGTGAAAAATCGGGATGGGGAGTAATAGAAGCCTATATAAGAAAAAAGACCCCCAAATCAGGACTGTCTCTATAAAATCAGGATATCTCATCACCCTAGAACAGTCATTAACTCAGGGAAGCTACTCAGATGAGGTTTACTTTCCACAGAACAGTTTGAGGACAGTCAATGCAAGTTTTCTGACCACTGCCCCTAACTCCAACCTAGAGGAACCTTCACTAGGAATGAGAAGGGGCTTCAGTGTCCATGTTTTGCTCAGCCCTTGGTCTCTATTCTGAGACTGCCAATGAGTAAGCTAATTGTACTAATCACAGTGATTTCTGTGACGTTTCCTCGAGGAGCTAGTCTGAGACCCACCAAGTAGCTATCAGATAGTGACCAATTTCTTACCACAACTACAACCTATATACATGAGGTTAGACTTAAACCAGAGCTTCGAGGTACCAGGCTCCCTCACCAGAAACAATCCCCTTGCCCATTGAGTTACATTCAGTGCCCACTGAAATAGAGGGAAAGGGTCTCACTGATTTCAGTGGCTGGAGAAAATGTCCTAGGCAACCACTCATATTTCTGAACAAGGGAATCTAGACTAAATGCAGCAGCAACCTAAATACATCACTGGGTCCTTAACCATTCACCCCACCCTCTATATTTCAAAATCCTGCTCCAAATGCCTCTGTTTGCACCTCCGCAGCCAGAGTGTATGGAGAGCTGCTTCTGTTGCTGCATGTGTTGCTCCCTGAGCCTACGGGTTTGACAGACAGAAAGTTGCATTTGTGAATGCATTCGTTCACTCAGTTCCAGTAATACGGAGGAGAGTAACCTCACTCAAAGGGGGAAGGGCAATTTCAGAAATATGGCAGGGGGAGAGGGGAATAACCTCATATGTACAGGAGACTATAATTAAAAACAAAGGCAAAGAGTAACCCCAGAGACACAGGAGGCTTGTGCCTTCTGGTGCTAGTCAGAACTTGCACCTCCCTATAACAAAAGAGCTGATTCTAACCATACTCTCCAGTGGAGTGACTTTGGGGTCCTATGTCATCCACTTGCCCCATTTTTTATTTCATGGAAGCGGACATCATTTTCCAGATGCTATCGGAGTACCTTGGTTCTCTTTGCTGACCTGCATGCCACAGAAACCCACTTGCACCCTCCTTGCACTAGAATGTGGTTTTATTTTCATACAGTACAGGGCTAGATATTCATTTATACCAGGCACAAATATAATCACTCTTAAAGGCTTCCCAGTTTCCAGGCTGTGGAAAGTTTCAAAGAAATCCATACTGATTAGTGCCCACTCAAGCTTTCCTACAGGTTGGCCCTCCAGATGAACACAGGTTTCCAGTGCAGCCTCACCTTCTGGGTTTCGCCTTGCACTGTTCTTGGTACAGGACCTAAGGTGGGGAGAAGGACAGCTTTGCAATACCTTTCAAGCTCCACAATCCTGGGACCAGTCACGATAGGCCCAAGCCTTGGTGTAAACTAGAGCAGCTTCAGGGCTGTTCTAACTTGCACTTGGTTGCCTGTGGTCCCAGGAGGCTGTCATGGCTGATAATATCTATTGCAGGGAGGCTCTCGGTGCTTTCTTTACTCTGGCTGCTCCCTCCTTGCCCCAGCCTGATGTGAGCACTTTGTAAACCCTGGGATGGTTATCTGGGACAGGCTCTTTTGTGAGTTGTTCCACAGGCGTGGTCAGGACTTTTAATGGGAGCTCCCAAGATTACACATCTACTGTAAAGTACAAAAGTTGTGCAAGGCTGGCATCCTGATAAACCAGGCACTCACCCCCAAGAGCAGGGTGTGTGTGTTTGTGTATATGTCTGTGTGAGCTGTAACAGGACACCGCCACCATCCCATGCAATGATGGGAAAACGGTAGCCCAGTTGTCTCATGCAGTCAAAGAACAAACCCACCTCAGGAAAATTTGCCACAACCAATAGTGGTCAATGCCCTCCTTGAGTCATTTGATTACTCTTCCCGACAAGGATAGATACGTCACTGGTGCATCACTTGGCACGTCCTGTCATTCACTCCCTTATCCCAGGGGATTTACTTGGTTGTGGTGTTCCCTTGTTTGAAGCTGGAGAAACGAATATCACAGTCGCTCCCAGCTAGAGGAGGAAGGAGTGGCGGCCCATTCTGAGCCCTTTGGTTTGATTTCATATTTATGAAACAGCTTGAATGTCAGCTTGAGTGAAAAATGACACCCTCCCCAGTTTCTCATATTAATGCCTGTGGCTGCCATCAGTTTCTTTAGAAAGGCAGATTGCGGTTTTTCGTCTCGCTCTCCCCAAAGGCAACAGGGAAAGATGAATTGGACTGATAGATGAGACTGCAAATGCTGAGAAACTGATCTGCTGACAGGGAAGGGAGAGAGAAGGGAAGCGAGAGATAGGGAACAGCCTGTAATGATCATGACTTGATTATATTTATAATATACAAGGAGAATAAAGTCCAGACCAGAAATACATATCCTAGATGTTTTAATAGAACCAATTTCTAAAAGCTGAAAACAATTATGAGCCAAATCATGTAAGAGGAATAATTAAATCAGAAAAATATGAATGATTATTGGGGATCATTTAAGAACACCTTGCTAAATGCCCCAAAAGCCATAATTGACTAAGAAATCCGGACTAGTTAAAGAAACAACCTGGTTTAGCAGCAAAGTGAAAGTTTTAAAAATTATATAACAAATAGAAGAAAGGAGAAGTTGCTATTAATGAATATAAATCAGAAGTTAGGAATTGTAGAAAATTGATAAGGGAAGCAAAGGAACATAAAGGGACCTCTATGGCCACCAGAGATCAGAACAATAAGTATGAGTTGTTGAAATATATAAAGAACAAAAAGAATCCTGACAATGATATCGGTCTATTACTAATGAAAGAATTATCAGTAATAATCCAGAAAAGGCAAACACATTCAAATATATTTCTGTTCTGTATTTAGAGGAAAAACAAATGATATAGTCTAATAATATGGTGATGATAACACTCTGTAGTGGGGCAGCTGCTCCACTCCCACGGAAAAGGGTTTAAACAGCCTTCAAAGGGCTGTGGTGGAGAGCAAGCAAGCTCCAGCCTGATTGGGCGGAGCAGCCACAGGTGTGGCTGGTTCAGTTAGGGCCCAGCTGGCCCTGATAAAAGGGAAGAGGGCACCGGCGTCCGGGGAGGGACTCTGGGCCAGAGCAGCAAGCGGAACATCGGCCTGCAGAGGGCGCTCCGGATGCTGGTGAACTAATTCCCGGATGAACCAGCAGGAGGCGCCACAGGGTGAGTCGCCGCCCTGCTACACAGTCCTTCTACTCCACTAGTATCTCAGGTTCATATTAAAGAGACATTAATCATTTTAAAATCAGTAATTCCAGATATCTTTCTTGCAAGAGTTTTAAGAGATGGCTGAGAAGCTCACTGGACTGTGAATGCTGATTTTTCAATAAGTCTTTGAGCACTGGGGAAATTCCAGAAGACTGGTGGAAAGCTAATGTTGTGCTTCTTTTAAAAAAGAGTAAACTAGATGATTCAAGTAATGATAGGTCTGTCAAACTGACATTAATACTGGCTGAGATAATGGAGCAATTGATACAGCACTCCTAAAGAAGTAAAGGAGGATAATGTAATCAATGCAAATCAACATGGGTTTATGGCAAGTAGATACTGTCAAACTAACTTGATATCTTTTTTTGCTAAGGTTACAAATTTGGTTGATAAAGTTAACAGTGCTGATATAATATACATAGACATCTGTAAGGCGTTTGACTTGGTAATGCACAACATTTGGTTAAAAAAACTGGAATGATATAAAATTCACATGGCACACATTAAATGGATTAAAACAGATGGGTCTCACAACGTAACTGTAAAGGGGGAATGGTCATTGAAGAGGGTGTGTTTCGATTGGAGTTCCACAGGGATTGGTTCTTGCTTCTATGCTATTTAACACTTTTTGAATGACCTCGAAGAAAACATGAAATCCTCACTGTTAAAGTTTGCAGCTGACCCCAAAATTTGGGAAATGGTGATAATGAAGAGGACAGGTCAGTGATTGAGTGCTCCAGATGCCTCGGTAAACTGGCCACAAGCAAACAATATGTGTTTTAATAGGGCTAAATGTACACATCTAGGAACAAAGACTGTAGCCCTACTTGCAGGATGAGGGGCTTTATGCTAGGAAGTAGGGATTCTGAAAAAGATTTGAGGGTCATGGTGGATAAGGAGCTGTACATGAGCTTCCAGTGTGATGCTGCAACCAAAAGAGCTAATGCAAACCTGGGATGCATAAACATGGCACTCTCGAGGAGGAGTAGAAAGGTTCTTTTACCTCCTCCCTATTTGGCACTGGGGTGCAGCAGCTTCTGAAATACTGTGCCCTGTTCTGGTGCCCACAATTCAAGAAAGATGTTGATAAATTGGAGAGGAGTCAGAGAAGAGCCCCAAGAATGATTAAAGGATTAGAAAACATGCCTTTATAGTGGTAGACTCAAAGAATCAATCTATTTAGCCTAATAAAGGGGAAATTAAGATGGGGCTTGAATACAGTCTATAAGTATCGATATAGGGAACAAATACAGTGGAACCCCACAATACCATGATGATTGGGGTCCAAAAATATTGACTGTGGTAAATGTGGGGTCGCAGTATTGCGGGATTGCGCTACATCAAAGCGCTGCCTGCTGCCGCCCTCGGGAGCCCCCCACACTATAAGCGGATTCGCGCTATCGCAGGGCGCGGTATTGCGGGGCTCGACTGTATTTAATAATAGGCTCTTCAGTCTAGTAGTGAAAGGTATAATACGATCCAATGGCTGGAAGTGGAAGCTAGAAAAATTCAGACGGGAAACAAGGCATCCATTTTTAACAGGGAGGGTAATTAACCACTGGAACAATTTACAAAGGGTCATGGTGGATTCTCCAGAACTGACAAATTTTATATCAAGATTGGATGTTTTTATAAAAGATCAGCTGTAGGAATTATTTTGGAGAAGGTCTATGGCCTTTGTTCGACAGGGGGTCAGACAAGATGATCACAATGGTCCCTTCTGGCCTTGGAATCTATGATGAGAGAGACAGATTTTGGGGAAGGGTCTTTACTGATGAGAAAGAGAGAGCTCGAAAGAGAGGTGGGGAATGGCTTATTCTGACAGAAGAGACATGATGTGAAACAACCTTTATTCACTATAAAACATATTTAAAAGTGTGAAACTATTGATTATTATGCATGATGCAATACACACTGACAGGAATAAATACAGAGAAATCCACTCTATGCAAACATTACACCTGAATCACTAAGGCGTCACCAAGTTCATCCAAAATGTTATTAAACATACCTGCTCAACTGCAAGGTGTTCCGAGTACAAGTCAGTTTATAAAAGGGATAGTTAATCTGCAGCTGAGCCAGGATCAGCACACACACCAGCCACAGCACAGCACACCTTTCCATCACCATCAGTCTGTACTTATGGGATTTCAAAACAGCCAGTAACAAATTGGTCAGGCAGGAAACAGACTGTGTGCCACTACTTCTCATTCCCAGAATAAACAGGGGCCTGGAGTAAACCAGTCCCAAGCTGCTGAACAGAGTTCATAAAAATACCAGAGGAAGGAATCAAACAGGGGCAGTGAAGGAATTTTTTTTTTAAATGTCCCTGAGTTTGAACAGAAGGGGGACTGCACGGATACCTTGGGGAGGAGGCCAAGCACAAAGTGAGCGGTCGGTACAATGTCATGCTAGATTTGCCACTGTAAGTCACCCGAGCACTTAGGGCGAGGGAGCTTGTGCAGCACCCTCCCAGGCCAGGGATACAGAGTCACCCAGGGCCTGTATCCTGCAGGAGGTGTAGGGAGATCAGAGGGGGTGGCATGATGCTGTACCTTGACACAGACATAATAAAGTTGCTGTTTGCCCCTAGCAGGAAAAGGAATGTGTCTACCTAGTGCTGGCCAAGAACCAGCATTTCCCATTTGTGAGAAAGGTCAATATTTTGAATTTTGGTTTTTATACCACTTTGGCCTTTGGGCTAATGCAGATCCCAACAGTCTATGTGTGGACTGTCTCCTGCTTGCCCCACATTGTCCCAGCCTCTTCCTCTTGATTCTGGGACTCTATATGCTTAGATGGGTTTTCTGAGTCAGCAATGCAGGGGCAGGACCCCCCTCAGGTGGCCTGGCTCCCTAGACAACAACTCTGTACTCTCTTTAGTGGCAAGCTCTGTATGATCTGTCTCATCTATGGGGTGGTTCAGATCACATTTTAAGCTTGCTTGCAGTTAATTAAACCTAATGATACTTTGTAATTTTAACTCGCTTTTCAATACACCACCATTCCCGTTTCTCTTGAAAGACCATGTGCTTTCTCTGGTTGAAGTTTTAAATCTGAAACGGGAGGGGAGGTTGTTTATTTCTGTGTTAGCTGAGCTTTTTTAAAACTATTGGAGAAAATGCTTCCTTGAGAAAAAAACACCTTGGAAAAAAACACCTAACCGCATGATCAGGCAGCTCAGAAACACAAGTGTTTTGGTGGTTGTTGTTGTTTTTTAATATCAGATTTCCTCACTGACTCTCCCCATTAGAGCCTTTCACGGACATGTAGCTACACACCTGAGTGTGGATGCAACTTCCTTTTCACCAGGACATGTAGCAACACATTCCCTACACGCTGCTGCCAGTAGTGCATAGTGTAGACAAACCCTAAAATGCTCCCAAAATAGAATGCCACACACTTTACACTAGCATAAATTATTGAACAAGATTTTTGTAACAGATTGTCTGTAAGAATTATTTTGGGGAAGTTGAGGGCAAGGGAGAACCAGACCCCTTTATTTGAAGGCAAATCCCTTTAAACTCACTTAAATACCATTACACATATTTAGGGCACTGGAGTTCAGACTACTGGGGGATGTGAGCTACAGTGTGCACCTAAATTCCGTGCTGTAACTCCCCTGAGTGGATGCTGCTAGTGTGAACTAAAAGTTACCTGGTTTACATTAGTCTTCAAACACGACTACGTTAAGTTAATGCAAACTATGTACCTGTTCATGCTAGCAGCATCCACAAGGGAGTGAGAGAACACAGCACTGTGGTACGTGCTGCAATTCCCACTCTTGTAGTCTGAACTATGGGGATGGGTATGATAACTAAGCATTAAGACCCATGTGGACCTACTCTCACTCCCTCTCTTGCTGTGGAAAGACTCACTGCCCCAATGCTGGGGCTGGGAGCAAGACCAATATCAGATCATTATGCCAGCCCTACACCTACTGGAATAGTCCTCTGCTCAGCGGGTGCCCTCCAAGGGCCCTGCCACACCCTTTGTGCTGCCAGAGTGACATAAAACCACAACCTTTACATATCCGCTAACTGGGCCTATTGACTGTATAGCAGGCAGATACCTGGAGGCTCAGTGCCACTTTGTGCATCTAGCATGGCATTGAAACATTATTCCTAGAAATGATCCTAAGCTACAAAGTTCATATCTGGGTCCAGATTTCAAATCCCAGCCCCAAAGATGAGGGGAGTTTGGATCCAAAAAGTTGATTCTGACCCATCATATGGCCCTGCTATATATGTGACACTTTCACCCTTCCTGAGAAAGCAAACAGCAAAGGCTGCTATTTTTTTTTTTGGGGGGGGGGGGGGTTCACCAAAAATCTGTAAAGCCCTAAAGAGAGCTTTTTTTATTAGAACTGTCTCCAGTGTGGCTATATGAATGGAATATTTCATTCTGATTGTAGGAAGAGGAGGTGTTGGGAGTGGAATTCTGTTGATGATTAGAATATTCCATTCTGATTGAATGGGACGTGGGCAGAAGCAAATGTTCATCAATTATTTCCCTTGTCCCCGCCTCCGTGTGGCCAGTTTTGCTGGCAGTCGGGATTTACGTGTTGAGTCGTAGCTGGGATCAGTGAGGGAGTCAATGCAGGACTGTGCTGCCTCCAGATGGAGCTTTTACTCTAGCTTGAGTCACTACCGCTCCATAACAATTGCTTGCTGAGCTCAGCAAAGGGCACGGGAAAGTGCAATGTGAAATTACCTCGATGCTTGAGCACACATGAGCCCTAAACAAACTGGAGCCTAATGGCGAATCCCTGCTCCTCAAATGCTAAATAAATATCTGACAGCAATTCTTTCATTAACCCTACCCAGTCAAGACATGTCCAGGGACTTCTGAATTGGGCTCATGGGCTGTTCAGGCTTCCACTGCGGACTCTCTGCTTACTGGACATACTTCAAGTTACCTGGTTTATAGCTAGGAAGGCAAAAAAAAAAAATCCTTTCCCCCCTTCCATGCCCACTACCATTCTAATGATGTTTGACAACACTGTAAGTATTGTTCTGCACTTTTGAGAGGCCCAGAGGGACATTAGAAGATCCACAGGTGGATTTCTTCCCCATCCCATTTTTTTTTCCATATTGCTCAGCTTTCTATAAAAATGTGCTACAAGGCTTTGCTGCTCTGTGAGCAAGATGACATTGGCAATACAATGCAAGGGGGCTGAGAGAGTTTCAAGGAGGGCGAGAACAGCACTTTCTGGCTACAGAAGGTCCCATATGCGGCTGAAATACTCTGGCTCCTTGGTGCGAAGGGGGGTGAGAAGAGATGTCCCACAGCCCCCTTTGTTTCTGGGGAAGGTCTTTCCAGGAGGCCAGGCCTATACCAGGAAAACAAGTTATTTGTTAAAATGTGTTAGCAGGTGTGTTTTTAAACACCACTCCGCACCAAGCATAGACCAGGTTTAAAAGTATTAGGGAGTCATGGTCAACCATAGGCTCAATGACTAGTTAATTAATTTTCATAGATGTTAAACGTGTCTACTCGAGTGTTTGAAAATAAGATAGTTAAAACATTGGCTAACGCATTTTCAAAAACATCCTGGTCTCCTCATCTGGACAGGTCCTGTGGGAACATGGGGTCAAGGATGCACTCAGACTGGGGAAGTGGCAAAGTGTATAAGCCCATGTAAGGGGGCACAACAGGTCACCACTATAGACCTGGGGCTGTAGAACTATGAAATATACAGTCTCTCAAGTCTGTGATGTACTGCCACAGGGCTCAGGGGAGAATTCCATCTCCCCATCCTTGCATTAGTCCCTTGTACAAAGCAGTGGGGTTGGGAGGTGTAACTACAAGCTACTTACTCAGAGAGTAATATTTCCATACACACCAGTCATTTCAGTGAGAGAAAACTATTTACTGTTTAATTTTGAACCGTTAATATTCATCAACTGCTTATGAAAATACTTGACCTATAATGATGAAAAATACACTGGTTAATAAAGATGGAAGAGGCGATTCTCTTTGTGAATGCGAAATCAGAAGAGTAAAGAAAATTACATTTAAAAGACTTCATTATGCCATTAAATATGTGAAATGACTTTTTCTACTCCGTTTTAATTTTGGCATATTTCTTTTTTTAAATATCCCTGACACTTTTACGAGATGGGGATATAAAGAGGCATCAGCTGCTATAACAAGAAGAATTCTGACTTACTGTATCCATCACCCGGATAGAAATTTCCATTTCATTTATCATTGAGAAAAATCAACAATATTTCTGCCCATTACTATAATTTTTATTTTCCTTGTATCTATAGAGAGTGAGATCCTTATAGTGGTTCAGAGACATCATATAGGACCAAACCCTGAAGCCCTTATTTAGGGCTACCTTGTATCTAGTCCTTTCATGAATGTGCCAGGAGATCATCAGAATGCAATTATGTGGGCCAGCATCTTGTGGCCAGCACATGGGGGATTGAATCGGGGACCTCTGGAAGGAAAAACAAGTCTCGACTGCTTGGGCTAAAGAGGCAGGCTCTGTAGTAGACTCTGAGGGTTATGGACAGAAGGGGCATACCTGGAAGTCGGTTGTATGCTTTTCCTAGCCAGAGGAGGCTCAGAACAAGCCCCAGCCCAGCCCCAATTTAGGTGATGGCCATCATCTTGGCTGATATTGCCAGTTGAACCAGGGACCATCAAAGCAAGAAAACCATGAATTTCTTCAGCTTGGACTAAGAGACAGGGTCTTCGGTGCTGTCACTCGTAATCTCCATGGCTCAGGCACAGTGGGGGGACATAGAACACACACCCACTTCACAAGGGCCAAAGGGGAGAGGAGGAGGATGGGGCATGCCACGCTTCCCTTTTTGCACTGATAAAGCACCACTGATCAGCTATAGAAGAGAGCCCGTTAAAGAGTGGCACAGCATCTGTGCTCCCACTGGAAATTCCAGGAGGCCTTATGTATCCCTAGGCTACAATGCCTTCCTACTGTTGAGGTACGGTGTCTTTCACCCCCTCTCCCCCTGCAACACAAGGCTGCTACTATAAGGTCCTATCCTGCCCACAGGCTTTCTTTACTTAAATGGAACTTTCACTGGAACCTGGGGGTTCTTACTCAGGTATTCCTCAGACATAATTCTCATTGACATCAGTGGGAGTTTTGCCTGATTAAGAGCTGTGTAAAAACTGAGCAATGAGGCTCAGGATTTGGCTTGTTCAGAATATTCATTGATCTGTTTTAAACCTATTTATTTCCCCTCTCATGTTAATTACAGTGTTAATTTACACAATTAATGCTAGCTTTTGGCAAGAAGAGGCAGCCGCTCTTTATTAACATGCGCCTTTATTTCCACAACCCCTCATAACAAAACCTAGTTTCTTCTGCTTAGGTTCTTGTACTGTGCTCATCATTATGGTGTTTGAGCCCTTTACACCTCTTCAGCACACCTAAGGCATGTTTCATATCTAGGTCTTCAGATATAACAGTGTTCTATTCTGTTCTCCTTTGATATCACCATAAGCCACATGTAACTCTGTGCCTGTCACTTAGTGAGGAAGGAGTCACCTGTCTGGTAAGCCAGGCTCTATATTTTCAAGGGGACAGATTTTCACAATACAGCACAATCCAATTTTGAAGAAATCTGGACTCAGCCCTCTGGTGCCTAAATGGAAGCTGAGCTCTGTTGAAAATCTGTCCCCACTTGTGGGCACTGCTGATTTCTTTTGAAAATTCTGGTTTATGGGAATGCAGTGAGCTCCCAGGATTATTTACATTGGCTGTAAGGAGCTATGGATTAGGTCCTTAGAGCACAGAGCTTGTAAACAAGGGGCTCCAGGCAAGGGCTTGAGCCAAATGTGTGGTTAGGGTATTTCCTTATAAAGGTGTGATGAAAGGCATGTTATGGTATCACCTCAACCCCTTATGCCAACCACTATAAGGATCTACACTGCAGCTGGGAGCAAGCCTCCCAGAGTGGGCAGACAGCCTGACAGTAGTGGGGCTGGAGGTAGTGCTCTATTTTTATCAGCATGGGCGTTGCAGCACCAATGGAGGCTTGGACTAGCCACTAGAACTCAGACCCATCCTACCAGAACTAAGCCTCCACTGGTGCTGCAACATCACACTGCTATCTTCAGTGCGCTAGTAACACAAGTCTGTCTACCCGGGCTGGGAGGTTCACTTCCAGATGCAGTGTAGACATTCCCCGAAACACCCGACAGAAGGGTTGTATTGTGTTCACAGACCTACTTTTCTGACCACAATAATTTATTCTTTAATGCAGGGTTGTTGGGGTTATTTTGGCTTCTTTGTTTTGTTTGGTTTTTTTACAATAAATCACTGGCCAAATTCTGTTCTCACTTAGACCAGTGTAAATCTGGAGTAACTCATAAAAAAGTCTCCACTCATAGAAAGCCACCATTCGATTGACATTGTAAATGTGGAATAACTCCACTGAGGTCAAGGGAGTTATTCTAGATTGACACCTGAGTGACCGAGAGCCAAGTTTGGCTCTTATACTTTAGTCCCTATATCTAAGAACTGCAGATCCTCCAGGTCATGAACACTGCTGACACTCTTTCTATAACAAGTGAACTTATGTCCCTCGTTTGCTTTGTAGCACATGCTGGCCTTTCACTAGCCCCCAAGGGCTAATGCTAGCCCTAAAGACGGCCTGTAAATTTCATCAAGCTTTAGGAACCGTTAAGAAATCAGTTTGGCTCTGAAGCCTCCTCCTTACAAAACAAACACGGACGTAGAGCATGTACCGATCCAGCTGTCCCGTTCATTGTTGATTGTGTCAGTACTAGCTCACGGGCTAGCATATACATTGCTTTAGCCATTTGAACCTGCCCTTTTCCGCTCAGTGTCTCTCTATACTTGGTGAGGGACAGATAGTCCTACATCTTAAGGAGCACTCAACTGGAAGAGAACAGAAAATCCTTGTAGAGAGCTCAAAGACTCTAATGCAGGGTTTGCACTATTAGTAAAAATACACCAAGCGCACTGCTGGGATAAGAATAGGTGAGGAAATTGTACAGTAATACACTCTCCTGATGTTACCCAATAATGCCAGCTTTAAAGGTTAATGTAATTTAACTCACTCTCAGCCCTTACTCTGAAATAATATATCAAGGATTCCTCTATAAGCAGATAACAGGTACAGGATGCTTTCTGATAAACACCGACAATAAAATAGAAAAGAACTTTACAATGTTATCCTTGCATGAATAGTAGTAGGATAAACCCCCTGTGTATGTGTGTGTGTGAGAGAGGCAGAATCCTTGGCTTTTATTCGATCAGATAGGTTTATACATCTGTCTTGTGGTGTTAGTACAGATACCATGGAAATGTATTGATATATTTTGCATATTTTTTATACAAGTTCACATCATATTCATGCTGCCAGAAACAAGCTGCAATATGCAAACTACAGTGGAGATATGGTGATTTTCATCAGCTTATACCAGAAAAATCTGACCAGAATAAAATGGTCCACCCAAAAGCACACCCCTGACCCTAGGGCTTTCCCCCTATACAATATTCAGGTCTCACTGCTAACCATGCAGGTGTCAAAGCTCTTCAAGAACGGTCACAAGACCGTTTTCCAATGGAAAGGGTTAGGCAAGTTAGTAGAAGAGTCACTGCCTCTCCTTCTATAATACATGTGAAGTACATACACAGACTTTATGGGGTATGATGGGGCTTCATTAATATTGATAAAATACTTTGAGATCTTTACATCAAATACACCCAGAAGTTGAAAGGGAGGATTTGAATGTACATGGTGGCAGTATTTTATTATTAACTAGCGAAAATACCCGGCGTTGCTTGGGTCAGTCGGAGGTGGGGAGGGGGCAGACAGCTGAGCGAGTGCGGGGTCCGTTGGATGGGGGCAGAGAGCAAACCTGACACCCCCACCTCACCCCCCCGACCAAACCCGACACCCCCACCTCACTTACCCCTCGACCAACCCCGACTCACATTTTCACCATCCCACCCAAACCCAACACCCTCACATCTCCCCCTACCAACCCCAACACCCCCTGACCAACACCCACACCTCACCCCCTGTAGACCAAACCTGACACACCCACCTCACTTTCCCCCCAACCAAACCCGACACCCCTACCTACCACCACAAACAAACCCGACACCCACACCTCACTTACCCCTCGACCAACCCCAACCCCCTTCCTGACCCCCCCCACCAAACCCAACACCCCATGACCAACCCCAACACCCACACCTCACCCCTCACCCACCCAGACACCCCCACCTCACCCCCACGACCAAACCCGACACCCCCACCTCACCCCCCGCCAAACCCGACACCCACACCTCACTTACCCTCCGACCAAACCCGACACCCCCACCTCACTTACCCTCCGACCAAACCCAACTCGGGTCCATCGCAGGTGGGGAGGGGGCCCAGAGCTGAGGGATTCCAGGGTCCTTCGGAGGTGGGGAGGGGGCACAGAGCTGAGGGATTCGGGGGTTCCGTTGGAGGGGGGAGAGGGCACAGAGCTGAGGGATGCCGGGGTTCCGTTGGAGGGGGGAGGGGCAGAGAGCTGAGTGAGTGTGGTGTCTGTTGGAGGGGGTATTATGACATCATAACTATGTCACAGAGAACAGCAGCTGCCCAGCTAATGTGATTGGCCTTTAAAGAATTTTACCCTTGGGGGGCGTCAGGGGTGAGATTTGAAAATTTTTCAACTCTTACGGTCATTAGGACCCCAAGACCTCTAACTGTACCAAATTTCAAGTCTCTAGCTCAAACGGTGTGGAAGGAGTAAGCATACACCCATACATACACGCACACACCATTTGACTTTTATATATATATAAAGTCATAAGAACACAAGAATGGCCATACCAGGTCAAAGGTCTATCTAGCCCAGTATCATGTCTTCCAACAGCATCAAGTGCCAGATACTTCAGAGAGAATTGTGACAGATCGCCTTCTCACCCCTCTTCAGAAACAGGCAGGAAACTCTTCTTTGGCTCCAACAGTGCTCTTTATTTCACAGTGCAAGGCCCCACCACCAATATACACAGCCTTATACACAGGTCTATAGCTTACAGCTCTACACAACTCTATATAGTTCAGCTCTGTCAGGCCTCTAGCCTCTCCTCTCCTCTCCCCACTACCATACCACCACCACCACCCTGGGCTTCCTGCCTGGCAGGCTTTTATCCCTCCTGGGGAGGCTGCCAGGTGCAACCCATCCAGGCTGATCCCTCTGCAGCCCAGGTGGCTAACTGGGCTTTCTGCAAGGGAGGTTTGCAGAGGGCTTTTCTCCCTCTTAAAGGGGCGGCAAGCTGGGTCAGGCCCACCCTGCCACAGAATGAACAGAAGAGGACAATTATTGAGTTATCCTTCCCTTCTCGTTCAGTCCTCACTTCTGGCAGTCAGAGGGTTAGAGACACCAGAACATGGGGTTGTGTCCCAGACCATCCTGATTAATAATAATAGCCATTGATGGACCTGTCCTCCATGAACTTATCTAGTCCTTCTTTGAACCCAGGTATTCTTCTGGCCTTCATAACATCCCTGGCAATGAGTTCCACAGGTTGTGCTTTATACGAAAAAGTACTTCCCTATGTTTGTTTTAAACCTGCTGCCTTTTGATTTCATTGGGTGATGCCTGGTTCTTGTGTTATGTGAAGGGATAAATAACACTTCCCTATTCACTTTCTTCACAGCAGTTATGATTTTATCATATCTCTATCATATCTGTCTTTAGTCTTCTCTTTTCCAAGCTAAACAGTCCCAGTCTTTTTAATTTCTTCTCATACGGAAGTTCTTCCAAACCCCTAATCATTGCAGAGCCAATGGCCATTATCTTTGGAAACTCATGGAGCTCGGGGGAGGTCCCAGATGACTGAAAAAAGGCTAATGTAGTGCCCATCTTTAAAAAAGGGAAGAAGGCGGATCGAGGGAACTACAGGCTAGTCAGTCTCACCTCAGTGCCTGGAAAAATCTTGGAGCAGGTCCTCAAGGAATCAATCCTGAAGCACTTAGGGGAGAGGAAAGTGATCAGGAACAGTCAGCATGGATTCACCAAGGGCAAATCATGCCTGACTAACCTAATTGCCTTCTACAATGAGATAACTGGCTCTGTGGATGAGGGGAAAATCTGATGAGGTTCAACAAGGACAAGTGCAGTGTCCTGCACTTAGGACAGAAGAATCCCATGCACTGCTACAGACTAGGGACCAAATGGCTAGGCAGCAGTTCTGCAGAAAAGGACCTAGGGGTTACAGTGGATGAGAAGCTGGATATGAGTCAACAGTGCACCCTTGTTGCCAAGAAGGCTAATGGCATTTTGGGCTGTATAAGTAGGGGCATTGCCAGCAGATCGAGGGACGTGATTGTTCCCCTCTATTCAACATTGGTGAGGCCTCATCTAGAGTACTGTGTCCAGTTTTGGGGCCCACACTACAAGAAGGATGTGGAAAAATTAGAAAGAGTCCAGAGAAGGGCAACAAAAATGATTAGGGGCCTGGAGCACATGACTCATGAGGAGAGGCTGAGAGAACTGGGATTGTTTAGTCTACAGAAGAGAAGATTGAGGGGAGATTTGATAGCTGCTTTCAACTACCTGAACATTCTGTTAACTTTGTTGACTGTGTAGGAGATCCGCTTGTCGCCCACTTCAGAAATAGGCAGGAGAGTCCCTTGTGGCTTCACCAGTGTCCTTTTATTCAAGTGCAAACTCCCACCACCTATTTACAGCAATATACAAGTTAGCTCTGGTTTAGCTCAGCCCCAGCCCTCAGCTGGGCTGGCCTCAGGAACGGTTAGCTCTAACAGGCACCTAGCCTCAGCTACCTTCCTCCCAGCTCTACGTCCTTCCCTGCACCATCTCTCTCTGTCTCCTTTTCTCTCCTCCTCCACCACCCTGGGCTTCCTCCCTGCCAGGCTTTTATATGCCCTGGGGAGGCCACCAGGTGCAACTCATTTGGCTCTAATTAGCCCAGGGCTGCACTCTGCTAGGTCATCAGCTTCCCTAGCTTAGGGAAGCTGCTTGCAGAGGCTTTTGCTCTCTTAAAGGGGCAGCAGGGCTGGCTCACTCACTCCTGGCCAGCACCCTGCCACAACTGCTACTGCACATTGAGCAGATGATTTCAGAGCTCTATCCACAGTGACTTCAAGATCTCCTTCTTGCATAGTAACACCTAATTTAGACACCATCCTTCTGTATTTATATAGCTGGGATTATGTTTTCCAATGAACATCACTTTGCATTTATCAACATTGAATTTCATCTGACATTTTGTTGCCCAGTCACTCAGACTAGCGAGTCTGACTCAAACCAGACAGGATTTCTGGAGTCCCAGGCTGAAAAGGCAGGAAAACAGGAGCAGGGGTAGTCTCGGCACATGAGCTGGCAGCTCCTAAGGGGGTTTCTGTGTTCCCAACCCATCACACTGGGGACTCATTGCACTGGACAGACCTTGCTGGAGAGGTCTGTGCCACGAGGCCGTGTCCACCTTCAAGGTGAGGCATGTGAGGTTTGGAAATGTATGACAAGAAAGCATGTTGTAAGTCCCACACCTCAAACCTTCCCCCCGACAACAATTACACTTGCAAGACACGTAACTGTATTTGTAAATCCAGTACTGGACTCACTTCCCATGTGAGAATCCATAAAAACAAATAAACCCAGAAGTAAAGTCAACACATGCTGAGCACTCATCCGTTGAAGTGATGGGGGAATCCATCCTCATCCCCACTTGGCTTGGATTTAAAAATACCCTAATCTCATCTACATGAGTGCTCCTAACTTTGCTACCACAGGATGGTACCTCAGCCCACAGCCATGGGTCCCAAGAGACTCTTCTAAGCAGCTGAAATATTTCTGAGGGTTGTTCTGTAGCAGACTGGTTTAAGTCTTTTGTGCCTAAACCAGAACTCCCTATCTGAGGGGCCAGCAGAAAAATATTGGGTCAACAGAAAAGATCAGCACCCTTGGCCCATGCAATGTCAAAGGTGCTAAAATGACAATAAAACATAACAAACAGACAACTCTGCATCATCACAGTTCTGTCCTTGTAATTGGTCTAATCCTTTGTAATAGCATGAGTCAGAACCAGAAACATAGCAGAGGACTCTGGGGAACACAAACTGAGAGATAGGGAGAGGGGAATATGGAATTAGAGGAGGAGGACCCAGATCACGTAGACTTTGAGGATTTTTTAAAAAACATTATGCAGAGACCCTGACATTCTCCACCTTTACCTGGCATCCAGTGTGATACTTCAAAACCCGTCCCCCGGTGACTCTGCTTCTCTCCTCCAACTCAAAGTCTGGTGATGAACCAGGGATCTAATGAATGACTTAAAATGACCAGGGGTGAATGAAATGGCAAATTGTTCTTCTTTTTTTTTTTAATCGACTCTGATTAATTTTTTTTTTTAAGTCCCAGAAATTGCCTGGTTACAGAATCCCACTTCTCAACCACCAACGTCCCAGGTGGCTCCTTTTAATTGTCCAGATAAATTGCTTTCTATTTTGGACACCATGAATATCTCAACAGTGTTTCTCTGTCCTCCCTTCCAGGCACCTCCAGCTGTGCTTGAAAATCCCCCAAAGAGGGCAAATGAGAACTCTTTCCCATTGTTGGAAACAATGAAATATTAAAGAAGCGTGTTACACAAAAGGATCAGCTAACCTCCCCCCCCCCCCAGCATTCTAACAAGGTGAAAGGACAACTTCTGGTGTTAAACCAAGAGGAAGGAAATGGTAAACCTGAATAACCACTTCAGTTTCCAGAGCACCAAACACAATGACACAACTGCAAAATGCTCCACACATCTCCTCATGCACCTGGGGTGAGATTGATGGTATATTTCCCAGTACCAGCAACACCACACAAGATGTTAGGACAGGAAGTGAAGAATAGCAGTGCCAGCTGAAAGTCCAGGAGGTGTGTGGAGACCTGCAGTGAATTTTGGCTGGCAGATCAGGGCAAACACTTAATTTCTTCTTTTGCCCTTTTCTAGTCCCTTCTACTTTTCAACCTCAAAGCACATTCACAGTCATTAGTTAGTCCTCCAGTTGTCTCTTAAGAGAGAGAGGAGTGTTGTTAGCCCTATTTTATTGATGAGGAAAATGAGGCAGAGAGATTAAAGTAGTTTGAAGTCTCACAGCAAGAGAGTGGCAGAGCCGGGAGTTCATCTCAGATTTCCTGACTTTGTGCCTGAACCTCCAGACCAGCCTCCCTCTAGGGAAAGCTGCCAGAGTGTCTTTAATGGCCAGGAGTGGGGTTATGGCTCTCATTTGAAAAAAGGCACCTCCAATAGCCCAGCACACCAGCAAGGATTCCATGCTGACTCCGAAGGAGCGTGTCACCCACAGAGTCAGCCACATGACTTTCTGCAGAGCACCGAGTTTCTTTGGAAGTGCCTCGCCCAGGGCCGGCGACAGGGGGGTACAACGGGTACAGCTGTACCGGGCCCCGGACCTGAAGTCCGGGGCCGGTACTCAGCTGTACCCGTTGTCGCTGGGGCTGTGAGCGAGGCGCGGCTCGGGCAGCCGCTGCCGCGCTCACCAGCCCCCTCCCCCGGCACCCAGCAGCCTTCCGCCACCCCCCTTTGCGTCTCCCGGCTGGCCACGCGGCCGCAGCACATGCGGGGGTTGGGGCCCGCAGGAGGTAGGAGACCGGCGGGGGGGTGGCCTCGGGCGGCGGGAGATCGGCGGGGGGGGGCCCACGGGAGTCAGGAGACTGGCGGGGGGGGGGGCACGGGAGATTGGCTGGGGGGGGCCCACGGGAGGCAGGAGACCGGCGGGGGGGGGGCCTCGGGCGGCGGGAGATTGGCCGGAGAGGGGGGGCCTGCGGGAGGCAGGAGACGGGGGGACCCCATGGGAGATCGGCGGGGGGGGACGCGGGAGGCAGGAGACCAGCGGGGGGGGGGGGCTCGGGTGGTGGGAGATCGGTGGGGG
Organism: Sternotherus odoratus; assembly: GCA_032164245.1. NCBI lineage: Eukaryota > Metazoa > Chordata > Testudines > Kinosternidae > Sternotherus > Sternotherus odoratus. The sequence continues at coordinate 128,506,668 of JAVMKO010000001.1, forward strand.
GGGGCCGCGGGAGACAGGAGACCGAAGGGGGAGCCGCGGGAGATCGGCCGGGGGGGGGGGCCGCGGGAGGTAGGAGACTGGCGGGGGGGGGGGGGGCCCTCGGGCGGCGGGAGATCAGCGGGGGGGCCCGTGGGAGGCAGGAGATCGGCAGGGGGGGTGCGGGAGATCGGAGGGGGAGGCGCGGGCGGCGGGAGACTGGCGGGGGGGGGGCCGCGGGCGGCGGGAGACTGGCGGGGGAGGGCCCGCGGGCGGCGGGAGACTGGCGGGGGGCCCCCCGTACGGTCTACCGTACGGGGCCCCAAAATTCCTGTCGCCGGCCCTGGCCTCGCCCCAAGTAATGTCCCCCATTCAGACCTCACCTTGCTTAGGATATTTGACAAAAATCACAGCCTGGCTTCAGGCTTCAAGATGAAGTATAAAGCACTGCTAGACATGGTGCCAATCTTATTATTATGAGGCAGTGCTGCAGTTTCTGCAATGCACATAATGATGCTTCAGACTAGTCTAAATGACATTGGCTACAGTATAAATATTCATCATATTTATAACTAAACCAAAGCTGAAGTAACAGAGAGCAGTGGCTAGGGCATTTTCCTAGGCACTATGTTGACAATGTCCTTGTAGCGAAGCGAGTATCACTAGCACAGCACCTCCTGCTGGTCATGTGGGAATTAGCTCTTTTCCAGCATACAGAGTGCCCTCTGCAGGCTGATGTCTTGCCTCCCACTGGCCCCATGTTACTCCCGGACCCCGGTGCCCTTTACCTCGGGGTTCTGCCCCCAGCAATAACCCACAGTCTGGGTCTCCCCTCCCAGGGGAATCCCCAACCCTCTAAACCAGGGGTGGGCAAACTTTTTGGCCCGAGGGCCACATCGGGGTTGAAAACTTGTACAGAGGGCCAGGTCAGGGAAGACTGTGCCTGTCCAAACAGCCTAGACCTGCCCCCTATCTAACCCCCTCCCACGTCCTGCCTCCTGACTACCTCCCTCAGAATCCCAGATCCACCCAACCTCCCCCCCGCTCCTTGTCCCCTGACTGCTCCTTAGTGAGAAACCCCACCCTAACTGCCCCCCAGAACCCCTACCCCCTTCCTAACCCCTCCTGCTCCCTATTCCCTGACTGCTCTAATCCCTGTCCACACCCCCACCCGTGCCAGACCCCCAGGACTCCTACACCCTATCCAAGCACCCCCCCCCCCGGTTCCCCATCCCCTGACCGCCCCGCCCCAGAACCTCCACGCCATCCAACAGCCCCTGTCCCCTGACTTTCCCCAGAACTCCCTGCCCCTTATCCAACCCCCCAGCCCCAGCCCCCTTACCATGCTGCTGGCGGCCCAGCCAGAGCCAGACATGCTGCACCTCTCTCCCGGAGAAGCGCGGAGCCCTACCCCCCAGAGCACTGCCTGTGCAGCGTGCTGAGGCTCCGGGAGAGAGGGGAAGGCAGGGGAGGGGCTGGGAGCTGCCTCCCCTACCGGGAGCTCAGGTGGGCCACTCAGGATGGTCCATCAGGCCGGATGTGGCCTTCAAGCTGAAGTTTGCCCACCCCTGCCCTAAACCCACCTTGCCTCAGTCATCATCTAGCCCCCGTTCCCTGGAGCAGACTGCAGTCTGCAAAGGCCACTCATCATTGGAAGGGGGTGAGGACCAGCCGCCTCTGCCTATTCCCAGGCTGCCTCTCTGGGCCTTTTACCAACACCTGCAGCCTTGGGGTTTACCAGGCTAGAGCTCCCTGGCTTCTTTTGCCTTTTGATTGCTATTTTTGCCCTTTCATTGCTATAGGAAGCATCTACACGATAGCACTCCAGTAGCGTAGCTGCAGTGCCACAGCTGGGCCACTCTAGTTCCTATAGTGTAGACATGGCCTCAGCTTGCCAGCGCTGGCAGATTTATCGTTTGGAGCCGGAGTTTGTGGCACTATAGATCACGCACGCTTTCCACTGAACATTTTGGGGGCTATGTGTTTTGTTGGGTTGGATGCTCTGAGTCAGAGGAGTTTTCATAAAGGGTTGAACATTGAGAGTCATTTTGATGTCTGCATCTGTTAATATTACTTTATTGTATGTAGTTACTTTTGTTATAGCTATTATGAGATAATAAATAAATAAAATATTATGACTTAGTGACTGGAAAGCTGATTCTGTTAACAGGCTTATTCTCCCTCTGTTACCTATATTTGTTTAAAGTGGCTTCATTTAACATTTATATAGGCTTTGGTGCAGAGAAAATGTGTTACAACTGGAGTTTGTCCTAAGGGATCCAACAGTACTAACAGCTACATTATCTACAAAGGCAGATATTGCTAAACAATGATATGAAAAGACATCATCTAGGTCACTTAAAATCATTTTTTACACAGTAGTTTTGCAACAAAACACTGAAAGCTAATCTGGGTTTACCCTTTCGTCTCGCTGCTGACTGTGAAGAGGCACAAACAGCTGCCAGATGCAGAAGGGAAGCACAGGACTGGCGTGTTTGCTCTGACACTGCTCCGCTGAAGTAGGCTCTGTTACCCCAGTACTGGTGCAAGAGGCAGATTTGCTTTGCATACTCATCCATGATTAGATTTCTCTGCTCTGCCGCACCAGGGGATCTCACTGAACACCTTGGTTAGCCACCTTCTTCTAATGTTAGATGGCAATTCAACCCCCTTGATCTGGAGGAGGAAGCACTCTGTGGGAAATCCTCATTTCATCTCCGCGCTGCTTCTCGCTCACCCTGTGGCATTGTGCAGGTCACCTCACCTGTCAGTGCTGCAGTTCTCCCATCTGTTAAGTGGCGGTGACAGCAGTTACTTTCCAAGGGGTTTGAACAATGCTTAGGGCATGTCACAAGCTATGTAAATGTTGATTGGTATTATGATGATACTGTGATTGGACTGTTCACTCCCCACCTAACCTGAAGGGGTTAAGGGAGCATGGAAGGGGCTAATTAAGCTAGTAGGTTGCACCCTGGGGGAGAATTAGGCTGGACAGAACAGCACTAACGGAAGATGAAGCTCAGCTGAGCCGGTATAGGCTGGGCTAGTACGAAGCTGGGAACAGAAGGGGCTGCAGGGGAAGTAAGCTGCAGTTCCTCCCTGGGAGTTGGACTCTGTGATTGGACTACAACACTGAGAAAGAGAAGAGAAGTAAGAAGGAGCACAGGGAAATAGCAACAGGATCTAGAAGTAAGTGGACTGGTTGCTGGATAGAGGGTCTCTCTGTTGGAACCCAGAGTAGTGGGTGGGTTCAGATTCCCCAGCCCACCAAAATGGCCTAGTCTCAGATTAGAGGATAGCCTGGAAAGGCAGCTGGAGAGTTGGTCTGGAGGGACTTTGCTACCCTGAAGGGGAAACACAGCTGGAGACCTGACTGGGGGGCCAAGCCATGAAGAGGCAGCACGCTGAGTCTGAGAGATTGAGAAGGGCCATGACAAGAGCCAGAGGAGGAAAGGGGGCATCGGACCCGGATGGATCTAATTTCTAGAGCAGCTGGGATGAGGCACCCTGATGGTGAGTGAATCCATCACAGATGCTCATTTACTTCTAGACTTCTCCATGCTCTTGCCCCAGTGGGAATCCCATGTGAGCTTGATGTAACCAATTTCTCTTGAGATTATCAAGAAACTCAGTTCATCCAAACCCACAGCTCCCCTCCACACCACATAGTGCTTTGTTCTAGGGAGACCATCCCTGATCTCTGGAGACCATCCACTACTGAATGAAGGGGGATTTCAGTGTCTGTGCTCATTCTGTTTTGGCCTTTCCTTTACCATGATTCATCCACAGCACTGAGCAAACAACCTATATAATGTATAAGTTAGACAACAAATCCAGTCCCTGTTACTGCCCCCAGAATAGCTGTGAGTAGATTGCAATTTCTACAGTGTATTTGTTTTATTACTCTAGGGGTGGGGGCAGGAGGTCATAGTATTTAACTCTATGTATTGATCTCTGAGTGCTCACTATGCACTATTCTAGCTGTTGGTTATTTGTGATTGTTCAGGTGAATCATATTGTGTTGCTTCTGTTCCCTGATTGGATGAATAAGCAGGCATGACTTCCACAAAGATTCAAGCATTTGACTTTGAAATTCACTTGGTCATACAAATGTTCATGCCAGTAAGACCTGATTAGGCCAACATTCAGAGGTGATGCATGGTGTGGGGAAGGAGGGAGCATGTAGGGACAGGTGTGCCCCAGATTTGATGCTTGCTTGTATTGAGCATGCTCAGTAACACTGCTGAAGCCGGCTGCCCTCACTCTTGGCAGATAGTTGCCCCCTACTATTGGCAGGTAGAGTTGTCTCTGCCAACATTTGTGGAAAGTGAACACAAAAGGAACCCAGAACCAAAGAGAATTTATTGATAAACTCAAGGGAGTGTTTGGACACTTTGCCTTCAGTGTTCTCCCAGCTTTAATGCTCTGCTCAAATACACCATCCCTGAAGACACTACTACACCCTTTTTGTTAAGAGAGGGCCTCACTCTCCATGCTAATTCCTTGCAGGGCTTCCTCAGAGCGATATACACTCCTCCAGAACAGGGAGGGATTCTTCTGGCAACAATGTTCAGCATTGCTGTGATCTCCTAGCCTTCCCATACATAATGCATTTGTCTCTCTAGATGGCCACAATATGTCCCAAGTGCGGGGAGGGATGCAGAGAAAGGATCAGTTGTAACTGGTAAGATGTCAGAGACGGTCCCTTGGATTTTCACTCATTACGTGAGTCCTAGGGCTTTTTGGAAGGCCTGCAAAAACCAGCAAGTTGTATCTCCTCTAAATCCCTTTTCTGTAAGTCTCCTTTCCAAAGTCATCAAAATGATACTCCTACAAAATCACATGTTGTCTTGGGGGAAAAAGCCTCAATGGTAGAGCAGGGTCAGTGTGCAGGAGAATAGTGTGTGGCCAGGAAGGGTGGACTTGGGGAGCAGAAGGAAAAAGGGGACTGAAGTCTATATCCACACCCCAGCCCGAAAGAGGGGTGCCAGGAGTACGTGAACACTGCTAATAAGTCCACTTGTCCATCTTTGACCTCGCCACCCCAGGGTCTAAGGACCAGTGTAAAGTTAATAGCCTTGGTGTCCAGGGTAGCATGGCCTAGCAGCTAGAGTTAGCAGTGCTGCCCTTTGATACAAGATAGCGTTGCCTAATGGCTAGAGTCAATAGAGTTGCTTTTTGGTGCAGCAGCACTCAAGGGGCCATCAACAAGGGTGGCTGGCAGCCCAGGTAGGCGGGTCTGGGCCCACCCAACTCCACTGGGCCCCCAGCCATAACCCTGGCACAGCGGTCCGTCACTGGCTCAGTGGGGAGTTCCTGGGTGGGAGATACCACTCAGTCACTGTTTGTCGTAGGGGTGCAAGCCAATCCTTGGGACCTCCAATCTCCACAGGCAGGGGCCGCAGCCAGTCCTCAGCAGGAGCTTCTAGCACAGGTCCCTCCCCTCCAGCATCCAGCCCCAAATGATATGGGCTTCCTCCCTTTATACTCCTGCAGCATCTGGAACATGCCCAGTCTGGCCTAGTGGGCAGGACTTCTGCTGTCCATAATGTGGATTTAACCCTGTCTTGGCTAGTGTGGGCCATGCATACTGTCACAGGGGCAAAGAAACCCTTGTGACTTTTCAGCAATAACTCCTTCCAAGCAGAAATATATCCTGCATGTCCTTCATGTCTGGGGCTTGTTTCAGTTCTAACAAAGAGATTGGATGTGCTGTTGAAGGCGTGGGAGGAAAATGCACCTTATGTTTAATAATAAAGGTGGTGGGTGATTATGTGGATAATATAGTTCTATACTATGTGGTATGGAAAGTGTCTGGGGATGGGAGATTGCTTTTGACTTGTTTTGCACCAGGAATGATTTGTCCAAGATAGATCCTGGTTCTGAAATGCATAGCAATCATTCTGCTCTTTTCATTGTACCTCATATCAAGAATCTATTCTATTCAGGTTCTCATACTGCCCTCATCACCCTAGACTATTAAGTAATGTGACTAACATCCGTCATGTATGGTTTGTCATTTCATCCTCTCCCTGGGAAACAATTGTGTGTGCAGTGGAGTGTTTTGGTTTGATTTTTAAATAAAATGTTACACATATACATATATAAAATATGTATGTACAGGCTGCAGGTTTGTTAGAGAAGGGTGGTTGCAGAAATACACCTTACTCTTGGAGCAGGAGGTTTGTGGTGATCCCTATTTCCCGGGAAAATCCATTTTGCAGTCTGGGACTGGCCCCTTAGGAAGCTCTGTCCCCCACACGAGCAAGCTGTAGAAAATTCCCTTATGCCCAAGGAGACGAGTTGTCAGCCATTGTCTTCATCCTGAAGTTTTAAGTAATCTCTTAGACACACTTGGCACAAGCCACTGAATGCCTTGAAGATCGGGGACATGTTATGAAATTCATGCACTGGAAGGCACGAGGAGAGTTAATATTGAAAGCCTCATTACATCCAAAAGAAGTGCTAAGTCTCTGTTTTCTCATTCGGGTTGCCACTAATAAAGCACTAAATCTTGGTTGCAACCATGTGGGCCTCTCTGTGCATCACAACACAATTCAGATCCAGAGCTAAACTTCCCATGAGGACAGGAGTGCTTGGAATCACTTTTTATTTCAGCCAGTTAGATGAAATTTGCCCCCTAGATATGATTTTTCCAGAAATGTGGGGTGGTTGGACCTGGGATTTTTGGTTTGGTCCAATGCCGATCTTTAGAAGAGGGACAACCTGTTAAGGTACCGAACTATGAAGTTCTGCCACATGCTTCCTGTGTGACCTTGGGCAAGTCACTTAATCTCTCTGCCTCAGTTCTCCATCTGTAAAATGTAGATAAACTGAAACCAGACTACCTCATTAGGGTGTGTTGAGGATTGATTAATTTAACATTTTCAAGGTTCTCCAGTCCTACAGGGGTGAGTGATGTAGAGAAGTCTGAAGATTAAATAACGCTAGCATACACACTTGTGCCATTAAAATGCTTTGATGATAAACTTTCTGTGTTCATGTGCAGGAGCCAGTTTTCAAATGTTAATACTGTGCCCATTTTAAATCTTTCTTTAAAATGCCAGATGTGCTGATTCTGCCTCATGAATGAAGAAGGCAGCAGGAGGTTCATTTGAACAAGCTAAGCTACTTGAATATTTACATCATACACTAGCAAGAATTTCAGTTCATCATGGGGCAGCCAACAGACCCATAATGATTACATAGGGACACAAGCCATTGTTGTTACCCTGTTGGATTGGCTTCAGTGGCCCAAGCCATAGCAGGTCATACTTGACTTTCTTTGTTACCAAGCAGAAAAAGCTAAATCCCAAGGTGTGTTTTCCTGGAGATAAATGCTTCATCTCAATATTATGCAGAGTCTTTCCAAGCTCTTCACTCTCCCAGGGATTCGGTTTCCTGTTCCAGAGAATGAAGTTGCAGCCAGGAATTTGGCTGGCACTGTCAGAAGCTTTCATCTCCTCCTGGGATTCTGTCGCATGCTCTACAGCCGAAAGCTGCAGCCAGCAACTCAGATGGCTCTATCTGAGGCTACCCTCTCTTTGGGATTCTGTTACATCCTCTTCCCAGTTCTGCTGTTCTCAGTTCTCACGGGCATTCCTTAGACTCAATCCAGCCATGCTCATTTTCTTTTGAGGGCTACAAACATGAGCAAATTGGGGGGGGGGGGGGGAGGATGCCCTGTTGTTGTCACACACACAGAGGCAAATGGTACTGAAAATCTGCTAGGAAATCAGAGAGGACATGAGATGGAAGAAGGACAAAGGAAGAGAGGGCTGGTATGGTATCAAGGTGCAATTAATCCCTGGCTGCATGTATACAGATACCCTGGTCATCAGCCAAGATTAAATGTATGACCCTCAGAACTAGGAGTATAAGGACCGGCTATTTGAATGAAAGGAATATCTCTCTGCACTGCAGCTACTAGGTATATAGCCTTTCTGCAGGTCAGGTCCCAGAGGAGACATGACTACCGACACCTAGCCAGTGTGCTACCCCATAGGAGTTCAAGTCCCATCTAGGTTGTGAGTCTGTGATGACATCGTGGTCATATACTCATAGACACCAGAATTTTATCACTAGAGTAAAATCCACACTGCCCAGGGTGCTGAACATTGTGGATTTTCCTCTAGTGACAGAGTAGCCAAAGTCCACTGGAGACGAGTCTTTCCAGAGTCTGCGGAGGGGTTTGACTCAGGCACTCCAAGCATCAGCTTTTACTACATGAGCATAAGGAGTGACTCTCTTACAGTAAGTGTAAGTAGGTAGCAGGCTTTCCTCCTGGGTGGGTGCCATTAGCAAGAGGCAGACATGGTCACACAGCCAGTGTATTACACAGGCTGCTGTGAGGTGGATGTGCACGAACAGGCCGTGTGCTTCATGGACTAATGGAGCTGCTTGCACAAAGGGCCTTATCCTGTTCCCATTTCAGTCCAAGGGAGTTTTGACATTGACGTTGATTTGGCTCAAAGTGACCACTGAAGTGCACAAAGGGACTAGCTCTGCTTATTTTTAAAGAAGATGAAAGGCTTGAGCGGATGGGAAGGGGAGAGCAAGAATGGGGTTGAGTTGGATCCTATTGTAACGATCCATTTCAGATCTGAGTGATCACCCCGCTCATGTGCGTTTTCCACTTTGGCTACACACATGGAAGCAAAGTCTTGATCCTGCAAGGACCAAGTGAGCCCTGCTAGGAATTTAAATACCAAGAGACGACAATCAGGCTTAGCTGGGTGGAAGGGGCCCTCCTACAAGTGGTGATATTCTTTACCTAAGGCTGAGCAGCCCTCAAAGAAGCATGGAATCCTTTGCAAGCATCCTAATGGTCAATACAAGGGAGTGTCTAATGCATCAGTGCCATTATAAAATGGCTTTAGGGAAGAAAGTTCTGTTCTATCAAGCCGTTTATACCAATGATGATCAGTAAAACCTCACTCTGCGGTAGAGCACACAGCTTCTTCTGTTTGCAGAGAGAGTTTAGCACTGACTCCAGCACAAATGCTTCAATGAATTCCTCTGGACGGGTCCCGTAAACTGGATTGTGTAATGAAATACCAACCTTAATTCTAACCACAGTGGGGATATGAAAGGGGCCCTGCAGCATGTATCAAACCTGGGTGTACCATTCTTAACCCACACTTCCTGGATTTCATTAGGTGGTGCCATACGCTTGATCCCTTTTAAACAGCAGATGGTCACTATCTGCCTAAGTGAGAGATGGCCTATCCCCAATGGTCAGTACTATAAATATGAGTTCTACAGTAAGAGTCCATAGACCCCCTTTCTCTTCAGTGACCTTTGGGCTTGATGGTAATGTTAATTACCAGGGCCAAAGCACCATAGGACTGTGGAAGTGAGACAGGACAAAGCCCACAGAACAGCTCCATGCAGGAGAGATCCTAGAAGCAGTAAATCTGTTGTCACAACTGCTTCTATTTTACACAGTGACCCTGAGGAAAATTATAATAGGGGAGAGACTCTGGGGCAACTCTCACCTCTGCTTGTGCAAGTCCTATAGTGAGGATAGAGCGTGCGGAGAGGCCTTTCCTTCCAGTGGATCCATGCAGCTGGTAGGAATAATCTTATTCCCTAAACTGGGGAGTGTAAGTGGAGTTGGACAGCTAGTGCTGCAGCAGCCCCAGAGGGCATATTATGGTCAGGGTCATGTCTCCACCCACAAGACAGTGGGATGGCTACACTGAGAAAACCCTTTTATAGTAAAGGCATTCCCTGCAGGACTCAATTTGTAATGACTTTCAGACACTTCCAAACAGAGCCTGGATTGTTCCCAAGACATGAAAGACTTCCCTATTCCATTAACACCCCCTGAACTATCATTAAAAATAACTATTTTTCACTCTCTTCACTTGTGGGCCATACATGGAAAATATGTTAATAACACTGAGTCAAGTTCAAGCTGCAACATCCAATCCAAAGGCTTCCAAAGCTCAGCTTGTTTAGATGTGGGGTGTTGGTTTAGTCCCCTGTCTAATTAACATTAACAGACATGTGAAGAAAAGTAGCCTTTCTCAGAAAAAACTTTCCTGGTAATGGAAGTAACAACATTTTCCTCCAGGCTTAAAGGAGGATATTGAGAACAACAGAGTTAAAATTGGAAAGCATACACGTGTTCTGTAAGGCAATATTCCTTTAACTGTATGAGCCTTAATAGATATTTCAGAGGAATTACAACCAGGGCCCTAATCTTGCAAACACAGATGAACGTGTTTAACTTTAAGCATGTGATTAGTCCTGTTGTCTTTAATGGGACCAATCATGAGTAACTTAATCTTAAAGTTGAGCATGTAATTGTTTGCAGGACTCAGAATCTGGTTTGCACTGGACAGCGATCCTTCTTAAAAAGTTACTCTCTTGCTTGCCCATATCCGCAAGAAACAACATTCTGTTTGCATCAAGAGCCAAGGAGCAAAATTCTGAATCAGAACATCTCATAACTTTGCGGGAATTTGAAATCCAACTCTGAATTCTGCAAATGTGTCTTGTGTTGATGAGAAGCTGCCACAGAAATGCTAGATCTGAGCACCTTCAAACCATGGTTTGCTCAGAATCCACATATACATTTTCCATTCAATGCCCAGTCCTCCACCTATTCTTCTCTTTTATTTAGGAATCTGAGGACATTACTATTCAGTTAACGTATCTAAGGAAGCCAGGGTCCACAAACATTTTACATGGAGATAGAAGCCACAAACACTATACTATTATTATTAATTGTTCACTGTGTAACACTAATCTTGCCCTAGATACTATATGGACATGGCTAAAAGGCAAACCATTGAAAAGAATAGGCAGAAGGCTGGGACATGCCACCCCCGACTTGCCCAGTTGGCCTACAGAAAGTGGTAGGCACACACAGTGGGGAACAATTTTCCTCATCCTAATAGGATAAGAACTAGTGGGTGTGAAGGCCAGGCTGGTGAAGGACCACTGAGTATGTAGGGCACTGAGGAAGGAGCTCCTCACCTAGGAGTTGCAAGGTAAATACTAGTGGCAGGGAACCCTCCCTACATTCAGCTACATGAACTGTCATGGGCTCATTCAGACTATGTGAAATTAGCCAAGTCTTTCGGATTTTTTTCCTTATTCCTTCCCCCTACTCCATCTCCTTCCTTTTGCCCAATCCCATTCTTCTCTTTTGTCCCGTGACTCCATCCTTCTGCTCCCTTCACCCAAATCTTCTCCAGCTACAGCTGGTCCCCGATCCTACCGGTCCTTTTTACTGACCTCAAAGAGACTCCCTTATCTTCTGTTCCTTTTCCCTGATGCTCAACAAGCCCCTAATCCCCCAACTTCTCCCTGCTTCCAAATGAAGGGACTCTCCTCTCTCTGATTTCCCTGCATATAGGAGCTCTTTTCCTAGCCCACATGTGCTGAGGTCTCTCTAGATCAGATGCATCCCAGAATACATTGCCCTGCTCACATGCTCAGAAGTCATGAAGCTGGAAGACAGTAGCATCCCAAGAGAGAGTTGCAGACCAACAGAGGCCCTGTGATAGATTTCAGATGAGTCAGACACTCTCTGTGAGTCTCAGCCTGGTTCCCTGTAGAGATGGAGGCATCTCAGATCCCTCCCCATCCCCACCCCCCATCACACTCATGGCTTCCCTTGCTGGCAGACTCAGCAGAGAGGCCAAGAACCAATGAGCCATGGAGATGGAACTCAGGAAATGGCCCCTCCAAGGCAGGAGGAGGTACACCAGTGGGAGGCCACTGCTGCTTACTGTTGGGTGGATACAGGCCTTTAGTCTCCAGGACCACCAGATCAGCCCATTTCACCAGCACCACATTCATTAAGGCTGGATCTACCCTAGGCTTTTTTTCCTCCCATAGTTACCAACACTGGTGCAGCTCCATTGCCAGCACTAGTATAGACAAGGTACCCGGGCTGCTGCCATTGCTGCCATGTGACCTAATCCTTCTCCGAGCAGGTCTGAACACCCTGATGTTACAAACACCAATGGCCAGTGAACTAGAGCTCCTATTGTTGCTACCACAGGCTGAGCTATAACAACAGTGGGAAATGTGGGGTAAAGAAGCCTAGTGTAGACAAAGCCATCACAATTACATGAGAAGAGGGGATTGGACCCAAATCCCTTGGAGATTTGGGTTGCAAACTAATGTCCCCTAGCAGAGGAAGGTTCATGTTCTTGCTAAACACCTACAGGGTCGGGTCTGTCTCCTGCGCCCAGGGCAGGCTGGCTGGTAATGACTTTACAACACGCAAGTGTCATATCATTAGCCTGTAATCTGCAGTGACTGACTGTGGCGTGCAGGGCTTTAATGAGTATAGCTCCCGGAGTGGGTTCCAGGCGAGGCAAGAGCACTTACAGGGCATCCAGGGCTCTCATCACTGTCTTCCACTGATCCTAATTCAGTGTGAATCCTGTGGTGTGCTGCAGACTGTGAGCACGCTAAGCCCACTGCCTTCCACCCCATTCCACCCTTGACATCTTTCTGTACCTCATCTCCAAAGGGGTTCACTAAAGACATGCAGGCTGGAAGCAGGTGTGAGCTTTCAAGAGCGCCTCCCTCAACTCCCTCTGTGAGCCTTGCAGAGGGGAGTTTAAAACCGACCTCCTTGCTTCCCTGGTGCTCATGCCAGCCCTCCCCTTCTCTTGTCCTAGTGGTGTTTTGCAGAGTCCAGCCCAAGACCCATTCTTCCCCTCTTCCCGTCTCCCTCCCCCACCCATTAGTCTTCTCTTCTCTTTATCCCACAGCTCAGAAATCACAAAGACACAGGGAGGTTTTGTAGGCAGTCAGCTGAGCCACTCCTTGGCAAGTAATCAGAGAAGGTTGGAGACTTTAAGTTTCTGCACAGGAGAAACAGGAAAGAGAGAGACACATTCAGTCCCCTCCTCAGCTCTTCCTCCCTAGTTCTGCTCCTCCCCCAGGACCGGACTGTGGCCAAGTTCACACATCGGCATATTGCTCATGCTACCTCAAAAAACAGAATTGAATGTGGGCTTTGGAAAACCCCTACTTAAATATCAAAAGATGCAGGCTCCTTCTCCAATCTAGCTCAACTCTCTCAACGCCCTCCCCTCACGCTGCTCTGGGGAGAGCAAGGCACATTCCCCTGACTGGCATGGACAATGTGAATATCCACCAATAGCCCTGTTCTTTCCCTGCAGTCACAGGAACCTGATCCTGGGCAATATGTCCACCTGTTACCAAGTCCCTCCTGCATCATTCATGGATAGAACTTAATGCATTTTTACAAGCACTATCCCTGTTTGGCAGATGGGGAAACTGAGGCACGCCATAGGGAAGGGACTAGCTCAAGGTCACAAAGCGAGTGGGTGGCAGAGCTGAGACTGCAGCCCAAGATGGCTATGAAGCCTCCTGGGTCCTCTTCATGTAAGGCCAAATTTGGTGCTCCGGTGAAAATGTCAATGAAACTTTTGCCTGAGTAAGGACCATAAGATCAGGTGTATAGCCTGGAAAATACTCTGGGATGCAGGGAGCTATGGAGATCCACTAATATTATTTGTTGTGCCTAGCTATTTTTTAAAATTAATTTTACCCAATGTACCTATCTGTAAACTGGGGAGAGTGATGTGAAGCTCCTTTTGTGAAGTGCTTTAAGATCCACTGATGGAAAGTGCTATACAAGAGCTAGGCATTATTATTGCTCATTGCAGAATGAAAAGAATAGCAAAGGACCAGAGGGCCAAAGACTGTGAAAACTTTGGAGAAACTGGCAGCCAACCCAATCCAATTCATCTGTGTGAAGCCTTTGAAATGGCAGCACCCAGGCTACAGTCACTGTGGGCAAAGGAAGGAAAAAAACAACCTTCTTTCACTCAAAGCTGAGCTGTTCCTTCAGGTCCCAGCTCCTCCACCCTAGCTGGTCCCTGGAAAGCTATCTGCAAACAGTCATCCTGTGATAAATGCGGAGAGCGTATCCAGTCCCCCCACTGCAGAGCTAGACTCCCATTTTGAACACTCCGGAGTCTAAGGATGCTCTGATTTGACTTGGTTTGTTTGGTTCATTATAAAATGGGCCATCTGTAAAATCTGGATCTGGATTTCAGACACACTGACGTCTGGGAGGGGTTCAGATCTGAGGCTCTGGCTGAATCTATTACAAAGCTTGCTGGATTCACCTGAGAATACACTCTCACATTCCTTCTGGCCCAGCACCTCGCATAGGGGTACTGAAGTCCAAGAAAAGGCATGCCAAAAAGTTCATGATGCTTAGGAGACATTGATATGGAGGATTAGGGGAGTTTTACCTGGGCGCCTCTGGCTGTGATAAGAATTCCACCCAAAATAGACTTTGCAATGAGCTGGATGATAGTCTCCCAAGCCCTTCATGGACTTCTTATAGCCAACTAGATGGACCTTATCTCTCTGTTTCCTGCTTAGTACAGGCCTCCTTTTTGTCCTTTTCTCTCAATCTCATCCCCATTGGTGTAAGAACTGCCTCCTTTGCAGTATCTCTGTCTCAGCGACTCTCCATCTCATCTAGAAATATATCTTTCCACTCTAGTTCCTGTTCTTCTTCATCTTTCTCTCTCCCTCTGCCATTGCTATTTTCCAATGCCTGAATGCTTTAATTTATTCACCATACTAGGTCTCTACAGCCTTGTTTCACTTGATGTCTGTCACTTACTCCATACAGGTTGCATTATTTTGCTCCATAAATGTTTGCATGAGGAACAGTGAATGAAATTGTACTGTGTTCTGTTTCCAGGTATTGTGGATGAGTCATGCCAAACTGAATCCTGTGCTAAAAGAATAACCTTTTTTTTTCCCCCTCTGATGCAACTGCAGAGATTCATCACTGTGGTTTTGTAGTCGCTCTTGTCTGGGGGAACCGGTACGACAGAAACACAGCTTTCTGTCTACCTGCATCGGCTCCTCCATCCGTGAAGTACTTTGTGTAACAGGAGGGAAAGTCACTGTCGAGCACTGGCTGCATAATAACAGTTGTTTAAGAACCATATCACACTCACAGCGGTCCAGCTTTAGGGTGACCAGACAGCAAATGTGAAAAATCAGGACAGGGGGTGAGGGGTAATAGGAGCCTATATAAGAGAGACCCACAAATTGGGACTGTCCCTATAAAATAAGAGTAGCAGCTGTTATTCTGTATCCGCGAGGAAGACTTGTGGCACCTTAGAGACTTACCAGTTTATTTCAGCATAAGCTTTCATGGGCTATAGCTTATGCTGAAATAAACTGGTTAGTATCTAAGGTACCACAAGTCTTCCTCATCTTACCTATAAAATAGGGACACACTATCCAGCTTCCTCTGTGCAGACTCTCATATCACTCTGAGGGCTCTAGGATCCCCATGTTTTCTCATCAGGACCTTGGTCAGCTCCCTCCTCCCAAAAGGGAACTGCAAAAGCTCTTCCAGAGGGCTTGTCCTCACGAGGGGGGTAGATCGGCTGTAGATCCAAAATTTCAGCTACGTTATCGGTATCTCTACAGCCGACTTACCTTCCGGCCTCACGGCGGCGGCGGGCAGCGACACGATCCCCCATCGACTCCAGCTTCCGCCTCTTGAGGAGCTGGACTTCCAGAGTTGACAGGGGAGCCACTGGCGATCGATTTATCACGTCTTAATGAGACGCGATAAATCGATCGCCAGAAGATCGATCCTTACTGCACCTAGTGAAGACGAGCCCTTAGGTGAACTTTGCAGACATGTTTGTAAGATCCCAGAGAGGGATCCCAGAGCTATTGTTTAAAACTGTCATTTGCCCCATATTCTAATTAATTATCATTATAACTCCGAAGTGGCCTACTTGTGGACCAGGGCACCATTGTGCTAGGTGCTGTACAAACAACAACACTGGAGACAATAACTCAGTCCCTGAGAACTCAAGGACTCTGAGCTGCAGACTTAGGCCATGTTTGCATCACAGAACCTAGACTGGCATATAAATGGTGGCATAGCTCTGCTGGCAAAGCCCCCTAATGTAGAGACCGTGTGCACCAGCTACAGGAAGCATTCTACCAGCATAGCTACACCACCTCTCTGACTGTCATTAGCGAAGTCCACAAAAGCACTGTTCTGTCAGCACAGTTGCATATATCCTGGGGATTTTGCTGGCATAGCTGTGGTGTCACTAGGAGGTGTTAATTTTTCACAGGCCTAGTTGATATAACTGTGTCCAATATAAGTTTTAAGTATGGACCAGGCCTCTGTCCCTCTGCCAATGTGAGTAACATTGCGAGCACCATAAGCAGAGATTGAAAGAACTACTCCATTCTAGCCTCTGTTTTTGTTCCCGATGAATTTTCTGTAATTTTAATTCTGAAATTTCTCATGCTTAATCTCAGCCCAAAGAGGATTTTAAAAAAAATATTGCAACTGACTTGATCTAGCTATTTGTTTTGAGTTACACAAGAGTGAAAAGGAATTGCATGTTGTTCTTTTAAAGTCAGAGGCTTCTCTGCCCTTGTGCAGCTTGAAAACAGGTTGCTATTTTAACTTCAGACTTACCATGAGCTTAAGCAACAAAAAAGACAAGTATCTTTGAGATGGGTGAAGACATTTGTGTCCTGGTTTTCAGGGGCGCTGGTCATCCACAACTGCCACTGAACTGTGTGTCCTGCAGGCAATCAGCAATGTGGAAAATCTGTCCCTTTGTTCACCAGAGCAAAAGGAACAAGCAATTGAAAATGAGCTGCTCTCCATACGCACCATGAGCTTTCAAAAGCACTCTGCATTGGTCTTAGCTTTGTTCCCAGAAAGGTCAGTGGGAGTTTCCCCATTCACTGCACAAGGAAGAGAGGTAAGCCAACGCTCTGCTCTTCTGACAATCCCACCCTAATTCCATGATTGTTCTTCCTTTAATTTCACTTACCCCCCACCACGGCAGACTGTATGGCAACCCACACTCAAACTCACAGCCATAGCACTGAGCCCAGAGGCAGCATTGCCCTAGTCACACACCCGTAGCAATCTCCTCATCCTTAGCTGCACACTGCATGCACTCACAAGCATACCTTCTCCCCTCCAAGCCTGCACAGCCCCCTCCCCCCACATTTTCCATCCCACAACACACCCATGCAAACCACTGGCTCATCCCTAGCCTGCATGCGCACACACAAACCTACTTCCCTAATGGGAAATACAGAAGGTTCATGGTTAAGCTGGTTGCTTTTCAAGCTCTCGCTCCACCCCCGTGGGCATTTTTTGGCTTCCCCATTTGTTCTGCAGCAACACTCCTCGTACCTAAGCTAAACATCCCTGCGGTGCCCAAAAATCCTGTGGGGTTTGCTCAAGTGGGTTACAACCCACTTGATGAGCAATTGTCACATGAAAATGGAGATAGGGACGTGCTGAACCTGGGACATCTGAGGGTGGCAGATTGAAAGTGCTGCTCGACCCAGTCTGCTCAAGTGTGCTCTATTTCGGTGCAGTGCTCCTAGCATATGAGGGTGACAGCTTGGAGGTGCTGTTCAACCCAGCCTGTTGAGTCCAAGGACATATAAGGGGTCATCTTGGGAGTGCTGACTAACAGAGTGTGTCTGAGAGGACTGGGTTAATGTGCGGGTCTGATTCTGGGGCTGGAAGAACCCAGCCCTAGGGAACCTAGGTCCTGCAGGATAGTTCCATTGGGAGGGAACTTGCAGAAGGGAGAAGTAGAACTCAGTATGAGAACACCAAGTGACACAGCAGTACAGTGATAGAATTACAGAACCCTCCCCCCGTCCCCCCCGAAAAGTAACCCGAATAAATGAGCATACCCCATAGTAATGGGAAATTTTGATAACAAAGGCTTTGTATCAAAGCTTTTTGGTAGAGCTATTCTTAGGGCATGTCTTCACTACGACTTAACGTCGACTTTAACGACGTTAAGTCAAAATAAACGTGTACCTGTCTTCACACGCATGCCCTTAAAGTCGATTTAAAGGGCCCTCAAAATCGACTTTATAACGCCTGCCTGACAAGAGTAGTGCTAAAATCGACCTCTCTAGGTCAATTGTGATGTAGTGAAGAGGCATCTGACTTTAAGCCTCTGACCTCCGAGCAGCCCCGCAGACCCCCTCGCCCGCCCAAGCAGCCCCGCGCTGAACCCCCCTCGCCCGCCCAAGCAGCTCCGCAAACCCCCGCGCCCGCCCAAGCAGCCCCACGCCGGACCCCCGCGCCCGCCCGAGCAGCTCCGCGAACCCCCGCGCCCGCCCAAGCAGCCCCGCAACCCCCCCCCCCGCCCGCCCAAGCAGCCCCGCGCCAGCTCCCCTCCCTCAGGCGGGGGGGGGGGAGGTCCAGCGCGGGGCTGCTCGGGTGGGCGCGGGGTGTGCACGGAGCTGCTTGGGCGGGCGCGGGGGTTCGCGGAGCTGCTTGGGCGGGCGGGGGGGGGGGGTTCGGCACGGGGCTGCTTTGGTGGGGGGGCCGGCGCGGGGCTACTCGGGTGGGCGCGGGGGTTCGCGGGGCTGCTTGGGCGGGCGGGGGGTTTCGACGCAGGTCTGCTTGGGCGAACGGGGGGGTTCGCGGGGCTGCTTGGGCGGGGGGGGTCCGGCGCGGGGCTGCTCCGGCGGGCGGGGGGGGGTGCACGGGGCTGCTCGGGCAGGCGGGGGGGTTCGCGGAGCTGCTTGGGCGGGCAGGGGGGTCTGGCACTCCCGGCACTGTGGGCTACCTACCCATAGTGCAATGCGGGCTATGTCGACCCCTGGAAAAGTTTATGGACAGACAGTGTCGACCACTGTCGACCTGCTGCTCCTGGTGGGGACACACTGATTCGATTTTCTAAAGTCGACTTTAGAAAATCAAATTAAGGGAAATCGACCTACTCCTGTAGTGAAGACATACCCTTAGACTCCTAGTAAACAACCACCTTCTGTTAGAGGCACCATGGTCTGCTGAATAGGACACTGGGCCAGGGGCATGGATTCTGTTCCCAGGTCCACCATTGACCTGCAGTGTGCCAATGGGCCAGCCAAATCACCTCCCTGTGCCGGACTTGTCTGCATAGATGCTAAGGGCTGTCTCACTGTAATAATAGCAGAATAATAATTCCATTTTCCTATGGTTAACTGCAGATCATCTTCTGTAGCCAATAATGGTAACAGCCAGCAAGTTTCCTTGTACTTTACATTGACCCACAGGGATCCAAAAACCATTGGGCCAGCTGGTGAAAGTCTGTGGCTCAACTGACTTCAATGGAACTACACCAGTTTGCACCAGCTAGCCCTTTACCCCCTCAGCTCTGATTTCCCAACTGAGTCAATTTCTCTAGGCGTACTTCCCCTTTTTCTCACCTCAGAAATTCCGGATGCTGCAGCACCTGCAACATCAATCCCATCTTCATCAGATTTACACAGATGCCACATGGAGCTCTTGAATCTCATTTCTCCTGCACTCCAAAGAGGTCTGAGTTTTATTATGGACAGGCACAGATTTTTGTAATGGGCCCCTTCCTAGTCACCTGGCTGAAATGAGTTTTCTTCATTGAATTCCATTGTGGGACGTGACAAAAACATACCATATCTCTGCTCTAGCTGTGGTTCCTGCACTTTGGCTGGAGAAACATTGCTGTGGTTCATGTGATGTTCCTAAGCAATGAAAACATGGTTCCCTCCAGGCCACTATTGTCCTCGTGGTTATAGTGACTTCAGTCCTCTGGTCTGCGGACCGGCCTTTCCTTCCTTTACAGTATGTAGGCACGGATGCTCTCTCAAACTGCTGCACCTTTGTTATTGGATTCAAATACCATGTCTACCTCTCCCTCCAGATTAAGTTGCTTTCTGTGAACAATACTCTGCAGCTGCTCATTACAGTCCCTATTTCTGATCCCAAATACAAAGCAATCCCAGATTGCTCCTCACAAATGGATACCGGAATGACAGCTGGAGGACAGATTTTTAAGGCTAGCCAGGAAAGCTGACATACTTTCCTCTTTTCTTTGCTTTCTTAAGTGAAATTTCTCTCTCTGGGTTGTGAAGTTTGAAGTACATAGTGCTTTTTAAGTGCTTCCATCAAGTTGTCATCATTCATATCACCTGCTTAAGGGAAGCATCAGTCTTTCAGAACAGCCAATGTCTCTTTTCCAAGCAGAGGTAGGAAAATGGATCTTTTCTTGTGAATGTTTTCAATGTCATTGGCATGAAAATACTGCTGCAGCTTTTGCACATAAACTCCAGAATCCTCACCTTTTATCGTCCAAGTGGAAACCATTTGGTTTTACATCTATGACTCTTTGTACCTTTCTTCCTACTGTTCCTTCCTCTATAGGGTGACCAGATATCCCAATTTTATAGGGACAGTCCTGATTTTTGGGTCTCTTTCTTATGTAGGCTCCTATTCCCCCCCCCCCCACCCCATCCCGATTCTTCACACTTGCTGTCTGGTCACCCTATTCCTCAATGCCAGGCCTGCACAACTCGGAAAGCAGCTGCGGGCCGAAAAGCCCCACCCCCATCCGCTTCCCCCCACCCCACCGCTTGGCTGTATGTGGCCCCCGGGCCACATGTTGTGCAGGCCCACTCTATGCTATGTCGCAGATTTCTGAGGTGTGTCTACACAACAGTTAAACCTGCAGCTGGACCGTGCCTGCTGACTGGGGCTCAGTGTAGGGGGCTGTTTAATTGCAGTGTAAACCTTTTGGCTCAGGCTGGAGCCCCAGGTTCTGGACCCTGTGGGGTGGGAAGATCTCAGAGCTCCAGTTGCAGCCCAAGCCCAAAGACCTACACCACAATGGAACGGTCTCTTAGCCCGACCCCCACAAGCCTGAGTTAGCAGGCATAGGCCAGCTGCGGGTGTCTAATTGCAGTGTGGACGGACTCTGAGTGGTTTCAAAAGGATTCCATCATTGGGGTCCCAGCAAGCTGACTCCATCCTCCTCTTCATCAGTGATTTTCCCCTTATGTACCCAGATCCATATAAACCAGTTATGCCTTTTTAGTTAATCCCAGTGACTTCCACTAGAGCAGAAGAACAACCAAATAACCACCAAGGTGAATGGAGCAAGTGCACTGAGTTTTATTCACAAGCTCCATTCAACTCCACTGCTGTCTTGGGTTTCATTTCTGACCCCGATCCAGATGCAATGGCCTGCCAAATGGCAAGATTGTATTTCATTTCTGCCCCCCGGTATATTCCAGACCTTAAAGGTAGAGAACCCACATTCAGAATGGCCATCATTCTGAAAGCGGCATGTACCAGGCCCTAAGAGACTCTGGTCTCATTAGACTTCTCTCCAAACTTGGCATCTAGGGTCTTTCCTTGATCAGGCTGCCGTGAAGACATTTCCTTCCCAAGGCTATAGCGCCATGGCTACTCTTGGCATGACCAGATGCCTGAGGTAGCTAAACCCCTGAGCAAGGAACTCATGCACATCTGACACCTAGTCACTAGTTTAAAGAGTCACAGAGGAAAGAGCTGAGATATCCATCTCCCTCCTGGAGCTGGATGGATGAACTGAAGCAGCAGACAGAGCCTGGAGGTGATGCGGAAGAACTGGTATAAATATTAATACATATAAAATATATACTGTGTGATGCATCTCTCTTCTTCTCACACATCCAGTGCTCCATCCATCCTCCCTCTCTCCCTCCATCACTCTCCCCCACTGCCTGTGTTTGTCCATGAAGTAAATGTTGGATTTACATTTTCAGCTCATTTATATCTGACACCGTGGCTGCAGTGTAACAGAAAAAAAATTAACTCTCTGTTTTCTGTGCTGCACCTCCTTAAACTAGGGGAGGGCAAAAAGCCTTTACTTCTGCAACCTTTCACTTCTTATTCCCTGCAGTCAGAGCTGGGCAAATGCTTCTAAGCTGTATTAGCAAACATATAAATCATATGTTGGTATTTACAGCCCCCGTGATTCGCTTTCCTTGCACTCTCACACAAGTTGTTGTGTTTTTTTTGTTGTTGGCAGGAGCCTCCCTGGAACGGGAAGCTGTCATGGCTGCTCAGCCAAAAATGTGTAACGCCCCCTCTCCACCCGGTTACCGCCTTTAATGCCAATCCACATGCAGGTTTTGATGGACAGGTCTGGGTTCTTCTGGATCCTGCCATCCACTCAGCAGAGTGTAGCTTCTTTATTTTTTCTATGAACTTATTTGACGGTGCCTCCACTCCCCTTGCTCCTTCCTGGCAAGGTCACCAAGGCAGCTTGGGAGGAAAATTCTAACTACAGGGTGATCCCCACTTACTTGCCAAATAGCTGGAGACTTCCAAGAAATAACACTAATGCATACTGTAGAGGTGTTGACACACTTCTGGGGTGCCCCCGGCTGGTGATATGGGGAATTAGCTTCTCACCAGCACTCGGAGCGCCCTCTGTCGGTGGCTTCCGCGTCTGTTCTGACTTCGGGCCGGGGTTTCCTCACACCGGCCTGGTCCACCGTCCGTAAGGCTGCTGGCTTTAGCCGGGGTTCTGTCCCAGACAGCCCAGATAGACAGCCCTTAATAAGGTTCTGGCCGGGCGTCTCAGCTCCGGTCGCACAGCGATAACAGTCTCGATGGGCTGGCTATAGCCTGAGCTCCCCTGCTCAGGCAGCCAGCAAGCACACAGTCTTTACAGGGGTCTAGTCGGGCGTTTCAGCTCCGGTGGTCCCCAGATAAACAGTCTCAATGGGCTGGCTATAGCCTGAGCTCCCCTGCTCAGGCAGCCAGCAAGCACACAGTCTTTACAGGGGTCTAGTCGGGCGTTTCAGCTCCGATGGTCCCCAGATAAACAGTCTCAAGGGGCTGGCTATAGCCTGAGCTCCTCTGCTCAGGCAGCCAGCAAGCACACAGTCTTTACAGGGGTCTAGTCGGGCGTTTCAGCTCCGATGGTCCCCAGATAAACAGTCTCAAGGGGCTGGCTATAGCCTGAGCTCCCCTGCTCAGGCAGCCAGCACGCACACAGTCTTTACAGGGGTCTAGTCGGGCGTTTCAGCTCCGGTGGTCCCCAGGTAAACAGTCTCGATGGGCTGGCTATAGCCTGAGCTCCTCTGCTCAGGCAGCCAGCACGCACACAGTCTTTACAGGGGTCTAGTCGGGGCGTCTCAGCTCCGGTGGTCCCCAGGTAAACCGTCTCAATGGGCTGGCTATAGCCTGAGCTCCTCTGCTCAGGCAGCCAGCAAGCACACAGTCTTTACTCACCCCTCCGGTGGGCTGCCGTCAGGTTTCCTGGCCCACGGGGGCCCAGTCCATCCCCTGCTCGTCGGGGTAGGTCGCGGCTGGGACCCCAGGCCAGTCGTCCTCGGTCGTACTAGGGACCTCTGCACTCGCTCTCTCTGGGTCGCCCTCTGGCTCCGGGAGGTCAGTGGCCACGGTCTCCGGGGGTTCGGGGTCGTCGGCTTCGGTCCCCGGGTAGGTGGCTGTCGGGATGCCGGGCCAGTCCCTCTCCGCCGGGGGGTCAGGGCTACTGCTCCCTTCTGCGGTGCTGTCGGCCCACTCCCAGTCGGGCCATCCGCTCTCTCCCTCTCCCTGGGCGCCCCCATCTTGGCAGCTGGCCCCGCCTTTTACCCTTCCGGGTCCTGGCGGGTACTTCCGGGGCGGGGGGCGGGGCTGCCTCGGCTCCGGCGGCCATCTTGGATCCCCGGCCAGTTCACCCTCCTGCTCAGAGGGGGCCCAGCTGGGCCCGCTACACCCCTCCCCCCTTAAGTCCAACTCTGGGGGTCCGGAGTTGGGCCCTTCCTCCTCCCCTATGCGAGAGAAGAAGTCAGCGTTCGTATGGTCCTTACCTGCTCGGTGCTGAATTGTGAAGGTATAGGACTGCAAAGTGAGATACCAGCGTTTCACTCGGGGGTTCGTATCTTTGGCCCGTTGTAGCCATTGTAGGGGCGCGTGGTCTGTTACCAGGGTAAAATGGCCGCCCGCCAGATAGTATCGTAGGGCGTCCACTGCCCATTTGACAGCGAGGGCTTCCTTTTCTATGACTGCGTAGCTTCTTTCGCGGGGGAAGAGTTTTCGGCTAATATAGACGATGGGGTGTTCGTCTCCATCGATCTCTTGGGACAGGACTGCGCCCAGGCCTACTTCGGACGCATCAGTTTGAACGATGAATTCCCTGGTGAAATCGGGGCTAAAGAGGACTGGCTCCTCACACAGTCGGTCCTTGAGGCGCTGAAAGGCTTCCTGACAGCTGGGAGTCCATCGGACGCGCCGAGGGCTATCCTTCCGTAGTAGCTCGGTCAGCGGGGCGGCGATCGAGGCAAATGCCGGAACAAAACGGCGGTAGTACCCGGCTAGTCCCAGGAATTGTCGCACTTGCCTTTTGGTCCTAGGGGCTTCGTAGGCCTGCAGGGCTTGGACCTTCCCCACTAATGGTCTTACTTGTCCGTGTCCTAGTGTGTGGCCCAGGTACGTGGTTTCCTGCCATGCGATCTTGCATTTTTGGGGGTTGGCTGTCAGTCCTGCATCTCTCAGTGTCCTCAGGACGGCGGCAACCTGGGGAAGGTGGTCCTCCCATCGACGGCTGTAGATCACCACATCGTCTAGGTACGCCGCCGCGTAGTCCCTGTGGGGCTGGAGGAGGCGATCCATCAGTCTCTGGAAGGTGGCGGGTGCCCCATGCAAACCAAACGGCATCCGGGTAAATTGATATAAGCCGGAGCGGGTGGCAAAAGCTGTCTTTTCCCGGGCTTCTGGGCTGAGGGGGATTTGCCAGTATCCCTTTGTCAAGTCCAGGGTACTGATGTACCGGGCCTCTCCAAGCCGGTCTAGAAGCTCATCAATCCTGGGCATGGGGTAGGCGTCGAACTTAGAGATGCTGTTCACCCGTCGGAAGTCGATACAGAATCTCACCGTCCCGTCCGGTTTTGGGACGAGAACGATGGGGCTGCGCCAGTCACTTCGCGACGGTTCAATCACACCTAACTCGAGCATCACCTGTACTTCTTTTTCCACGGTCTCGCACAGGCGGCGAGGTAGAGGCCGTGTGGTCTCTCGCACGACTTCTCCGGGATTGGTGCGTATGTCGTGTTGCACGAGGGTCGTCCGCCCGGGGCTCGTGGTAAACGTCTTGGGGAAGGATTTTACTAGCCCCTGGGCTTGCCTTCGTTGCTCGTCCGCCAATGTAGGTCCCAGTTGGGGTGTTCCCTGGTCTGTGAGACTGGAGGTTTCGGGTCCGAGTTCAGGGTCCGGAGGATATGGCGTAATTAAGAGTCCTTCTCGGTCTCGCCAGGCCCTCAGCAGGTTAACATGATAAATCTGTCTTTTCTTCTTCCGACCCGGGTGGGATACTTCATAATTGACGGGGCCCACTTGGCGGATGACCTCATAGGGTCCCTGCCAACGGGCTAACAACTTGGACTCTTCAGAAGGAAGTAGTAGTAAGACCCGGTCTCCGGGTGCAAAGGTTCGTTCGCGAGCTCCCTGATTATAAGCTCTCTCCTGGGCTTTCTGGGCGCTCTGGAGATTTTCCTTGGCGAGGTCCCCCACCCGTGTCAGCCGCTCCTGGAGCTGCATCACATACTGGAGGACATTCCGCGAGGGGGATGGCCCTTGCTCCCAGTTGTCCCGCATGAGATCCAGCAGCCCCTTCGGCTGCCTGCCGTAGAGTAGCTCAAACGGAGAAAATTTGGTTGATGACTGCGGTACTTCCCTGATGGCCAATAGCAAGGGGGGAATCAGTTGGTCCCAGCGCCGGAGGTCTTGTGGGGTGAATTTCCGTAACATCTGTTTTAACGTTCGGTTGAATCGTTCGACTAGACCGTCAGTCTGAGGATGGTAGACCGACGTCTGCAATTTCTTGATTCCTAGGAGGTCGCAGACTTGACGCAGAAGCCGAGATGTAAAATTGGTGCCCTGGTCGGTCAATACCTCTCGGGGAAGCCCTACCCGGGCCAGGACCTTCAGGAGCTCCGTGGCAACGGTTCGGGCCGTGATGTTCCGGAGGGGTATGGCTTCCGGAAACCGCGTCGCGTAGTCCAGGATAACGAGAATATATTGAAACCCCGCCACACTTTTGGGGAGCGGCCCTACAATGTCCATTCCGATCCGCTCGAAAGGTGTGCCGATGACAGGCAGCGGCACTAGCGGGGCTCTGGCCTTTCCCTTCGCGGTCGCCCTTTGGCACTCGGGGCATGAGTCACAGAAGTCCCGGACCTCCTGGTGGATGCCGGGCCAGTAGAATCGGGTCAAGATACGAGCCAAGGTCTTCTCCCGGCCTAAGTGGCCCGCCGTAGGGACATCGTGGGCTAACTGTAAAACCGCCCGTCGATGGCAGCGAGGGACCACTAATTGGGTTCGTACTTCCTGGGTTTGGGCATCCCGGGAGAACCGGTAGAGACGGTCGTCCACCAATTCAAAATGGGGGTACGTCGTGGCCGGATGGGGTGGATTTGGGTGTCCATTTACCTGGGCCAGCTGCTCATAGGCCCACCGAAGCGAGGGATCCTCCCGTTGATCTTGGGGGAAGTCGCTGCCGAGGGGGGGCGTCCCCTCTAGGCTAGGGGTTTCCCCTCCGTGGTCGTCTGGGGGACGTAGGGAAGGGTCGCCTTCGCCCGACCCCTCCGGGCCCTGGGTATCGGGGTTTGTCGGCTCACCTTCCAGAGCCTCTTCCCCTGGGGCGACCTCCTCGGCGGCCCTCCACAGGAGCCCGGTGAAGCCTTTCCAGTCGCGGCCCAGGATGACGGGGTATGCTAGTTTCGGGGCAAGGCCAACTTTCAAGGTCCGGGTTCGTCCGTGCACGGTTAGGGTCACTGGGGCCTTGGGATAGGCCTGTATGTCCCCGTGGACACATTGGAGATGCACGACCCCACATGGGGGTCCTGTGTAGTGGGCTAGGTCTTCCCGGACCATCGTCTGGCTGCAGCCTGAGTCAAGGAGTGCGGAACTCGGAGTCCCGTTGATAAGGACGGGCACGGTGAGCTTCCGAGGGCCTGGGGCCCGAGCTCTGGTTTCCCCGGTCCAAACCTGCGCATAGCTGCAGTCCATAGTCGGACACTCGCGCCGGAGGTGTCCGAAGCGCCCGCAGGTAAAACAAGGCCCAAGAGTGGAAGGGCGAGGCTCCCCCGGGGTTGTCGAGGCGGGGGAAGGCGTCTCAGCCTGGTCCCGGGGTCCCGGTCGGTGTCCGGGCGGTGACTCCCGCTCCCTGCGGGTCTGTTGCCGGGCTTTACCCAGTCTCCATCGGTCGGGGGGGCGGCCGGGTCGCTCTTCCCGTCGAGGGGTCGGGGCGCGTTCGCCCCGGGAAGGAGTAGGGGAGGGGGCCGTCGGAGGTCGGGCCCCGACCCCAACAGGGGCCTCAGCAATTAGAAAGTCCTCCATTAGCTCCACCGCCCGGCTCAAGGTTGCCGGCCGGTGGCGCACCACCCACGTTCGCCCACGGGTTGGCAGGATGTGGAGGAAGTGTTCGAGGGCTACTTGTTCGGCCACCTCATTCCCCGTTTTCTGCTCGGGTTGAAGCCACCTCCAGCAGGCCTCCTTCACCTGTTGAGCTACCACCCGGGGGCGGGCTCCCGGGGGATACGTTTTCTCGCGCAGCCGTCGCCGAAACGTTTCGGGGGTAATCTCCAAGGCGTCTAGAATTGCGGCCTTCAGCCGCTCGTAATTATGTGCCTCCGCCACGGGTAGGGTTCGGTAGGCTGCTTGGGCGGGGCCCGTAAGGTACGGGGCCACCAGCGTGGCCCACTGAGCTATGGGCCAGCGGGCAGCGGTCGCCACTCGCTCAAACGTAAGTAAAAATGCCTCGGGGTCATCTTCTGGTCCCATCTTGGTCAGGCGGACGGGCACAACCGGGTCTGGGGGTCCTGCCGCCTCACTGGGACCCGCGGCCCCGGGCTGGGGCAACAGAGCCGTGAGCTGTTGTACATACTGCTGTTGTTGCTCGCGGTTCTGGACCCCCAGCTCCCGAATCAGCTGTTGTTGCTGGAGTCCGAGTTGCTGTAAGAGCTGCTGTTGCTGTTGCTGCTGGTTCTCGGCCAGCCACTTAATTAGCTTTTCAACCTCCATCTTGTTCCTTTGACGGAGGGTTACGTACGGTCCGTAACACGTTCCCCTTTCGTCAGGGGAGGGACCGTGCCTGCATTCTCCACCACGTGTAGAGGTGTTGACACACTTCTGGGGCGCCCCCGGCTGGTGATATGGGGAATTAGCTTCTCACCAGCACTCGGAGCGCCCTCTGTCGGTGGCTTCCGCGTCTGTTCTGACTTCGGGCCGGGGTTTCCTCACACCGGCCTGGTCCACCGTCCGTAAGGCTGCTGGCTTTAGCCGGGGTTCTGTCCCAGACAGCCCAGATAGACAGCCCTTAATAAGGTTCTGGCCGGGCGTCTCAGCTCCGGTCGCACAGCGATAACAGTCTCGATGGGCTGGCTATAGCCTGAGCTCCCCTGCTCAGGCAGCCAGCAAGCACACAGTCTTTACAGGGGTCTAGTCGGGCGTTTCAGCTCCGGTGGTCCCCAGATAAACAGTCTCAATGGGCTGGCTATAGCCTGAGCTCCCCTGCTCAGGCAGCCAGCAAGCACACAGTCTTTACAGGGGTCTAGTCGGGCGTTTCAGCTCCGATGGTCCCCAGATAAACAGTCTCAAGGGGCTGGCTATAGCCTGAGCTCCTCTGCTCAGGCAGCCAGCAAGCACACAGTCTTTACAGGGGTCTAGTCGGGCGTTTCAGCTCCGATGGTCCCCAGATAAACAGTCTCAAGGGGCTGGCTATAGCCTGAGCTCCCCTGCTCAGGCAGCCAGCACGCACACAGTCTTTACAGGGGTCTAGTCGGGCGTTTCAGCTCCGGTGGTCCCCAGGTAAACAGTCTCGATGGGCTGGCTATAGCCTGAGCTCCTCTGCTCAGGCAGCCAGCACGCACACAGTCTTTACAGGGGTCTAGTCGGGGCGTCTCAGCTCCGGTGGTCCCCAGGTAAACCGTCTCAATGGGCTGGCTATAGCCTGAGCTCCTCTGCTCAGGCAGCCAGCAAGCACACAGTCTTTACTCACCCCTCCGGTGGGCTGCCGTCAGGTTTCCTGGCCCACGGGGGCCCAGTCCATCCCCTGCTCGTCGGGGTAGGTCGCGGCTGGGACCCCAGGCCAGTCGTCCTCGGTCGTACTAGGGACCTCTGCACTCGCTCTCTCTGGGTCGCCCTCTGGCTCCGGGAGGTCAGTGGCCACGGTCTCCGGGGGTTCGGGGTCGTCGGCTTCGGTCCCCGGGTAGGTGGCTGTCGGGATGCCGGGCCAGTCCCTCTCCGCCGGGGGGTCAGGGCTACTGCTCCCTTCTGCGGTGCTGTCGGCCCACTCCCAGTCGGGCCATCCGCTCTCTCCCTCTCCCTGGGCGCCCCCATCTTGGCAGCTGGCCCCGCCTTTTACCCTTCCGGGTCCTGGCGGGTACTTCCGGGGCGGGGGGCGGGGCTGCCTCGGCTCCGGCGGCCATCTTGGATCCCCGGCCAGTTCACCCTCCTGCTCAGAGGGGGCCCAGCTGGGCCCGCTACACCCCTCCCCCCTTAAGTCCAACTCTGGGGGTCCGGAGTTGGGCCCTTCCTCCTCCCCTATGCGAGAGAAGAAGTCAGCGTTCGTATGGTCCTTACCTGCTCGGTGCTGAATTGTGAAGGTATAGGACTGCAAAGTGAGATACCAGCGTTTCACTCGGGGGTTCGTATCTTTGGCCCGTTGTAGCCATTGTAGGGGCGCGTGGTCTGTTACCAGGGTAAAATGGCCGCCCGCCAGATAGTATCGTAGGGCGTCCACTGCCCATTTGACAGCGAGGGCTTCCTTTTCTATGACTGCGTAGCTTCTTTCGCGGGGGAAGAGTTTTCGGCTAATATAGACGATGGGGTGTTCGTCTCCATCGATCTCTTGGGACAGGACTGCGCCCAGGCCTACTTCGGACGCATCAGTTTGAACGATGAATTCCCTGGTGAAATCGGGGCTAAAGAGGACTGGCTCCTCACACAGTCGGTCCTTGAGGCGCTGAAAGGCTTCCTGACAGCTGGGAGTCCATCGGACGCGCCGAGGGCTATCCTTCCGTAGTAGCTCGGTCAGCGGGGCGGCGATCGAGGCAAATGCCGGAACAAAACGGCGGTAGTACCCGGCTAGTCCCAGGAATTGTCGCACTTGCCTTTTGGTCCTAGGGGCTTCGTAGGCCTGCAGGGCTTGGACCTTCCCCACTAATGGTCTTACTTGTCCGTGTCCTAGTGTGTGGCCCAGGTACGTGGTTTCCTGCCATGCGATCTTGCATTTTTGGGGGTTGGCTGTCAGTCCTGCATCTCTCAGTGTCCTCAGGACGGCGGCAACCTGGGGAAGGTGGTCCTCCCATCGACGGCTGTAGATCACCACATCGTCTAGGTACGCCGCCGCGTAGTCCCTGTGGGGCTGGAGGAGGCGATCCATCAGTCTCTGGAAGGTGGCGGGTGCCCCATGCAAACCAAACGGCATCCGGGTAAATTGATATAAGCCGGAGCGGGTGGCAAAAGCTGTCTTTTCCCGGGCTTCTGGGCTGAGGGGGATTTGCCAGTATCCCTTTGTCAAGTCCAGGGTACTGATGTACCGGGCCTCTCCAAGCCGGTCTAGAAGCTCATCAATCCTGGGCATGGGGTAGGCGTCGAACTTAGAGATGCTGTTCACCCGTCGGAAGTCGATACAGAATCTCACCGTCCCGTCCGGTTTTGGGACGAGAACGATGGGGCTGCGCCAGTCACTTCGCGACGGTTCAATCACACCTAACTCGAGCATCACCTGTACTTCTTTTTCCACGGTCTTGCACAGGCGGCGAGGTAGAGGCCGTGTGGTCTCTCGCACGACTTCTCCGGGATTGGTGCGTATGTCGTGTTGCACGAGGGTCGTCCGCCCGGGGCTCGTGGTAAACGTCTTGGGGAAGGATTTTACTAGCCCCTGGGCTTGCCTTCGTTGCTCGTCCGCCAATGTAGGTCCCAGTTGGGGTGTTCCCTGGTCTGTGAGACTGGAGGTTTCGGGTCCGAGTTCAGGGTCCGGAGGATATGGCGTAATTAAGAGTCCTTCTCGGTCTCGCCAGGCCCTCAGCAGGTTAACATGATAAATCTGTCTTTTCTTCTTCCGACCCGGGTGGGATACTTCATAATTGACGGGGCCCACTTGGCGGATGACCTCATAGGGTCCCTGCCAACGGGCTAACAACTTGGACTCTTCAGAAGGAAGTAGTAGTAAGACCCGGTCTCCGGGCGCAAAGGTTCGTTCGCGAGCTCCCTGATTATAAGCTCTCTCCTGGGCTTTCTGGGCGCTCTGGAGATTTTCCTTGGCGAGGTCCCCCACCCGTGTCAGCCGCTCCTGGAGCTGCATCACATACTGGAGGACATTCCGCGAGGGGGATGGCCCTTGCTCCCAGTTGTCCCGCATGAGATCCAGCAGCCCCTTCGGCTGCCTGCCGTAGAGTAGCTCAAACGGAGAAAATTTGGTTGATGACTGCGGTACTTCCCTGATGGCCAATAGCAAGGGGGGAATCAGTTGGTCCCAGCGCCGGAGGTCTTGTGGGGTGAATTTCCGTAACATCTGTTTTAACGTTCGGTTGAATCGTTCGACTAGACCGTCAGTCTGAGGATGGTAGACCGACGTCTGCAATTTCTTGATTCCTAGGAGGTCGCAGACTTGACGCAGAAGCCGAGATGTAAAATTGGTGCCCTGGTCGGTCAATACCTCTCGGGGAAGCCCTACCCGGGCCAGGACCTTCAGGAGCTCCGTGGCAACGGTTCGGGCCGTGATGTTCCGGAGGGGTATGGCTTCCGGAAACCGCGTCGCGTAGTCCAGGATAACGAGAATATATTGAAACCCCGCCACACTTTTGGGGAGCGGCCCTACAATGTCCATTCCGATCCGCTCGAAAGGTGTGCCGATGACAGGCAGCGGCACTAGCGGGGCTCTGGCCTTTCCCTTCGCGGTCGCCCTTTGGCACTCGGGGCATGAGTCACAGAAGTCCCGGACCTCCTGGTGGATGCCGGGCCAGTAGAATCGGGTCAAGATACGAGCCAAGGTCTTCTCCCGGCCTAAGTGGCCCGCCGTAGGGACATCGTGGGCTAACTGTAAAACCGCCCGTCGATGGCAGCGAGGGACCACTAATTGGGTTCGTACTTCCTGGGTTTGGGCATCCCGGGAGAACCGGTAGAGACGGTCGTCCACCAATTCAAAATGGGGGTACGTCGTGGCCGGATGGGGTGGATTTGGGTGTCCATTTACCTGGGCCAGCTGCTCATAGGCCCACCGAAGCGAGGGATCCTCCCGTTGATCTTGGGGGAAGTCGCTGCCGAGGGGGGGCGTCCCCTCTAGGCTAGGGGTTTCCCCTCCGTGGTCGTCTGGGGGACGTAGGGAAGGGTCGCCTTCGCCCGACCCCTCCGGGCCCTGGGTATCGGGGTTTGTCGGCTCACCTTCCAGAGCCTCTTCCCCTGGGGCGACCTCCTCGGCGGCCCTCCACAGGAGCCCGGTGAAGCCTTTCCAGTCGCGGCCCAGGATGACGGGGTATGCTAGTTTCGGGGCAAGGCCAACTTTCAAGGTCCGGGTTCGTCCGTGCACGGTTAGGGTCACTGGGGCCTTGGGATAGGCCTGTATGTCCCCGTGGACACATTGGAGATGCACGACCCCACATGGGGGTCCTGTGTAGTGGGCTAGGTCTTCCCGGACCATCGTCTGGCTGCAGCCTGAGTCAAGGAGTGCGGAACTCGGAGTCCCGTTGATAAGGACGGGCACGGTGAGCTTCCGAGGGCCTGGGGCCCGAGCTCTGGTTTCCCCGGTCCAAACCTGCGCATAGCTGCAGTCCATAGTCGGACACTCGCGCCGGAGGTGTCCGAAGCGCCCGCAGGTAAAACAAGGCCCAAGAGTGGAAGGGCGAGGCTCCCCCGGGGTTGTCGAGGCGGGGGAAGGCGTCTCAGCCTGGTCCCGGGGTCCCGGTCGGTGTCCGGGCGGTGACTCCCGCTCCCTGCGGGTCTGTTGCCGGGCTTTACCCAGTCTCCATCGGTCGGGGGGGCGGCCGGGTCGCTCTTCCCGTCAAGGGGTCGGGGCGCGTTCGCCCCGGGAAGGAGTAGGGGAGGGGGCCGTCGGAGGTCGGGCCCCGACCCCAACAGGGGCCTCAGCAATTAGAAAGTCCTCCATTAGCTCCACCGCCCGGCTCAAGGTTGCCGGCCGGTGGCGCACCACCCACGTTCGCCCACGGGTTGGCAGGATGTGGAGGAAGTGTTCGAGGGCTACTTGTTCGGCCACCTCATTCCCCGTTTTCTGCTCGGGTTGAAGCCACCTCCAGCAGGCCTCCTTCACCTGTTGAGCTACCACCCGGGGGCGGGCTCCCGGGGGATACGTTTTCTCGCGCAGCCGTCGCCGAAACGTTTCGGGGGTAATCTCCAAGGCGTCTAGAATTGCGGCCTTCAGCCGCTCGTAATTATGTGCCTCCGCCACGGGTAGGGTTCGGTAGGCTGCTTGGGCGGGGCCCGTAAGGTACGGGGCCACCAGCGTGGCCCACTGAGCTATGGGCCAGCGGGCAGCGGTCGCCACTCGCTCAAACGTAAGTAAAAATGCCTCGGGGTCATCTTCTGGTCCCATCTTGGTCAGGCGGACGGGCACAACCGGGTCTGGGGGTCCTGCCGCCTCACTGGGACCCGCGGCCCCGGGCTGGGGCAACAGAGCCGTGAGCTGTTGTACATACTGCTGTTGTTGCTCGCGGTTCTGGACCCCCAGCTCCCGAATCAGCTGTTGTTGCTGGAGTCCGAGTTGCTGTAAGAGCTGCTGTTGCTGTTGCTGCTGGTTCTCGGCCAGCCACTTAATTAGCTTTTCAACCTCCATCTTGTTCCTTTGACGGAGGGTTACGTACGGTCCGTAACACGTTCCCCTTTCGTCAGGGGAGGGACCGTGCCTGCATTCTCCACCACGTGTAGAGGTGTTGACACACTTCTGGGGCGCCCCCGGCTGGTGATATGGGGAATTAGCTTCTCACCAGCACTCGGAGCGCCCTCTGTCGGTGGCTTCCGCGTCTGTTCTGACTTCGGGCCGGGGTTTCCTCACACCGGCCTGGTCCACCGTCCGTAAGGCTGCTGGCTTTAGCCGGGGTTCTGTCCCAGACAGCCCAGATAGACAGCCCTTAATAAGGTTCTGGCCGGGCGTCTCAGCTCCGGTCGCACAGCGATAACAGTCTCGATGGGCTGGCTATAGCCTGAGCTCCCCTGCTCAGGCAGCCAGCAAGCACACAGTCTTTACAGGGGTCTAGTCGGGCGTTTCAGCTCCGGTGGTCCCCAGATAAACAGTCTCAATGGGCTGGCTATAGCCTGAGCTCCCCTGCTCAGGCAGCCAGCAAGCACACAGTCTTTACAGGGGTCTAGTCGGGCGTTTCAGCTCCGATGGTCCCCAGATAAACAGTCTCAAGGGGCTGGCTATAGCCTGAGCTCCTCTGCTCAGGCAGCCAGCAAGCACACAGTCTTTACAGGGGTCTAGTCGGGCGTTTCAGCTCCGATGGTCCCCAGATAAACAGTCTCAAGGGGCTGGCTATAGCCTGAGCTCCCCTGCTCAGGCAGCCAGCACGCACACAGTCTTTACAGGGGTCTAGTCGGGCGTTTCAGCTCCGGTGGTCCCCAGGTAAACAGTCTCGATGGGCTGGCTATAGCCTGAGCTCCTCTGCTCAGGCAGCCAGCACGCACACAGTCTTTACAGGGGTCTAGTCGGGGCGTCTCAGCTCCGGTGGTCCCCAGGTAAACCGTCTCAATGGGCTGGCTATAGCCTGAGCTCCTCTGCTCAGGCAGCCAGCAAGCACACAGTCTTTACTCACCCCTCCGGTGGGCTGCCGTCAGGTTTCCTGGCCCACGGGGGCCCAGTCCATCCCCTGCTCGTCGGGGTAGGTCGCGGCTGGGACCCCAGGCCAGTCGTCCTCGGTCGTACTAGGGACCTCTGCACTCGCTCTCTCTGGGTCGCCCTCTGGCTCCGGGAGGTCAGTGGCCACGGTCTCCGGGGGTTCGGGGTCGTCGGCTTCGGTCCCCGGGTAGGTGGCTGTCGGGATGCCGGGCCAGTCCCTCTCCGCCGGGGGGTCAGGGCTACTGCTCCCTTCTGCGGTGCTGTCGGCCCACTCCCAGTCGGGCCATCCGCTCTCTCCCTCTCCCTGGGCGCCCCCATCTTGGCAGCTGGCCCCGCCTTTTACCCTTCCGGGTCCTGGCGGGTACTTCCGGGGCGGGGGGCGGGGCTGCCTCGGCTCCGGCGGCCATCTTGGATCCCCGGCCAGTTCACCCTCCTGCTCAGAGGGGGCCCAGCTGGGCCCGCTACACCCCTCCCCCCTTAAGTCCAACTCTGGGGGTCCGGAGTTGGGCCCTTCCTCCTCCCCTATGCGAGAGAAGAAGTCAGCGTTCGTATGGTCCTTACCTGCTCGGTGCTGAATTGTGAAGGTATAGGACTGCAAAGTGAGATACCATTGTTTCACTCGGGGGTTCGTATCTTTGGCCCGTTGTAGCCATTGTAGGGGCGCGTGGTCTGTTACCAGGGTAAAATGGCCGCCCGCCAGATAGTATCGTAGGGCGTCCACTGCCCATTTGACAGCGAGGGCTTCCTTTTCTATGACTGCGTAGCTTCTTTCGCGGGGGAAGAGTTTTCGGCTAATATAGACGATGGGATGTTCGTCTCCATCGATCTCTTGGGACAGGACTGCGCCCAGGCCTACTTCGGACGCATCAGTTTGAACGATGAATTCCCTGGTGAAATCGGGGCTAAAGAGGACTGGCTCCTCACACAGTCGGTCCTTGAGGCGCTGAAAGGCTTCCTGACAGCTGGGAGTCCATCGGACGCGCCGAGGGCTATCCTTCCGTAGTAGCTCGGTCAGCGGGGCGGCGATCGAGGCAAATGCCGGAACAAAACGGCGGTAGTACCCGGCTAGTCCCAGGAATTGTCGCACTTGCCTTTTGGTCCTAGGGGCTTCGTAGGCCTGCAGGGCTTGGACCTTCCCCACTAATGGTCTTACTTGTCCGTGTCCTAGTGTGTGGCCCAGGTACGTGGTTTCCTGCCATGCGATCTTGCATTTTTGGGGGTTGGCTGTCAGTCCTGCATCTCTCAGTGTCCTCAGGACGGCGGCAACCTGGGGAAGGTGGTCCTCCCATCGACGGCTGTAGATCACCACATCGTCTAGGTACGCCGCCGCGTAGTCCCTGTGGGGCTGGAGGAGGCGATCCATCAGTCTCTGGAAGGTGGCGGGTGCCCCATGCAAACCAAACGGCATCCGGGTAAATTGATATAAGCCGGAGCGGGTGGCAAAAGCTGTCTTTTCCCGGGCTTCTGGGCTGAGGGGGATTTGCCAGTATCCCTTTGTCAAGTCCAGGGTACTGATGTACCGGGCCTCTCCAAGCCGGTCTAGAAACTCATCAATCCTGGGCATGGGGTAGGCGTCGAACTTAGAGATGCTGTTCACCCGTCGGAAGTCGATACAGAATCTCACCGTCCCGTCCGGTTTTGGGACGAGAACGATGGGGCTGCGCCAGTCACTTCGCGACGGTTCAATCACACCTAACTCGAGCATCACCTGTACTTCTTTTTCCACGGTCTCGCACAGGCGGCGAGGTAGAGGCCGTGTGGTCTCTCGCACGACTTCTCCGGGATTGGTGCGTATGTCGTGTTGCACGAGGGTCGTCCGCCCGGGGCTCGTGGTAAACGTCTTGGGGAAGGATTTTACTAGCCCCTGGGCTTGCCTTCGTTGCTCGTCCGCCAATGTAGGTCCCAGTTGGGGTGTTCCCTGGTCTGTGAGACTGGAGGTTTCGGGTCCGAGTTCAGGGTCCGGAGGATATGGCGTAATTAAGAGTCCTTCTCGGTCTCGCCAGGCCCTCAGCAGGTTAACATGATAAATCTGTCTTTTCTTCTTCCGACCCGGGTGGGATACTTCATAATTGACGGGGCCCACTTGGCGGATGACCTCATAGGGTCCCTGCCAACGGGCTAACAACTTGGACTCTTCAGAAGGAAGTAGTAGTAAGACCCGGTCTCCGGGCGCAAAGGTTCGTTCGCGAGCTCCCTGATTATAAGCTCTCTCCTGGGCTTTCTGGGCGCTCTGGAGATTTTCCTTGGCGAGGTCCCCCACCCGTGTCAGCCGCTCCTGGAGCTGCATCACATACTGGAGGACATTCCGCGAGGGGGATGGCCCTTGCTCCCAGTTGTCCCGCATGAGATCCAGCAGCCCCTTCGGCTGCCTGCCGTAGAGTAGCTCAAACGGAGAAAATTTGGTTGATGACTGCGGTACTTCCCTGATGGCCAATAGCAAGGGGGGGAATCAGTTGGTCCCAGCGCCGGAGGTCTTGTGGGGTGAATTTCCGTAACATCTGTTTTAACGTTCGGTTGAATCGTTCGACTAGACCGTCAGTCTGAGGATGGTAGACCGACGTCTGCAATTTCTTGATTCCTAGGAGGTCGCAGACTTGACGCAGAAGCCGAGATGTAAAATTGGTGCCCTGGTCGGTCAATACCTCTCGGGGAAGCCCTACCCGGGCCAGGACCTTCAGGAGCTCCGTGGCAACGGTTCGGGCCGTGATGTTCCGGAGGGGTATGGCTTCCGGAAACCGCGTCGCGTAGTCCAGGATAACGAGAATATATTGAAACCCCGCCACACTTTTGGGGAGCGGCCCTACAATGTCCATTCCGATCCGCTCAAAAGGTGTGCCGATGACAGGCAGCGGCACTAGCGGGGCTCTGGCCTTTCCCTTCGCGGTCGCCCTTTGGCACTCGGGGCATGAGTCACAGAAGTCCCGGACCTCCTGGTGGATGCCGGGCCAGTAGAATCGGGTCAAGATACGAGCCAAGGTCTTCTCCCGGCCTAAGTGGCCCGCCGTAGGGACATCGTGGGCTAACTGTAAAACCGCCCGTCGATGGCAGCGAGGGACCACTAATTGGGTTCGTACTTCCTGGGTTTGGGCATCCCGGGAGAACCGGTAGAGACGGTCGTCCACCAATTCAAAATGGGGGTACGTCGTGGCCGGATGGGGTGGATTTGGGTGTCCATTTACCTGGGCCAGCTGCTCATAGGCCCACCGAAGCGAGGGATCCTCCCGTTGATCTTGGGGGAAGTCGCTGCCGAGGGGGGGCGTCCCCTCTAGGCTAGGGGTTTCCCCTCCGTGGTCGTCTGGGGGACGTAGGGAAGGGTCGCCTTCGCCCGACCCCTCCGGGCCCTGGGTATCGGGGTTTGTCGGCTCACCTTCCAGAGCCTCTTCCCCTGGGGCGACCTCCTCGGCGGCCCTCCACAGGAGCCCGGTGAAGCCTTTCCAGTCGCGGCCCAGGATGACGGGGTATGCTAGTTTCGGGGCAAGGCCAACTTTCAAGGTCCGGGTTCGTCCGTGCACGGTTAGGGTCACTGGGGCCTTGGGATAGGCCTGTATGTCCCCGTGGACACATTGGAGATGCACGACCCCACATGGGGGTCCTGTGTAGTGGGCTAGGTCTTCCCGGACCATCGTCTGGCTGCAGCCTGAGTCAAGGAGTGCGGAACTCGGAGTCCCGTTGATAAGGACGGGCACGGTGAGCTTCCGAGGGCCTGGGGCCCGAGCTCTGGTTTCCCCGGTCCAAACCTGCGCATAGCTGCAGTCCATAGTCGGACACTCGCGCCGGAGGTGTCCGAAGCGCCCGCAGGTAAAACAAGGCCCAAGAGTGGAAGGGCGAGGCTCCCCCGGGGTTGTCGAGGCGGGGGAAGGCGTCTCAGCCTGGTCCCGGGGTCCCGGTCGGTGTCCGGGCGGTGACTCCCGCTCCCTGCGGGTCTGTTGCCGGGCTTTACCCAGTCTCCATCGGTCGGGGGGGCGGCCGGGTCGCTCTTCCCGTCGAGGGGTCGGGGCGCGTTCGCCCCGGGAAGGAGTAGGGGAGGGGGCCGTCGGAGGTCGGGCCCCGACCCCAACAGGGGCCTCAGCAATTAGAAAGTCCTCCATTAGCTCCACCGCCCGGCTCAAGGTTGCCGGCCGGTGGCGCACCACCCACGTTCGCCCACGGGTTGGCAGGATGTGGAGGAAGTGTTCGAGGGCTACTTGTTCGGCCACCTCATTCCCCGTTTTCTGCTCGGGTTGAAGCCACCTCCAGCAGGCCTCCTTCACCTGTTGAGCTACCACCCGGGGGCGGGCTCCCGGGGGATACGTTTTCTCGCGCAGCCGTCGCCGAAACGTTTCGGGGGTAATCTCCAAGGCGTCTAGAATTGCGGCCTTCAGCCGCTCGTAATTATGTGCCTCCGCCACGGGTAGGGTTCGGTAGGCTGCTTGGGCGGGGCCCGTAAGGTACGGGGCCACCAGCGTGGCCCACTGAGCTATGGGCCAGCGGGCAGCGGTCGCCACTCGCTCAAACGTAAGTAAAAATGCCTCGGGGTCATCTTCTGGTCCCATCTTGGTCAGGCGGACGGGCACAACCGGGTCTGGGGGTCCTGCCGCCTCACTGGGACCCGCGGCCCCGGGCTGGGGCAACAGAGCCGTGAGCTGTTGTACATACTGCTGTTGTTGCTCGCGGTTCTGGACCCCCAGCTCCCGAATCAGCTGTTGTTGCTGGAGTCCGAGTTGCTGTAAGAGCTGCTGTTGCTGTTGCTGCTGGTTCTCGGCCAGCCACTTAATTAGCTTTTCAACCTCCATCTTGTTCCTTTGACGGAGGGTTACGTACGGTCCGTAACACGTTCCCCTTTCGTCAGGGGAGGGACCGTGCCTGCATTCTCCACCACGTGTAGAGGTGTTGACACACTTCTGGGGCGCCCCCGGCTGGTGATATGGGGAATTAGCTTCTCACCAGCACTCGGAGCGCCCTCTGTCGGTGGCTTCCGCGTCTGTTCTGACTTCGGGCCGGGGTTTCCTCACACCGGCCTGGTCCACCGTCCGTAAGGCTGCTGGCTTTAGCCGGGGTTCTGTCCCAGACAGCCCAGATAGACAGCCCTTAATAAGGTTCTGGCCGGGCGTCTCAGCTCCGGTCGCACAGCGATAACAGTCTCGATGGGCTGGCTATAGCCTGAGCTCCCCTGCTCAGGCAGCCAGCAAGCACACAGTCTTTACAGGGGTCTAGTCGGGCGTTTCAGCTCCGGTGGTCCCCAGATAAACAGTCTCAATGGGCTGGCTATAGCCTGAGCTCCCCTGCTCAGGCAGCCAGCAAGCACACAGTCTTTACAGGGGTCTAGTCGGGCGTTTCAGCTCCGATGGTCCCCAGATAAACAGTCTCAAGGGGCTGGCTATAGCCTGAGCTCCCCTGCTCAGGCAGCCAGCACGCACACAGTCTTTACAGGGGTCTAGTCGGGCGTTTCAGCTCCGGTGGTCCCCAGGTAAACAGTCTCGATGGGCTGGCTATAGCCTGAGCTCCTCTGCTCAGGCAGCCAGCACGCACACAGTCTTTACAGGGGTCTAGTCGGGGCGTCTCAGCTCCGGTGGTCCCCAGGTAAACAGTCTCAATGGGCTGGCTATAGCCTGAGCTCCTCTGCTCAGGCAGCCAGCAAGCACACAGTCTTTACTCACCCCTCCGGTGGGCTGCCGTCAGGTTTCCTGGCCCACGGGGGCCCAGTCCATCCCCTGCTCGTCGGGGTAGGTCGCGGCTGGGACCCCAGGCCAGTCGTCCTCGGTCGTACTAGGGACCTCTGCACTCGCTCTCTCTGGGTCGCCCTCTGGCTCCGGGAGGTCAGTGGCCACGGTCTCCGGGGGTTCGGGGTCGTCGGCTTCGGTCCCCGGGTAGGTGGCTGTCGGGATGCCGGGCCAGTCCCTCTCCGCCGGGGGGTCAGGGCTACTGCTCCCTTCTGCGGTGCTGTCGGCCCACTCCCAGTCGGGCCATCCGCTCTCTCCCTCTCCCTGGGCGCCCCCATCTTGGCAGCTGGCCCCGCCTTTTACCCTTCCGGGTCCTGGTGGGTACTTCCGGGGCGGGGGGCGGGGCTGCCTCGGCTCCGGCGGCCATCTTGGATCCCCGGCCAGTTCACCCTCCTGCTCAGAGGGGGCCCAGCTGGGCCCGCTACACATACAATATACTGAACACAATAATTATATTAAACAGGAGACAAATACACCATAACCAGGTAAAACACTATTTTTAGGGTCACCGGTGCCCATGCTGATAACTGACTTTTTCAGTCACGTAACTTGATGCAGCAAATGTAAGATTAATGTCCTGTTGTTATGCGTACTTTGTTGGGGCCCTTGATCATCTATGACCACAACATTTTTCTCTGCAGGGGTTAGCAGTGTGGCTGACTGGATTCAGTACAACTCAGGAGACTCACAAGTGGGAGAAGGTGGTAAATTCCTCTACAGGTTTAATAGGCAGTAGTAATATAAAATCCCCAAACCCTCATTCCCTGGCTTGAGAACATAGTTCAGGGAGTAGGGGTCCCCAAAACAAATTCCCATACTGATTAAAGGATGGTGCACTCGCAAACTGTATGAACAATCCTCTCATTCAGAGATGACTCTGGACTCCTCAGTCACTGCAGATAGTCTTCAGGCAGGAATCCGTCTGCGTCGGTCCCAGGATTTCCCCTGTAAAGAGGCGCAGGAGTCAAGATGCAGATTACACAGCTGTTCTAAAATCCAGACTGTAAACACACACACACACACACACACACACACACACACACACACACACACACACACACACACACACACACACACACAGAGAGAGAGACTGTGGAAGTTCCCCCGCAAAACTCCACAAACTGGGAATCCTCAGTGGAGAAGAAAAAGCCCAGCTAAGGGATCTGCTATCAGGTCCTTCGAGACCAATTCTCAAAGGGACACCTGTATGCAGGCCTGGGACTCACCAGCTCCCCACACAGCCTGTTCTGCCCTTGCCCTGGCTGGCTCCATACTGCCTCAATAATGGCTTCTCCCCTTTTCTGAACTCACTGGGAGGGCCTTTCACTCCCTATTGGTTGCTGAGCTGACTGTGTGTCCCTGGTAGGGAGGGGGAGCCAAGGCAGACTGTCCGTCTCTCCCTGAATTGCCAGCAGAGTCCCAGGACTCTAGGTGATCTCCGTGGGAGTTACAGATGTATTCATGTCACAAGTGTTCACGCGAGGCCACCGTAGTGGAGACCAGCCCCTACACAGCTCTTGGTGGGTTTAGGAGCCGGTCAATCAGCAAGCCAAAAATATATCATGTGAGCTAGGGGCTAAGCACGTAGCAAATAGTGAGGAGCCCATGCTCATGGCGAGTGGTTGGCAAGTAGCTGATTGGCTGATACATTAGCGTGGCCACTTAATGGATACATTTAAAATATTAAACCGACTGGGCACAGCTAGCCTGCTATGCACTCCTCCTTCCAACATCATAGTACTGCTTTCAGCTTGGCAGGCAGGGGCTGCGGCTGCTAGGAAGGACTGATGGCTGGGACTTGCACTGCACACCTGGCCTATTTTAAATCTGGGGCTGGTCAACAGAGCCCATCAGACCAGCAAAAGGCCCATCCCTTCAGGCCGGGGAGGCCATGATTATAGGGAACAAGAAATTACAGGGCCAAGAGAAGGGGTCCAGAGGCATCTGAGTCGACTGCTGAGCTGCCTGTGCAGGTTTTTAAAGCTACGGCTGCGAGGTCCATGCTGCAGTGAGAAGGGGATCTTGAATCTATCACTCCCACTTCTCTCCAGCCCTATCTCTCTCCAGCCCTCTTGTGACAGTCTTGTCAGGCAGAGAGGCACCTGGGTGCCAGGAAGATGGAGAGACAGAGACATACCAAGGCTGGCTCTGAATACTACCAGACAAACAGCTGGGCAGGGTCAGGAGAAGAGCAGAACACTGGTGACTCCTTACTCCAGGCTTAGGGGTAGAAAAGAAACACTGGTCCCAAGGTAGCTATTAGGGAAATTATGCCCCATTTTTGCTCCCCTTATCTCCCCCTGCGTGTGGGGAGAGGGAGAGAAGACACAACAGAGAGAGGAACCAGGAGGTGGGGTGTGTGTATGTACATGTGCAAGACTGAATGTGAAGGAGGCAGGGTGAGAAGCGTGCTGGATGCCCATTTGAAATGTGGGGGGAAAGTGGCGTCAGAATGAGACTTTGCCATTACTGCACTCTTGTGTCTGGCGTCTGGTTCAGAAAGCGCCAACTCCAATAAAGAAAAGTTTTAAAAATAAATTCAGAGGTCATCCCTCCCATCCAACCAAATGATAAGGTCAGGCTCTTGCTATCTTCAAGGATCTGGCCAAGAAAAGTCCTGCAACTCTAAGCAGAGCCAATTTCTATGTACATTATGGATCCACTACAGGGTGTGCTAAGGGGCACGTCCTACACAGTCACAATCAGGTTGAGATTCCAAATGCTTCATGTCACTCAGTTTTAAAATAGGGGAATGAGTTATGATAGAAGAGTGGGAACTTAAATGTTTGGTGTTGG
Organism: Sternotherus odoratus; assembly: GCA_032164245.1. Lineage (NCBI taxonomy): Eukaryota > Metazoa > Chordata > Testudines > Kinosternidae > Sternotherus > Sternotherus odoratus. The sequence goes on from JAVMKO010000001.1 coordinate 128,549,776, forward strand.
GGTGACAAAAGATACATTCACTTGGCCCCCACACAAAAACACATATACACCCATTCCCCATCTAACTGTCAAGCGCTGAAACAGGGTTTGAACTATGTACGGTGAATAAGGCATTGACTCTCACATTCAACAATGAGCCGGAAACTAATTGTTTCCCATTATGTGAGCACCACCCATTTTGTGCACTGAATGAGGGAAGGGTCCTGTGACCAAACCGTATCTCATCATGCAATTAAAGACTGTATCATCATGCACGCGGAAGCCAAGGTTACACTAATAACCTTAATTCTGGAATTTTCTAATTTTTAAGTGCTTGATTTTGCAACTTGAATAGCGTTCTTTCAACATCGTTGTTTGCGTGGTGTGTGTGTGTGTGTGTGTGTGTGTGTGTGTGTGTGTATATGAGAGGAAAGCCAAATGACACTGTAAAACTCAAGTCAAGTGCTCACAACATTAAGAATTGGTTTGGCTAGTTAGAGAAATAGAGAGCCACTCAATCAGTTAACTGAGAGCTAATTGTCTCATTAGGGTATCTGTCTTTGCTGTATTCTCCTGCGTCTGGGAGAAGAGGGTAGGGGAGGAAATGTAATGGCAAAGAAGTCTTTGAGGAGAGAGGTTTTCTTTGGAAAGAGCATAGACCAAGTGTCTGCACATGAGAAGTTGAACAGTGGCAGGAGAAACTCCAGTGCTTGAATCACTTGTAACGTGAATGGACAAAGCACTGGGGAACATGCTACATGGAGCAGGATTGGCAGGGGCACGGGAAACATACCATTACAGATCTTCACTGCATCTTGTTTCTGGAGGGTTTGTCTACACCCACTGTAGATATACCAGTATAACCCCATAGCTTAGGGCTTGTCTTCACGAGGCTGCTCCGGGATCGATCTTCTGGCGATCGATTTATCGTGACTTGCTAAGATGCGATAAATCGATCGCCCGCGGCTCCCCCGTCGACTCCAGAACTCCAGCTTGCCGGGAGGCGCAAGCTGGAGTCGACGGGGGAGCGCGCCGCTGACTGCCACCGCCGTGGGGACGAGCGGTAAGTCAGCGGCAGATACGCAAACTTCAGCTACGTGATTCATATCTGATTTGTATCTGCCGTCGATCCGCCTAGTGAGGACAAGCCCATAGACGGCATCTACAGCAATGGAAGGGAGGTTTCCACTGTTGTAGGTAATCCTCTTCCTTGATGACAGTAGCTAGGTTGATGGAACCATTCTTCCATCGACACTGCTGCATCCACACCAGTGATTAGGTGAGCATAGTTACGCTGCTCAGGAGTTTGGATTTATCACACCCCTGGATGGCACAGCTACATCTACCTAAATTCTAAGTGGAGACCAGGCCTAAGAGTCTCTGATTTCTTTCTGCACATGAGGCATTAATGTGTGTGTGTTGTGGCTTTTTCTATTGGACCATTGGGGCCTTAACAGGAGGGATATTTTGCATCAGATTGTCCCTGGGTCTAGGGCAAGTGAATAGGGGCACGGAACACATAAAGAACCTTCTCCTTTGTCTGCCTCTTGCAAGGACTGAAGATAATAGATCTGAGCTCAGTAGAATACAGAAACTACTCCTTCCATGAATCAGAGAGGTAGCCGTGTTAGTCTGGAATAGCAGAGGTGACAAAGAGTCCTGTGGCACCTTAAAGACTAACTATAAAGTTTTGGAGCATAAGCTTTCGTGGGCTAATACCCACTCATAGACGAAGTGGGTATTAGCCCATAAAAGCTTATGCTCCAAAACTTTATAGTTAGTCTTTAAGGTGCCACAGGACTCTTTGTCACCACTGCTTCCATGCACTTTCTTGGGGTGCAGATTACTACAAAGGGGATGAGCAAAGGCAGATAGGAGGTGGAACCATTTCCCCCACCACCACCACCACCAGCTATTGACTGGCCCATGAATCTGGCCGGCCAGGGCATAGGGAACATATGCTGCATCATGCCAAGGGATGGCATAGCATGCACACTCTCCTTTCATGCCAGGACTCCTGGGAGATGTCTTGCCTGCTGGGGAAAGACAGTGTGCCAAATCTCCCTTTACCATTTTATAGGGACAGCTCCTATGACATAATCTCAGAAAACATCATAATTATGGTGGCGGTGTAATGCCAGAACCCAACCTTTAGCCACTAGCCTGGCAAGTTAAGTTGCACTTGTGGAATTGGTGCAATGGAGATTTCTTGTGATGAGCCAGAGTGTTAACTAGGTCTGGTTGGGGAACCAGATTTTCCTTTTTGATGGAAATTCCAAGATTTTGGTACTTTTTCCATTCTGAAATTAGAATGAAAAAAAAATTCTTAATTCCCTGCAAAACAAAATATTAAAAAAAAATATTTCAGGTTGATTGAAACATTCTGTTTCACTAAAAGGAACACATGTCATAGTGATTTATACCTTTTAAAAATATGCTAATTAATTGTCTTGGGAAAAAATCATCTCAAAATGAAGAATCAAATGTGCCCTTTCTCTAATGGTGGAATGGGATGTTTCAACAGTATCAAATGCTTCCTTGATTTATTTTTTTCCCATGTGAAATGTAGTTGAAATTGACATGGTTTTGAAACATTTTGATTTTTTTGATGAAAACAGAATTTTTAGTCAAAAAACCGTTTTGAGGAAAAATGTCCAACCAGCTTTAGCATTAACCTCACGCTGACTGCAAATGTTCCTGGCGGGCTCAGGGTGAATCAGTCCTCTCCACTCTCTGGCACTCCAAGGGGCCAGGATGGCAAAACCTCTGGAGATCACCATTCTTCCCTGGGAGAAGGAGCTCCTGCACATATGCCCACCTATCTCAGGAGCACATTCCATCCCCCTCAAAAAGACAGCACCCGCTAGACACTGTTGGTTGTGTGGTGCTTCTAGAGTTACATGTAAGATTCTTACTGCTTATATAGCACCCGATTCTGCAAGGTGCACAGTGTTGTTAGCGCCCCTTAAAATCAACATGTGCTGAGGATGCTCAATGCCTACAGCATTTCCATTGACTTCCATGGGCTTTGGCTCAGGGCCCGACACAGGCTCAAGCCTATAGTCAGTAATGTATATGGTCTTGTAGTGGGGCGGCTGCCCCACTCCAGGAAAAAGGGCTTAAAACAGCCCAGGAAAGGCTTGTGACACCTGGCAGTAGGTATAAAATGCCTCCAACGACAGATGGAACAACGCATCGGTTGGAGTATATCCCAGTCGTATCACTAGCTGTGTCCAGTCTAAGTGGACCCCGCCATAGTGTGGGAATAATGCTAGGAAAAACAAAACTTAAAAAAAACTGTAACGGGGTTCTCTGCTCGGGGTCCCCATCCTGTACCCTGGTTTTGAACCTATGACCTTCACGCACTCCCCTGCCTTTTTGTCATTAGTTGCCCCCCGTATTTAGTTGGCCCCGGGCCTAGTGTCCCTCCCACCAGGCTGGGGGAGGGACTTTAGTTATGGGTGGGCCTAGGCCCGCCCACTTCTCGGGTAACCAAATAGAAGGAAAGGCTTGTGGCTGAGAGCAAGCAAGCTCCAGCCTGATTGGAGAGAGTAGCCACAGCTGAGGCTGGTTCAGTTAGGGCCCAGCTGGCCCTGATAAAAAGGGCTCAGTTTGGAGCATGAGAGAATAGAGTCTTCTTTGTTCAAAGAGGTGGACAGGCCTGGCTGCAGGGAGCTGGGCAAGGTACCTAGAGTGAAGTAGGGCTGGGGCAAGGCAAGAGGAGCTGGGAAAGCTCTGACCTAGAAACCCCTAGGCTGCAGGGCCTAGGAGATGGCTCAACAAAGGGTACTGGGGTTGCAGGGGGCAGCCCATGACTCTAGAGGCAGAGGCAGCAGGCCAAACCCTCCTTGCCAGTGATGAGTGGCAATTATACTGCAGTCTGCCCCAGTGAACGGGGGCAAGTGGTGACTAGCAGTTGCCTAGACTGAAGCAAGGTGGGGATATGGTCTCCGCTCCCTGGGGAGCCCCCACCCTCTAAGACCTGATGGGAGCACCCAAAGGAAGAGGGCACCGGGGTCTGGGAGGGACATGGAGCCAGCAGCAAGCGGGACATCAGCCTGCAGAGGGTGCTCCGGAAGCTGGAAGAGCTAATTCCCAGACGGACTAGCAGGAGGCGCCGTGGGGTGAGTCGCCGCCCTGCTACAGGTCTACATTTTAAAAAATATATCATTTCTGGTCTTTCATCAATGGAATGTTATTACATCTTGTTTGGAAAATCACTAGTTCAAAAGCCTTCAGACTTTTACAGCCAATTGCTGATATTCTGATAGGAGACTTGGGCATGGATCATTTCAAGCTGTGTTTAGCCATTGCTTGGAACCTGAATGCATTCTCAAGGAAGAGGCTCAGGGACATTGGATTTTCTTGTGAAGAATTGTTAGGGATGGAATCTCAGAGACTGATATGTCTCCGGCTCTCTCTTTCTCTGTATCTGTGCTGTCTTTCACTGTGTCTCTGGTCCCTCTCTTTCCCTGCATGTGTCTGTCTGTCTCTTTCTCTCTCTCTCCTACATCCCTATCCTTTCCCTGAGGAGGGAAATATCATGATATCAGTAGTGTGTGGGAATATGGGCTTGTGAAGTCTGCAACCATATTGGCAGCCCACAAAGTATCTCAAAGGGAATAAGTGCACCATCTGCAGACAGCTCTGTTCCCTAGTTCCTGTCTCATTGCTACCATCTGCTAAACTCCTCAGCCACCTGCACTGCAAACAATGTCAATATCTTTCAGGAATCCTGTAGGAGCACATCCCCCATTAAGCTTTGGTCCAAGGCTTTATGAAGGTGCTGGCTCCAAGTAGTGATGCTGCAGCCAAGGGTCAGTGCTCAAGACAAACCTGTCTTAACCTTTGAGCCTGGTTTTACTGATGGCTTCAGGTCTCTGATGTTTGGAGGGTTTCAGTAGCCAGAGGCTGACTCAAGGGCTTTTCTCATCCTCCTTATCTGAACATAAAATATAGAAGTCTTCCAGGCATGAGTCAAAGGTTTGGGATGTCCTTTACATGGAAGAGAGACAAAGCCAAATTCATTCCTGCTGTCACTCCACTAATTTCAAAGGAGCTACCCAGGATAAATCTGGCTCATACACTCACACTCTGTCTACAGCGAGCTCTCTCTTCTGGTCTATCACATACTATTTCATGTTCCCATGGAGAACTTCTGCCTTTCAGCCTGCTTGGCTCTGCGAAGAATTCTCCATTCATCCATCCACCCCAGCTACTCCCAGACCCTCATGAAGTAAAGGCTTATCTAGCCACCACTGCTCCTCTGTCCATAACAGCGGTTTCCATCTCACTGAAGGACAAAGGCCTCTTCAGCTCAGCTCAGGTTCTTTGTGCTGAAAGGTTTGGCCTGCCCCTTCTTACACTTGACTGGTTGACACTAGGGTGTTCTTGGCCAAATGAGTCTTCTCACAATCCCACCACTGAGCTGAACCCAGCAGGGCCAAGGTTCTCATCCAGGAAGGTGCCATTCAAAGGTTCCCCTTCCAACTCATTCCTATACTTACCTTCCAGCCACCAGGCTTCATCGCTGACTCCTGGTTCAGTTACCACGCTGATGGATCGAAATACAACATGTGATGGTGGCTTCGTGGTCTGAAGCCATAGACCTTAGCCAGACCTGAAGTGCGAGACCTCAGGCCTTGCCTGGTAATATCTTTCCCCACCACACACTCCTTTTCCATTGCCCTGGATCATTTCAGTCACTTCCTGGCAGTCGAAACCATTTCCTTGAGAGATAACCAGTGTGGAATTGAAGCTCTGTTAGTCTATAAGGTGCTACAAGACTCTTTGTCTCTTTTGCAGATCCAGACTAACACGGTTACCCCTCTGATACAGGGCATATCACAGGGCAATGCCTGCTCCCTGTACATCAGCTGCCAGTCTAGGAAGGACTTGTGGCAGACCCAGGGCAGACAGCTGCCAGTAAGGCCTGCAATTAGAAGGCTTTCCACAAGGGAATCAGGTCCAGCTGAGCAGGGCTGCCACAGTCAGAAGCAGGGCCAGCTGAGGCCAATTAAGGAGGCTGTCAGAGCCCTTGAAAAGAGACTCCTCCACAGAGAGGCTTGTGGGAGTTTGAGGAGGGAGTTCTGGTGACAGTAACAGTTAGAGGAGCGAGTTGGTGGAAGCAGAGAATGTGAGGAGCAAGTTGGAGGAGGCAGGGACGGAAAGGCTGCTGGCAAGCAGGAGAAGAGAACTAAGGGTCCCTAAGAGAGTGGGACCTAGCTTCCTAGCCTGCAGGAGCCTGTCCCTGAGAGGGAGAGAAAGGGAGCGAGCTGCTAAGGAGCAGCAGAAAAACCTAGTCTGGTACTATCTGGCCAGGGCGCCAGTGCTGTGACAGAGACCCAAGGGGCTTGAGCCAGGGGAGCAGGGGAGCCACCTTGTCACAGACTGCATAGGTAAAGCTGTGTGAATAACCTTTTTTTCAGTTCGGTGGCCAACAATTTCATCTTGGTTCATGCAAAACGTTTGTTCTACATGTATTTGTTTCATTTTGAGGGTTTGTTATGTTAACTTTTTTAAATGTTAACTTTTTTTCAAATGAAAAGCCATTTTCAATATAAAAGTCAGTGTTGTGTTTCCAAAATATCAAAATGAAATGTTTTGACTTTGGGGGAAATTTTGATTAAGGGATTGTTGTTCAGCTGAAACACTGTGGTGAATTCCACAGGAATTTTGAAATTGTTTTGTTGACCTGAACCTGCTTTTTTGGCAAAAAAGTGTGTCATACAAAAAATCTTACCCAGCTCTAGCCATAAGGAGGTTTTTCTTTCCAGATTTAATGGACATGCCTCCCTAAATGTGTTCCTATGAAATAACAGGGGCTACTCATTTCTCTCATATTGCCTCCCATGCCCTTGCCTGCCCCTACACACACCTTGCCTGTAAGTCGAAGTCTGATGATGATGATTGTAGCAATGAGGAGCCCTAGTCATGGGCCAGGATCCTGTTGTGTTAGGTGCTGTACAAACACCGAGCAGAAAGATGGCTTCTGACCCATTGAACTCACAATCTAAGGCTTAGTTCGCACACTACAGAGGCCTTGCTGGCATCGCTGGGTTGGCACGGTGGAGATGCAGCATTTTCTGGAGGAGGAGTTTTTCTGCCAACACCACTTCCCCAAATGACGTTCGCTATGTTGGCAGAAGCATTCTTCTGTCAGCATAGGTGCATCTAGGCTGGGGATTTTGGCAGTGTAGCTATGTCAGCTGAGCAAGTGTGTTTTGTCTGGCCAGCATAGTTCTGCTCACCAAACTTTGTAGTAGAGGCCTAACATAAGTAATCTGATACCCCTTTAGCTCTTTCTGCTGCCCATATAGACACTGCTCCAGTGTCTTTTCAGGGTGCCCCTTTCAGCAGACCGAGGGCAGCTGCCTATCCACATGCTGGCTGGCTGGGATTTAAAAAGAGCTGTGTCCAGTGTTACCCACTATTAAAGCTGAAATAACCCAATAGAGGAGAGTCCAGTGGCTGCAGGGGAAGCGCTGTCCCCTGCCACGAGAAAGCCTTGTCCGGGACAGAGATCTCTCTTGCTGAGGGCTCGGGAGGGAGGCCACACTGCAAACCTTGTCAGAAAGTCAACAGGAGCTGGACACACATAAAAGAGCTAGTTTCCTCCTGCTTCCGCCTGGGGAAGAGGTATTGCTCAGGGCTTGACAGGGACTGAACAGCTCCAAGCTCTGGGGACAAAATACACTCATTGCTACAGTATCCAAGAACAAGAAGAGAAGGCTGGATGGGGGAAGGGAGAACAACACAGAGAGAAGAAAAATAGCAGAGCGATTCCTATGTACATGAGCACACAGCCACATGAGGGAATCCTGCTGCCATGCCATGTCTACATGGGATGCAAACACAGACATTAAAAACAGGAACCCTTCCATTCAGTGTTTCTCTGGAAAATAAACACACACACACAGAGAGAGAGAGAGAGAGAGAGGAATCCTTCCATACAAGATCTGTATGGCATAAAATACAACCCTACACAAAACACACACACGTGTTACACAGCAGCTTATCCAGGGGATGCCTGCAGGGGATGCACACATAGCAGAAAAAACACACACAAGGTAATACGTGGGAAAGCCATCATACATCCTATTAGCCAGGATGGGCAGGGATGGTGGCCCTAGCCTCTGTTTTCCAAAAGTTGGGAATGGGTGACGGGGATGGATTATATGATAATTACCTGTTCTGTTCATTCCCTCTGGGGCACCTGGCACTGGCCACTGTCAGAAGACCGGTTATTGGGCTACACAGACCTTTAGTCTGACCCAGGAGGGCCATTCTTATGTTCTTATGTAGTAGTGACAAATGCACGTACAAAAGCAACATGTGAAACCTTCCACACGGTGTGTGCACAGGATACAGCAGGCAGTAGTTACACCCAAACCCACCCCTTTATGAACACCTAAGCTATTATATACCTATGAACACGTGCGCTAGCAGGGACAGGAATCCTCCTGCGTAAATAAATTCACCACGCTCACTGCATCCTGACAGAAATTGTTTCCAGGTACACACCCACACCGCGATGCACAAACATGTACACATGGAAGTTCTGCGTGCACATTACCTCAACATCCACACCCAAATGCATACATAAAGACAGACAGGGCAGTTCATCAGTGGGGCAAATCAATTGCATGTCTCTCATGAGCACACAGTTAAATTGCCTGCAGCCTAGAGATTTGCTCAAGCTGAACATTTTAAATCTGGACCTGAGTTTCAAATGCCCTCCAGTTCCAAGATCTGGGCTTTTGGCCTGAGAACATATCACAGCTGCATGCTTAGGGCAAGACAGTCAGAAAGGAGAGACTCAATGACCCAGGTAGCCAGATAGATGTGGAGGTACAGAGAAGGCAAGATTGCATCAGCCACACTTAGAGATGCTCTTCTGAACCTGCTCTCCCCCTCTCTTACCCATTTTCCTGAAACCAAAACCTTTCAAGAGAAACTAAGAATGTGACAAAGGCTGTTCCCAGCCTGGGCTGTCTCTTTTTTTATAAGCATCCACTGTGGGAAAACTGAATGCTCTCCCCTTTGGCTATGCTGTCTGTAGAAATCAGTAATCCTCTCCCTTCCTCTGATTGGTGGCTGGACTCTCAATCTCCCTGCAAGCCACTGACCTAGTTCTTGCAGTCCTTGGGGACTAACTGCACCCAGGACCATCACATACTGGGCCAATGAGGGAGCAGGACAGACTCTGTTTGAGGATCTCTGGCACAGGATATGGGAAAATTGACTGCATGGGCTGAAAATGGATTTGAATATGGGCTCTTGAAAATATGTGATATTGCACAATATGTTTTTTCTGGTGCTATAATGTCCTCTCAACATCTCCCTTCCATGTCTGAACTTTAATTAGCATGAAAATTGGCCAGTTCCACCATCCCTTTAAATACACTCTCGATGTTACCGAATACATTTCAAAGGCCGCCTGTGCAGGGAGACTAGATGATTTAGGAGGTTTGGAGTGGGATATAGAGCATTTCCTCTTTAAGACCATGTGCCATCTGGTCCAAGTCATTAGTGACCCATCTGCTGGCTGTTCAGTGGCCAACATGAAATGAGTTTGCCAGGCCTCTGTCCCTTTTCCAGGAGACAAGTGTCAACAAGACAAAACACACCACCACAATCGACCCCCGAATGGCTGTCTCAGCAGAGAGGCCAAGGGCTGAAACAAAACTTCCCTCCCATTCCTACGAGTTCAGGGCTGAGTCACACAGTGTGGGGGAAGCTTGCACTGCAGCTATCCATGTTGTACTTATTCCAGGGATAAATAAAGGATTCTAGGGCTGTCAATCCAGCCTGTTACACTATGGCTAGGGTGGGAGGGAAACAGAACCTGTGCCATCCAACTTATACAATAAAGATGAGAAATGGTATGGGGAGGGGGAATGTGGAACAGACCTGGATACATGATAGGATGCTCTGTCTTCTGGTGTGGCCTATAATCAATCCTCATTGGTGGGGCATGATTAAATTAATGCCTCGTTAGAGGAACAGAATGGCAAAAATGACAGTCACATTAAAAAACATGTTAAAAAAATCCAACTGATGTCTCTGCCCTCTACCAATAACACCTGAGATTATTGCAACAGAAAGAATTGTTTTGAAATTATTCTTATTGCAAATGTCTGACTTAATATTTGTGAAACACCGATAAGCTGGTTGGTGCTGTACAAAATACAAAGTGAAGGCCATTCTCACCTCAGTGCTGCTCCTGTTCTTTGTATTTGTCAAGGCTTAGACAATGAAAAGAAACTGGTCAGGGTCATGTTTGTTTCTAGTCAGATTCACTTTCAGGTTTGCCCCAGTGTGAGGGTCTCAGAATTAAGAGCTGCCAGGCTTGCGGGAGAGTCCTGTGTTTGTGGGCTGTAGGAGGAGCTGCAAGCCCCCACATCATCAGGCATGATTTTATGCAAATGTTGGGAATGTTATGGAAATATATGTAACTGTATGCAAATTTGAAATCTATTGACTTGTCACAAGCTGTTGACAGCTATGGTATTTGTTGTTTTTTTTCTATTTAGGCATTTTTCCTTTGGAACTGAAAAAAAATAATTATACATTCATGGAAACATTTCTATGAGTCAAAGGGAGAGGCTGCATCAAACTGAACAGTTCAGATTTGGATCCAAACGCCATCAAAGTTTGGAGAGTTTCAGATCTAGGGTTTATGTTGGGCCTGCCTTCAGATTTATCTTTTGCAAAAGTCTGTTTCACCAGATACAAAATCTGGGCCCACGTGTGAGCTAGCAGTCTCCCTTAAAATTAATAAACTTGGTCTTGTTTGTGTTGAGAGCCTCAGTGAAACTGGTAGGCATGAGAGGGAAGAGCTGATAGCCCCAGATTTAGCACAGAACCACATTCTGGGGAGCAAATGAGGGCTTTAGTGCTCACTGCAGCTATTTTCGTATCAACTGGGAGAAAAGGATTTTGCTATCAGGATGTGGCAAAGTGGAAAGAGACGTGTGGGGGATTGGTCTGAAATGCATGGAATCTATGTCAAAGCAGCTGCCACAGTCTTTATTATTCATTTATGGCAGAAGAAAGCTGCTGAATATGACCTGGGCTTTCAAATATTTAAGGCAGGCTGCTTTCTGCAAGACCAGGGTTGGCTGTGGAGGGCCAGTAATTCACTATCTAGGTTTCAGGGTGGTGATGGGTTATCTGGGGCTCAAAGGCAGGAGAGTTGGAGTCATAAGCAGGATGATGGTGAGGGAGCCGTGGATGGGATCACAAGCTGATTAGCAGGCCTGCAATGGGGAACGCAAGTGTAAGTGGGATTGGAGGTGCCTCACTGAGGTTCTGGGGGATATGATGGGTTTGTGAGGGGAGACACTGGAGCATATAGCTAGAGTTTTGAGAGATGGGATGGAACAACTGCAAATTCTGCATTAGGGTGTGTGGTAGACCCAGGGCAGACAGCTGCCAGAAAGGCCTGTATTAGAAGGGTTACCACAGGGAAATTGGGTCCAGCTGAGCAAGGCTGCCACAGCCAGACGCAGGGCCAGCTGAGGCCAGTTAAGGAGGCTGTCAGAGCCCTTTAAAGAGACTCTTCCCCAGAGAGGGGTGTGGGAGTTTGAGGAGTGAGTTGGAGGAAGCAGGGACAGAGAGGCTGCTGGCAAGCAGGGGAGGAGAACAAAGGGTCCCTCCCAGGGGGAACCTAGCTTTCCTAGCCTGCAGGAGCCTGACCCTGAGAGAGAGAGAGAGAAAGAGAGTGGGCTGCTAAGGGGCAGCGGAAAAACCAGGTCTGGTGCAGCCTGGTCAGGGCGCCAGTGCCGTGCCAGAACCCCAAAAGGACTTGAGTCAGGGGAGCCGAGGAGCCACCTTGCCACAGGTGTCAAACAAGTAGTATTCCTGATGTGTGCAGCTGAAAATGGATCACATTGCTAGAGTTCCAGGTGAAGTGATGGGCCACCTGCATATGAAATTTGGGATCATCCAATGAGGGTCTTCTTACACTGGTGGGTCGCTGCACGTATACTCAGGATCCACTCCATTTTGGTTCTTGGAGAGGTGGGACCTTCAGCCTGCTTTTGACAGCATAAGGTAGCAGAATGAGAACACTGGAGGCTCATGATTTAGACTAATGTTAGATAGTACAGTCTGTTGTAAGGTCATTTAACTGTTAGGGTACCTAGAGCTCTTGCAAAGGTGATTTGGTTTCTTAGCTCTTATTTAATCTTGTTAAATAAAAATAAATCATATATATGGCCTTCACTTGTACCAACCCAAATATCACCCAAATATTCTATCCCAAATATCACCCAGGCTTCCCCCTTAGCTAGAAAATCACGTATTCCCTGGAATAAAATTTGGGTAAACATTGCAAGAGAATTGATATGTGAACTCACACTTCTTTTGTCAGAGAGGTAGCTGTGTTAGTCTGGAATTGCAGAAGTGACAGAGTCCTGTGGCACCTTAAAGACTAACTAAAGTATTGAAGCATAAGCTTTCGTGGGCTAATACGTGGGTATTAGCCCACAAAAGCTTATGTTTCAATACTTTAGTTAGTCTTTAAGGTGCCACAGGACTCTGTCACTCACACTTCAGGGTTAGATTTAAACTAAACAATTTGGATCTAGATATGACTTTAAAACACTCGGGGGGGGGGGGGGGGAGGAGGAGAGTGCAACTTGGAGATTAGTTTTGATTTACTCCATTCTAAAAGTAGGGGACAATTGCCAAAATGTGATACAGATTTTGGTCCAGATTTCAAAAATCTTAAATCTGGGGTTGCTCACATTTTCTGTTTTTGATTCATTCAGATCTTTAATTTTAACCTTTATAACTGACAGAATATGGTCAGATAAGAAAAATAATGGGAAACCACCTTTATAACAAGCTTCTAGTATATTCTCTGAATCCACTGCCCTGATAATTACCCCAGGATACACGTTGTTGTGAGGTACTTTGGATTTTGCGAGACAAGGCACACACACGTGGTTGTAGAAAGTAGATGAGTTTATTGGAAGGCCCGGTCCCTCGAATAGGCGCTATGGGGCCCGATTTTGATCAGCGCGACCGCAGAAAGGGTGCCTAGCACTTCGGAACCATTGCTAGGAAGGAAGAGCCCACAGACAACCCACAGGTGTGGGCTTAAGTACACTCACACATTTGCATCTCATACATACTCATGTCTCATTTGCGAGCAACAAGCTGATTGGTTACACGCTGTCCTGCCTCAGTTTCCCCATTTGGTTTCCCACGTATTCGTTCTCACACAGACGGGGTAAACACTCACGCAGCTGGGAACGGTTCCGTTCCCAAACACACAGATAGCAGCAAGGTAATTCTCATAGCTGATGATACCATCATTATGCACTCTCCTGGGGTTGACTCAGAAGCGTAACTACACCTCCTAGTGGTTGCCCGTCACAATGTCTTCCGGTCACTACACACATGATACACCTTAGGATACACCTTAGTCTCTGAATTGTGCTTTTTGCATTTAAAATAACACATTATATTTCTATATGTTATGGTTGCAGAGCAAACCATTCACATGTGAGCTGAGTATAAACCTGTACAGTAGTGTTTTCCTGAGACTAGAGACAGCCTGACAGAATAGCTCTTAGACATGTGAGATATCTCACAATGGATTGTGAACTCTGAAACCTAGTAATGACAACACAAGAGTCAACCTTATTAACTGTTTCACTGCTGCTTATTTTAGCAGAAGCATCCGGGTGTGTTTATCCCACAATCCCAAATCCCCTTCTGCTCTTTCTTGGTTGCTCAGGTGTGCACTACCAGAGTCCAACCTCTTTAGCCTCCCTACCTTGGCAACTTCTACTGTTCAGTTATTCATTTCCAGTACGACTGCCTATGGTAAATTGAATGTAGGGGCAGTGTAAAACAAACAAACAAACACAATAAACCATAATCAACAACAACAACAACAGTAATAATAAATAATAAATACCTAGATCTTATATAGCACTTTCAATCTATCAATCTCAAAATCTTGAGGTGATTATCAAAATTAATAACATAGGAGATCTTGAACTCATTGAATTATTCTTAGTCACATTTCATTAGTAAAAATCGCCCAAATTTACCTGAAACTATCACAGAATTTCCTTTCTGATACACAGAGTATCACAGCTACCTGTGCACTGTACCTCATAATTTAGGTCTAGCTTATGGCATGGCAGCAGGATTCCCTCATGTGGATTGAAGCAAACAACATCTTGAGCAAATTTTGCTATGGAAACTGAAGGTGTTCCTAGAAAGGAAAAGCCATGTCCAACCGTAAAGGTGTGTAATGAATGGGATAGTCTGACACAGGATACATCTGCAAGAAGAAACATCCCCCACACACAGCAGAGTACAAAGTGAAGTCAGGAAATATCCTTTGATAAGTGAGTCAGAAGAGACTATCAAAAGGAAAGGTAACAGCCAATATAAAAGCTGTGATAAGAGCTGTTTGAAGCAGAAATATCAGGGTTTTGGGGTGGTTTTTTTTACCACTGTTTCTCTTGTCTTTTTTTGAATTTATGTTCGTGAATTTGGGTTATTTGTTTTAAAGTCTTTCTCTGCATTATCAAAGGATGTCTCCTGACTTCACTTGGTGTTTTTGCTGGAAAGCTGCATTTAGGAATGTAAATGTATTTCTTCCCCGAAGCAGCCGCAAAAAACAACATGATTCTGTCTGCACCTGCATCAGTAACACACATTAGCACAAAAACAGACGAGGGATGGAAGGACCGGATGACTCAGAGGATTTACACTGGGCTATGGAGCCTCTTAGTTCTAGATCATTAGCGCATATGGAGACTTGGTTGGACTCTGCAGTGTCCCCACTGTATCTGAAGCAAATGGAATAGAGCAGAATTAAGTAGATGCAATACCTCCCTCAGAAAACTTGAGGGAAGGAGCTGTGTGGAAATCAGAGGTGAATAACAGGATGGTGGATCTGTTATAATCTCTCTGAGTCTGCAAGGGAACAGGGATCCCTGGCACGGAGGCCATTAAGCAAGATAGACTTGGGTCTGGCTGCTCATGGTTATGGCCACTTGTGCACTGGCAAGTATTTTGTGAGATCATGATAACAGAAAATGAATTTTAATGACGAACCAGCCAATCAGTTTTACAGTAGCCCAATCTTTCTACCACTAATGCTTCAGGCAATGCCGGGTGGCCCAGAGAGTAAAGGATTTAAAGTATTCTAAAATTCCCTAGTCCAATTTACCTGCATCCTTTCTGCTCCCTCTTCCCAGGAATGTCAAATGTCCAAGGGGTTTCTTCTGGATATCCCTCCGGATTCTGAGAATTACCAATATCCAATTAGGGAATGGCAACATTACCATGTGACCTAAGTGACTAATCGGAACAAACCGGCAGTTCATATTTAGAATATCAAGTATCTGTCTCTCACAGCAAAATGTCTGTGATCAATCCATAAAGTAAAAAAGCAAACAAACAAAAAA
This sequence comes from Sternotherus odoratus, assembly GCA_032164245.1. Taxonomy (NCBI): domain Eukaryota; kingdom Metazoa; phylum Chordata; order Testudines; family Kinosternidae; genus Sternotherus; species Sternotherus odoratus. The sequence goes on from JAVMKO010000001.1 coordinate 128,565,195, forward strand.
ACCTTGCTTGAAAAATAGTTTAGTTGAATTCAATAAGAATATAAGAACGGCCATACTAGGTCTAGGGTAGCAAGATGTCCCGATTTTATAGGGACAGTCCTGATTTTGGGTTTTTTTTCTTATATAGGCTCCTATGGAGTCCTATTACCCCTCACCCCATCCCAATTTTTCACATTTGCTGTCTGGTCACCCTAACTGGGTCAGACCAATGGTTCATCTAGCCGAGTATCTTGTCGTCTGACAGTGGTTAGTGCCAGATGCTTCGGAGAGAATGAAGAGACCAGGGTAATTATTGAGTGATCAGTCCCAGGTTAAGGCAGTCAGAGGCTTAGGGACACATGAGCCGTGGGGCTACATCCCAGACCATCTTGGCTCATAGCCATTGATGGACCTATCCTCCAGGAACTTATCTCATTTTTCTTTGTACCTAGTTATAGTTTTGCAACAGTCCCAGCAATGAGTTCCACAGGTTGACAGTGTGTTGTGTGAAGAAGCACTTCCTTAGGTTTGTTTGAAATCTGCTGCCTATATATTTCATTGGCTGATCCCTAGTTCTTGTGTTAAGAGGAGGAGTAAATAACACTTCCTCATGCATGATTTTATAGACCCCTTGTGACGGTGCTGTTCCTGGTGGGATCCAACTGTGAGTGCCAGATCAGGACAGATTGCTTCCAAAGGGGCAACTACAGCCCAAAGCTGGGGTTTTTCCACACTAAGGCAAACCAAACCAGCCAAACAGAAAAGACTTTGGTTTCGCCCCACTGGCTAACCACAAGTCACACAAGCAATTCCCTTAGACACTCCAGCTTCCCAGTATCACCACCACCAGCCACCTGTCCTGGGGATCAATGGTTATGAAAACCAATCCCCCAAATAAAGAAAACAGTTCTCCCCAATTCCAAAGAATCAGGCCCCAGACCCAGGTCAATATATAAATCAGATCTTACCACAAATCACACTGTTGCCAATCCTTTAGAATCTAAAATCTAAAGGTTTATTATACAAGGAAAAAAGGTATAGGTGAGGGTTAAGAATGGTTAAAAGAAATCAATTACATGCAGTAATGGCACATCTCTTGGTTTAGGCTTGCAGCAAAGGTAGAATAAACTGCAGGTTCAAATCAAAGTCTTAGAATGCATCCCATTTGGGGGATGGGTCAGCACCTTAGTTCAGAGTTCACCTGTGTAGCAAAGTCCATTCAGAGCTGGAAGCAAGACAGGCTGCATGCTGAAGGTAAAGACAAAATGGAGAATGCTTCTTCCAGTTTTTATAGACTCTCTCTTCTGGGCCAAGACCCTCCTCCTTCTTTTTCAGAGTCCGGTTGCAAATGGAGGTTTACAGTCACAAGGTCCAATCACCAGACTCTCCAGGATTCAGTTTCTGACCAGGCAGTTGACATTCCTAGAGCAGCTCGGGTGTGGACAGGCATATACAAAGTCCATTGTGTGGTTGATGTCCCTTAATGGGCCATCAGGCAGCCCAAGCCAAGCTGACGCCCAGTATTCAGGAATCTTCTTCCCCAGCAGAGCACAATATTTGGAAAGACAGACAGTCCAGAGCCAATATTATAGCTCTAACTACAAAATTGATACACACATATCACTGGCATATTCATAATCAGCTATTCATAACCTGGTTGTAGGCACCCATTATGACCCCCTGTACATAGGATTTGGTGCCACTATAGGACCCTGGTTGCAGCAATGATTTATAGGGTCCCAAATTATTTCAGTAACGTGACACCCCTATCATATCCCTCCTTAGTTTCCTGTTTTCGAATCTGAACAGTCCCAGTCTTTTTAATCTCTCTTCACATGGAAGCTGTTCCATACCCCTCTTCATTTTTGTTGCCCTTCACTATACTTTCCCCAATTCTTATATATAGAGGGGGGAAGGGGGGATGGAGGAGGATGGATGGATGGTACAACCAGACCTGCAAACAGTATTCAAGGTGTGGTTATATTATGGATTTATATAGAGGCAATGTGATATTTTCTGTCTTCTTTTCTATCCCTTTCCTAATAGTTCCTAACATTCTGTTAGCTTTGTTGACTGCTGCTGCACATTGAGCAGCTATTTTCAGAGAACTATCCACAATGACTCCAATTTAGCTAATTTAGACCCCATCATTTTGTCTAATTGGGATTATGTTTTCCAATGTGCATTATTTTGTGTTTATCAACACTGAATTTCATCTGCCATTTTGTTGCCCAGTTACCCAGTTTAGCGTGATCCCTTTGTAACTTTTCACAGTCAGCTCGGGACTTAACTATCTTGAGTAATTTTGTATCATGTGCAAACTCTGCCACCTCACTGTTTACCCCTGTTACCAGATCACTTAGAATAAATTAAATAGCGCAGGTCCCAGCTTAGATCCTTGGGGGATCCTGCTATTTAATTCTTTCCATTGTGAAAACTGACCTTTTATTCCTACCCTTTGTTTCCTGTCTTTTAACCAGTTACTGATTCATGAGAGGTCCTTCCCTCTTATCCAATGACTGCCTTCTTTGCTTCCGAGCCATTGGTGAAGGACTTTGTCAAAGGCTTCCTGAAAGTCCAAGTACACTATATCCACTGGACCAACTTTGTCCACATGTTTGCTTATCTTCTCAAAGAATGCTAGTAGGCTGGTTGAGGCATGATTTCCCTTGACAAAAGCCATGTTGACTCTTACCCAACAAATCGTGTTCTTCTATGTGTCTAATAATTCTTTACTATAGTTTCAGCCAGTCTGCCCAGTACTGAAATCAGGCTTACTGGCCTGTAATTGCCAGGATCTCTTCTGGAGTCACTTTTAAAAATTGGCATCACATTAGCTATTCTCCAATCATCTGGTACAGAAGCTGATTTAAGCAACAGGTTACACACCACTATTCGTAGTTCTGCAATTTCTATCTGAGTTCCTTCAGAATTTCTGGTCCTGGTGATGTATTTCTCAATTTACTCCAACACCACCTCTATTGACACCACATTCAGGGACAGTTCCTCAGATGTGTCACCTATAAAGAATGGCTCAGGTGTGGAAATCTCCCTCACCCACTCTGTGGTAAAGACTGATGTAAACAATTCCTTTAGCTTTTCTGCAATTACCTTGTCCTCCGTGAGTCCAATGACCTCACTGATTGCTTAGCTGGCTTCCTCTGGCCGATGTACTAAAAAAAAAATGCTGTTAGTTTTTGTGTCATTTGCTCATTGCTTTTCAATTCTTTTTGGATCATCCTAATTATACTTTTACACTTGACTTGCTGGAGTTTGTACTCTGTTCTATTTTCCTCAATAGGATTTGACTTCCAATTTTTAAAGGATTTCTTTTTGTCTTTGTCTTACTTGGTTTAGCCATGGTGGCATTTTTTGGTTCCCTTGTTGTATTTTAAATTTATTATTAGGGGTATACATTTAGTTTGAATCTACATTATGGTGTTTTATAATGTTACCATCCATTTTGCAGGCATTCCAGTCTTGTGACTATCCCTTTTAATTTCCATTTAACTAGCTTCCTCATTTTTGTGTAGACCCCTGCTTTGAAGTTAAATGCTACCATGGTGGTTTTGTTTGGTATTTTGCCCCCTACAAGGATATTAATTTTAATTACATTATGGTCACTATTACTGAGCAATTCAGCTATATTGTCCTTTTGGACCAGATCTTGCTGAGGTCTAAATAAAGAATTACCTCTCCCCTTGTAGGATTCCAGGACTAGCTGCTCAAAGAAGCAGTCATTAACAATGTCTAGAAATTTTATTTCTAAGTCTCATCCTAAGTTGACGTACCCAGTACATATGGGGAGAGTTGAAATCCCTCATTATTATTGGGGTTTCTGTTTTCTTGTAGCCTCTCTAATCTCTCTGAGCATTTCACAATCACCATCACCATCCTGGTGGGTGGTCGGTATCCTATTCCTGTTGCTATCTTTTTATTATTCAAACATGGGATTTTTATCCATAGAGATTCTATGGTACTATTTTGATTCATTTAAGACTTTTGCTATTTGACTCTATGCTTTCTTTCACATATAATACCATTCCCCAACCAGTGCAACCTACTCTGACCTATATTCCTCTATATTTTGTCCCACTGATTATCAATCTTCCATCAAGTTTCTGTGACACCTATTATATCAATATCCTCATTTAACACCAGGCATTCAAATTCACCCAGCTTAGTATTTAGACTTCTAGCATTTGTATAAAAGCATTTGTGAAATTGTCAATATTTAGTTATCTGCCTTTGTGTGATGTAATTGAATGTCTTGCCTTTGATTGTTTCTGTTCGGTGCCTACCTGTATTTTATCAACTTTGATCCTCTCTTCTTTACTAGGCAATAGAGAATCCTCTTTAACAAGCCCTCCTACGGGACACGTCTATCTGAAATATGTGCTCCTCCATACCTGTCGGCTTTTCCCCAGGCCTTAGTTTAAAAACGTCTATACAACCTTTTTAATTCTGCGCGCCAGCAATTTGATTCTGTTGTGGTTTAGGTGGATCCCATCCTTCCTATGTAGGCTCCTAGTTTCCCAAAAGCTTCCTTAGTTCCTAATAAACCTAAATCCCTCTTCCCTATGCCATTGTCTCACCCATGCATTGAGACCCTGCATGTGGAACTGGAAACATTCCAAAGAATGCTACCATGGAGTTCCTGGACTTTCATCTCTTACCTAGCAGCCTAAATTTGACCCTCAGGACCCCTCTCCTACATTTCCATGTCATTGGTACCTACATGAACCATGACCACCATCTCCTCCCTAGTACTACACGTAAGTCTACCTAGATGTCAGCACTGTACATAAGTCTGTCTAGATGTCTATACCAAACACAGTAGAAGAAGTTTTGATTTGCCCAGTGACCAGAAGAGAAAGAGTCCAAATTCTCTGAGCAAATTACTTCTGCATAAATTGTTTTTTGAGCTCTAGTTATGAATGTTGGGAACTGGAGGTCTGAGAATGCACAGAGAAAAATCTATTATTAAGACAAGTAGCCTCTGATTTTGGGTGCCTTACCTCAATTTTGGGGTGTCTCACCTGTGATACCCAGGCATCTCAGACTACAAATGTGAAAGCTAAGGTGCCTCAAATTAGCAAGCACTTTGAAAACATAGGCCTTTGAGTGGTTGAAGGGCATGTGCATGTGCAGGGGGATATTTCATTACAGGAGTTTACAGTCTCAGCTGCTGAAGCAGAAAGAGATTGTAAACTCAAGAGGATTAATAACTTTGAAGCAATTGATGATGCTTGTAAGTGCAACAGGCTGCTTAGCGCTGGCCTATTATCACGGGGCAAAGTCTTGAGATACATATTCAGTTTGGGCCTGATCCAAAATTTGCTGAAGTCAGTGGAGGGTACGTCTACATTTAAAACGCTGCATCCGCTGATGCGGCTGCACTACTATAGCACTTTAATGAAGATGCTCTAAACCAGTGGTCCTCAACCCAATCAGCACACAGCTGCAGCCCATGTGACATCCTCAGGGCCATTGAGGTAGTATGTATATTGTGTGGATGTGGTCCACATGATACATAGAGAGCTGCATATGTGGCCCACAATGGTAAATCTGTGAAGAACCACTACTCTAAGCTGACCTGAGAGAGCTTCATCTTAGTTAATCCACCTCCACGAGAGGCAGTATCTGTATCAGCAGGAGAAGCTGTCCCATTGACACAGCGCTGTCCAGACACAGGGGTCAGGTTGGTATAACTATGTCACTCAGGGATGTGGATTTTTCACACCCCTGAGTGGCCTAGTTAAACTTATACAGGTCTGTAGCCAGACCTCAGTGACTTGGGCAGGCTTTGAATCAAGCACTTTTTGTTCAGTCCCTACTCAGAAAAATGGCCACTGCAGCCAGTTGGTGTTTGCCTGGCTAAGGACTGAATCAAGAAGCAGTACGGACTTGTGCCTTGTCTCTACTGACTTCTCACACCACTGTGACTGGCAAATTCAAATGGCATATTGTGAAATAATTCCATCTGAGTTTGATTAAGTAAGGAAAGAACATTTTAGTTGAGTTGGGTGTGAACCTAAACCCCTGATCCAAGCACCCCCATACCCTGGGGAGGATCAGATATATATGCAAATCCTGAAGCTAGATTGTGTGTCAGAGTTTAAACCAAAGTTTAGCTCTCATGTCTCCTGATCTCTAACATGGGGATGGGGGGGGAAGATTGCCCGAATCTGCCCTTTGTGGGGTTCTTACATCCTGCGATCCCACAGGAGTTTAAAGATGCTTTCATCGTACACCTGTACAAGAGGAAAGGAAACCGGCAGCTCTGTGATAACCACAGAGGTATATCCCTACTCTCCATCGCAGGCAAGATACTGCTGAACCACCTAACAGCACATCTGGACCTGAGACTTCTGCCAGAAAGTCAGTGCGGATTTCAAAAAGAGTGTGGGACCATTGACATGGTGTTTGCTGCAACACAAATGCAAGAGAAGTGTCAGGAGCAGAGGTCCGACCAGTTCTCCACCTATGTCGACCTGACCAAGGCTTTTGATACTGTTTGTAGAGAGGGCCTGTGGAAGATCATGGCCAAGTACAGATGCCCAAGGAAGTTCAACAGTTCCATGAAAGCATGCAGGCACAAGTCCAGGACAACGGCGAGTCATCTGCACCGTTTCCTGTTACAAACGGTGTGAAGCAGGGTTGTGTCCTGGCACTTAACGCTCTTCAGCATTTTATTCTCCGCTATGTTGACCGATGCTTTCAGAGACTGAGACATTGGAATTGGCATCAGGTACCGCATTGACGGTAAGCTGTTCAACCTAAGGAAGCTTCAGGCGAAAACCAAGGTCATGACAGACATCATCCGAGACTTTCTGTTTGCTGATGATTGTGCTCTCAACGCTGGTTCAGAAGCTGATATGCAACGCAGCGTAGACAAGTTTTCCAACGCCTGCGCAAACTTCGGTCTAATCATCAGTATAAAGAAGACTGAAGTCTTGCATCAGCCGGCCCCAGGGAAGCCCTATGTTGAGCCCAACATCACTATTAACGGCCAGAGACTCAATGCAGTGAACAGATTCACATACCTTGGCAGCACACTGTCCCAAAATGCCACCATAGATGATGAGGTGAATATCAGGATCGCTAGAGCCAGTGTAACTTTCGGCAGATTAAACTCCAACGTCTGGAATAGAAGAGGCATCACCACCCAGACCAAGCTGAAAGTATACAGGGCAGTTGTTCTTCCCACACTGCTCTACGCCAGTGAAACCTGGACTGTGTATCAGCGCCATGCCAAGAAGCTGAACCACTTCCACACAACAAGCCTCAGGAAAATCCTCAACATCAATTGGCAGGACAAGATCCCAGACACTGAAGTACTCGCCCAAGCAAACCTGCCCAGCATCTTTACCATCTTGATGCAGTCGCAGCTACGCTGGGCGGGGCATGTAGTCCGTATGTCAGACCATCGGCTACCAAAGCGACTTTTTTATGGCGAGTTGCAACAAGAACAGCGGTCTCATGGGGGTCAGAAGAAGTACTTCAAAGACACTCTCAAAGTCACCCTCAAAGCATTTGACATCAATCCTGACTCTTGGGAACAGAGCGCAATGAATCGGACTACATGGCGCTCTTCCATGTATAAAGGTGTCGAATCATGTGAGACCAAAAGGACGGCTGTAGCAGAACAAAAGAGGCAAGCCAGAAAAGCCCATGCCAGAAACCCTGCTGGAGATGTCCTCCTCATCTCCTGTCCTATCTGTCATCGGACCTTTCGTCCAAGGATTGGCCTCATCGGCCATCTGTGCGCACACAGACAGAATTAGCCCCAGCAATTCATGGATGACTGAGTGGTCTTCGTCGAATCGACGGACGAACCACCACATCTTCCTCTGGTGTTGGTCACTGTCAGAAAGAGGCTACTAGACCAGCTGGACCTCGGGACTGAGCCAGCCCGGTAATTTCTATGTTCCTAGGTTCCTAATCCAAAAAGTCAGATTTGATCAGATTCAAAGCTTTGGGGAAGTTATGATCCAGATTCACACACTGATATTCAGATCCACCTCCAATTTTGGGACTAATTAGAAGTTTTGAAATAGATTTCTATATGGAAATAACAAAAATAATTGCTATAGATATTGACAGAATTGCCAGTTTGGTATGCACCATCAGCTTGATTTTAATATGGCGCTCAGATAAACTGCATAGATCTTGCACAATTTTGTTACCCGGTTTAATTACTGGTATTTGTTACTTGTCAACAAAAATAAGAGCTAAAGGTTTGTGATGAATAAAAAATGAATAGCACATTTGTGCCTTCCCTGGGCTGGATTTGAATAAGGGACTTGGAGCAGAAAGGCTTTTAGTCCATTAGGAAACACATAATAGGAGACACCTCCATTCAGTTTATGTATGGATGTAAGATGCTGCTGACAAAGACTTGAACAACAACTCTGAAGGAGGCAGTACCTTCTCTGAGGTCCCATGTCTATGGCTAAAAAAAGCGACTACTTGCTGATTTGTACAATGGAGGGTATGATCTCCAAATGGAGGAAGGGAGAGACAGGAAGGAGGAGAAACAGCAACTGAGAAAGAAAGAGACAATGAGGAATAGAACAAGAAGGGGGAAGAGGAAGGAGGAAAAAGAAAGCCAGGGACGGCAAAATGGAGAGGAAGGGAGGGTTTCCAGGCTGGGAAAAAGCAGACAGAGAATGAGAAATCAGGGGAAGGAGGGAGGGCAAGGAAAGGACAAAGAGAAATAAATTGTGAGAGAGTAAGACGGGGGGGGGGATGAGTGGAAAAGAATGACAGACAAAGCAAAGTTAGGATGGGAGAGAGAGAGAGAGAGAGAGAGAGAGAGCAAGACAGAAAAAGAAGCTGCAGGAGACAGAGAGATAGGAAGTGACATATTTGTTTGAATTCCTGGGCTGCTCAGCAAGGCTACGCTCTTGCATCTGCCTTTGATCAGCAGCATGGCAGGCCAGTGTCAGATCAGAAAGCAAATGAGACGATAAAGCAGATGAAGCTGCAGCAATTTAACAGCAGCCGAACGTCGGGGGTGGGTGGGAGGGTGCCTGGCAAGCCAGGCAAACACCACCTGTGTTTTAATCCCGAATCCCTGACTTCCATGCAGCTGCCCTCTCCATCCCACTGTGCATGAGAGAGAGAAAGAGAGAGACCATCTCCACACTGGCACAAATGGGACCCACCTTTCAGCAATGATGGAAGCCGTGCTATAGACAAGACTTGAGTGTTAACACCACCTCCATCCCCATTCAGCACACTGAGCAGCACTAGAAGCCTTGGGGGTAACAATGCCTGAGCTGGCCTTAGCCCTGCCTACATGTCAGCTCCCACCATTGCTCCCAGTAAACAAGCTGCACCTGGGGGGCACTAACAGTGACCTAAGGTTCATCAGTCACTGCTGGTAGCCAGTGGAATTTGAAAAGAGAGGTGTCTCTCTGTGGTGATGGTGGTGAGGGTATATTCCCACTTCATGTGTTGCTTCAGATGAAGTCAGTGAGACTGGCTGACTGTCAGTGGGACTAAGGAGGTCTTGGGCTGGAAGGGCTGTATTTGCCAGAACAAGAGGTGGAGTAGGAAACAGAACATTCATCCAGCCCAGGGTCTGCTGCATGTGGGTGGGAATGCTAGGCCATGGAAGTGAAAGGTGGAGGGATGTTCTAAAAATGGGGATCTATGAGTCAATGCCGTGGTGCTCTCCTCCCTGCACTGGCTCCCCACCGAGTCCAGTTTGTGGTCTCTACCCTAGTGCTCAAAGCCCCCGTCGCATTGCCCTTCACTACCCAGAGAGAGGACCTCTCTCCGCATGACCACAACCTGCCATGTCCGCGCCGTTCTGCTGGGACAAGAGATCTGTACATCAACAGCATGAGGCTCTTGAGTGCAGGAGACAGAACGTATGCAGGACCCGGATCATGGGGCTCACTCCCACGAGAGATAAGAATGGCCACAGGCCTCCCCACTTACACAACAAAGTGCAAAATGTATTTATGTGATTAGCCCTTCTTTACTAAGCACTTCACATGGGCTCACACGCACACAGTACACCTGCCTACTCGCCCATTAACGCCAACACACACAAAGCTGGATAAACGAATCAAGCTCTTTCTCCTACAGGCTGCAAAGGAACAAAGAGATGAGAGATTGCTATTGTTGTTTTTATTGTTAAACACGGGGGTGGGGGTTCCCAGATACTAAGGCAATGGGGGGCCATGCAACTACCTAGATAGGGGGATAGTGTTAAGCAAATATGAACGAGGTGGTTTCCATTGTCCACATTCAGAGGGGTGCAATCCTTAACTTCAAAGTCCTTGAGATTTTGCCTTACGGCAACCCTCCTAACCCTTTATCCAACAATTTTCAAGGACAGCCTCAGCTCTTATAAACATCCCAATGCTTTCCAGGCCTTGGACCTAGGGTCACCAGACAGCAAGTGTGAATAATCGGGACAGAGGGTGGGGGGTAATAGGAGCCTATATAAGAAAAAGTCCCAAAATTCAGGACTGTCCCTATAAAATCGGGACAGTTGGTCACCCTATTTGGACCACATGTTGTGAAGCATCAGGAAGATGAAAATGTAAAGCGGGAGAAAGGAGCCTGGTGTTTTCTCTTCCTGTCTCTCTTCCCTGTGCAGCGATTCTCAGGAAGTCACTTCCTACTACTACCTGTCCAGGAGATCTTTGATTTCCATTGCAGCTTGGGCACCCGTGTTTCCCTCTTCATGGCTATGGTGAACTGGCTCGTTAGACACAAACCAAGGCTTTCCAGCCTGCAGCAGGCCCCTTCCCCTTTTAAAAGAACAGGGGAGCAAACTACTACTGTGCTGGGCCCTGGTTGTTCGCCATCAGCTTGCGAGCATCCTGCTGAAACTGTGCCTACATGAGCAGGGCAGTGTAGTGTGCCACACCTCTAATGCCAGAAGCTGGAGGGCTGTGCGACTGGGAACGCTGCAGGTTACCTTGCACACTAACGCCGGCACAGACTGGACAGGAAGCAGGTAGGCACCTGTAAGAGTGTCTTCCCTCTCTCTTAACCTGGGGTACAGAGAGGGGACTCTTCTATGCCAGACCAAATAACTACAAGCTGCTTCCCAGCCTAAGTTAAGTCTTTTCACCCCCAACACCCACACTCTACAAGAAGGGAAATGGGGGTACCCAAGCTGCCACTATCCGGGTGTATCTCCAAAACCCTGGAGGGGGGCACCCAGACTCCCCCAAACTCCTGCTCTCTCTCCTGAGAGCCGGACACTCAGAGGCTGCTTCCCTTACCCCTCACCCTTCTAGCCTGAAGGTAGAGAGAGACAGACTCCGCACT